>CM053584.1:199386032-199470700 GCA_028627135.1 Pseudochirops cupreus
TTTGCAAATCCTTCTTCAGCTCATCTCTAGCTTTAAGGCATTCTTCATGTTTATTAGAGGCCCCTGGTGGGGGTACTCTGGCTGCGCTCTCCTCCTCCCTCTCTCTCCCCCATGATCTTTCTTTTCCCCAAAGAAGGAATGTAGGGTTTGGGAGCTGTTCTTACTTTGCTTCTTATGTTTATTCTTACTCATGGTTGTTCAGTCCGTGATTTTTTTTTAAATCTCTGTGGGGCTCTGCTTCCAGAACGGAATGCTCTGTCCCAAATCGCTGGGGTCCTCCCGGCTGCCGTAGCTCTCAGGAAGATGCTGGGACTCTTCCTACTTACTTCCGGCTGACTGGATAATGAAGACTCCAAGACTGAGGCCCAAGACAGCGATCTGGATCCAGGCCGCTCAACGTGCGAGCACTGGCCTCAAACCAATCACTTAGTCCCCCTGCTGTCTGCAGGCTGCGGGCGGGAAGCTGCAACGCAGAGGAGGGTGCAAAACCTCTGCCTTTTGCTTTTCCACTCTGGAGGCCTTTCGGCTGGATGCTTTTCTCCCCGCAAGTCCCACTGACCTAGTTCTGAACGTTGCTTGCAGCTGCCGCTAATCCGCTCACCTCTCCTCTCGTCAGGCCACCCCCAGGGCTCAGCCAGGGCTTCAGGCCAGGCTGGTTTTGGTTCGCAGTGCTGATATGGTTCCTCCTAGCCGAGCTGACTTTAGTGGGAAGTATCTTTGTGCGCGTTTTGGAGTTCTAGGATTGGTTTAGAGTCCTTTGTTATGGGTATTTTGGGGTGGCTATGTGAGAGCTGCGATATGTTGCTGCTGCTATTCCACCATCTTGGCTCCACCCCCTATAAAACACTTTTCACACAAATAAAGTCAGATCTAAATAATTGGGAAAATATCAGTTGCCGTTGGGTAGGCTGAGCTCATAATATAATAAAAATTACAGTTCTAAGTTAATTTGCTTATTCAATGCCATATCAAACTACCAAAAAATGTATGGAGTTAGAAAAAAACAATATCCAAAATTCATCTGGAAGAACAAAAGTTTCAGAATATCAAGGGAACTGATGAAAAGAAATGCTAGGGAAGGTGGCCTAACCATACCAGATCTTAAATTGTATTATAAAGCAGCAATCATCAAAACTACCTGGTACTAGCTAAGAAGTGGAGAGGTAGATCAGTGGAATAGGTTAGGTACATATGACACAGTAGTCAATGATTATAGCAAGCCACTGTTTGATAAACCCAAAGATCCCAGGTTCTGGGATAAGAACTCACTATGTGACAAAAACTTCTGGGAAAACTAGAAAATAGTATGGCATAAATTGGGCATAGACCAATATCTAACACTGTATACCAAAATAAAGTCCAAATGGGTATAAAATTTAGATATAAATACTGGTACTATAAACAAATTAGAGCATCAAGGAATAGTTCATCTGTCAGATTTATGAAAAATGGAGTAATTTATGAGCAAACAAGAGATAGAGAATATTATGAAATGCAAAATGGATAATTTTGATTACATTAAATTGAAAAGTTTTTGTACAAACAAAACCAATGCAACTAAGATTA
Organism: Pseudochirops cupreus; assembly: GCA_028627135.1. Lineage (NCBI taxonomy): Eukaryota > Metazoa > Chordata > Mammalia > Diprotodontia > Pseudocheiridae > Pseudochirops > Pseudochirops cupreus. Next base: position 199,387,599 of record CM053584.1, read on the forward strand.
GGAGTGAAGGAGAAAACTGGGAAAGAATTTTTATACTTAGTATCTGTGATAAAGGCCTCATTTCCAAAATATATAGAGAATTGAGTCAAATTTACAAGAATAGAAGTCATTCCCCAATTGATAAATGGTCAAAGGATATAAACAGGCAGTTTTCAGAGGTAGAAATTAAAGATATCTATAGTCATATGAAAAAATGCTCTAAATCACTACTGATTAGAGAGATGCAAATCAAAACAACTCTGAGGTACAACATTACACCTATCAGATTAGCTGACATGACAAAACAGGGAAATGATAAATTTTGGAGAAGATGTGGGAAAGTTGGAACACTAATGCATTGTGTGGAGTTGTGAGCTGATCTAACCATTCTGGAGAGCAATGTGGAACTATGCTCAAAGAGCTATAAAAATATGCATACCCTTTGACCCAGCAATACCACTTCTAGGACAGTATCCCAAAGAGATCATTAAAATGGGAAAAGGATCCACATATACAAAAATATTTATAGCAGCTCTTTTTGTGGTGTCCAAGAACTGGAAATTGAGGGGATGCCCATCCATTGGAGAATGACTGAACAAGTCGTGGTATATGAATGTAATGGAATACTATTGTGCTATAAGAAATGATGAACAGGTGGACTTCAGGAAAACGTATAAGGAAACACTTATGTAAATGGATGCTGAGTAAATTGAGCAAAACCAGAAGACCATTGTACACAGTAACAGCCATGGTGTGCAATGACTGATTTTGATAGACTTAGCCCTTCTCAGCAATGCAAGGACCTAATACAATTCCAAAGGATTCATGATGGAAAATGCCATCCACATCCAGAGAAAGGACTATGGAATTTGAATACAGAGTGAAGCCAACTATTTTGTTTTATTTTCTTTCTTACACTTTCTCTCATTTGTTATAATTCTTCTAAGCAACATGACTAATGTGAAAATATGTTTAATAGGAATGTATATGTAGAGCCTATATCAGATTGCACTCCATCTTGGAGAGGGAGGAGGAGAAAATTTACAACTCATGGAAGTGAATGTTAAAAACTAAAAATAAATAAATGAACTTAAAAAAATAGAAAATGTGCCCCCTTCCTTTCTCTGCAGAAGTAGGAGACAATGGATAAGCAACATTGCATAGGCTATCAGACTCTGTTGTGGTGGTCAGTTTTGCTTAAACAGCTTTTTTTTTCCTCCTTTCTAAAAAATTTGTTGTAAGGAATAGCTCTCCAGGGAATGGAGAGGGAAAGAATATATTTAGAAATAGAGGGGATGTAAAAACAAATGATAGCAATAAGATTTTTAAAAGAATCCAACCTGGCTCTGCTAAATATCCAAGGCCGGCTTTGAGAACCAGCATGGGGAAGGTGGGAAAGACCCCAGCACTAGGAGATGGATAATCAGGGTTTCATTTCCGACTCTGACACTTGCTGTGAGTAATTTCTTCTCTTTGGGCCTGTTTCCTTACCTCTAAAACAAAGACTTGGACTAGAAGGTCCCAAGATTCCCTGACCCCCTCTTCTCCCCTGTGCCTCTCCCCTCAACTCTACAATAACAAATGTGTTTTTTTTTCCCTACAAGGTCTCTGGATCAGGACTCTGGCAAGCTGGGTTCTAACCTAGTTTTTCCACTAACAGGCCATATTAGACCCTCCTCTGGGTCTCAATTTCCTCCTCCAACACATATTAGTCAGGTCTGACAAAATGAAATTATTCTATCTCTCCTTCTAATCTAGTTCAAACAAGGCTGTCTCCTTCTGTGGGGACCTATGTGACTGTGTTCCAGACACCTTTCATTGTTGTTGTTGTTGCTTGTCCTTTGTTCTCGAAGAGGACCATGACATCAGGAAGGCAATGCTGTGACTTGTGAGTGAATTGGATTTAAGTGAGGCAGGGCTGAGCAAGGTCACCAGCCTCACTTTCTCCTCCAGAGCCTTCTGGGTCCAGTGACAAGATATAGATCAGGATGACTGGAGAGGGCAGACACCTTTTAGAGTTCAGGTGAAGACTGCTCTTCTGTAACCTCTTGACATCTCTGTAATTGGTTGATCTTGTTCTCTCCAGCTGTGACAGCTTGAACCTTCTAGACTCTTTTCTTCCCTAGGCTCCACAAGTGAATGTCAGCTCCACAAATGCTGCTTCGAGCTTCTCACTTTCACTCCCTTCTAGGGCCCTTGGGAAAACTCTTTGCCTTAAGTTGGTTTTCTCTTCATCTATAACCCACCATGGTCCCTTTCTTTCTTGGTTTGTGTTTTCTGCTTGGAGTCAGAATGACTCATCTTTATGAGTTCAAATCTGACCTCAGACACTTCCTAGCTGTGTGACCCTGGGCAAGTCACTTCACCCTGTTTGCCTCAGTTTCCTGAGCTTAATATGTAATCAGACCGTACTGTGGTAGTCGTGTCTGACTCTTTGTGACCCCATTTGGGGTTTTCTTGGCAAAGATGCTGGAGTGCTTTGCCATTTCCTTATCCAGCTCAGGAAAGCACCAGAAATGAAGCCCTGACTATCTCCACCCTTAATTCTGCACTAGGGTGTTTCCCACCTCCCCGTGCTGGTTCTCAAAGCTAGAATCGAATGTTTAGCAGAGACAGGTTGGATTCTTTTAAAGTTTTTATTGCTATCTTTTGTTTTTACATCCCCACCATTTCTAAATATATTCTTTCTCTCTCCGTTCCCTGGAGAGCCTTAGAACAAATTTTTAGAAAGACAAGAGGAAAAAAAAGCTGTTCAGGAAAACCGATCACCACAACAGAGTCTGATATCATATCAAACTCAGGAAACTGAGGCAAACAGGGTTAAGTGACTTGCCCAAGGTTACGCAGTTAGCAAGTATCTGAGGCCAGATTTAAACAAAGAAAGATGAGTCTTCTTAACTCCAGGTCAGGCACTCTATCCATTGTGCCACCTAGCTGCTCAGTTAGCAGGCAAGTAAATTTCTTTCTAGGGTTATGAGAAAGGGGAATTGGTCCCTCATGCTCCCAGCTCAGCTGAAGTAATTGCAGAAAGGGGCTGACAATAGAGGTAAGGAGGTATAGCTCAAGTATGTTTAACAACAGGAAAAAAAATGTAGGCATTACAAACTTTTAAGTTTAATCCACTTTATTAATGTTTTCTTAATCACTTTAAATCTAGACAACCAACAAAACAATAGCCTTTTTTTTTGCTAATTTTTGAGGTGTAAATGATCACACTGAATATTTAACAATCAGCTTGGTGGTTAGAGCTGACTCCAGCACATCCCAAGGTGTAGAAAACATCTCATTCAGGAGAAGAAAGAAGAGGAAAGATTGGGGGGAGATGGAGATGGGAGATGGAGGACAGAGGGAGGGAGGGAGGAAGAGAGAGAGAGAGAGAGAGGATAGTGAGGTGAGAAGAGAAGAGAAAAGAAGGGGAGGAAAGGAGAGGGAGGGGAAGAAAGCAGAGGAGGAAGAAGGGGAGGGGAGGGAGGGAAGAAGGTAGACAGAGAGAGACATGGAGGGAAGGGAGAGAGGGGAAGGGAGACAGAGAGAGAAACAGACAGAGAGATGGAGAGAGAAGGGAAGGGAAGAGAGGGGAGGGAAGGGGAGGGTGGAGGGGAAGAGGGAAGAGGAAGAGAGACATGGAGGAAGGGGAGGAGAGAGGAGGAGACATAGAGAGAGAGAGACAGAGAGAGCGGAAAGTGAGAGGGAGACAGAGACAGATACAGAGAGAAAGACAGAGACAAAGAGAAAAACAGAAACAGAGACATAGAGTCAGAGAGGAATAGAAAGACAGAATGACACTCAGAGAGACAGAGGGGCAAAAAGACACACAGACATAGAGAGTCAGAGACATCAAGAGACACAGACATGGAGGATGTGGCTTCTGGCAGCAGAAAGTCAACTGTGGATTCAAGCCCTAACAGCTGGAAGGGGCAACCCAAGGAGGGGCAATCTGAGGACACCAAGAAGAGGAAGGTCCTTGGAGTGTTGCTGTCCTGAGAGCCATGAAGTCTTTTGGCCACATGGCTTCCATATTTGTGTGCCTCCCTACCAGTACACTCTGTTTATGCCCACTCTTCTCCCAATTGCTGTGTGCATTTGTGGCCCCCAGGTTTGTGGGGGTAGGGGTTTAGGACTCCTACCAGTTTAGGCTTCCCTATTTGTAGTGAAATGGAGACAGCTATGGGTAGTCTCCTTTGATACACACATCCTCAGAATGCCAATGGTCATGAAAAGCTCTACTCTTGAAATCAGAAGATCCACCTTTCAACCCCTAGCTCTGATAATTCATAGGTGCTTGACAAGCTCTCAAGTCCCTCAGTTTTCTCACCTACAGAATGGGGATAATCATATGACCTACCTCATCGTGTTATTGTGGGGAAATCTCTCTGTAACCCTTACAGAGCTACTGACTTATTCAAATAAAACAAACACTTATTGGTGCCCAGGGACAACGTGGCATCATGGATCTGGAGTGGAAAGACCTCAGAGACAGAGTCAAGGGCTCTCCATTCAAAGCCTGACTTCGGCACTTACTACATGAACTTGGGGAATTGCTTTAATGTTTCTTATATTCAGTTTTCCTATCCACAGAATGAGTAGTGGGCCAGCTAACTTCTGGGGTTTCCTTTTAGCTCCAGTTCCGTGATTCTGTTGTGAACAGAGGAAATCTGCTTCTTATTCTTGGCTGTGTGACTGCAGGCGGATCATTAGATTTCTGAGCCTCAGTTTCCTCACCTGTAAATAGCATTTGCCTACTTCTATCACGGGTTTGCTATGGGGAAAGGTTTCAGAATGGGACAAAGGTTTTTAGACTGAAGATCTGTGGGGGTTGTATCTGAGAGAGAAATGGGAGCTTGGGTCACTTACCGCTTGCAGCCGTCTGGGCTTTGGGAAAACCAAACTTTAACCTAGTATTGGAGGAGGGGATACATATCCCGGTGTCCAGCATAGCCAGCCCTGGTCATACTGCAGGCATGCCTGGGCCATGAAGGGCACCTCTTTCCCCAGCCCGGGCCCCTGCTCTTCCCTCCTCTCTGCCCCACTGGGGGGGTGAGGGTGGCGCCTATGCGGATTTTTCAGTCACACTTTTCTTGCTGGCACATTCAAAATAGACTCACACATGTTTACCCACAGCCAGACCCAAAACAAACACAGCAATGAAACCCAAGTGCTTGAACACGTGCCACAAAGCACTCCCGTGTACACACACACACACACACACACACACACACACACACACACACACACACACACACATGCCCCCTTCCACATTCCCAGCCTTTTCACTCTTTTGGTGAATTAGAAGGAGCGTCAGTGGGGGCCCTTTCCTGCTCAGAAATCTTTTAATATCTCTGGACCTCATTTCCCCCATGCTTAAAAAAAAAATAGGGTTGATGAGGTCTCTAAAGACCCTTCCAGCTCTAAATCTGAGATCCTCCTGAGAGGACAAGTGACAGCCTCATTACCATCACAATCATCACCACTATGTCCTCAGGTCTTCCCCCTCAGGCCCTTCCAGAGCGATGTTTGAATTCCCATAGAGCCAAGAGTTGCAATTACAATCACAGGACAGGAAGTAGGGGACCTTAGACACCATCTAGACCAGTTCCCAAATCTGATGGAGGAAGGAATGAATCCCTCTTGTTCAAGGTCACACAGGTAGTAACCGGCAGAACCAGTTTTCTCCAGTTTAATTTCTGCGTATATTTTGTTTGTGTATAATTGTTGCATGTTGTCTCCTCTCTTAGCCTGTGTGGTCCTTGAGAGCAGGAACTCTCATTTGCCTTTCTTTGGACCCCATCACACAGTGCCTAACACATAGTAGGTTCTCAATGAATGTTTGTTATCTGACTTACTGAACCAGGACTAGAACTCAGGTTTCCCAACTCCAAGATCAGGGTTCTTTGCTTTACACTAATGAGGAAGGCTGATGATATTCAAATTTCAAACTAATGGAAAGGTATAGGAGGCTGGTGCTTGACTATAGGGGAGCCCCATCCCTGCAGATCAGCCAGATGCCGTCCCCCCATCCCCTTGGGAGACAAGGCAGTGAATCAGGGAGTCATAGAGTTCAGACTACTGCTGCTTTCTTCCCCAGGAAAGGACATACAGGACCTATCGTTTCTTTAGTTAAGCCCACTGCCCTCTAAGAGAAACCTGTTGCTTTCCAAGTGCACCCTTTCTCCCTCTGGAACTCTCAGCTTTATTTTTTTTTTTTCTTAAATCTCATTTAAAATCACCTGGTATTTTTGTAAAACTTAGCAGTGTGCTCGCTGGACCGTTCTTCTGGGCAAGCTAGCTCACTGCCTATCCCTTCCATCCACCTCATTTCAATTTCCAAAGCCTTCCTTCAGGGGATAGGCATACCTGTAATAGCCTCCCTGTATCATGAGGACTCAGTATCCCAACCCCCTTTAGTCCTCTCTTTTACATAAGCAGCCCACCACAGCCTCCCTCCTTCTGCAAGCCTTCTTGGATGGCTGATGAAGCAGATGGATTGCCCCAGACTGAAACACCCACGGTTTTTCTTCCTCCTTCTCCCCACAATCTGCACTGACCCTTCTTTGGGCAATGAATTTGATTATGTTTCTTATTTATTTCTTTGTTCAATTCATCTGCATATTCCACAGATGTTCTTTCTGTCCCTTAGTTATATATCAGGGTGTGAGATATCTGAGGTGGGGGCAGCTAGGTGGTGCAGTGAATAGAGCATCGGCCCTGGAGTCAAGAGGACCTGAGTTCAAATGCAACCTCAGACACTTGACACACTTACTGGTTGTGTGACCTAGGGCAATTGCTTAATCCCAATTGCCTTGCCTTCTCCCCTCAAAAAAAAAAAAAGATTTCTGAGGTAGATCTATGTCTGCACTCCTTGACCTTCATGTGTGCCGAGTGGATGAAAACTAAATGACAAATTTGGTGATCATGTTTTTGATGGTAATGGAAGCGTGCTTAATAACTGAGACTCAGTCTTAGAGAGTTACCAAGAACACAGAGAGATGAAATGATTTGCTCAAGATCATATATGTGTGTCAGAGGCAGGACCTTGAATCAAGGTCTTCTTGGATCTCTGTCTTTTTTTTTTTTGGAGGGGGGGAAGGCAAGGCAATTGGGGTTAAGTGACTTGCTCAAGGTCACACAGCCATTAAGTGTCAGGTGTCTGAGGCCAGATTTGAACTCAAGTCCTCCTGACTCCAGGGCTGGTGCTCAAGGCTGACTCTATTATCCACCTGATGATAATGATTATGCTCCCTGAGGTTACCTGATGGTATTGGTGTGGAGGAGAAAATAAGATTGATGGTGATGGCGATTTTAGTGTTGATTGTGGTGGTGGTGATAATAAGGATAATAGTGCTAATGCCAATTGTGATAGTGGCAATGAGAATTGCAATTATGAGGATGATAGTGACAGTGATGGCAGCAAAGATGGTGATGATGATGATGATATTGATGGTGTGATGATGATGATGATGGTGATGGTGAGGATTTGAAGATGATAGTGATGATGATGATGGTGGTGATGATGGCGATGGTGTGAAGATGGTGATGGTGATGATGATGATGATGGTGATAGTGATGGTGATGGTGATGGTGAGGATTTGATGATGATGGTGGTGATGATGGTGATGGTGTGAAGATGGTGATGGTGATGATGATGATGGTGATGGTGATGATGATGGTGATGGTGATGGTGATAGTGATGATGATGATGGTGGTAGCAAAGATGGTGATGATGATGATGGCGATGGTGATAGTGATGGTGATGATAATGTTGAAGATGATTTTAAGATACTAGTGATGATGATGATGGTGATGGTGATGATTTGAAGATGATAGTGATGATGATGATGGTGGTGATGATGGTGATGATGATGATGATGGTAGCAAAGATGATGGTGATGATGATGGCAATGGTGATAGTGATGGTGATGGTGATGTTGAAGATGATAGTGATGATGATGGTGATAGTGATGGTGATGATAATGTTGAAGATGATTTTAAGATACTAGTGATGATGATGATGGTGGTGGTGATGATGATGATGATTTGAAGATGATTTTAAGATACTAGTGATGATGATGATGGTGGTGGTGATGGTGATGATTTGAAGATGATAGTAATGATGATGATAAAGTGATTATAGGATAATAATTGAGAGAAAATGATAAGAGTGATTAAGGTGATGAAACCAATGAATTATGATGGTGATGATGTCTCAATTTGTTCTCCCTACATATTAGAAGGAAAAGGTCCTAGGTATTCTTCCAAGAGTCATTAAGTCAAGTCAAATCAAGTCAAGAAGCATTTATTTCGCTCTTACTATGTGCCAGGCACTGTGCTAAGTGCTAAAAATACAAACACAAGTAGAAAGGCAGGCTCCGCCCTCAAGGAGCTTACATTCTAATGGTAGAAGATGACATATCAAAGGGAGCTGAAAAGTGGGAGTACAGTCAGAGGTTGGGGCATGGTTAAGAAAGTCAGAGTCAGGAGTGTAGCCTAGAGAGAAGACAAGCAAGGCTAGCCTAGTCATGCTCCTTCAAATGGGTCTTCTGGGAAGAACTAACCAATCAGAAGGAGAGGCCATTTTGGAGCAATATTCCAGGGTAAAGAGGTTTCTATAGCATAGTAGACAAAATCTTGGGGGCTCAGGAACACAGATTATTTTCTTAAAAACAGAAATCACATCCTGTATGAGACAGGTTTTGAACTGAACGATAGGACCATAGACTCAGAGTTGAAAGAGTTGTTAGAGCTCTCTTAATCCAATCCCCCTCATTTTATAGATGAGGAAACAAAGAACCAGAGAGGGGAAATGACTTTCCCACCACCACAAATCTCACATTGAAAACAAGTCTCCTGTATCTACTCCACTGCCCAGTGCTTCCTTCCCCTAACTCTGGCAAAGCACCTCCAGGGCGGAATGCCCTTTTCTGCAGGAGGCTAAGCCCATTGTCATGATCCCTTGACCCTGGGAGATTCCATAAAATTTCACCTGGAGGCCAGAACTTTGGCCTCACTCAATATCTCTAGAAAAGTCTGAACTCCTAGAGAGATAATTACAACTAGTTCAGTAACAGATCTCTTGTTGTTGGTCAGTTGTGTCAGATTCTTCAGGACCCCAGTTGGAGTTTTCTTGACAAAGATACTAGAGTGTTTCACCATTTGCTTTTCTGGTTTATTTTAAGATGAGGAAACTGAGGCAAACAGGGTTAAGTGACTTACCCAGGGTCACACAAAATGTCTGAGGCTGGATTTGAACTCAGGTTTTCCTCATTCCAGGTCCAATGCTCTTTCCACTGTGCTCCTAGCTGCCTACATCAAGGCTTTAGATTGTACTTAATATCCCATAAAAAGAAGATAAAAAATCTCCATTAAAAGACCTTCTACCCTATACATAGTAAATGCTCAGTAACTATTTGATGGATGACAAGGAAAATCTAGTTTAGGAGAAAGCATTTACAGGAAAAACCCCTCAAATACCTACAAAGGAATATGCTATTAAAGTTAGGGTGCATTAAGTTGTCAGACTTGGAAAAACCTAAGTTTTCCAGCTGTTTTTGTTACTTATTAGCTCCGTGACCATGTCACTTAACCACTGTGGGCCACAGTTTATGTTATCTGTAAAATGGAGACCATAGTAACCATACATCGCTCACATGGAGCTGTTGTGAAGCTTGGGGGAGATAATGTATGCAGACTTTTAAGCACATGCCGCCCGCTGGTTATTATTAGTAGGTGCTAATGAACAGGCTGAAAATTGAATATAAAGGTGTGAGGAAACAGAACCTTAACCAGGAATTTGGGGTCCTGGGGCAAATTCATTTGAGCTGCGTCAGCAAGGAAGCTGTGGTCACTCCTGGGCCAGGACTGAGGTAGAGGGAAGACAGAGATCTTGCCTGTTGAGGAGGATGAAGAAGAATCAGGAGACCAGGGTGCTTAAGGATGAGGTGAATAAAGGAATAAAGACAGAAGATGAAGTGAATGTTGTTGTTCAATTGTTTTTCATGCCCGACTGAGTCACGTCTGACTCTCATGACTCTATTGGGGGTTTACTTGGTAAAGATACTGGAGTAGTTTGCCACTTCCTTCTCCAGCTCATTTTACAGATGAGGAAACTGAGGCAGATAGGGGCAAGTGATTTGTCCAGGGTCACACAGCTAGGAAGTGTCTGAGTTTGGATTACTAAAACTCAGGTCTTAGTAACTTTGGGCCCAGAATGCTACCCACTGCTCCACCTAGCTGCCTGATGAGGTACATAAAGACTGTAAACTGGGAGTTGAACTTATTGGGGAGGAAGAAGAATGGCTTGGTGATCTAAAGAGGGTAGTCATAAGGATTTGGATACGATGGAATGCACTTTACAGGAAGAGAGGGGCTTGCTAAGTCATGATGGTCAAGGGAGGGCCTGAAAGGGCCACCAACTCTTCTTGTCTCTGTGCAAGGGGAACAGCCAGTGTAGGAGAGAGCACCAAGAGATGTGGCATCTTAGTGAGGAAGCTGGGTTTCATCTAGCACCAGGGATGGATAGAATCCTAGAGGAAGAGATTTAGGGCTATAGGATGATAGATTTATAGTTGGAAGTGACCTTGGAGGTCATCTAGTCCAACTCTCTCATTTAATAAGTATAAAAACTGAGAATTTAAGTGACTTGAAACAGGTTACATCAACAAGGACAGAACCAGAATTTGAACTCAGGTCCTCCAACTCCAAATTTAGTTTTCCCATAGCACTCCAACATTTGGTTCTCACAGAGCCCATCAGCCTGGGAGGGCAGAAGCTAGTGACTGGAGAAGGGGCTAGGACTTAGCATATTTCAGGGCAAGGGGCATGACATTGACCTGTGCAGTCAATAAGAATTTGGCTTTGCTACGGAACCCTGGTGTGGTGAGGGCAGTTATACCCCAGGGGGAGGGAGAATGTTCTCCCATGCTGGCATCTGAGGTACATCCCCCTATTACCCCATTGCATACAAGTCTTACGGCAGAGGCAGATCAACAAGTAGAAAAAACACTGGACTTGGAATGAGAAGTCTTGGGTTCCAGTCCTGGCTCTATTACTTACTAGCTTCATGCCCCTAGGACCCTTCTATCTCAAAGAGGTGTTACAAAGAGCAAATGAGATCATATTATACATATAACTGAGGTGATGATGAAGACCCCTAATTGGTTGGAGCAGGGGATGCCCCTGATCACTCCTGTAATATATGTAAAATATTCTGGAACTTGGAAGATGTAGGCTGCTATTGTTCTTAGACAAGTTTACTTAGAGGCCCTAGGAATTGGGCAGGGACTTGAAGAAGGGGAAGGTGAGGGTCATCTTCCAGTAGACCATAATGACTTTAGAGATGCCTGACCAATGAAAGGGAAGGAGAAGAGAATACATTTATATAGTACCCATTATATTCCAGGCACTGTGTTAGGCACTTTAGAAATATTATCTTACTTGATCCTCACAATAAATTTGACAGTAGGTGCTGTTATGATCTTTATTATACAAGGTAAGGAAACTGAGGCAAACAGAAATTGACTTGTCTGGGGTTGCACATCTAATAAGTGTCTGAGGCTGGATTTGAACTTGTTACTTTCCTGACTCCAGGGTTGACTATCTACTGTACCACCTACCAGCCAAAGTTGGCTTGGAAGATGCTTTTGACTTTAGGTGAAGGGCTTCTAAGGAGTGATGGAGCCCTTTGGGATGTTACTTGGGCTTTATTAGCTGGGTGTATTGCCGGGCCTGGAGTCAGGAAGACTCATCTTCTTGAGTTCAAATCTGTCATCAAACACTTACTAGCTGTGTGATCTTGGGCAAGTTATTTAACCTTGTTTGCCTCAGTTCCTCATCTGTAAAATGAGCTGGAGAAGGAAACGGCAAACCACTCTAGTATCTCTGCCAAGAAAGCTCCAAGTGGGGTCACCAAAAGTTGGACATGATGGAAAAATGACTGAACAACAACAACAAATCTTGGTTTAGAGAGAAAGCCTGGGGATAAGACAGGAATTTATTTCTAACTCCTACTGCCACTCTAGAGATGGATAGACTGTTAGGCTTGAAAGTGATGGTTTAGGTCATTTATTCCTCTATCTTCATTTTATAGAAGAAGAAACCAAGGCCCATAGAGTCACATAGCTCAAGGTCACCTGTTCAAGGTCATAGAGCTATTGAGAAGCATGCCGAGACTCAAACTCAGTGCTTTTTATATGATGCCACAATGTCTAGGACTGGAGTCATCTGGAGCCAGGGAATCTATGTTGTTTCCCTTTCTGAGGGTGGCTGGGCTGGAGGGAAGAAGTGCGGTAGAAGCAGCCTTGTCTCCCGGGTGGGTGATCAGGCTTAAACCCTCCCCAATTCACCCCTCTTGCACACTGAACATTCCAGGATTGTGTTCAGTCTGCCCAGACCTCTCGTCTTCATCTCCACTTACCCTTGCAGGTGGCAGTCTCTCATTTCACTCCAGAGATCAGGGTGCCCTGTCCTGTGTGTGTGCAGGCCTCATTGTCTATGCAGCCAGCCACTGTTTGGCTATTAAGGGAATGAGCTGTGAAAGCCATTCTCCTCCCTTGGCAGGGCCATTGGTTCAGCAGAGAACAGGAGCGGGGAGGAGAGAGAGGGAGTGAGAAACCGTGTGACAGCCAGCCAAGGAGACAGAGACACACAGAGAGGTCAAGAGGCAGAGACAGATACAAAGGGAGAAGCAGGGCTCAGAGACAAAGACAGGGAGAATAAGAAAGGTGGAGACACAGAGAAACAGAGACAGGAAAAGAAAGGAGAGCGGTGGAGACAGAGAACTGGAGCCATACATGCAGAGGCGAGAGGCAGAGACAGACCTGGAGAGAGAAAGACAGACTAAGAGACAAAGAGAGGGAGAAAGCAGCAGAATCAGAGAGACAGAGGAACAGAGGCAGGGGTGGGGGCAATGGGAATCAAGGCAGAGACAGAGAGTGAGAGGCAGAGATAGACACAGAACAAAGCAGGGACGCAGAGACAAAGGGAAAAGAGACAGAGGAAGAGGGAGAGAGAACAGGTGGCAGAGCGGGGTGGAAGCAATGGAAAAAGGGACAAACAGAAGCCAAGAGTCAGCGACAGACATAGAGGGAGAAATACTAGCTCGGAGAGAGACAGACAGACAGACTGAGACAGACAGAATTACGTACACAGAGACAGAGAGGAACAGAGGCAAACAGAACAAGAGATTCATTGAGAGAGGCAGAGTCAGAGACAGAAACAGAAAGACAGACAGACACAGAGACAGAGAAACAGAGAGACCACAGAGACAGCTGTCTCAGAGAGACTTCAGAGACAGAGAGACAGAGACAGATAGATAGACACAGAGATAGAGAAAAACAAAGAGACAGAGTAAGAAAGGCAGAGACAGAGAGACACACAGAGAAACATGGACAGACAGAGACAGATAGACATAGAGATAGAGAAATAGAAACAGAGACAGACAGAATGAGAGACCCCGTGAGAGAGTCAGAGACAGAGACCGATAGACACAGAGACAGATGGATGTAGAGAGAAACAGAGAAAGAGACGTGCTGAGACATCTACAGAGGCAGAAAGAGATAGAAAGAAACAGAGAGAAAGACAGAGTAAAGACATATCAAGAGAAGCAGAGACAGAAACACAAACATTAAGACAAAGAGACAGAGACAGAGAGAGATGGAGAGAATAGAGAGAGATTGAAGCAGAGAGACAATGTAATGGCTAGAGAGATGAAGTCAATGGAGACAGTGCCAGAGGAACAAAGACAAGCAGAGGCAGAGACAGACAGAAATCACAGAGAGACTCAACAAGAGAGGAGAGGCTTAATATTATTTCTCTACATTCAGACTGGTGGAATGCTTTCTCCCTTAATCACGTAGGGATCTCTTGCTGGAATTTCTGTCCGTTTCTGCATTATTTTCTTCTTTTTCTGCAGGCTCTTTTTTTCCTCTCACCCCTGCATCACCAGATGACTCCCCTCCCAGCCCCAGCCGAGGCTCTCCATCTCCCCTCTCCACCAGGTAAATGGCAGGTCTCCGTAGAGAGACCTCCATCATCTCCTGCTCCTCTCCTTTCTCTCTGAGGCCCCTGGCAGGGACCAGGGGATGCTGTAGGGATCCTCTGGCAGGCAGTGGAGGAGAGGGAGAATAGAAATGAGACAGACTAAGTAATGACAGCAATGGAGCACACAAGAGGTCAGAAAATAGGAGGAAGAATTGCTCACTCTTTGAACGTGTGTGTGAGTGATGCTTTTTGGCTTGTGCTCTGGGATTTAGTTTGATCCTAGGAGGTCATCTAGTCTGTTCTTTCTGAGTCATAGCCCATGACCTTTCTGGTCTGTCATCCCACAATCTCCATGGTTTGTACACAATAAAGAGTTTTTGCATTTTCTTTTTCTTTTTTGGAAGAAGGGGGGATCTTTCCAGATGACTTTGGGGCAAGGATTTGGCAAGAGACTATAAAGCTGTAAGCCTATTTAGGGGAAGTAAGTAGGAAGGAGACAACAAACATAATATTCTTATTGTGGGCTAAAGTATTTACATTCTGTAAGAACTAATAATAATAATTGGGGGCAGCTAAGTGGTGCAGTAGGTAGAGCACCAAGCTTGAAGTCAGAAAGACCTGAGTTCAAATCCAGTCTCAGACACTTCCTGACTGCATGACCCTGGGCAAGTCACTTAACTCTATTTGCCTCAGTTTCTTCATCTGTAAAATGAGTTGGAGAAAGAAATGGCAAACCACTCCAGTATCTCTGCCAAGAAAACTCCAAATGGGGTCACATGAGTGAAACGATTCAACAACAAGTGTAATAATAGCTAACATTTACATAGGGTTTACTCTGTTCTAGGCACTATGCTAACCAAATTATAATTATTATCTCATTTTTTCCTCATAACAACCCTTGAAGTTAGGTGCTATTTGTTATTCCCATTTTACAGATGCAGAAACTGAGGCAAATAGAGGTTAAATTACTTGCACAGGGTCACACAGCTAGTAGGTGTCTGAGGCAGGATTTGAATTCAAGCCTTCCTGACTCCAGATCAAATGCACTACCTAGCTCAACATTGCCCCACCCCTATTAACAACTGGTCCCCCCCCCCCACTCCTTTTTCTCCACAAACACCTTTCTTTCTGTGGCTCACAGTCACATCCAGGCCATATAGGAAAGAATTGGGAATGAATTCAGTGATATATTTGTGTGTATATGTGTGTGGGAGCTGACCAGGGGACCCTGATCAATTAAGTCCACCATTCCACTTGATAAAATTATAGGACGTAAGAGGCAGGTAATAGAGACAATGACACGTAAGAGTGTGTTGACTGCAGATTTTAAATGTCTTGTATTTACATTTTGTAAGGGCATTACATTTTTCAGCATCTCACTTGTATCTGAAAGGATCAGGACACATTGCTGAGCACTGGCAGAAACAGTACTTGGCCATGGGCTCAAATGGCCTGGGTATCTTTTCTCTGGCTTCTCATTTATATAAAAGGTTTAAAAACAGGAAGAGTCAGACATTAAGGAAGAACTCAGCTGTAGAAAGTTCACTCCATCTTTTCTTTTATACCTCTTGGAGGGGGTGGGGAGGGGGGTTCTTTCCCCACCCTGTAAAGCAAAGAATTCTTGAAGTAGAAGTACATGACACAGGAGGAGGAGAGAGTACAACTTCAGAATCTGATTGAGTCAGTGAAAGGAGTTGAGAGTCTGGCCCCTAGATCTGGGCTTCTGTTTGGGATATGGTAGGTCCCGGAGCCAAGGCTTCTGCTGGTCTGGGTGAATTGCTTCTCATTCTTTCCTGAAATAACTAGTAATACCAAGTCAGGATTTCAGCTGACCCTGAACCTGAAGATAGTGGACAATATTGCTGAACAATGGAACCATATGCTTTCCCCAGAAATATGGTCCAGGGGAAATAGAGAACCAAATCCCATGAGCAGCAAAACAGAGACATTCCAAGAAAATGGGGGTGTGGGTGGGGGAGGAGGAGGCCCAGTAGTAGCAAAGGTATGGGTACATAGGTAGTCTTTCTCTCTCTCACTATATATATATGTACACGTATGCATGTACGTATATATGTATATATATATGTGTGTTTGTATATATATGTATGTATATATACACCCACCCACCCACCTATGTCTTTGACACATATATACATCTCTATTTGTAAACTCTATCTGTGTTTCCTCATCCCACTGATATTGTATGTCTTTGTGGGAAAGAATGCCCCATGTTTATTAGGAAAGTGTTTTGCCATTTTTCTTACTATGCTATTCCAGTAAATGCCTTTGCTTTGAGCTAATTGTGTCCTCTGGCTGGCTATTGAAAAGTAAAAACAGTGGTGGGGACTCTTGAGCCATACTTTTAGGAATACTGACTCATGCAGTACTTTGAACCTGGAGCGGTCATCCCTGGGTAGATCCAACCTCTAAGTACATGTGGAGAATGGCCCAAATTGGTGCTGCACATTCTTAGCTTGTTAGAGCTTAGCAATCATCTTATAGATGAGAAATTGTAGATTTTATTTCATTTTATAGATGAGAAAACTGAGATCAGAGAGGATGTATCTTTCCCAAAGTCACACAACTAGTTATTGATACAGGAGGGACTTGTCCTTACATTGTTGTTCATCCTTTCTTTTCTTTTCATTTTAAATGTTTAAAAAAATATTTATTTTTTAATTTTTTTTGCTTTTTGGAGGGGGAGGGTAGGGCAATTGGTTAGGTGACTTGCCCAAAGTCACACAGCTAGTTTTTGTGTGTGTGTGTTAAGTGTCTAGGCTGGATTTGAACTCAGGTCCTCCTGACTTCAGGGCCAGTGCTCTGTTCACTGCGCCACCTACCTGCCCCCATCCTTTATTTTCAAAGAGAACCAATGACATCACAGGGTGATGTCTTGACTTGCAAGTGAATTGGATTTAAGCGAGGTGCGGCTGTGCAAAGCTGTCGGCCTTACTCTCTTCCAGAGTCATTGAAGTCCAGTGGCAGGACAAAAGTCAGGACAATTGTCAGTGACCCAGATGCAGTGGATTATCTTGGCATCTTCGATGTCTGACCCAGCTCTAAGTGCTCCACAGTGCCTGCTTCAGCTGCCTTCACGGTGAACAAGTTGTTCTCATCTGCCCATTCTACTGGGAGATGTCTTCACGTGCTTGGGTTAGACATTCTCCTCACTCCCTGACAGATTTGAGACCCGTTGGTTACCCTCAATCCGCTTTAGCCCATCTGCTGAGATGGTTTTACCAGGCTGTGGCTGCTGCACACGCTGCAGTTTCTTGGAGCCACAGGGGAGAGAGATGGGTGCAGGTGGACACCAAAGGTTTATAGGTCAGTAGAAAATGTGCTAGAGTTAGAGTTATTGGAGAACTGAGGAGGCAGCATGGTGCCATATGAAGATTCCTGGATTTGGAATGAGGTGACTGGGGTTCCCATCTTACTTTGCTGCCCAGTACCTGTGAGGCCTTGAGTAAATCTCTCATCTCTCTTTATATCATGGCTTCTCTCCATGGATGTATCTTCTCCAATGCTCAACTTCTGCCAAAGTAATGTAACCGAGAAAAATTTCTGCATCAGGACCTTCCCCCCCTGTTGACTTACTGAGCTCATTTGGAGGGAAGCCTAAAGTGACTGAAAGATGCCGTTGGTATGAATGAAGAATGAGGGTCCCAGGACCACTGCTTCATACTTCCCAGGATAAATAAAGACTAATTTACTACCCAACATACCCTGGAGAACTCTGGTGGTTTTATGAGATTGTAGAGTCTTATGGTCAGCTTCATGACTTTTCTCAAGTTTGAATATTACAGAGGGTCCCAGGGAAGCATAGTCCCTGTCCTCAGCATGTTTTCTGTCTGATGTAGGAAACATAGCCCCTTGTCTTCAAAGAAGTCTGATGGAACAAATACTGGCTTTGGCATCAGATGACTGGGGTTACTATTTTACTACCCGTGTGACTCTGGGTAACTCACCTGACCCTTCTGGGTCTCAGTTTCTTTCTCTCTGCATTTCTCTGCTTTCCAGTTTCCCTGGCTTCTCTGCAAGTTCCATTTTCTAACCAAAAAAAAAAAAAAAAGCCTTTCCTGATCCCCCTGAATTCGAGCACCTTCCCTCTGTTGATTATTTCCCCCTTTTCCTGTTTCTCTGCTGTCTCTGCCATCAGACCGAGAGCTACCTGAGGGAAGGGACTGTGTCTTCTGCCTCTCTTCGTATCTCTAGTACTTTGTACAGTTCCACATACACAGTAGGTGCTTAATAAATATTTATTTACTGATGGATGGAAAGAGGATGGGGTTGGACTAGATGACCCCTAAAGTCTATGATCTATGATCCTTATCTCTGTGATCCTATGAGTTCAAAAGCCTCCCCTCCCCCAATTTATTCCTTATGTGACTATTGGTAAATCGTCTGAGTTCTTTGAATATCCTTCTTCTTATCTGTAAAATGGGAATAATTTTACAATCCCCCCATGTGTATTTGGAGAGCCACCAAACTGATCAGGAAAATACAGCTCCCGTCCTCAGGAAGCTCCCAGTCTCATAAGGGAGACAGGGACTGTCCTGGCCTCAGAAACACTGTACAGCAACAAAACCAGGATAAACCTGGGAACAGCGGGACACAACTATAGCTGCTACTTCTGTCGGCAGCTAGGTGGTGTAGTAGATAGAGTTCTAGGACTCCAGTCAAGAAGACCTGAGTTTAAATTTAGCCTCAGATACCGCCTCGCTGGTGACCTTGGGCAAGTCACTTAACTTCTGTTTGCCTCAGTTTCCCCAACTGTAAAAGGAATAATAATAACACCTGCTTTCCAGGGTTGTGGTGAAGCTCAAATGAGCTAATATTTTTTAAGTGCCTGGCATAAAATAGGTTATACATACACATACATATGTGTGTGCATATATGTACACAGACACACACACACATATATATATATATGTATATAAAATTTATTTATTCCTAGGAGAGGGAGAAAAGCTGGATGAAGACTGTCATGGAATAGGCGGTGGGGTGTATATAGGTCAGCACTCTCAGCCCACCCTTAGACTCAGGGATCCCAAAGGACAAGGAAGTCGAGGACCGGCTTGGCTTGTACTCAGCTCACAGGTTCACCTGCCCTTACTAATTGCCCCTACTGACCTGTTGGTCTCTCCCTGGTCACAGTTCTGTGCATCACTGCCTTCTGCCTGCTCTGACAATGGCCTTGACAATGCTACTCTCTCCTCCCTTCCTCCTCCACTCCTTCCATATGCATTCTCAGCATCCCTCCCTAAGGACAGATAAAAATCCGGTCTAAGATGAGTGTTGGTCAATGCCACACTCTGATTGGCTGAGGGAGCTCTCCTTCTCAATAAAATCGGACAGTTAGAAGATGTTGCTTGCCAGCTATGAGCTCATTGTCTCTCTACAGCAGGCAGAAAAAGACCAGTGATTATTCTCCCCAATTTGCTGATGGGGAAACTGAGGTTTGGAGAGAAGTAGACTTATCCAAACTCATCTAGTGGATTAGCTAGTCCCAGCGCAGGGCTGTTCTCTAGGCCTTGTAGAGCTGAGAACTTACAGACTCAAAATACAATTTTGCCCAAGGTCACGTCATGTCTTAGTGATAGGCCTAGATCTAGCTTTCCTGCCTCTTTGTCCAATGTATTGGGCAGGGGGTGATGAGTATATCTAAATGGGATTGCATGTGCTGTGTGCAGGAATGTACATGTAAGTATATGTATGTCTATGGTGATACACAATTCCCTTGTTGTTCTGTCATTTTTCAGTTACCCCTGACTCTTCTTGACCCCAATTGGGGTTTTTTCTTGGCAAAGATGCTGGAATAACGGTTTGCCATTTCCTTCTCTGGCTTATTTTACAGATGAGGAAACTGAGGCAGACAGCATTAAGTGACTTGCCCAGGGTCACACAGCTACTAAGTGGCTGAGACTGGATTTGAACTCAGGTCTTCCTGTTTCTACATTCTACTCCATCACCACTGGGTCACCTAGCTGCCCTGCATATTCCTCTTGCCCCACCTGCTTGCTGGAGATGAAAGGAAGGGATTTGTGGTGTAGTAGCATGAACTCCATTGAGAGTCAGACCCTGGGTCTCTGTCACTTAGTAGATGACCTTGGGCAAGCTATTTCTGGTTAGGCCTGTTTCCTCACCTATATCAGCATTGTCCCTTTAACATGTAGCATTTCATCAGATCGTAGATTTAAAGCTGGAAGAGACTAACCTTCCTTCATTTTACAAATGAGGAAATTGAGATTCATGGAGGTTAAATGACTGATCTCAAGTCACTCAAGTAGTGATTGATGAAAGTAGGATTTGAACCCAAGTCCTGTGACTCCTAATTCAAAGCCCTATCAACTAGTCCACAAAATGCTTATTTATAAAGCACTTTCCCAACTTACTTGATCCTCCTGATAGCCCTTTGAGGCAGACAATGCTTATGTTGTTGCCTCCACTTTACAGACGATAAAACTGAGGCTGAGAGCTTAAGCACAAGCTCACACAGCTATAAATGACAGAACCCAGCCCAGAACCCAGTTTTATTCAGAATGAGGCTAATCTCTCAAACCGAGGGAATTGAACCACTCATTGAACTAAATGCAACAAACATTTATAACGGAAACAGGGCCCATTCTGGCCTCTGGACGTACTACACAAAGACAACAGGAACAGCTGGATACAGCTGTACTGACTACGTCTGGGGGAGGAGGAAATCTGGATTAAGGGGGTTTGAAATGAGCTGTAGAACAGTGCTGTGCACTGGAAGAGATACAGAGTTTAGAAGGGACTCCTTTTCTGTCCTCTGGGAGCTCACAGTCAAATAGGGAGTGGATTGAGCAGCAACCTGGGAGTCAGGACACCTGGGTCCTAGCTCAGATTCTGCTGTTAACTCAGAGGATGATACTTGGGCAGATCAGTTTATCTTAGAAGGTCTCTGGGTTGGATGCCTTGGGGTTACAGTTCTCCCATGTGATGTCTGCGTGAAGTCTGAAGCCCTCCTGGGAAGCCCTTATCCCAAGGTAACCTCTTTCTTTTTCTTTAGAAGCTTTTTAAAAAATCAGTCTCCCTGTGCTGGGGACTCCCCAAGAGTTTTTTGGGGCCTTTCCTTCCCTCTGTCTCCAAAAACTGATGCTTGGATAGCATTAGAGAGAAAGGAGGCTTCTGTGATATTTCTAGGTGATATTGTCCAGGAGGTGGAAGGGAAGGGAAGGGAAGAGCCTGTCCCATTTGCCCTTTGTCAAACTGCCAGGAAGTGACAGTGGCCTGAGCCCCTGAAGGAGGGCCAGGAGATGCCCAGCTAGCCCTGGACAGGAGGCTTGAGCTGCCCCCCACCCAGGTCCTCTCTGCACCTTCCCCCGCTCCCTTTTCTTTCTCTCTGGTGGCTGCTGTCTGTGGGTTTGCAGCGCCCGTCCAGGATGACAGCCGTCTCAGAGTTCCCAAGGAAAAGCCAATTTCCTTTCCTCCTCAGTAAAAAACGGCCCCTGCTGGGAAAGTCTCGGGGAAGGAGGGGCTATTTTTAGTTCAAGGTCCAGAATTCAGGTCCACAGACAGGCTAGGTCTGGGGTGCTTCTGGGCAGAGTTGGAGGGGGAAGGGGAAGACAGTGTCAGGGGAGGTTTGGGGGTCAGTGTCTACCACCTCTTCTCTGCTCCTCAGGTTAGCGGGGAATTGTTTCCAAGGCAACAGCATTGGTTCTAAAAAACTACCATTTATATTTCTTGGTTTGGGAAAGAAGAAATGGGGGAAGGAGCAGGGCTGCGGTCAGGAAATGGTTATTGGGGATGGGTGGGAAAATGAGCCTGCAGAGGGAGGGGGCCTCAGGCTCCAGTGCAGCCTGTGTGGACCTCCAAATAGGCCCCTCCAAGCAGGCAAAGGAAGATATTCTGTCCTTATGCCCCACTACACCCCCTATTGTGTGACCCCTCCCCCAGCCTCAGTTATCTCCCTGTCTTGGGTCATTGTCAAGTCAGGAAAGTTGATTTCTTCATCCCTCATTGTCCCCCTTCTCTTGTGACCCACTCGAGAAAGAAAAGTACTTTGTCCCCATTCCCTTGCTGTATTTCCTATCTACATTTCTTCCCCCATATCATTACTTCCTCAGGAAGATTCCCCGTTCCTATTGCTTAGCCCTATGCTACTCTTTGTCCTCAGGTCCTATGCCCCCTTTCTCCATCTCTCTCTGTTTTTACATCTCCCTGTCCTTCACCACTGTGTCACCCTCCCTCTCATTACAGACTGAGAGAGGAGGCCCAGGTGTGGGGAACCTTGCTGGGGAGTTAATAAAAATGTCCACAACTTCTTATCAGCCTCATGAGAAGCAGAGGCGTGGGGAGGAAAGAGAGAGATAGCTTTTTGTGGAGAGGGGTTGGGGGTGGGGCATCATTGAACATGCCAGCCATGAGGCGTGTGGAGACATGAAATCAGCTGGAACAGGTTTTTAAATTAGTTTTCCAACAGTTTTCTTGATGGTGGGCCCACAATCCTCAGCTCTGCCAAGAGTTCTGCCAGATTCTCACAGCCAATGGAGCCACTTGGGAAACTGGACCTAAGGAGGTGGTAGGTGCTTAATTAGGAAGTGGGCACCATGGCCCTAACCACTGCTCTTGATCCTGATCCCATTCTCAGCTGACATCACCACTCCAAATATTCATATGAACTATTTGTGCCCAACCTGTGGTAGATAAAGCCTTCTGAGTTCAGAGTAGTCTGATCAGCCACAGTCAGACACACTATACTTTGTCCCTGATGTAGTGATGTCATTTTGCACCTCTTTGAGCACAAAGGACGACAACCAACCAACCATTCTCAACTGTATCTTCAATCTAGCTGTTTCTCCATCCTTGATCCCAACTCTCTCTCCAGTCCCAATTCCAACCCACTCTAACCCAAGCCCAGTCCCACACTAGTGCAAACTCTAGCTCTTTCTCCAATCTTAACCTCAATCGAAACTCAGAGCCATCCCAAATCCTAGCCCCAAACTTGTCGCTGTCCCCAAACCCAATTTGAATCCAACTCTTCATTTTTCCCTCATCCTAGCCCCAACACGAAAATCATCACCAATCCTAAAATCAGCCTATCCTAATATTAAATCTAAAGCTAATGCTAAACACAACTTGCTATTCAAACCTATCCTCTATCTTAATCCTAGCTGGAACTCAGTTCTGAGTCCAAATAAAAAATCCATCCTCAATCCCTAGCCTAATCTTAGCCCTGGTCCTGTCCTCAATGCTAATCCCAACCTCCCCAACCCTACTTCCAATTCCATACTTAATTCTAATCCTTATACATAATGTCAGGGCAGCAAGGTGGCACAGTGGATAGAGTACCAGGCCTGCAGTCAAAAAGACTCATCTTCCTGAGTTCAAATCTAGCCTTAGACACTTACTAGCTGTGTGACTCTAGGCAAGTCACTTAACCTTGTCTGCCTCAGTTTCCTCATCTGTCAAATGAGCTAGAGAAGGAAATGGCAAACCACTCTAGCATCTTCATCAAGAGCACCCCAAATTGTGTCACTAAGAGTCAGACATGACTGAAATGACTGAACATATGAACAAAGAACACCAGGATATCACCTTCTGCCATAGGCCAACACCCATTTTGGCAACCAGAGCTATATTTTTGAGTGTAGTATCCTCCTCAACTTTTCACTCTCCCCAACGTCCCATCTCTTGACTTGATCACAGAGGAGTCAACTCATTATTTCACAGGTCTCTAACCTTCCAGGGAATTAGTGCAAATCCTTTCAAGGGCTTCTACTGCTGATAGTATTGATCTCCATAGTGAAGGCTAGTGGTTGGGGGAGGGGTGAAAAGACCCTAAAGGGGCTCTGGTTTGACCACAAGTAGTTTGAGATCAACCAATTACAATGTTAGAACATAGGTTGCATTCTATCCTTCCCAGCCCATAGCCAATTGTAGGGGGTCTTCAACACAGATATACCATCTTCTTCAATATTCCCTCCCTCCTACCCTCACTCCCTTATAGTGGCTGTGTCCATGGTCTTCTCAGATAAGGGTGTGCTAAAGCCATTTTGAACCACCTAGAGAGAGCAGATTGTTAAATTTTCATTGTCAGCATTTATATCTCAGAAATTTGATAATACTATGAATCAAGGCTTGACTTATTGCTTCATTGATTGTCTGACCTAAGAAAATAGTGGAAAAATAATGTAGATTAAATTTATAAGTGTGTTGAATGTACATTGGTTGGTTGGTTGGTTTTTTTCCCAGAGAGTTGGTTAACAAACATTTACCAGCACACCCTGGTTCCAACCCAATGTCAAGCCAAGCAGCTGCTCAGGAAAAATTCCATACCACCCTCCCCTCCCTGGGGCCCCACACCCTGCTCCCACTCCCCAAATCACTTCTGGGCTGCAGCTTGAGTCCCTTAGCAGACACGTTCTGCCTCAGGGCTGTGGCCAATGAGTAATCTCCCCTTTCTCCACACACACTTTTCAGTTTTTGGTGTTAAAGAGTAGATCTCACTATATGAGCAGGCTTGGATGGGTTGCAATTACATTCTCTTCTCTTCAAAGCCGCCCTTCTTCTGAACTTCCTTACTTATCTCCAGAGAACCCACCATCCTCCTATTCTCTCTGGTTCCCAATCTTGGTGTTTTACTCCATTCCTCACTTTCTGCCACTGCACAGACCCCATCAGTTTCCAAATCTTGCCATATTTGCCTTTATGGAATCTCTCACACCCATCCCCTTCTCACTAATCACACAAGTGCTACCCTAGTTCAAGCCTCCCCCACCTCTTGCCCAGAATAGTGCAATGGGCTCCTAATAAGTCTCCTTAAAGAAAGTCTCTCCCTGCTCCAGTTCATCTTCCACAGAGCTAGCAAAGCGATTATTTTCAAGTAGAAGTGTGATCATTTCATGGCCCTCCTGCCTCTCCCCTTCTCAGTGAGCTCCAGTGACTTTCTATTGATTCTAGGATCAGATATTATTCCAGTTTTATCTCATCCTTGAAAAATTTAGTCTAAGTTTTCTAACATTCATAATTATTAGCATAGTAGTACTATTCCATAGAACTTACAAATAAATTAATATCCTTACATTGGGAGTACATGCTCACATTTTTTTCTTTCTTCCTGAGAGGAGTGCACAGTGAAAAAAGTTTGCAGACTACTGGTTTACAGCATAAATTCAAGTTCCTGAGCTTGGCATTCAAGGCCCTTGGAGCCAATCTACCTTTCTGGTTTTATCTTCACATATGTTATGTGTTCCAGTCAAACTGAAACTCACCACACCCTAGAACACGTATCTAGCTTTTCTGCCTTTGTGACTTTGCTTGCATTGCTCTTTATGCCTGAAAAGTCGTGTCTACCCTAAACCTCCTCATCTCTAGAGCTGTTGGAATTCTCCCTACCCTCCGTTAGAATGGTAACTCCTTGAGGTCAGGGATTGCCTGGCTTGATTGCATTTGTAATCCTCAGTGCCTGGCACAGGTTGTTTAAGTTGTTTTAGTCGTGTCCAACTCTTTGTGGCCCTGTTTGGGATTTTCTTAGCAAAGATACTGTAGTGGTTTGCCATTTCCTTTTTCAGCTCATTTTACATATGAGGTAACTGAGGCAGATAGGGTGAAGTGACTTGCCCAGGGTCACACAGCTAGTAGGTGTCTGAGGGCAGATTTGAATTCAGGAAGATGAGTCTTCCTGACTCCAGGTCTGGTATTCTATCCACTGCCTCCTGGCACATTGTAAGTACTTAATAAATACTCACTCACTCTATCTATCTATCCATCCATCCATGCATCCATGCATCCTACTATCTACCATCTATCTATCTATCTATCTATCTATCTATCTATCTATCTATCTATCTATCTATCTTACTGTCGATCCATTCATCCATCCATCCATCCATCCATCTACCCATCTATCCACATATCCATCTATCTGTCTGTCTATCTATCTATCTATCTATCTCATGTCACTTGCCATGTTTTTTTTTTATATTGGCATACTTGTGTTGTCTACCCCAAATAGACTGTAAACTCCATAAGGATAGGCCCTGTCTAATTCATCTTTGCATTGTCCTCTGTGCTAGCATAGCGCTTTTTAAATAGTTGGTAAAGTTGGCAGTCACATATTTTAAACAACCTATTTGACTTTGCCTCACCTTATGGAAAACTTAGGCTCCACATCTAAAAGCTCATTATGTTCATCATTTCTTATTCAGCTTCAGATTTTGTTTCACAGAGAAACACTGTTGGATGATGGCCAAGACCTGACTGGAGTGCCTAGGGCTGCCTAGATACTTCTCCCCTTGCTCTTCTATGCTAGCCAGGCAGGCCTCCCCTTTGTGGATTGAGGCCCAACACACACTAAAGCTACCTATGGTCCAGGCCAGGAAGTTGTCAGATTATTATCATATAGAGTATAAAGAATGCTGGACTTGTGGTTCATAGGATTATAGGAACAGGACTGGAAATGCCTTCGAGATCATCTAGACCAGGGCTTCCTAGCCTTTTTTTGTGTGTCCTGGATCCTCTTGGCAGTTTGGTGAAGTCTATGGATCTCTTCTCAGAATAATGCTTTTAAATGCATAAAATAA
This sequence comes from Pseudochirops cupreus, assembly GCA_028627135.1. Classification (NCBI taxonomy): domain Eukaryota; kingdom Metazoa; phylum Chordata; class Mammalia; order Diprotodontia; family Pseudocheiridae; genus Pseudochirops; species Pseudochirops cupreus. The sequence goes on from CM053584.1 coordinate 199,414,100, forward strand.
AAGCCTTAGAAAATTACAAAGGAAATCAATTATATTGAAACATAGTTATCAAAATATAAGAAAAGAAAAAATTTGACCCAAGATTAGTCCTATATGCGAGTATATATATGTGTTATGTATCTATGTATGTATATTATGTGCATATGTGTATACATAATATAAAACTTGGGAATATGTATATATATATATGTACATGTGTATATATACTAACCTGGAATTTTAATTTTATATACATATATGTGTATTATATATCCATTGTGGATTTTATGTGGGTGTTATATGTGTGCATAAACATATGTGTGTGTACACATGTATAGGTATACACACATATATATATCATAGGCAGGAACAACTCCACTTAACCTCTCAGTGCCAGAGAGACAGCACCAATCTGCATGGGTAGAATAAGTTCCTCCTTGAAAATCCCCTGCCCTGATCAAATCTCCTTTACCCATGCAGATTGGCATTTTGTAACCTGAGGCCTTAAGGAGTTACCTGGGGCACTAAAAGGGTCATGCAGATGAGGTGTGTCAGGCAGGCAGGATTTGAATCCAGATCTTTCTGACTCTGAGGCCGGCTCTTCATCCACTATACCGTGCTGTCCCTCTTATTTTTTTTTTTAACATGAGAAAGCTGAGATCGAGAGCGGGAATATGACTTGTTCAAGGCAGCACAGAGAGTAAATGGCAAAGTCAGCATGCAGACCCAGGTCCTCTGACTCCAGATCCAGAGCTCTTTCCACCATACTCTGCAGCCTTCAGAAAAATCTGTGTTCAAAGCCCGATTCTGCTATTTTCTAGACATGTGGCTTTGGGTCAAGTCTCTGGGCCCCAGTTTTCTCATCTGTACTATGGGCACAATCAGACTTGTTCTTATGTATCTCTTGTCTTATCAAGCTTGTTGTGAAGATCTAATTAAATGACATTAATGTAACAGGAAATGTGCGCTTGCCCAATCACCTAACATGATGATACCTTGCTTCTGGGAGAAGACATCCTGAAGTCTCCTCCCACGTGAGTGAGAGCAGCTTCTTCTGGTCAGCTTCATAACTGGCACAGGTTGTGTGTTTAATAACTAAGTGGCTGTGACACTTGATTGGTGTTCATAGAGGGTAAAGATCTATCCACAGCATGGGTGCCATGAACCAAACCAGTAAGTGGGAAAGGGTCACCTCCTCCTCCCTTTCTGTTTTAGGTCCCATGGCCCAGAGAATTGGTCCTGTTTGTTTGGTTTCATTGGTCCTTCTCAGTTTCAGGTGTAGGAGGTATAATCCCTGCTGAAGTCACTGAAACATGGCAACCTTGGAGCTGGGATTCCAGTCTGGATGCTGCAGCCAGTCAACTGGCAGGGAAACCCTGAGAAGCCAGGGTGTCTGGGACTGGAGCCCAAAGGGGAGCTTTGGACTTGGAACGTGGGACTGTGTTGTATAGGAACTGAGTTAAGCTGTGAACCTAATCACCTTTCCCTCCTCAGAGTACGAAGTGATATGGGGCTGGGGGTGGGATTATGCCCTATGTATCGGGAAGTATTTTATAATTATAATTTTGAAGTAAATATTCCTTTATAAAAGCTACCTTCCTGTTAAGTGGTTAAATGTAACTGGGTTGCAAAGTATCTCTTACAGTTGGGGCTGGGAGCCAATGGCAAAGCGCCTAGATACCTCCAAGTCCCCTTAAGAGTGCTGGAGAACCCTGGGGGAGAAGAGAGATATCCCAGACAGGGGGGCCAGAATAGTTACTGCTACATATAGAAAGCATTGTGCAGAGTCTTAAAACATGTAATGTTCCAGTAGTGAGGCTGTATGTAGAGTGAATTGAACCGCTAGGTGGCGCCATAGTGCACAGAGTGATGGGTCTGGAGTCAGGAAGGATCAACTTCCTGAGTTCAAGTCTACCCTCAGACACTTAGTAGCTGTGTGACCCTGAGCAAGTCACTTAACCCTGTTTCCCTCAGTTTCCTTCTCTATAAAAATGAGTTGGAGAAGGAAATGACAAACCACTCCAGCATCTTTACCAAAAACCCCCCAAAAGGTGACACAAAGAGCAGGATAAGACTAAACAACTGTTTAGACTGTAACCACTGTTACAAGCCCCGGTCCCATGATGCTTAATATATACTAATTGAATTGAACTGAACTCTTCTCCTTATTAGATTGATAGAGAAACTGAAGCCAGAGAGGTTGAGACCTTCTTCAAGGTCACACAGTCACACACACGGTTAATGTAGGCCCAGAGCTCTGAGGTCAAAGGTCCCTTGCCTGTCAGCCCAGGGTCTCTACTTCTTATCTTGCTGTTTCTGTCTCCCATTAGCCCCAAGTCCCTATCCCTGGGGACTTTGGGCCCTTCACAGCTGTGGTGACCAAGGCTGTTGCTGCTGGATCGCTATGGTCATGATTTCATAACATGCAATCCCTCCCCCGCCCCATCACCTGCCAGTGTGAAATGAGCTGCTTAATAATTAATTGACAAAGATGAACTTGCTATCCCTGGATGGGGCGGGGGGGGGGGGTGGGGGGGTGGTTGGCCATCGCTTCTCTAGACAAATAATGTGAAAAGGAATTGCCCAAGGAGAGGAGGAGAGAGGTTTTAAGATCCGATTTGCAAGGTCCTTCTGAGGATCCCGGGAGCCCAGAGCTCTGATAGTGGCTGGGATTTATGCTGTTAATTCATCACTAATTAATGTTTCAAATTGGAGAAGAAACAAACACTGAGGTATCATCAGAGAGAAACAGAGACTGCAGTCAGGGAGGGATAGAGGAGATCCAGGCCAATATTAGAGACATAGAGAGACAAATATAGAGGCTGACAGAGAGAGAAGCCCAAAGATATGTGCAGGCTGAGACCAGAAAGAGACACACGAAGGCAGAGGCAGACACGGAATTTAATAGAAGCAGTGAAAGGAGCTGGAACTAGGGGGTGTTAAAATTCTACTACTACTGCTACTTCTACTGCTACTGCTACCGCTACTACCACTATCACTACTACTACTACTACTACTACTACTACTACTACTACTACTGCTACTACTGCTACCGCTACTACCTCTATCACTACTACTACTATTTATACTACCACCACCGCTACTACTACTACTACTACTACTGCTGCTGCTGCTACCACTACTACCACTATTACTACTACTACTACCACTACTACTACTACTACTACTACTACCTAATATTTATTAAGCGCCTACTATGTGCCAGGCACGGTGTTAAGCACTTTACAGTTACTATCTCATTTGATCCTCACAACAGTCCTGAGAGGTAGGTGCTATTGTTATGTCCATTTCATAGATGAGAAAACTGAGGCTGGCATTTTATCCTTACAACAATCTTAGGAGGGTAAGTGCTATAAAAATCTCAATTTTACAGATGAGGAAGTGGAGACAGGCAGAGGTTAAGTGCCTTGCTTAGAGTGACACAGCTATTAAGTATCTGACACTGTATTTGAATTGATGTGTACAGAATGGAGAACAGCACTTATAACCTATTTTCACACCTATTATCTCCTTGGATTCTCATAACATCTCTGTGTAGAGCAGATATTGTGTGTTAGTTGCTTGGTTGAATGAATTAACAAATAAATGCCCATTTTATAGATGAGGCAACTGAGGCTTAGAGGATGAAATGAGCTACCTAAGGTCATGGATATATATATACATATATATATATATATATATATATATATATATATATATATATATATATATATACACACACACACACACACACACACATATGCATGCATGTGTGTGTTTATACACACATACACACACATATATAATAGAATGAAAGAAGAGAGACAGAAACAGAAAAATAAATTTAAAAAAACCTGAAAGATAGCTGGGAATCTTCATTTCTCTCCAGGCTGCACCCGTGACTTTCTCTATTATGCCTCAGAAGCCTCTTCACTCTTGGACATTCACTTCACCTCAGGTGATTTCTCACACTGGACTTACCGTCTGCCTCTGCAGTCTCTTCTAATTCTCTGGTTCTCCCCAGAACCTCCATTTTAAGAAGATTACCCAGGCCAGCCATGTCTTTATTCCTTTTCAAGGACACTCTGGACTTTCTCTTCTAGGTCCTTGGCGGGGGTACCCCTTCTCATATCCCTCTTCCTCAGCCCTTTTGTGTGTTGTCTTCTGCCATTAGAATAAAAGCTCCCTGAGACCAGAGACTTTCTTTCTTTCTGCTTGCTTTCGTATTCCAAGCACTCAGCATAGTTTCAGGCACAAAGCAAAGCTCGATAAATATTTATTAACTTGTTTGACTTGGAATAGTGGAGAGAGCCTGGACCTGGGATTCAGGAGTTTTGGTTCTAATACTAGCTAGTTAGGTTATTTTGAACAAGTGATTGTCTAGGTCTCTAGTCATTTTTTTAGGTAATTGGTGTTAAAATGACTTGCCTGGGGTCACACAGCTAGTGAGTGTCAAGTGTCTGAGGCCACATTTGAACTCAGGTCCTCCTGACTCCAGGGCCAATGTTTTATCCACTGTGCCTTCTACCTGCCTCTCTACTTCTTTACCTGTAAAATGTAGGGGTCGAAGTAGAGGACATCTAAGGCTCCTTCTAGCGTTGACATTCTATGTTCTCTCACAGAGAAGGCAAGAGAGATTTAGAGATACATAGAAAGAGAATGATTGGGGTAGGGGTGAGGGAGAGACAGGGAGAGCAGAAAGGGCAGACAGAGACCATAAATACAGACTGAGTGTATGAATTGGTGGCAGAAAAAGAGGTTTTGAGTAGTGAGAGCCTGGGACCAGGGCCAAATTCACTCCTAGAAGAAACAAGGGATTTTAGTGCCCTGGGCCTGTCCTCCTCCTCCTGCCTCCATATCTACCACACCTTCTGAAATTCCACTGTGTTTTTTACATTTTATGGATGAGGAAATGGAGGCAGGCAGAGGTTAAGTGCCTTGCTCAGAGTCATGGAATGATGGATATTAGTGAATGGATTGATATTAAATTTCTTTAAGTGAAGCCCCTTAGAACATGGAGTTGCTAAGGGCCCTAAATCCAACCCCTTTATTGTATGGGTGAGAAAACTGAGGCTTGAGTGCTGACTGTTTCAAAATCACAGGTAATTAGTGGCAGATGGAGGACAAGGCCCCAAGTGTCCCAAATCCCACAGGCTTCTTCTTTTAAAATACAGAAAACCTCAAGAGGAATAAAATATGTAGCTGTCATGAACGGAGATTGCTTTGGTGGGAATTAGCTCATCTCTGTCAGGAATTCTTGACAGCAAACAGAGAACAGTGCTCAAGAAACTAGAATTTCGATGGTTTGGGGGAGGGGCGGACATGGAGTGAAAAGAGTGAAGAAGGCAGAATTGCACAGCTCTCTGTCCAGAAAGGGGAGGGTTTACATACCTTAATGAATTGTTTTAAGTAACCAGGAGGCAATATGACTACTCTGGGTACTTATCAGACAGTGGGCTAATCTAGGAACAGTCTTACTCAAAAAACTTCAGTTTACCACTTAATAAAATCCACACTCTCTAGCCTAGTATTCAAGTCCTTTACACTCTGGTCCAAACTTTCCTTTTCAGACTTATCTCCCACTATGTCTGAAATGCTCTTCCCTCTTCTCTTCTATCAGTCATACCCATTTTTTTTGAGGGGGAAGGCAAGGTCTTCTAGGTCTCTAGTCATTTTTTTAGGTAATTGGTGTTAAAATGACTTGCCTGGGGTCACACAGCTAGTGAGTGAGTGTCAAGTGTCTGAGGCCACATTTGAACTCAGGTCCTAGTGACTTGCCCAAGGTCACATAGCTAGTAAGTCTGTCAAGTGTCTGAGACTAGATCTGACTCAGGTCCTCCTGACTCCAGGGTGGGTAATCTATTCACTGCACCACCTAGCTGCCCCCATACCTATTCTTAAACGGTCTAATATCATCTTCATGAAAATTTCCTGGATTTTGTTCTACCTCACATTCTGCAAAAGTGATTTCTCCTGCTTTCTTAACTCAATCCGTTTTGTAGTTCTCACTCATCACACTCTGGTTTATAGTTGAGGGCATGTCTTATATCCCTTACTTAATTCCTTGGAGGGCAGAGACTATGTTTTATTTATCTCTGTACCTTCTTTAAGTTTACCATAGCAGCTTACTTATAGCAGGGTTTATTCAAGTGAATTGAGTTGCCTAGAAAGATGTTGGGGACTAATGTAAGGGCTAGCTTAGCTGACTTCACAATGGAAATAAGCTTTCTATGCACCCTCTGGCACCTCGCTCCTGTTCTCCTAGAATGTTTAGGCTGAAAGAGAGTGTGAGCAGTCACTGAATCCTTCCCATTGCCTTCAGGCCAGACTGCTCACGTGTCAATTCTTCTAGAGAACAGTGGGTCCCAAGATACATGTTGCTTGTTACTTTTACCTCTGCTTAACGTCCTAGTAGCACCACTGAGACCCAGAAAGACTAATTTCTTTTTTTTTAACTTTTATTTATTTTACTTTACATCATTCATTTCCACGAGATTTTGAGTTACAAATTTTCTCCCATCTTTCCCCTACCCACCACCCCAAAACAGCCATCCCATTGTATAACCCCTCCCCCAATCTATTTTCTCCTATGTCCCTCCTAGCTGAGCTGCCTTCCGCGGGAAGTATATTTGTGTGCGTTTTAGAGCTCTAAAATTTGTTTAGAGTCATATTTTATGGGTATTTTGAGGTGGCAGTGTGGGAGCTGCTGTACCGTGCTGCTTCTAGGCCACCATCTTGGCTCCACCCCTCCCGCCCCCAAAGCCTAATTTCTCACCTACTTCTCTAGGTTGCTGTAATGAAACAATGAGATAATATTTGTAAAGTACTTTGTAAACCTTATATAAAAATGCTAGCTATTATTATTTTTATGGAGCAGCTAGGTAGTGCAGAGCATAGAATGCCGGGCTGGGCCCGAAGGTGGGAAGACTCGTCTTCCTGAATTTGAATCTGGCTTCAGACACTTACTAGCTGTATGATTCTGGGCAAGTCACTTAACCTTGTTTGCTTCAGTTTCCCCATCTGTCAAACGAGCTGGAGAAGGAAAAAACAAACTATTCTAGTATCTTTGCCAAGAAAACCCCAAATGGGGTCATGAAGAGTCAGACAGGATTGAAATGACAGAACAAACAATTATTGTTGTTATCAGTTATAATATTCCAGTACTTTGAAGAGCCGTGATTTTGCTGGTGTGGCTTCTCCTCCCCAAGACATAGATTGCAGCCCCTCTCCCACTTAATAAATGGTCTTTGAGAGGAAGAAAAATTATCACCCCTGTGGCCAACTTTTCTGAATTCAATTTGCCCAATGACCTCGTCTTAGGACTCAATACTCAGTCTTTTAGGTTAGGGCATAGGCAGCAACTAATAGATGTGGAAAGAGAAAGAAAGCAAGGAAAGAATGAATTTAGCTGAGAGACAGACAGACAGAGACAGAGAGGGAGACACAGAGAGAGAGACAGAGACAGAGAGATACAGAGAGAGAGACAGAGAGAGAGAGAAACAGAGAGAGAGGGAGAGAGAGAGAGACTTTCTTAGGGTACGCTTGGGTAATAGGGGGTTGGAGGTACGGAAGGTATGTGTGTGTGATGCTGACCTGCCTGAGATTCAGAGTAGTGTAACGGCTTGAATCAGAGGACCTGAGTTCAGATCCTGTCCCTGCTACCTTGGGCAAATGACAAACTCTCTGAGTCTCAGTTTTCTTGTCTGCAAAAATGAGGGGGTTGATTTAATAACTTGTAAGCAACTTTCTAACCCTAAATCTATGGGGGTTTTTTTCTGTTTTTCTCCAGAGAGAATGAGCACAGTGGCTTGGCCTTCTGGGTATTACAATACCTAGAGTACCTTTAGTGAGAAAATTCCATCTTGCCTCCCCTGCCTTCTTCTCAGTTCTCAACCTTCTCCTCTTCTATGAGCAAAGTATCTGTCCTGGTCCTTTAGTGGAAAGGGCGTCCTGGACTGGTTCTGGTTTTATCATTAACTTGCTAGGTGACCTTGCACAGTGTCATCTATGGGCTTCCATTTCCCTGTCCATAATGGGGGTATGATAACAATCTCTTGTCTCCTCTCCATTCTTCCCTCCTAGGTATGCCGTGTATAATAATGACTCACAGTGATGTGTATATGATACTCACTTATTTGCAAAATGCTTTTCTCACAAAACTCTTTTGAGGTAGATAGTACAAATATCATTGTCCCCATTTTACAGATGAGGAAATTAAAGCCAGGAGAGGCTAAGTTTACATGGCTAATAAGTGGTAAATCTGAGTGTTAAACCCTAGTCCTCCAGTGCTAAGACTGTTGCTTTTTCCATTGTTCCACACTGCTTGGACTGAGAATCAGGAAGACCTGAATGTGAATTCTTCATCAGATGCTCACTAGCTGTGTGACTCTGTGCAAGTCATTTGACTTTTCTTTAAACTCAGTTTCCTCATCTGTAAAATGGAGTTAAGGATATAACACTTACTTTATAGGATTGTTTCAAGGATCAAATGAGATAAGATATGTAAATTGCTTTGCAAATAGGAAAGTCCTATATAAATGGTAGGAGGCAGCTGGATGGCTTGGTGGAGAAAGCACTGTACCTGGAATCAGGAAGTCCCAAGTTCAAATCTGGCCTCAAACATTGTCTGTGTGACCTTGGACAAGTCATTTAACTTCTGTCTGCCTCAGTTTCCTCATCTGTCAAGTGGAAATAACAATAGCAACTGCCTTTCCAGGGTTACTGTGAGAAAAGAATATTGTAAGACACTTTTGAAACTTTATATGTAAATAATAGCTATTATTAGCTATAAACCTTTGATATTTCAAGAAGCCACAATTTTGCTGGTGTGGGTGCTTCTTCCACAGATGCAGATTGCAACCTCCTTTCTACTTAATAAATGGTCTTCAAGATTTATAAATGGTCTTCAAGACTTAAAAAAAAATGAACAATTTTCTGAACTCAGCTAGGCTGGTTCTCTGACCACAGACAGTCATGACAGTACGTGGTGGGGCCCATATTGGAAACCTTCCCAGCTGGATCGGATCTGCCACTATTTGTACGTCAGAGCTATGGTCTTTAAGAACTCCGTATCATGATGAGGTATTGGAGAAAATGTTTAGTAGAGAAAAAAGTAGGTAATTAGAGAGATGATGGAGGGGAGACATATATCCAGATCCTCAAGATGAGGCAAATTGTAATGCTCAGAATAATTCCTGTTTCCCAGGTAGTTTAAGGGGAAAGGAATAAGCATTTATTAAGTGCCTACTACACACCAAGAATTTTACTGAACACTTTAAAAATATTATCACATCTGATTTTCACAATAGTCCTACAAGGTAGTGTTACTATTGGTCCTATTTTACAGTTGAGGAAACTGAGGCAGCCAAAGTGAAGTGACTTGCCCAGGGTCACATAGCTAGTAAGTGTCTGAGACTATATCAAACCTTGGGTGATCCTCACTCCAAATGCTCTATCCACTGTACCATTTAGGACCTTCCAAGCTACCAAGTTCTTTCCTCACCACAATCCTGTGTAAGTATTATTGTCTTAATTTTACAGATGAGAAAACAGACTTAGAAAGGGAAAATGACCTACCTATTAAGAAGAATCCAAGCAAGGATTTGAACCCAGATCTTCTGATTCCAAATGTAGAGCTCTTTTCCCCAAGCCAGTGAAATGATAACTCTTAGAAAACTACAAAGTTCTCTATAAATGTATATGTTATAAGATACAAGTAAGAAAATGCTTAGAAAAGCAGAAAGCCTGAAATGAATGTAAAGGATTCTGCCCCCCGACCTTCCCCATCTCTGTTCTTGCTGCTGCAGCCTCTCCAGACTCAGACGTTTACCCTTGAAAAGGCAGCCAAGGTAAAAAGTGTTTGGAGATGACAGAAGATCTGCTTGGAGGGGGAGGGGGGATGCTGGAGGTGAGGCTGTTATTCTAGGACAGACCCTCCTCCCGCTCAGGACCCAATTTCCTTCAGCTTCCCCAGAGACCATCAGTCCCAACTCCCATAGCAAACATCCAGATGGAAAATGGGCCCCAGCAGCTTTCTCCATTATCCCTAATGGGAACTGACGTTTAGGACGCTTCAAGGACCAGTGTTTCCCAGTCATCTGGTTCTCCCTGACTCATGGAAGCACCTGGCTGCTCATCTCCATTAGATGTGGGGGCCTGGGTACATTAAGACTCACAGAATCTCAGATCTGGAAGGGATCTCCAAAAATCAGCTAATTCAACTCTTACCTATAAAGACATCCTTGCAGCAGCCTCCTCATAAAAGACTATCCAACCTTCCTTCCATAGAAATGCCACTGAAAATTGATGGCATAGGCAGATTCTTGCCACTGACTCACCTATCTGGAGACTGATGAGGTGAACTCAAAGAAGACATCTTAATTCAATAAACATTTATTAAGTGCCTACTGTGTCCTGTGAACTGTGCTAAGCACTGAGTATATAAATAAGAAAAAGAGATAGTTCCTGACCTAAAGGAATCTAATAGTGGAAGACAACATACAAAAGAAAGCTGAAAATTGTGTAGAGGGTAAGTGCCAGGGGGCATCCAGAGTAGGGGCATGGTGTTCCCATGGAGTCAAAGCCAAGCAGAACTGCTGATGGAAAAATGGAGTTCTCAGAAATGTTGTGAGCCCTCTATAGAGGAAGACTTTGGAGGAGTTAAATGTTCTACTCTTTAACCCCCTGGAGAGGAGAGGCAGCTAAAGAAGAACTGAGAAAGTTGTTGATATCCAAACTTGAGTCAATCTTCCAAGATAGAACCCCTTGGATAGATGGCATATTGATGAAAACAGTACCCCTAACCATTTTTGTCTTTTAAAACATGTGAACATCTTGTTACCTCCAGGAAGTCTTCCCAGGTTAATAGAAGACCGCTACTAGCTTTTTCACTGCCCCCCCCCGCCATTTTGTTCTGCCTGAATAAGAGTCTCCTTCAGCTTCTCTCTTTAATTACCTTCTTTTCCTCTTACATACATTTATAAAATGTCGTCCTATAAATGTAACCAGTGGCCCAGAACCGAAGCTTCAATTTACATAGACTGGATTCAGTCTTGGACGTTTCTTAATAATTTTTTGGCTCATGTCCCCACCGGAGGTTTCCCCTGGGAACACCAGTGTTTGGTTCATTTCCAAACACTACAGAAAGAGTAAAAGAGGCCTCAGTTTTCCACTTATGCTAATGAACCATTGAATATAGAACAGGCTTTAATTAACCCAACAAAAATGCAGACTCGCACCTGAGCCCATAAACAGTCAAAACAACTTTTCTTTCCTCTCCCCCTCCTTCCTCCTCACTAGGGACATACATAGTCTTCAAATCTTTCAAGTCTTAACAATCCTACTGTGACGTTGAGAGCTCCCATTCCCAACCCTGCTTACTAAGTAAAAGTGCTTGGGATCAACAGAAAGTTGATCCTTCTGTCTGGATCTGCATTATTTACATTGCTCACAGTATCAGTGAAGGACAAGGTGTGAGTTTACTCCTCCATGTTGTGGTTCTGTCCCTTGACACTCTTCCCACTTGAATCAGGAACTCATTTGTTATTTCTGTTGCTACTCCAATTGCTGGCTGCTTACAAGCTTTGCAAGTCTTAGCTTGCCCCAGGAACTCCTCACCATTCTGCTTCTGTCTCTGGATATGCATAATTTGCTATAGTTTTCTCAAAGATGTGTAGGTTTTCCCCCACCTCCACCCCCAGAAACCAAGCTTAAGTTCCTATGTAGCCCCTTTTCATTTCTGCGTCTCCCTCAGCATTGACTTCCTCTGTGTGTGTCTCTGCTTTCCATTGGAAAGGTCAAGCTCCAGTTTGTAGCCAGGGTATATGAACTGGCTATGAATCAATCGATCATCCTTGATGTGATGTCAAAGGGACAAAGGAAACACCCAAGTCTAAGTGACTTGCTGCCACATCCAAGAGCCAACTTGGTCAAGAGAAGAGAGATTCAAGAGGACCTTACTAGTTTTTTCCTCTATATAACATAAGTAGAAGGGACCCTAAAGCTCATTTAGTCCAACCTCTTTATTTTGTACATGAAGACGTAGTTTCAGAGAGAGGAAATTACTTGTCCAAAGTCACACAGCTAAAATGTGGCAGAGTCAGCATTCAAATTAGCTTATCTGGTAGTTCCAGTATTCTTTCCATTCCACCACAACAGTCTTTCCCCTCACTGTCCATTCATGTTTAGGTATAATTTATCTTATGCTGTTTATAATTCAAAACACAGTTAAGAGAAAATGATTATATAGCCATGTTTAATAACTCTTTTGTCTTCTCTTTTCAATATGTGGGCACTGATAAGGGAGTCAAGAGAAATGGGTTCTGAATGTCCCTGGCTCAGACATTAACTTTTCTGTGTTAGTCTCTCTTCTTCAAATCTTAGTTTCTTCATATGTGAAATAAAATTGTACTCAATATTATCTTTCAAATTTCTCTCCTTGTTCCTCTCCCTTCTTCTTTCTCATCCTCCTCCTCCTCTTCCCTATCCTCCCTGTCCTTGTCCTTGTCCTCGTCTTCATTCCTTCTTCTTCCACTGCTGCTGCTGGATCAACCACACATTTCTGTAACATTTACTATGTGTGAACACTATGATAGGATCCTAGGGATAGGAAAGGGTATAAGACACATAGGTTCCACTCACAAAGGGTTTACAATTTATTTTGCTAACATTTTCTCAACGATGGAGACTTGATCTTCAAAGTATAGAATAAATATAGTCAAGAGCAAATTCAAATCAAGATGAGTAAGGAGATGGAACACTTAGCAAATCTAAATGAACTTATCTCCAAGGCAGATGAATTGCATTCCAAGGCAATTTTGGTGTTTACATAATACTTTACATACATTGTCTCATTTGTTATTATATACATTGCCAACAACCCTGGGAGGTAGGTATTATAGATATTATCATCCCCACTTTACCAACGAGGAAACTCTGAGAACTTTTCTATTTATATCTCCAGTACTTAGCACAGTGCTTTGCCCATAGTAAGTTTTTCTTTTTTTTTAAATAAATGCTCTTTTGTTCATTTATTCATTCATTTGTTCATTCAACAGAAAATCCGAAGGAAGGAAAACAGACACACACAGAGCATCCTTTCTATGAAATCAGCACCTCAGGAGACATACGGAGTGACATTTGAAAGTCACCTAGGAATAATTACTACATGACCATGCCTCAGAGGCTGATCTAGACCTGAGTCATTTTCCAAAGATGAAGAAAATGCTACAGGGCTCCACAAAAGTAGTCAGTCTTTAACTACTAGCAGAGGAGGTCCACTCCTTCTCCTCCTTAAGTTCCCCACTCCCCGCCACTCTAAATCACACTCTCACACCTCCCCTTTTTCCACTATGTCTGTGCTATGATACTTAGCAGCAAGTGCTCTTCGTTGTCCTTTGAAATAGTGCTGACAAAGCGCACAATTCAAAGCTGCCCCTAGCTACTCTCCAGGGTGCTGACAGTCCAGAACAATGGGCCAAATGCAATCAGAGGAAATGAAATAGGGATAAATGTAAACGCCTGCACTTGGGTTAAAAAAATTAATTGCACAAATACATGGTTGGGATATACGAATAGAAAGCAATTCATGTGAAAAGAACCTGGAGGTTTTAGTGGACTGCAAGCTCGATTTGAGTTAATGATGTGATATTGCGTCCAAAAAAAGATAATTTCATCCAGATCTGCATTAATACAAGTATAACTCCAAAATAGGGTAGATTATAGTCTCACTGTACTCTGAAAAAATCATAACAAATCAGAAATATTGTGTTCAATTCTTGGCATCACACTTTTAAGAGGGATATTGACAAACTGGAGCTCATCCAAAGGAGGGCAACCAAGATAGTAAAGGATCAAAAAACTATATCATGCAAAAATTAATGAGAGTGAGGATTTTTCTGCTAGAAAAATCAGAATTGGGGGTCACAACCATTGTCTTTAAATATTTGAGACTTATTCAGAGTGACTCCAATGAGCAGAACTAGTACCAATAGGGGAAAGACATAGGGAGATTTCATTTCAATATAAAGACAAGCTTTCCAGTAATAGGAGCTATAAAAAAATAGAACAAGCTATCTTGAAAGGTAGTGAATTCTTCCTCATTTGCAGTGTTCAAAATGTGGCTTAATGACCATTTTTTTCAGGGGGGTTTTCAGGTCTTCAGATGTCAGAGTACATGATATCTAATGTCATCTCTAACTCTAAGACTCAATGATCTGGAGAGGTCTATGCACTGAGAAATACAACAGTCCCAGGCAGCAAATATCAAGGGTTATGTAAGTGACAGATAATAAAAGCTATGAGAACTTGAAAGAGGATTTGCTTGCTGATGTTGGAGCAGGTGGGGAAGACTTTATCCAGGAGGTGGTACTAGGGTTTTGAGGTTGAGTTGGATTTTAGGTGGTGGGGAGGAGTCATGGAGGGTATTCCAGGGAGGGTGAGCTTAATTATCAAAGACAAGAAGGCAAAAACGAATGTGTTCAGAATAATTAGTGTACCTATTTGGCTAAAGAGTGTGGGTGGGGGGTGGCCAGGTGGTACAGTGAATAGAGCACTGGCCCTGGAGTCAGGAGGACCTGAGTTCAAATCCGACCTCAGATACCTGACACTTACTCACTGTGTGACCATGGCAAGTCACTTAACCCCAATTGCCTTGCCTTTCCCCCTCCAAACAAAACAAAACAAAAGAGTGTGAGTAGAGGACAAGTTAGAGATAAGGAAAGGTAGGTTCAAGCTAGATCCTAGAGGACCCTGAGCACTAGACTGATGAGCTATAGATTTATCTGTAGTGTAGTAGAAAAGCAATGGGTCTAGAATCAGGAGAGATGAATTCAAATCTCACTAGTTGTGTGACCATGAACAAATCACTTCCCCACTCTAAGTCTCAGTTTTGTCATCTGGAAAACTGGATTATCGAGCTTGCAGTCCACTAAAACCTCCAGATTCTTTCTACATGAATTATGTTCTAGTCATTTAATGCTATGTTCTTCATAGGGTGGTGAGAAAAGTGCTTTGTAAAACAAAAATAAGCTATAAAATGTGAAGTTTTATTATTGTTAGCAAAGGAGAGCTATTGGAAGTTTTGAAGAAGGGGGTTGACATGTGCAAAGCAATGCTGCAGGAAGACCAATCTGGCAGTGGTATGCAGAACGGACTATTTCTATATTTAAATGTTTCTTTTAGAAAGTAGTTAATTAATTCATGTTGTTATTTCAAACTCCTAGAATGGGTTGTCTACACTCGGTACTTCCATTTTCTCACCTCCCACTCACTTCTCAACCTCAAGCAATCTGGCTTCCGACCTTATCACTTGACTGAAACTGCCACTCTAATGTTACTCATGATCTCTAAATCCAAAGACCTTTTTTCAGCCCTTGTGCTGCTTGATCTCTGTCAAGCTTTTGTCATTTGTAGACCAGCCCTCCTCCCAGATGCTCTTTCCTGCCTCAACTTCTGTGACACATCGCTCTGTCCTGCTTTCTCTCCTTCCTGTCTGATTGATCCTTCTTAGCCTCATTTCCTGGACCACCATCCATCACCAGGATCATGGGTGTCCCCGAGGTTCTCTTCTGGGCTCTCTTCTTTTTCTCTCTCTACACACTTGTTTTGTGATCTCATTAGCTACAATGGGTTTGATAATCATCTTTGTGCAAATGTCTTCCAAGTTTATATTTCTAGCCCTCTTTTCTCTCCTGAACTCCAGCCTTGCATTGCCAACATCTCAATTTTGTGTCCAAAATGGAAATCATTGGGGGTGGAGCCAAGATGGCAGAGTAAAAGCAAAGTGCAAATCATCATAGTCCCCCCTCCAAATTCTTCCCTCCTCCAAACTTCCCTGTTTCTGTTGAGAGAATCAATAATCTTTCACCAGATTAAAAAACTTAGTCATTTTTTGACTCATCTCTCCCTTATCACATGCCATGCAATCAATTGCCAGTCTTAGCCATTATTCCTCTGTAGCATCTCTCACATCAATTCCCTTTTCTCTGGTCACATGGCTTCTACCATAGGTCTTCCTCACCTCTCATCTATGCCACGTCAGTCAATGCCATGCTCAATAAACTCCAGTGGTGCTCTGGTATTTCTAGGATCAAATATAGACTCTTTTATTTGGCTTTTAATGCCTTTCACAACTTGGCTCCAACCTTCCTTTCCAGGTTTATTATGTATTTATTAATTCCCTTCACACAAATCTATGTGCTATAGTACAGACAAACTGACCATCTTGCTGTTGCTCACTACATCTCCTGTCTTCATTCCTTTGCATGGACTTTGCCCCATATTTGAAACTCACACCCTTTTCACTTCTGCTTTTTAGAATTCCTAGTTTTCTCAGCTCAAGCACTATCACATGAGGCATTTCTTAATTCTCCAAGCTCTTTGTGCTCCATCCTTCCTCCCAAAAAGGTAACTGGGATTTGTTTTATATAATTTTATTTTATGTGAAATAATATGAATATGTGTGTGTGTGTGTGTGTGTGTGTGTGTGTGTGTATTGTATACACACAGATATGTGTGTATATGTAGCTAGGTGGTGCAGTAGATAGAATGCTGGGCCTGGAGTCAGAAAGACTCATCTTCCTGAGTTCAAATTTGGCATCAGACACTTACTAGCTGTGTGACCCTGGACAAGTCACTTAATCCTGTTTGCCTCAGTTTCTTCATCTGTAAAATGAACTGAAGAAAAAAAGGGTAAGCCACTCCAGTATTTTTGCCTAGAAAACCCCAATGGGGTCATGAAGAATTGGACATGACTGAAAAATGACTCAGGAACAACAACACAGCTGATGTGTTATATATAACGTATATGTGTTATATATAATATATGTTATGTATAATATATGCATATATACATATTCAGACTCCTTCCTCATTAGAATGCACGTGCCTAAAGACAGGCACCATGTCCTTTTTCTTTCTCTATCACCAGCATTCAGCACAGTATCAGGCACAGAGCAGGTACTTAATAAATTTTTAGTAATTGATAGACTACTCACATTGTTGCCATGGCCTCCTAAATGGAATCCTTGCTTCTAGTTTCTCCCCTCTTTAATCCATCCTCCACATAGCTTCCTAATTAATATTACTAATTATAAATGTATTAATATCCATTAATAACTAATAAATCACTGGTCTGACCACATCATTCCCATGCTAAAGACACTGGTGGTTCTTTATTGCCTTTAAGAAAAAGTACAAACTCCTTAGCTTGATACTCAAAAGCCTCTAAAATCTGGATCCTGCCTCTTTTTCTAAACATATTTCATTAATACTACCCTTCGGTCCTAATATATTGGCCTACATCTGTTCTCCAAATTTGGCATGTCATTTCTCATCTCCATGCCCTTGCTGAGGCTGCATAACATATCTGGACTGTGCTTCTTCCTCATCTATGCCTCTTAGGGTCACTAGCTTTCTTGAAGCTCATACATTAAAGCCTTTCCTGATTGCCACCAATTATTAGTGCTCCAGAGTCCTCTTAAAAGTACTATGTAGGGGTGGCTAGGTGGCACAATGAATAGAGCACCGGCCCTGGAGTCAGTGTTCAGATCTGGCCTCAGACACTTAACACTTACTAGCCATGTGACCTTGGGTAAGTCACTTAACCCCAACTGCCATGCCTTCCCCCCTCCAAAAAAAAGGTACTTTGTACTCACTTATCTGTGTATATGTTACATTCCCCTATACATTACAGCTGAAGGTAAATCCTTCAAGGACAAGAACTATTTTGGTTGCATCTTCATATCCCCCTCACCTAGAAGAATGCTCCCGAAGTCATCTCAAACTTGCATCCAAAATGGAAATCATCATATTTCCCCCTTCAAATTCTTCTCCTCTCTAAAGCTTTCCTGTTTCTGTGGAGAGAATCAATATTCTTCCACCAGATTAAAAAACTTAGTTATCTTTGGCTCATTTCTTTCCCTTATCCCACCCCATCCAATCAATTGCCAAGTCCTAGCCATTATACCTCTATAACATCAATTGGAAAGTACTTAATAAATGCTGGATTGAAGGAAATAGAAAAATACCAATAGCTCATCTTTCTATAGAACTTTAATGTTTACAATGTGCTTTTCTCCCTCTAGCCTTATGAGATGAGTGTGTATATTGCTATCCCCATGAGGAGACTAAGGCCCAGAGAAGGAAACTGATTTACTCAGACTTACACAGCTTGTGTGAGTGGAAGGTAAGACTGGGTGCTAGATATTCTGATTCTAAGAATCACACATGCAGCAGTGTCAACAGTGACCACAGCAGCAGTAGCAGCTTCAGGAGCTTTCAGCCCAGAGACAGTAAGACAACCAGACAATTGGTCAGAAAGGGCACTCTTTGCTGGCACTGAGTATAGCTGGCACTGATTGTCAAATCTACTGCTCTTACATAGTTCTGAGTTGCAGCTCCAGGGAGGAAAGGAGCACTGGGGGTGAGGGGGCAGTCACAGCAGCAGTTTCTAGTCCCAGTTCTAAGGCAAAGAGAACGCTAGCACTTGTGGCTAATGGTCTTCCTGGGTAAAGACCAGAGTACAGACCAGGAGAACAGTGACCACACCTCTCCCAGGATCACACCCCCCTTAGAAGCATGAGCAACTTGCAGACCCCCAGAACAAACTCTGAAAACCACAGCACAAAAAAGGCTAAAGCTTAGGATGGTGTCTCCTCACTCCCAGGTGAGTAGAACCCAACTTTAACATAAAGTTCAAAGTGAAGAAATAGGTTGGAAAATGAGCAAACAGCAAAAGAAGAATTTGACCATAAAGAGCTCCTACAGTGGCAGGGAGGACCCAAGACATAAGCTCAGAAGAAGATAACAATAGGACTGTTACAAACAAAGCCTCAAAGAAAAATGTTAATTGGATTCAAGTACAACAAGAATTCCTGGAAGAGTTAAAGAAAAAGGTAAGAGTGGTAGAGGAAAAATCAAGGAAAGAAATGAAAGTGATGCAATAAAGTCATAATTAACAGCTTGGTAAAAGAGACAAAAAATGCTAAAGAGAATCACACCCTAAAAAACAGAAATGGCTTAAGAGTAAGAGGCACAAAAACTCACTGAAGAAAAAACTTCTTAAAAAGCAAAATAGGTGAAATGGAAAAAGAGGTACAACATTCACTGAAGAAAAAAATTCCTTAAAAAATAGAATTGACCAAATAGAAAAAGAAGTACAAAATCTCATTGAAGAAAATAATTCCTTAAAAATTAGAATTGGGTAAGTGGAAGCTAATGACTTCATGCATTAATAAACAATAAAACAAAGTCAAAAGAATACAAAAAGATTAAAATGTAAAATATCTCATAGGAAAAACAACTGACCTGAAAAATAGATCAAAGAGAAATAATTTAAGAGTTATTAGACTATCTGAAAGCCATGATCAAAAAACAAGCCTAAACATCATATTTCAAGAAATTATCAAAGAGAAAAATTGCCTTGGTTTCTTGGATCCAGAAGGTAAAAAAAATTCAAAGAAGCCACCATTTGCTTCCTGAAAGAGAATCCAAAAAGAAAACACCCAGGCATATTATAACCAAATTTCAGAGCTCTCAGATCATGGAGAAAATATTGCAAGCAGCCAGAAAGAAATAGAATATTGTGGAGCCACAGTCAGGATCACAGAAAATTTAATGACTTCCACATTAAAGTTGAGGAGAGCTTGGAATACAGTATTCTGAAGGCAAAGGAGCTGAGATTACAACCAAAAATAACTTACCCAGAAAAACTGAGTATAATCCTTCAGGAGAAAAAAAAAGGATATTTAGTGAAAGAGAGGGCTTTCAAGAATTTCTGATGAAAAGAGCAGAGCTGAATAGAAAATTTGACATTCAAACTGAAGACTCAAGAGAAGCATAAAAAGGTAAACCTGAAAGAGTCTCTTGATCACCCTCTGAAAGAGATCCCAAAATGGAAACTCCCAGGAATATTGTAGACAAATTCTGGAGCTCCCAGATCACAGAGATAATATTGCAAGCAGCCAGAAAGAAACAATGCAAATATCATGGAGCCACAGTCAGGATCTCACAAGATTATATAGTCTCAATAAACTTAAACTGTTTACATTCCTATATGGGAAAATGATACATGTAACTCCCAAAAATTTTATCATTATTAAGGCAGTAAAAAGGAATTTGCATAGACAAAGGGCATGAGAATGAGGTGATTATGTTGGAAAGATCACCAAAGAAAAAATTAAGAGGTGAGAAAGAGTGATGCATTGGGAGAAGGAGGAAGGGAGAAGGAGGGAGGAAGAATGGGGGAAATTTTCTCACATGAAACAAGTGCATAATGAAGAACTTTTATAATGGAGGGGAAAATGGGGGTGGGGTAGTGGGCTTAAACTTCACTCTCATTAGAATTGGTTCAAATAGGAAAGAATACATATATATATGTATATACACATACATACATACTCAGTTGTATGGAAATGTAACTTATCCAGTAGAGAAATAGGAGGGGAAGAGGATAAAAAGAAGGGGGATAGGGAATTATAAAAGGGAGGACAGATTAATGGAGGCAGTGTTTAGAAGCAAAACAGACATTTGAAGAGAGACAGGACAAAATGAGAAGGAGAAACAGGAGAAAATTGGATGGAGTGGGAAACATATTTGGTAATCATAACTGTGAATGTGAATGAAATGAGCTCACCCATAAAACAGAAGCAGATAGCAGAAAGGATTAGAAACCAGAATCCAACAATATGTTGTTTACAAAGAGACACACTTGGAAGAAAAAGACACACATAGAGTTAAAATAAATGGATAGAGCAGAAACGAGTATGCTTCAGCTGAAGTAAAGAAAGGCAGGGCAGCAATATCATCTTAGGTGAAGCAAAAGCAAAAAATAGGACTAAGTAAAAGAGATAATCAGGGAAATTACAGTTTGCTAAAAAGTACCCCATGGGGGGGGAGGGAGGGGAGAAAATCTGAAACTCAAGTGATTGTGGAACTGAATCTTGTAAATTAAAAGTAAATGAGTAAATTAAAAAAAAATGAAACTCCAAAATTAAAAAAAAAATTCAACTGATGAAAAAAAAATAAAATTCTTTGTTGCCACAAAAAAAAAAAGTACCATAGACAACGAAGTAATATCCAAAATTTTTACAGCAAGTTTCTCTGATAAAGACCTCATTTCTCAAATATACACTGGGTATGGAATTGAGTTAAATTTATAAAAAATAATAGACATTTCCTAGTTCATAAATGGTCAAAGGATTTAAACAGGCAGTTTTCAGAAGAAATAAAACTATCCATAGTCATAAAAAAGATGCTCTAAGTCACTATTGATTAGGGAGAAGCAAATTAAAACAGCTCTGAGGTACTGCCTCACACCTATCAGAAATGACAAATTCTGGAGAGGAGGAGGAAAAATAGGTACACAATGAACTATTAGTGGAGCAGTGAACTGGTCCAATCATTATGGAGAACAATTTGGAACTAGCCTCAGAGAGATATAATATCCAACTTTCATTCTTAGCTTAGTAGCTGGTATGTAATAAGTGCTTAATAAGTCCTTCCTTCTTAGCTAACTAACTGCAGACTCTTTGACCCAGCAATACCACTGCTAGTCCATATCCCAAAGAGATAAAAGAAAAAGAAAAAGCACTATATGTACAAAAATATTTGTATAAGGGAGGGGGGACTTTTTCCTGGAGCCCGGATGTCCCCACATTCCTCTCCTAGCTTGGCTTCTGACTCATTGGACTTCATTATCGCTCTTGCATATGGGTACTTTCTCTCCTTTCTGCCTATTCTCCCCTGATTTTCAGCTTCTGTTCCACATTAGAATGTAAACCTTTTTGTCTATATTTGTTACCTTGTACACTTTGGACAGTGCCCAGCGTGTACTAAGTGCTCAATGAATACTTCTCGTCTTGCCTTGCCTACATAGGACAGTGTCCATGTGCCCAAATGGCCCAGGCTAGTTACAGCCCGGGGTTTGGCATTCACGGTCACCTACTATAGTCTAAGTGTAAAATGGTGTGTGTGTGGGGGTGAGGGGTACTTAAGGACCTTTAAAACCCTTTTTCAGCTCTAGATCTAGGATAATCTCATTCTGTGGTCAATCAGTTCCGTTTTGTTGTGAAGGAAAGGTCCTACAAACTTTGAGGTGCCCTGGCAGTGTTTCTCTGTACAAACTGAGTACTGTGCCATCCACAATTATAATTATTAATAACAACAAAAATGCACAATATAGTGCATTGTTTTACAGAGCACTTTTTGTCACAGTAATTCTGTGAGGTAGACAGTGCAAATATTAGAACCCTCATTTTATAAGTGCAGAAACAGAGGTGAAATGACTTTCCCAATGCCTCACAACTAGCAAGTGTCAAACCAGGTCCCCTATCTCTAAGTTAGCTGGTTGCTGACAGGTGAACAATGAAGTTTGGACATGGTGAAGGGAACAGTAGTGAGGATGACAGTGATGGGGATGAGGATGGTAGGGATGGTGATAATGACATTATGACAATCCAATTCGACAAACAGTCATGGGTAACGGTCATGCCATTGACATTGTTCCTGGTGCTAATAACGCTACAATTTCTCTGAAGCACACACCCAGCCATCCCTGCCCAGCCTAGCTTGGGCTGACCCTCCCTCTGGGACTTATCAGTTTCTAAATGGGAAAAGAGTCTCCTAAAATTCAAGTTACCCTCGAAAGGTCGTCTGGTCCATACCTCTGCCTCCAGGCAGAATGGAACTTGGACAGTTCTAAAGTGATAGCTTGCTATCAACTTCCTAAAAAAAGAAATCCGAAAACCAAAATCAACTTCTATCATGGGAACAGTCCTCCCTGCCCTCACCCCAGTGCCATTCACTTCTCATGATGAGGAAATCCTTACCAATGTCCAGGTTTCATCCTTAACCCAGTACTTGGCATGTAATAAGTACTTAATAAGTCCTTCCTTCCTTCCTTCCTTCCTTCCTTCCTTCTCTCCTTTCTTCATTCTTACATGCATAGCTATAAGACCCGATAGTATATGTGTATAATATTCAACCTCTGATAGGGTTGGTGGGACTGGGACACTAGCACTCTTTCTCTAAGGTAACCCCTAAATCTGAACCTGTATGTGCAGATATGGTTCAGTTCTGAAGTAACCTGGCCTTTAAAGAGAGAGGTCAGGCATTTTCCCATAGTCTCTGGCTCTTTACAATGCCAAGCTAGAACCCCAGGAAGAATTACTTTAAGCTTTGGTTTGTTTCATGTCCAGAGTCTCCCTAAAAGAGAGTAGAGAGGTACTTGTAAATAAGATAGAGGACAGCTATTATTTTCTTTGCACAAAAGAAACAATAGAAAGAGAATAGTTTCACTAGCACACATTGACAAAAAATGTCAACATGGACTTAGAGCTGCTGCCATACTGTCCCAGGAGAGAACTGATTTTTAAAATAAATTTTCATCAATAGCTTGTTTTTACATTAAAAAATATTCCTCCCCATCTCTTTCAGAGAACCATCCCACATAACAGAGAATATTTTTTAAAGAAAAAGAGGAAAAAAGAAAGGGAAAACAGCAAAAATTATTGATTCATCAAAAAAGACTGAAAATATAAGCAACGATCCCCACCTATGGACCTCTCGTACCCGCAAAGGAGTGGGCCAGGAGTGTGTCATGTTTTTTTCTTTATGCCATGTTTGTTCTTTGTAATTTTGCCCTGTTTGGTTTTGATTGTTTCACAGTGGTTGTACTTTATATTGTTATAGTCTTGGTGTATGTTGCTTTCTTGGCTCCGCTTACCTCACTCTGCATCTCTTCATACAGATCTTCCCATGCTTTTCTGAATTCATCACATTCATCATTTTTTATAGCGCAGTAATATTGCATTATATTCGCCTACCATAATTTGTTTAACCATTCCTTAATTGATGGGCATCTCCTTTATTTCCAGTTCTTTGTGCTGTATAAGTGCTGTTATAAATATTTTGATGCATATGAGCCTTTCTTCTTACTGATGAAAGAGGGTGATTTTTAATACATCAAATATTCTGTGAAACTGTTGAATCAGCATTTAAATTAACTTTTACATAGCACTTACTTTGCGCCAGACACTGTGCTAAGCACTTTATAAATATTATATAATTTGATCCCCACAACAACCTTAGGAAGCAGTTACTATTATTAACCCCATTTTACAGAAAAGGAAACTGAGGCAAAGAGGTTAAGTGACTTGTCCAGAGCCACACAGCTAGTAAGTATCAATGGCTGGATTTGAACTCAGGTCTTCCTGATTCTAGTTCTGGCACTCTGTCTACTTTGTCACCTAATTCACCCTGCCCTCCTCCCCCTGCAACCCCCTGCCCCGATCCCCAAAAGGTTAAAAAAAAAAAGCATTTCACTTGACTCTGCTCTCTCTCTTTTAAGGTTCATGTCTTTCATTAAACTAGGCCGGGGGTTGTCAGTGGTTTTCCTCTCCTCTAGGAAGTGCTGTAGTAATTATATTTCAGCCAGCACTGACTGAGGGAGCCAGGGGCTCCTGACATCTTAAACCCACAAGGTTACCTCCAAGGCTGGAAACATCCATCTCAGGATCGATGTTCAATCACCTCTGCTCAAGAAAAAGAAACCCAATGGCGTTCAGAGGTTCAGGCTGAAGTTTGCCTAGGTGAGTCCCTGCTCTAGCTCTCACATTCAAGCACTGGTCCATTTCTGCCGAAGGCTGAGGGATAGAGAAGGTGACCTGTATTCATGGAAATTCCCAGAAAGAGCTAACTGCCACAGGTTCTGGAGGGAGGGAGACAGACAGACAGACAGACAGACACACACACATAACACACGTACACACACACACGCACAGATAGAGAGATAGACAGAGACACAGAGACAGAGAGACAGAGAGAGGCAGAGAGACAGAGACAGAGAGCTAGAGAGACAGAGACAGAGACAAAGACAGAGGGAATCATTCCTTTTAAAAGGTTCATGAAAGCCAATTGTTAAATTTTCATTGTGACATTTATGCCTTAGAAATGGACAAATGCTACAAATCAGGACTTGATTATTATTTTGTTGATTATTAATTTAAGAAAGTGGTGAACAAAATATTAGTGTAGATCACACTTAAAAGTGTGCTGTGCATACCTTTTTTTTCTTTCAAAGAGCTAGTTGTTAAACATTTACCAGCACACCCCTGAACGCACATGTCACAGGAAATGGTCAGGTCCCTGCCCTGCACATGAGCTCCATTGGATGGTCATTGTTACAGATATGCAAATGATGTTCTGGGTGAGGGCTTAAAGGGAAAGGCCTTACCAACTGGACAGACAGATAAGGAAAGGTTTCGTGAAAGAGGTCTCATGTGAATTGGCCTTAAAGGATGGGATAGGCAGAGTCTTCCAGCCCGAGGATACAGAGTGAGCAAAGGCAATGAGCTGGAGGTCATTTAGACCAACTCTTTTGTTTTACAGATGAAGAAACTGAGGTCTCAGGAGTTTAAGTGACAAAGTTAGGATTCAAACCTGGGTTCTCCAAATTGAAATCTGATATTCTTTCCACTGCAAGTGAATGGTTGTGCATGAAAGGTGAAAAGAAAAGCCTTAGAACAATGAATATGTGGAATAGATAGATAAAGGGCAGCTAAGTGGTACAGTAGATACAGAGCCAGGCCTGGAGTTAGGAAGACCTGAGTTCAAATCTGGCCTTAGACACTTATTAGATGTGTGACCCTGGGCAAGTCACTTCGCCCTATTTGCCTCCATTCCCTCATCTGTAAAATGAGCTAGAGAAGGAAATGGTAAACCACTGCAGTGTCTTTGCCAAGAAAACTGTAAATGAGATCATGAAGAGTCAGACAGTATTAAAATGACTGAACAATAGAAAAGAGGGGATATGGAGCATCATGGGTGGCCTAGTTGAGGTGATACATCATAAATTTGTCGGGAGTGAAATCAAAGTGATAGTGTAACTTTCTCTAGTCCTGGAGCAGGATTAGCGGAAGGTCAAGAAAAGGCTATGTAGGTAACTAGGGAGGCACAGTGAGTGAGAGCACCGAGCTGGGAGTCAGAAAGACCTGAGTTCAAATCCTGCCCCAACACTTCCTAGTGGTATAATCCTGGGCAAATCACTTGACCTTTCCCAGCCTCAGTTTTCTCATCTGTAAAATGGAGATAATAATAGGTTCCATCTCATAGGGGTTTTGTGAGAGTCAAATGAGATAACATTTAAAGTGCTTTGCAAACCTTAAAGTACCCTATGTTGTTGTTGTTCAGTAGTTCAGTCATGTTCCGTTCTTCATGACCCCATGGACGTGGGCATGCCAGGCCCTTTTATCCTCCACTATCTCTTGAAGTCTGTCCAAATTCATTTTCATTGTTTCCATGACAGTATCCATCCATGTCCTCCTCTGCCATCCCTTTTTCTATTTGCCTTCAATCTTTCCCAACATCGGGTTCCAATGGGTTCTTCCCATGATGTGGTCAAAGTATTTAAGCTTCAGCTTCAGTATTTGTCCTTCCAAAGAACAGTCTGAGTTAATTTCTTTAAGTATTGACTGATTTGATCTTTTTGCTGTCCAAGGAACTCTCAAAAGCCTTCTACAGCATTATAATTCAAAAGCATCAATTCTGTGGCACTCAGCTTTCCTTGTAGCCCATGTATTGCTATCGGAAAAAGCAGAGCTTTGACCATATGGACCTTTGTCAGCAAGGTGATGTCTCTGCTTTTTAGTATGCTGTCCAAATTTGCCATAACTTTCCTTCCAAGGAACAAGTATGAATATTATTATGATGTGGCCACTCTTGGAGTTAGGGCCAAATACGGAGAGATGTGAAAACAAAATTGAGGAGGGAGAGAATAGGGTTGGGTCAAGAGACTAGATCTCCTTATGAGAGGAAAGAGAAGGTTTAGTGAGTGAGTCAGCGGCCAAGATAGAGGGGGGAGAATGGAATTTGGTGTGACCTTAATGAGTGTGTAGCTGAATGTGGGTAGAGGTGAGACACTGGAATGATGTGGTTGATTTGCTAAGACTGGTCAACATTAATGTCGGGATCCTGGAGGATGACTAGAGCTCCCTTAGAGCAGGGACAGAGTCTCATCAGACTGGGGACTTCTAAAAGCCCCTGTACCAAAAAACAGGAGAGGACTACACATACCCACAGGCTAAATACATTCTGAATGTGTTTAAACAGGCTTGAAAACTGTCATCCACAGTCACCCCCCTGTCCTTGTCCCGCCTTGGAGGGGGTGTCTTTTGAACCAGCCTGGGCTAGTTTGGAAATCTCTGATTTTCCTCTCTGTTCAGTGAGATTAGATTCCTCTGGGGGAGGCTGAGATGGGGAAATGAGTGGTAGGGAAATTGCTTCTAACCAATTGGCCAAACAATCATTTCTTCTCGATGACTGCGGAGACAAGGCAGGGATAATGAGGCACCAGCAAGGGTCTTTTAATAAGGAGCTCTGGGTGTGCTTGGTGGGGGTAGGGAGGGGGGTATGTATCTGTGCCTGTGAGCACCTTGTGTGTCTGTAAAACTGCCTGTCTCTGCAAGATTCTTGGGTCTCTGTGTGTATGTTTGTTTCTCTATGTCTGTGTATCTCTGTATAACTGCAATCATCTGATGTCTCTGCTACTGACAGTTAGTCTTTGTTGTTGTATGCCTACCTTTATGTGTCTCTGTGTGTTTCTATAGCTGTATGCATGTGTCTTTATGAACTAAGGACCGCTGCCACTGGACATTGTGTGTGTGCCCGGGGCCCAGGTGGGGAAGGGATGGGTGGGTTGCAGCATAGAATAGACATGTATTACGGTTCCCCTTAAGCAGCACTTGTTGAGTCATTCGTGTCTGACTCTATGTGAGCCCATGCACTTTTGCCAATTGGGTTTTCTTGGCAAAGATATTGGAGTGGTTTGCCATTTCCTTCTCCAGTGTGCCCCTATTTTTACTGATGAGGGACTGAGGCAAATAGAGGTTAAGTGACTTGCCGGGAGTCACATATCTAGTAAATGCCTGAGGCCACATTTGAACTCACATCTTTCTGACTCCAAGCCCCAAGCTCTGCCCTCTGTACCACCTAGCTGCCCCCTAGAGGGGCTCAAAGATCCTGCCCTAGATTGTCCTGCTCTCCTCTTCTCTCCTTCCCTCCCTGCAGTCTACCCTGTAGCATCCAGTGGAAAAGAAGCATTGCTTTGGGGTAGTCTTCTAGTGTCCTCAGATGGAGAGAAGGAAGGAGGGAGGGAGGGAAGAAAGGAAGGAAGGAAGGAAGGAAGGAAGGAAGGAAGGAAGGAAGAAAGGAAGGAAGGAAGGAAAGAAGGAAGGAAGGAAGGAAGGAGGGAGGGAGGGAAGAAAGGAAGGAAGGAAGGAAGGAAGGAAGGAAGGAAGGAAGGAAGGAAGGAAGGAAGGAAGGATTTTTGATTAAAGACTGTCTCTGGACCAAATAATTTCATGCTTTATACCCACCTTTCAAGGAAAGACTGCTGCCAGACCAAGGGCTCTTAATATGGGTTCCCTTGACCCTTTAGGGATAGATTTTGGGGGTTATATGAACTTGGATGGGGAAAAATGACATCTTATTTTCTTTCTTTTTAAAATTTTTTTTATTGATTTGTTTGTTTACTTTTAGTTTACAAGATTCAGTTCCAGAATCCCTCGAGTTTTCAGATTTTCTCCTCTCCCTCCCTCCTCCCCCATGGCAGCATGCAGTCAAGTATAGGATCTGCAAATACTTTCACATTAGACACTAGTCTGGTTGTATAGAAGAGTTGTAACTGTTGGAACGAGCAATGGGAAAGAGGAAACAAAACCAAACATGGAAAGGAAAGAGGGCATGTAGTTTGCTTCGGTCTGCATTTAAACTCTGTTCTTTCTCTGGATGTAGATATCCCCTTCCATCCTAAGTCTTTTAGAGTTGGTTTATAACCTTGCATTGCTGAGAAGAGTCCAGTTTATCAAAGTTGGTCTTCACACATATGTTGTAACACATCTTACTTTCACTAACCCCCAACTGAAATTTATCATTCCCTCGCTTAGGAATGTAAACTATAATCTTTATTCTGAAAAAGACTGCATAGGCTTTGCCAGACTCCAAAGGGTATGACAAAAAAAGGGTTAAGATCCTCTGCCCCGGAAAAATGGGTGATGCACCTCTTTTTTTGCCCAGTCCCCAGAGAAGTGGAACTCCTGAGCCCACTTCAAGCACTGACTATAGGGAATTACCCCAAAGTGACAGGAAATTCATCCTAGGTGGTAATCTCAGTCTATACACTTGCTGTTCTTTCCTATCTGTTTCTTGGCTTTCTAGAGAGATAGAAAAGCAAGGGATGCATGGGCATCTGATAGGGGGAGAGACAGACAGCCTGACATAGATAAACTGTGAGAGTCAGCAGGCCTAGAATCTGGTCTCAACTTGCTACAGAATTACTTTCCTTGCCTCATTTTTCTCTTTCTGTGCCTCAGTTTCTCCTTGGTAAAATGAGGGGGTGGGAAGAGATTCTCTCCAAGATGCCTTTCAGTGTGAATATTCCATAGTTCCATGATGCTAAAAAACTAGAAAGCTCAGAATTGGAAGGATTGAGGGCCGCTGGGTTTCTCCTGCAAGGCCCAGGTGACCCCTTGACCTGAAGGGTCTCTCCATTATTGTATTGTGGGACAGGGGGTAAGGAGTTTAAACTACTCGAGTCATTTAGCCTGACATCCTTGGGATAAGGGGAATTTCAGCCTTGTGGGGGGTTGGGAGAGAGGAAATCTACCTCTCAAAGAGACGGGATACTAACAAGCAGGTTCCAGATGGAGGACAGCCCCCTTTGGGGCAGCTGCTTCTGAGAGATATGGCACCCCCTTCCCATCTTCAGTCCCACCTCTCAGCAGTCTCTCCATCTGCCCATCTTTTCTGCCAGTTCTTCTCCTGGCCCAGCACCAGTTCACATCCCAAAAGCTCATCACCCACTCAGTGCCAGGCTGATAGGCAGAGCCCTGCCAATGCCATTGCATTGTGTTTCCCCTGCCCTTGGCATAAATGTCAGGAGAGCATGCCCTGCCCCATTCTAGCTTCTGACCCCAGCTTCCCAGGGGATTGGGGGAGACCCCACCATCTGCCCCTTCAGGCTGGAAAAGCCAGTCCAAGTTTTTGGGCATGACTTATTCACTGGCTGAATAAGAATATTCTTTGCCTCTACGTAGTCCCTCTCTTAGCAAATGTATGAGTATTTTCAGAGGTTTCTCCCCTCCTTTCAGAAAAGTGCCTCCTCCCCCAACTAACCTCCCTCCCCAATGATAAAAAGATACACAGAGCAGATCTCCCTACCCCCATCCCCAACTCCCATCCTCTTTCCTCCTCTGCATCCATGTTTTTAGGAGCACAAGCCCTATTTTATTGGATTACAGAATTTAGTGTTGGAAGGGGAATCATCTCATCCAAACTCAGTCCCATTCTTTACTCAAACCTCCATCTTCCTCTATATGGTTCTGTAATTTTCCTTGTGGGGAAGGATGGAGCATTAGGGGCAGTTAGGTGGCACAGGGGATAGAATGTGGAGCCTGGAATCAGGAAGGCCTGAGTTCAAATATGGTCTCAGACACTTACTAGCTGTGTGACTCTAGGCAAGTCACTTAACCCTGTTTGCCTCAGTCTCCTCATCTGTAAAATGATATAGAGAAGGAACTGGCAAAGAATCCCAGTATCTCTGCTGTGGAATGAGAGTCGGACACAATTGAACAACTAAGCAAGAACATTAGATGTCATGTGTTTTCATCTTCTCATTATTCTATCATCTCTCAATCCATTACGCTCCTTTACCTTTGTTAGTCAGTCAACACACTTGTAATCAAGCATTTGTTCTGTGGCAGACATTGCGCAGAGCACTGGGAAGACAAAGAGAGTCCAATCCTTGCCTCCACCTCTCACTACCCGAGTGATGTTGGGTAAGTCACTTAACCTCCATTTCCTCATCTTAGGAAATCTGAGAGGGGTGGGACCTCTTCTAGCAGCACACCCACGAGCCTACGATCCCATACACAACCACAATATATGGTGCTATGTGTTGTCTATGGCCTGGTTGTTTGCTCTATAGGATGCTATTTTTATAGGTTTCTGTATAGAGAATATAGATAGCTAATCTGTAGCATGTTAGTTCCGTGTGTCCATGTGCAAACACCCTTGTGTCATTGCTATTTAGGCACGTGTTGTGTTTCCGCATGTGGCACGCATTTGTCTACATAATCCCCATAGCAAATGTCATTCACTGCATTATGTATTTTCTCTTGGGGGTACAGATGTGATAACGTGTCAGGAAAGCATCAAATTCAGATGACTAGATCTGGCTACACTGGATAGTTCTCATCAGTCACTGGGTGATATGTAGCATGTGATTGCATGCATTGATTCTTGTATGTAATTCCAATGTGGATACTATGTATCACACACCATATAATTGTATTGTCAGTGATAAGGCAGAGACAGATGATAATTCTGTAGGAAGCTGAGACCAGAATCTAGGTCTGCTGAGTCTCACAGCTTTTGTCTTTGCCAAGTTGACAGTCTGTCTTTCTCTGTCTGTCTCTCGGTGTCTCTGCCTCTCTGTCTCTGTCTCTCAATCTCTCTGTTTCTGTCTCTGTCTCCCTGTCTCTGTCTCTCTCTCAGTCTCTCTGTCTCTCTGCCTCTCTGTCTCTCTCTCTCAGTCTCTCTGTCTCTCAAGCTCTCTATCTCTGTTTCTGTCTCTGTCTCTATCTCTTTGTCTCTCTCTGTTTTTCTGTCTCTCTTTCCATGTAACTGTGTCATGTTCACAAGTATTTAAACATCACATATTCAAGGACCCTGGGGATGATAAAAATGACCCAAGGCCAGGGATGCGCTTGATTTTCCCTAAGGCCTTTAACATATAAACAACAACAATAAGAACCATATGATCTCAGAGAAGCAACTGAAACCTCTCTGGACTCAGTCTATTCATCTAGAAAATGAGGGCTTAACGAAGCGCAGATTGGAGGCAGAGCTACAGAGGAATGTCAGCCAGAGGGAGAGTTCTCTCCAGGCTCTGAGATTTCCTTCTAGCTTTAAAATTGATTACGATTTTAATTAAATTGCATATGCATAAATACACATGTATCAGTCTAGTTTACAAAATACTTCCCTCAGTCTAGCTTATGACAGGTCCAGAGAATGTTGTCCGTCATCCCACGACTTTCTCTTCTCTACTAACAATAATAAAAGCCAGCATGTATATAGCACTTTAGGGCTTGCAAAGCCTTTTACATATGTTATCTCATTTTATCCTCAGGATAACTCTATAGGGTAGGAACTATTATTACCCCCACTTTACAGAGAAGGAAACTAAGGCTGGCAGAGGTTTAGTGACTTGCCTAGGGTCACAGAGCTTGGAAAATGTCTGAGGCAGGATTTGAACTCAGCTCCTCCTGCTAATCCTCTCCCCGCTTGGCCACCACAATGCCACTAGCCTCTAACCTTTCCTCATTTCTAAACTCTAAGACGTTCTTGGTTGCTTGGTTGACTTTCTGGGTTCAGCCCCAGGTGAAGCAGTGCATAGAGCATCAGGCCTGAAGTCAGGAAGACTCCTCTTCCTGAGTTCAAATCTGACCTCAGACACTTACTAGCTATGTGAACTTAGGCAAGTCACTTAACCCTTTTTGCCTCAGTTTCCTCACCTGTAAAGTGAGCTGGAGAAGCAAATGGCAAACCACTCCAGTATCTGCCAAGAAAACCCCAAATGGGCTCATGCAGAATCAAACATGACTGAAAACAGCCAGATACCTATTCAGCAGATTCCAATAAGTGTTGAGGAGGCATTGTGGTTCAGTAGATAGAGCCCTGTCTCTGCCCCTCCTCCATCCCTTTATCATTTGCTCCCTTCTTCTACCATTCCCATCATAGCTGCATGTTCTACTTTGGTTCTTAATCCCTGTCTCAGTGTATGCCAGAAGACATAAGTGTAGTTTCTAGGGTTTATTCATAAGAAAGAAGAGACTTTGCATTCAGAAATAATAGAGAGGAGTGCAAGGTTGTCCAATTACTGCCTCCTGTTCACAAGCACCGCACTCAAGAAGACAGGAGTGAGAAGTGAATTCAACCAATGGTATTCAGAGAAGCAGAACCAGACTAAATCAGATATCACAAAGTCACAGCATTTTGAGTTGGAAAGATATCTTAGAAGCCATATGCTCCAACTGCTTCATTTGACAAACGAGAAACCTGGGGCCTGGACAAGTTGAGTGACTTCCCCAAGGTCACACAGCTAGTTAATGACAGAGATGGCACCTGTGTCCAAAGGCAAGGCTCTATCCACTGAACCACAATGCCTCATCAATGCTTATTGGAATCTGATGAGTATGTATTTGACTGTTTTCAGTCCTTCAGATTCAATTGGGATTTTCTTGGCAGATACTGGAGTGGTTTGCCATTTCCTTCTCCAGCTCATTTTACAGGTTAAGGGTTAAGTGACTTGCCCAGCTAGTAAGTGTCTAAGGTGAGATTTGAACTCAGGAAGACGAGTCTTCCTGACTTCAGGTTTGGCGCTGTATCCACTGCACCACCTAGCTACCCTGATCCAATGAATATGCATCATTTTACAAGGCATAGCCCAGATCTACATCAACACAGAGTGTCCTACATATAATGACTCCTCACAAGGAGAAGAACCAAGACCAAGTCAGCACCATTCTACTGTTCCTTGACTCCCTAACTGTGTTAATTTTGTCTGCCAAACATTTATCTTACTCCTCTCATACCATTGCCACATGCCCACTGACTCTCCCATAGTGTTCTAACGTTCTCTGTTTTCTCCACACCAAGGCCAGTTTCATGTAGCCATCACCCTTCACCATACTCCAGCAATCTGCTTCTTTTCTGCCACTCCTATGCTTCCCCCACAGAGCTATAAGCACTAGTGTCCTCGTCACCTTGTTTGCCTCAGTTTCCTTATCTGTAAAATGAGCTAGAGAAGGAAAGGAAAAACCATTCCAGTATCTTTGCCAAGACAACTCCAAATGGGATCACGAAGAGTCAGACACGACTGAAATTGACTGAACAACAACAAAAATAAAAAGTAGGGAGGAGTATATGAACAGAACAGTATGAGATCTGTAGATGGAACTTTGCCTCCTGTCTCCAAGGTTTCTTCTCTCTCACAGAAAAGGAGAATGGCATTTCCATACTGGAACAACTCCAAGGCCATCTCAGTCTTGTCCACCTGGATGGTCCAGATGGGTACCCATTCACCTATTGCTTAGAATTCCAAGCTAATCTTTCAGATCAGCAAGCATTTATTAAATGCCTACTGAGTACTAAACACTGCACTAGACACTAGAGATGCAAAGAAAAAATACTAAACAGTTCCTGCTCTGAAGGAGCTTACGTTTTATCAGAAAATGCCTCAGTCATTACAGCACCAGACACATTCATCAGAGGGCCCCAGATTTAGAGCTAGAAGGGGCCTCAGAGATCATAGCATCAGGGATGGTTAGAGGCCAGTGGCATCTGATGGCCAAGTGGGTAGAGTATTAGCAGGAAGAGCTGAGTTCAAATTCTGCCTCAGACACTTCCTAACTGTGCAAGTCACTAAGTCAGACACTATGTGACCCTGGGCAAGTCACTAAACCGCTGCCTGCCTCAGTTTCCTCATTTTGCTGATAAGGAGCAGAGACCCAAGAGGTCAAGTCATTTACCTGTGGTCACACAGGCAATAAAGTGGAAAGTCAGTATTCGAACAGTGTTCCTCTGACTCCAAACCAATGAGCCAAACCCATCGCTCTTTGCATTGCAATGTGATTACTGTTCTGTTCATATACTCCTCCCTACTTTTTATTTTTGTTGTTGTTCAGTCAATTTCGGTCGTGTCTGACTCTTCGTGATCCCATTTGGGGTTGTCTTGGCAAAGACACTGGAATGGTTTTCCCTTTCCTTCTCTAGCTCATTTTACAGATAAGGAAACTGAGGCAAACAAGATGAAGTGACTTGCCCAGGGTCACATAGTGTCTGAGGCCAGATCTGAACTCGGGAAGATGAGTCTTCCTGACTCCAGGCCTGGAGCTCTATCCACTGCACCACCTAGCTGCCTCCCTACTTATCCCAGGCCTTTTTCCTCCTAGACTGTCTTCCTCAGCTCACCCTTTCTAATGTACCTTTTGGAATGCTGGTTCCACAGTTTAAAAATTCTCCTTTATCTTGGACTTCCTTTTATTTTCTTTCTGAATCCTTGCAATAACTGAAACCTGGTTTTCCCCAGAGGGCTCCATCTGTTGCTGCCCTCTCTGATGCTGGTCACTGCTTTTCCTCTTCTCTCAGTTTCACAGGCCCTGGAGGTAGAATCAACACGTCCCCTACTCTCCAGGGCCCTACTCCACCCCACACTCAGCAGCTTCTCTGCCTTCCAGTGTCACACCATCTGACTAGATGGCTGTCTCCTTATCATCCTCCACCCAAGTCTCCCACCTTCAGCCAGGATTGTGGCACCTGGATCAATTTTCTCTCCATTTCTTCCCTTGCTCTCATCCTTAGAGACTCAAAACAATCAAGATACTGATTACCCAGTGGGGGTAGAAAGAGCCCCCAGTCATGGCTTTTTGCATTCTACTTGGACTTTACTCTGCTTGGGCACCAAGGGATTCCTAACCTAGAGCACTTCGCCATCACTTGAAGCCTCTTTGCCTTCAAAATTCAGAACTCTCTGGCCACAATCTCCTGATTTTTCCCCTTTTTCCTGCTAACTTATTCCTCGCATTCTTGTTGTTCATCCTCATCAGTAACCTTTATTTACCTGGTAGAATTAAAGTTTCTGTTTCATTTTTGATACTGTATCTTCAGATACTAACACGATACTTGACACATAATAAATACTTAATAAAGGTTTGTTTAATTCGATTCAGCTCAGTCCTTTGTGGCTGAAGAGGTGTTTTTTCTCTTTGCTAATACTAATCCTTCCACCTATACCCTCCAACTCATCCCCTCCTATCTCTTTTGTGTCCATGTCCATCAATCATCTCTTCTTTCTCATGCATCTTCAATCTCTCCTCTCCTTCCCCTCAGTCTAAAACACTATCTTTCAGTCCATCATGACTTTATTTTCCTCCCTACAGTCTTATCAGCTACATTAATAGTTCCCTCTTTGCCATTCTTAAAGCCCTTGCCCCTTCTTTCCCTTCCCACCCTATTAATCTGTAACCCATAGCAACTCCTATCATTTGCCTCTTCTGCTCCTGCTTCTGAGCTGTCAAACAACTTTGGAAAAAATTGTACAGTCATTCTTGGTCCACTGCCAGCTGTCTACCCTCCATCGGGCCCTCACCGCCACACAGCAATCCTTTCATTTGCCTCATTGACTCGATAGCATAGTCATCATGTTGGCTATTCAAAAGTTTCTCATCTCTTCAGTTCCCAACTCCACTCTGCCAGGTCCTCATTTTCCTCCTGACCTTTCATCCTCAGCAGACAGCCTCCAGCATGACTGAGAAAATTGAGGCCATCTGACTTGAACTGCTGTGTTCCTTCCAATTGCTTGGTGTTTTTACCTGTCTGCTCCTTGTTTCTTCTGTCTGTCTAAGGAAGAGGTGGCTTTCCTCCTTGCTATACCTAACTTCTTCATTCTCTCCTTTCCCGTCTCCTTTGTGACTTGCTAAGATCATAGATTCAGAGTCAGAACAGATTTCAGAGACCATCTAGGCCAACCCTCTTATTTTACCCATGATACCTAGAGGGATCAAATAACTTGCAAAAGTTATAGAGATAGGAAGTAGCAGAGCTAGGATTTGAACTCAGGTCCTTTGATTCCAAATCCAGCACTCTTTTCTTTGAATTATGGTGCCTAATTGAATATCTCCCTTCTTCCATGCTTCACCAATCTCTCTTTCTCTCTTTCATTTCAGCTTAAAGCTACTTGGGTCTCACCCTGGAGTGTGCTAGGTGAGCTCCTACCAGGTCATGAGAGTTGATTGTTAAATTTTCAGCTTGAGAATTTACACTTCAGAAATCAGCAAATGGTACAAATCAGGGCTTAATTTAATACTTTGTTGATTGCTTAGACTTAAGAAAATGAAGGAGAAAATGTTAATAATGCAGCCTAACTCTAAAAGTACATTGTATGTACATCTTCCTCTCTAGAGAGCCAGTTGTTAAACATTTACCAGCACATTTCTGGAAAAACAACAATGATAATAAATCCTTCCCTTAAAGTGAAGTCCCTCCCTGCCAGTCCCTCAAGCTCTCATGCCCTCTCTTTCCCCCTTCACTACTAATATTTTAAGTTTTAGTATAGAGTCATTGCCTCAACTGCCTCACTGCCTACTCACTTCTCAGTTCCTTGTAAAGGGAATGTGGTGTGGAAAAAGAATTCTAGTCTGGGGACTAGGATGCCTAGGTTCTAGTCAGAATCAGAATCTGTCCCTACCTCAGAGTATGTACAAGTACAAGTCACTTCCCATCCCTGGATTCCAGTTGTCTCCTTCAGTAAATGAAGTGATTTTATGAAATAATCTCCAGAGTCCCTTCCAGCTCTGATAGTCTATGACTTTAGGGTTCTCAGCATTATGAAGTATTTTCTCTGTGCCAGTAAAGCTTGAGAAAGCTGGAAGGATACTAGAGTAGCCCAAGGTAATTGCTGCCCTCAAGGAGCTTATAGTCTAGTTGGAAAAACAGGACTGTTTCACACATGTGAAAATTTGAATAACAGTACAACAGACAACACAATATAGTCTATGATGAAATCAAAGGCACAAAAATACTTAAAAGTTCTAAGGGAGATGCTGCCTCTCCATCTACGTGACTTCTTTTCCAACTCTGTGTGTGTGTGTGTGTGTGTGTGTGTGTGTGTGTGTTTCCCTTTTGCCAGGGCTCTTACCTGAACCTTTCCCTTTCATTCCTATTAATAAATCCTATAGGACTTATTTACCTCTCTTTTCAATCCCTGCTAAGAACTTGGGAACTTTAACATGAGATTTAAGGGATTGGCATTAATGACAGAGCAGGTCATGGGGATGGCAAGAAACATTAGAAGGCCATGTGCTATGGGGAAGTCAAGAAGAGAAGCCAGGAGAGAGGAACTCATAGTTTCACTGGTAACATTCCTACCCAGCTGGGAGTCCAGTTTGACTTTCTCTTTGACCTTCCTCCCATATTAGATCATTTCTACCACCCTCCACCTCTAGGGTATCAGTTAGATGGTGCAGTGGATAGAGAACTGGGCCTGAAGTCAGGAAGACTCATCTTTGTGAGTTCAAATCTGGCCTCAGACACTTACAAGCTTGTGTGACCCTGGGTAAGTCAATTCACCCTGTTTGCCTCCATTCCTCATCTGTAAAATGAGCTGGAGAAGGAAATGGCAAAGCACTCTAGTACTCTGCCAAGAAAGCCTGAAATGGGGTTACAAAGAATAAGACACAACTGAAATGACTGAACAGCAACAATGAGACTTCCCTTCCTTATCTACATGAATTTAAGAGGTTTCCCAGAAACTGGAGCACAGCACACAGGTATCTCCTGATGTGATGTTTTTCAAAGTGAATATTTGAGATAGGGACATAGAAGAATGATGGCTGGGGTGGGTAGGTGGCTCAGTGAATAGAGCACCAGCACTGGAGTCAGGAGGACCTGAGTTCAAATCTGGCCTCAGACGCTTAACACTTACTAGTCGTGTGACCTTGGGCAAGTCACTTAACCCCAACTGCCCTGCCCTCCACCCTCCAAAAAGTAAAAACAAACAAACAAACAAAATGATCCCTAAGGGGAGATCTCCTGGGTGAGGAGACCTCTTCCTATCTGACCCCTGGGGCACTCATCATCTAGCCCAGTGCCTAGAATCTAGAAAGTTATGGCCAAATGGAGCTGGAAGTTTATTCTAAAACAAGTAGATTTGCAAGACTTCACTAGGTTCATCCTCCACTAAGGCCTTCCTATGGAGGCTTCATTAAGGCATCATCATCATCCTCATTAGCATTTATATAGAGATTTAAGGATTGTGAAGTACTTTACATATGTTATCTCATGAAGGCAAATCTGCGTTCTACAAGATACCACTAAAGGAACATGAGCTCTCTTAGGTCCTATGATAGAGCTGGAAAAGCTCCTAGGATATGGCCAAGAACAAACTATATGTCTGTCATCAAGGCCAGCCACATAGCACTCTCAAAGTCAGTCCAGTAAGTCAGACAGAAGTCATTTTCTTCTTTATTGATGGAGAATCCTCGCTCATGAAATGACAAATTCTAGAAGTTGGATAATGGTATCACCAAGACTTTGTGGGTTGGGATGGGCTGTGCCTGTAATTGGAGGATGGCCTGGGCCACTGCTCCTGGAGTTGGCCCCTTTCAGTGGGTCATGGGCTCTGGCCCTTTGCTAGACCTCTCAGTTACTGAGGTTGTTCCCCATGCCTACAGGGCATAGGGTGTCAGAGAGGATTGGAAGAGTTGCCCCCTCAGCAGGCTTGAAGAGCTGTGGAAAGTCTCAGCCCTTTTCTCTGTTGAGCACAGAACTTTGTGACCTTGCTTCTTTCCCTCAAACTCTCAGAAAGGTGAGAAGAAGAGGGGAATTTCGCTCCCTTCCTTCCAGCAGCAATGACTTTGAGCATGTATCTCACTGGAAGAAGCCAAAGCAACCAGCCCAGCTCCATGAGGCATGATCAGACCTGAACTGCTGGTCAGAGGAATCACTCATGCTATATACCCAAAGAAAGAAATCTTGCAGAAGACGATAAGGACTAGCAATGTATGTTGTTGTTATTCAGTCATTTCAGTCAGATGAAGAAATGAGGTAAAGAGGGTTAAGTGACTTGCCCAGGGTCACACACCTAGTAAGTGTTTGCGACTGAATTCTAACTCAGGTCTTCCTGATTCTAGGCCCTGCACTCTATCCACACTGTGCCACCTAGCTGCCCCGAAGTGACAAATAGCATTCACTTTCAGGTTTGTTGTTATTTAGTCATGTCCAACTTTCATGACTTTGGGATTTTCTTGGCTAAGATACTGGAGTGGTTTACTATTTCCTTCTCCAGCTCATTTTACAGATGAGGAAACTGAGGCAAACAGAGTTTAGTGAATTGCCCCAGGTCACACAACTAGTGAAAGTCTGAGGCTGATTTTAACTCATGAAGATGTCTTCCTGGTTCCAAGTCCAGTGTTCTATCCACTGTGACACCTAGTTGAAGATAAGTGTTTGCATGGAAAGCACAGGGTTCTAGATCCTATGGGCTGGGCTACAGGACTGGACAAAATTGCCTCTGAGGTGCCTTCCAGATTTAAAGCAGTGATCCCAAGGAAGATTATTAAGACTAACCCTACTCATTAGAACTGGAAGGAAATTCAGATGCTGCTCCATCCATCTCCCTTATTTTAAAGTTGAAGACACTGAAGCCCAGAAAGGGGAACTGTCCAAGGTCACTCATGTAGTGACAGAGTCAGATTTTGAGTTTCATTCCTCTCACCACAAATGCAATATTCTCTCCACTGTGATTCATTCACTGCCTCTCAAATCTGCAGGGAGAAGTAGAGTGGAAAGCCTTTGGATGAAGATAAAAAGGAAGCTGAACGGAAACTGTACTAAGAGAGTTGCTGCAGAGAGGGGATATGAACAAGTCCTCACTGATACAGATCAAAATGCTGCCACAGAGGAGAGCTGTAGCTTCAGTGGAGGCTTGTACTAGCCAGGTATCTATTGGATGTCTCCTGCTACAAACAGCGCAATTGATAAACTCACGGCTGGCCTTGTTGACAATTTCGTCTTCCAGAAGATTACAGTGAGGGAAGTTGCTATTCTGGACCAATACTAACCAGCAAGACAGTGAGAGACACTGGTCTCACTCTCCTCCCTTCCCTATCAACTCCCTGGTGAAACAACCTAACTCTCTCTAGTCTCCAATCTCTTGCTCCCTTGTCCTATTGCTGATTACATCTAGTCAAACCCCAACATTAGATTATTCCTACCATATTCTTCTTTCCTTCCTTTTCATGTGCTACTAAACAAAGTTGGAGGAAATCATAAATTGTGCTGCTACTTAGGTCCACTAACAATGTTATCTAATCTCAACTAGATTCTCACTGCTTCAAGGTGAACATTCTAAACCTCTATTTGAATTGCTAATTTACTCTCCACAGAGGTTACTAACACTCTTGTCTCTCCTAAAACCTCCCACGGTATCCCTCCTCTCCCCTGTTAGCCAAGATTTTGCTTCCTATATCCCTTCCCCAATTGAGGCCATTTACCAAACTGTCTTCATTTTGCATGTTTCAGACATCTTTCCCACTATCTACTCCTTTACTCACATCTCAGTTGAAGGCATAGCCCTTCTCCTTGCCAAAGTCAACCCTCTAGATGCTCTCTTGCTTCTGCCCCCTCTCAATCTCTCTAGTGCATTAACCCACTTTCATCCCCACTCTCCCTTATGTTCAATCTCTAACTCCATTTCTGTTGCCTACAAACATACTCATGTCTCCCTCATTACTCAAAAACCTTCAATTAGCTCAATTACCTCTGCTAGCTATCATCCTGTTTCTCCTGTCCTTCACGGCTAAACTTGAGAAAGGTATGGACTCTTGCTGACTCACTTAATCTTCTCTCACCCTCTTCTAATCTTACTGAAGATTGGATCCTAACCTCATGGTTCAAGGAAACTACTCTTTCCAAAGTTACTAATGATCTCTTAATTGCCAAGTCTAATGGGCTTTTCT
Source organism: Pseudochirops cupreus (assembly GCA_028627135.1). Classification (NCBI taxonomy): domain Eukaryota; kingdom Metazoa; phylum Chordata; class Mammalia; order Diprotodontia; family Pseudocheiridae; genus Pseudochirops; species Pseudochirops cupreus. The sequence goes on from CM053584.1 coordinate 199,455,652, forward strand.
CAAAACTTATCCTCCTTGTCCTCTCTGTAATATTTAACATCCTTGATCACTGTCTCCTTCTGGATTCTCTTTCCTCTCAAGGCTTTCCTGATACTTTTCTCTCCCGATTTTCCTATTTATCTGATCACTCCTCAGTCTCCTTTGCTAATTATTCATTCATGCCATGCTCACTAACTGTGGGTGTAAGTTTCCTCATCTGTAAAATGAACTGGAGAAGGAAATGGCAAACCACTACTGTATCCTTGCCAAGGAAAACCCAAATAGGGTCACAAAGACTCAGATATGACTGAAACAACTGAACAACAACAATAATAGCTTCCTCATTCCAGGTTCTGTCCATTCATTCCATTCTGTACATGTTACCACCTAACTGTCTAGTTATTGGCAAGAGTGACAACCATGGAGGGAGCTAGAGAGAGGGCTATGGAATGTCATGTGTGAAGCATACTAAGAAGGCCAGTTTGACTGGACTTGAAAGTGTGTGAAGAGAAATAATATGAGAAGCCTAGAAAGGTAGCTGGAGTCAGAGTATGACGGGCTCTAAATGTCAATGAGAGGAGTTTGTGAAAAGGGGTGTCTTTTAACTACAGTATATTCATTCAATGAAAGAAGATTGGTATGGTTGTAACAGCTTTATAGCTTGGGGAAGATGATGACTACCCCAGAACTACTCAAATGTTATTTTGCTTCCATCTTCTCTATCAAAGAGAATGGATTTTTCAGACTGCAAATGGCAGAACAAACATGGTTGAGGGGAAACTGGAGATCAAAAATAGGTGAGGAGATAGTAGAGAGAACATCTAAATACTTTAAATGAGCACAAGTCTCTGGGCTCAGACGAATTGTATCAAAGCGTTCTGGAGGATGAGGGGGCATTTACAGATACAATTGCTGAATCACTGTCCATAATCTTGGAGAATTCATGGAAACAAGGAGTCACAAAGGGCTGGAGAGAAGCAAATGCTGCTCTTATTTTCACAAAGGGGAAAAAAGGTGGGTCCTGACATGACTACAGAGCTACGGCTCATGTCTACCCCGCAGCAAAACTCTTGAATAGATTATCAATGAAATGCCTCATCAGCACTGAGAAGACAAATTGATCACAAGTCACACCATACTAACCTCTTTTCCTGTCTGGATAGGGTTATTAGACTGATAGATAAGCATAACGCCAGAGATGAGAGGTTGCATGATATTGTAGAAAGATTGAATGTGAATTCAGAGCAACAGGGATCAAATCCAGGATATGCTACTGATTACCTGTGTGACCTTGGGCACATTCCTTCCCCTTTCTGGGACTAAGCTTTCTGATATGCCCAATGAGTAGTTTGGCTTAAATGATCTCTGAGGTCAATCAGTCCACAAGGGTTTATTGTGCAAGTGGATAGAGTGCAGGGTCAGGAAGACTCCTCTTTCTGGGTTCAAACTTGGCCTCAGGCTGAGCTGTGTGACTCTGGACAAATTACTTAACCTTATTTGCCTCAGTTTTCTTATTTGTAAAATGAACTAGAGAAGGAAATGGCAAACCACTTCAGTATCTTTGCCAAGAAAACCCCAAAAGGGGTCATAAGGAGTCATACATGACTGAAAAATTACTAAACAACAACAACTAAACAAGCACCATGTAAGATGCTGGGGATACAAAACCAAAATGAAACAGTTCCTTACTCTTAAGGATGAGGGGACACTCTATTGGGGAACTTTCTATTGTCTCTTCCAAGTCTGAATCTTGGGGACTCCTATATGATATATCTGGATTTCAGCAAGACATCTTGGCAAAACATCTCCTGATATGCTTGCAGCCAAGATGGAAAAATGTTTAAACAAAGGTCAAAGGACCACCAGCTGGGGATGTTGAAGAGGGGGGTCTTTAATCGGATTTAAAATTCAATAAAATTCATTCAATTAAAAAATTTACCAGGTACTTATTGTATGCAGTATACTCTCCTATGTACTGCAGAAGTTGCAAAGTTCAGATAAGAACCAGTCCCTACCTTACAGCTTAGTAGAGGTTGCTTTTTACTTTAAGGTTCAATAATTTTTTAAAATAATTTTTAATGATCAAGCATTTATTTGTTTTTCCTCTAATTTTCTCCACCCACTGGAATGGAAAGAACCCCAACAAAACAGAATTCTTGTATTATAGAAGTATCTCAAGTTTAGCTAGGTTTTTGGGGGGGCATTCTTTCTATTTATAGTATCATAATTATTGTTTATTTGTTTTCTTAGTTCCACTTACTTCGCTCTGCATCAATTTATATAAAACTTCCCCATGTTTCTCTGTATTATTCATATTCATAACTTCTTATGCCTAAACAGTTTTTCATTATAGTCACAAACTACAATTTCTTTAGCCCTTCTCTAATAAATGGACATCTATTTTGTTTCTAGTTTTTTTGCCACTACAAAAAATGTTGCTATGGAAATTTTGATGTATACGAGGCTTTTATTTTAATTGGTGACCTTGTTGGGCCATATAACCAACACAGAAATCTCTAGTTTAAGGAATATGTACATTTTAGTCATCTAAGCATAATTCCCAATTGCTTTCCAGAATGGTTGGAGCAATTTACACCTCTACTAGCTGTGTATTATGGTGCATGTCTTTCTGCAGCCCCTCCAACACTGATTATTCCTACCTTTTATCCTTATAACCCTTTTTCAATCCTTTAAGAGAGCCATGATTTCACATATGAGGTCACTACCTCCACCAACACATATCCCACCTCCTGGCGTTCTTTAGTCAATGGTGGCCAAAATCATGTGTCAGCTGGTGGCCAACCTTCTGGTGTTGATCCTCACCACACTTAGCTGGGCTCTTTTCAGGTGACAGATTCACAATTGGTCTGGGTCTGATGTTGAGGCCCTTCCAAGTGGGTAGAACCTGCCAATCAGGTGTGACCTCCATGACACATTAAGGCTTTGAATAAATCTGTAGTGTATGTGTTTGGTTATGTGGACATATTTATGTTTAGTCATGGAATAAACATTTATTAAATGCCTTCTGTGTGTAAAGCACCATGATAGGCTATGGGGAAGATGGGAAGTTTAGATAAAATATGGTCTATAAATATATACACGTATTTTCATGTGTGAATGTATACACATATGTGTATATGAATGTCTGTGTGGTTTTTTTACATAGAGATAGGAAAACCTCAAGGTTAGGTCTGGATTAAATGTATTTGTGTGTGGGTCATTTCAGAACCCTTGCTAAGTGTGGAGAGTTCAAAGCTTAAACCACCAATACTACATATGCATATGCATATATATGTATTATATACATACATACACACATGCACATCCATATGTGCATGTATATGTGCTTTAATATGTGTGTAGACAGACCTAAGAAGAATGATAAACAAAGAGGAACAATTTTGCTGTTAGTAGTTATGCATAATAAATGTAGGGACTAAGAACAAAGAATCCAACACAGTGGCTGATAGTCCTTTTATTTCTAGTCTAAGATCCATTTGCTTGCTAACTGGGAACGTTATAGGGGACTGAAGGAAGACATCTCCCCAACCTCACAGAGCTCTTTGGTAGATTTAGTGAATGGAGTCCAGTAAATAGGATGATTTGATACAGTAGACTAGTGACTAGGGATTTGTCAAGAGTTGAAAGAAATCTTCTAACTCCAAATCAGATAGTTGGCCGAGACTAGGAACCTTGAGTGGGAACATTGGAAAAGCAGCCAAAAAGAATACCACAGTGCAACAGAAAGAACACTAGACTAACAGTGAGACACCCTGGATCCAAATCCGAGTTCTACCACTTAGCACCCATGTGACCTTGGACAAGTGCCTTTAAGCCTCAGTTCCCAGCTATAAATGGAAGATGCTATACTAGAATCTAAGAGTCTATGTATGTCCCATGAACAGACTTGTCCTTGGCATGAAGGTACACTATTATATATACATATATGCAACATTCATATACACACACACACACATACATATATGTATATTTATTAAGCATCTAATAGGTCCTTTGCATAAGTGCTAATAAGCACTATGGATACAAATACAAAACAAAAAATAGTCCATGGCCTCGAGGAACTTAATCCAATGGAACAAGACAACATGCAAAAGGAAACTGAAAAGGTTGGGGGAAAGGGAATGTATAAAGAAGTTCAAAGAAGTGCAACTTGGTGGAAAATGAAGAGACTGATTATATGAAAGCTTTGGGAGGAGCTTTCTGTCTATTCTCCATTCAGAGGTCCCAGGAAGTGAAGATGGTGATAAGACGTGGGCACCAAGGTTGATGTGATCTTGCAGGATAATGAGTTATTTCCGTGTGTGTGTGTGTGTGTGTGTGTGTGTGTGTGTGTGGTCACATATAGTAGTGTTTTTAGCTTGATTTTTCTTCTTTTTAAATGTATTAGTGGTGTTCTTTTCTCCTTTTGAAAAATATTTATATCATTTCCCGATGATTCCCCCTCCTTCACTAGAAACCTGCCTTGTTTTTTTTAAAAAAACAAAATTTAATTTTTTTTAAAAATTGTGACAAATAAATAGCCAAACAAAACAAATCAACACAATGGGTATGTCTCAAAATGAATGCCTTATTCCATACCTAGAGTCCATCATCCTTCTTACGAGAAAAAAGGAAATAGGTTTCACCATCGTTTCTTTGAAGTCACAATTGGTCATTATATGAATCAGAGTTCTAATGTTATTCAGTGGTATTTTCCTTCATATTACTATGATCTTTGGTGTAATTTATTCTCCTTGTTTTATTTTCTTTGTTCTTAATCAATTCATTTCATACAATTCTTCCCAAGTTTCTTTGAATTCTTCACATATCATTTCCTATGGTTCAAAAATATTCTATTACATTTATAACCACAATTTGTCCAACCATTCCCCAGCCAATAGATACCAACTTTATTTCCAGCTCTTTGCTACTACAAAAAAGTATTGTCATAGATATTTTGTTTTATATGAGACCTTTCCCTGTGTTCTTTACCTCCCTGGTCAAGAATTTATGTTTAGTGAATGGCATTATTGGGTCAAAGGGTTGATTTTGGAGTCCATTACATTCATATATGACAATTTGTTCAAATCCTCAACCAATATTTACTTGTTTCCAGATTTTTGATACCACAAAAAGTATTGCTATAAGTATTTTGGCATATATTATACCTTTTCCTCCGTTTATGATCTCAAGGTTTTTGCTCAATAGAGATAATGTTAAGTCAAAGCATATAAGGAATCTAATTACTTTTCTAGAATAGCTACAAGTTGGTCTTTTCCAGTAGACTTAGATTACTTCATAGCTGAACCAACAGAATATTAGGTAGGTATAATGCCATGCATGAGCAGCTTTCCAGAAGAATGATACAGTGAACAGCTTTTAAGGTTCTGATTGCACAGTACAGCAAATACTCTATTTATTCCATAACAAATCAGAACAAAACATTCACAGAAAATCAAGATGCAGCATTCACAAAGCTACAACTTATCACAGAGAATCAAAATACAGCATTTACAATGACTTACCACTAAAATGGCCACATAGTTTTCACCAAAGTGGTCACAATAGTTTTCATCAAAATACAATCATTTAGTCAATCACAACATCCTTAATTCAATCACAAGGTACAAAAGTCAAAGTTATCCACCCCTAGGTCACAGTAAATCATAATCTTCTCAGTCAATCCACAGTATCCAAGTAATGTCTTCTTTCAGCTTGACTTGAGGCTGGCCTTTAGCTTCCATGGTTCCTCTTCCATGGTCCCAGTTCCAACTGTCACCTGGGTTCAAAGGCAGGCAGCTCCCAGTTCCTTTTCCAGCTCCTTACGCAGTTCTTTGTCCAGTTCCTGTTCCATATTGAAATCCACAGTATCCAGTCCACTTCAAGTCCTTCACAGTTCCTGTTTCTGGGAAGACAAAGCTTGACAGAGCCACAATAATATTCATACACATTGCTGGCACCATCATCAATTCACTATCTGCCTGTTAAGTCAAATTAGACATACCAACAAGGTCTGAGAACTCAACACAAATCATCAACATAGAAATCAACACAGACCCACAAACAAGGTCCAAGAGGTCAGCACAAATCATCAGTAAAGTCCCAGGACTTCCAAAACCCTCTTCCAGGACTTTGGTAAACATACAACCAGAAAATCCTCTTTCAGGGCTTCCAGTAAGGTTCAAGGGCTTCTGTAAAAGTATCACAAACAAGCATAAACACAAACAGAGCAGACAGAGTGCTGGGATACCACAAGTTTTCTCCTTCTTGACTCTGCTACCAAAAGAGTCCTCTTCTCAATTCTTCCTTTCTCTAGCCCTGGTGTTCTCCTTATATAGTCATTAGCTCCTCCCTAGGAGTTCACAAGTTCTAGCGTTCACAAGCTTTGGAGTTCACAGGTTCTGTTTCTTAATAGACTGAAACAAGATGTTAATTCAATAGCTGAAACAAGGTGTGAACTACTTCTGTGCTTGCCATTACAGCAATGGTCTTTTCACTGACTGATAATTTTTTATCCTTTTTGCCAATTTGAAGGGTGTGTGGTAAAATTTTATAGTTGTTTTAATTTGCCTTCTGTTATAAGTGATTTGAAACATTTTTCATATGGTTATTAATAGTTTGCATTTCTTCTTTAGAAAATCATTCCTATCATTTGACCACTTATCTATTTTTAACATTTAATTTAATTTTTCTTAAGTATGTGTAAATAGAAAATTTTAACATTCTTTTAAAAAAAAATTGAGTTCCACATTCTTTCCCTCCTTTCCCCCCCTTCTTTGTCCTTGAGAAGGCAAACAATTTGGTATAGATTGTACATGTACAGTCATGTTAAACATTTCCATATTGGCCATGTTGCAAAAGAAAAAGCAAAAGAAGAAAAATAATAAAGTTTAAAAAAAAAGAAAAACTAGTATACTTCAATCTTAATTCAGACTACAGCAGTTTTTTCTCTGGAGGTGAATAGCATTTTTCATCATAAGTCTTTTGGAATTGTCTTGGATAATTGTATTGCTGAGAAGAACTGAGTCACAGTTCAGAGTTGATTATCAAACTCCTGGTTCTGCTCACTCCATTTTTAATCAGTTTTTGTAAGTCTTCCCAGATTTTTCTGAAAGCATCCTGCTTGTCATTTCTTATAGCACAATAGTATCCCATCATAATCACATAACAGAACTTGTTCAGGCATTCTCCAATTGATGGGCATCCCCTCAATGACCAATTTTTACCACCACAAAAAGAGCTGATGTAAATATTTTTGTATAAGTAGATCCTTTCCCCTCTTCTTTGATCTCCTTGGGATACAAATCTAGTTGTGGTATTGGTGGGTCAAAAGGTATGCATGGCTTTATAGCTCTTTGGACATAGTTCCAAATTGCTTTCCAGGTTGGTTAGATCAGTTCACAACTCAACCAGCAGGGCTTTTCTCAATCAATAGATATTTACTTTGTGTCCAGATTTTTGATACAACAAAAAGTATTGCTATAAATGTTTTGGTATATATTGTACCTTTTCCTCTGTTCATGATCTATTTTTTCACATCCTTTCCAACATTTGTCATTTTCCTTTTCTGTCATGTTAGCCAATCTGATAGGTATGAAGTGGTACCTCAGAGTTGCTTTAATTTGCATTTCTCTAGTCAATAGTGATTTAAAGCATTTTTTTTCCTGTGATGATGGATAACTTTGATTTCATCTTCTGATAACTGCCTGTTCATATCCTTTGATCATTTATCAATTGTGATCATTTATCTATTGACAAATGGCACTTTGTATTAAATAATTGTGTCAATTCCCTTTATAACTTGACTATAAGACTTTTATCAAAATGTTCAATGCAAAGTTTTCCCCCATTGGTAGTTTTTCTTCTTATTCTAATTATGTTGATTTTTTTCATGCAATAGCTTTTCAAATTTTATATAATAAAAGTTATATTTTATCTTTTGTATTCTCTTCTATCCCTGTATTGTTTATGGCCATTCTGTCTAATCCAGGCATTTTAAACTTTTTTTTGTGTCCTAGAACTCTCTGGAAGTCTGGAGAAATCAACCTTTTTCAGAATAAGTATTTTTTAAAAACACAATAAAATAAATATCTAGGGTTACAAAAGAAGTCACATATATTGAAGTATAGTTGTGAAAATACTTTTAAAACATCAAGTTCATGAACCCCATGTTAAGAAACACTATTCTAAATAAAAATCTTGAAAGGCATCTTTCCAGTTTCCTCTTTTTGAAAAAAAAAATGACTTTTTACATTTGTTTATCTGTTTGGTGTATAGTGAAAGATTTCAGTCTAAACCTATTTCCTACCAAATTGCTTTCTAGTTTTCTCAGTAGTTCTTGTTGTTTGGGGGGCTTATCATTTGCTAGGTTACTATGCTCTATTCCTTCTCCATCTTCTCAGTGTAGTCTGCTCCATTCATCTATTTTTGCATTTTTTTAAACGAGCATAGCAAATAAGCTTGATGTCTATTGTTTTGTAATATAGTTTGAGATTTGATAATGTTTGCTTTCATTCTTATGTATTTTCTTTACTTCCTTCTTTCTTCTTCATTTCCTTCATTTTAAAAGAAAAAGATCTGTATTAAGTATCTGTTGTTGATATTTCTTAGAACAATTAGTTCAAATCCCACTTTACTACCACTTTGACCTTGAACTTAACCTTAACCTAACCTCACTTTCCTTATTCATAAAACAAGAGAGGTTCAGTCAGATGGATATGGAGATGCTTCTGAAAGGATCATTGCAATGACTGCCCAAGGAGAACCCCAAGTGCAGTTCAAACGTATATTAGTTGGAGATGGAGGTATTGGAAAAATGACATTTGTAAAATGTTGCTTGACTGGTGAGTTTGAGAAAAAGTGTATAGCCACCCAGGGTGCTGAGGTCCATCCTCCCAGGTTCCATACTAATAGAGGTCCTATTAAATTCAACATATGGGATATAGCTGGCCAAGGGAAATTTGGTGGTCTGAGAGATGGTTATTACATCCAAGTTCAGTGTGCCATTATAATGTTTGATGTAACATCAAGAGTTATGGTGGAGCCAAGATGGCAGAGTGAAAGCAGGGACTCGCCTGAGCTCCCCCATGAATTCTTTCAGTTATATCTAAAAAGTGAATCTGAACAGATTAGAGGGGCAGAATCCATTGGGAGATGGAGCATGGTAGATTTCTAGACAAGGAAAGTGTGGAAAATCAACCGATAGGTTTTGTTGTGGTGAGTGGGGGGAGCACAGAGCATGGAGCTTTACTCTCTTTGGTTTTAGTTCAAGGAGAGAGTAACATACTCAGTTAAATATAGGAATCTAACATGAAGAAACACAAAAACTTATTACAGTAGAGGGAAAGAAAGGAGAGAGAGGAGCATGGTTTGAGATTTACTTTCATTGAATTTGGTTCTAGGAGGGAATATACTTTGTTAAGTATAAAAATCTAATGTGCCCTCCAGGCAGTTGGAGAGGAAAGGGGAAAGAAAAGGGGGGTGGTTAGAAGAGAGGGAAGAAGTAGTAAGAGGAAAGGGTAGGAAAAGAGAGGGGGCTGATAGGGAGGGAATATTGAGGGAGGTGGTACTCAAAAAGAACACTCTTAAGGAGGGGAAGGGAGAATGGAGAATTAAAAGCATAAACAGGAGAGGGAATAGGATGGAGAGAAAGACACAGATAGTAATCATAACTGTGAATGTGAATGTGAATTCTTAGAGGATAAGTTAAGGGAGTTAGAGGAAAGAAACAGATAGCAAAACTATACTAGCAGGGGACCTCAACCTCCCCCTCTCTGAATTTGATAAATCTAACCTCAAAATAAACAAGAAAGAAGTTAAGGAGCTGAATAGAATTTTAGAGAAGGTAGATATGATAGACCTCTGGAGAAATTGAATGGGGATAAAATGTAATGTATGTTCTTCTCAGTGGTACATGACACATATACAAAAATTGACCACATATTAGGGCATAAAAACCTCACAATGCAGTGCAGAAAGGCAAAAATATTAAGTGCATCCTTTTCAGATCATGATGCAATGAAAATTATATGTAATAAAAGGCCATGGAAAGATAGACCAAAAATCAATTGGAAAGTAAATAATCTAATTCTAAAGAATGAGTGGGTCAAACAACAAATCATAGAAACAATCAATAACTTCATTCAAGAGAATGACAATAATGAGACAACATACCAAAACTTATGGGGATGCAGCAAAAGTGATTCTTAGGGGAAGTTATATATCTATGAATGCTTAAATGAATAAAATAGAGAAAAAGAAGATCAATGAATTGGGCATGCAATTGAAAAAGCTAGAAAAAACAAATTGAAAACTGCCAATTAAATACTAAGCTAGAAATACTGAAAACCAAAGGAGAGGTGAATAAAATTTAAATTAAGAAAACTATTAAACTAATAAATAAAACTAAGAGATGGTTTTATTAAAAGAAAAACCAATAAAATTAATAAACCTTTAGTCAATTTGATTTTTAAAAAAGGAAGAAAACAAAATTACCAATATCAAAAATGAAATGGGTAAATTTACCTCCAATAGGAAATTAAAACAATAATTAGGAATTATTTCACCTAATTGTATGCCCATAAATTTGGCAATCTTAGTGAAATGGATGAATATTTACAAAAATATAGCTTGCCCAGATTAACAGAAGAGGAAGCAAAATACTTAAATAACCTTGTCTCAGAAAAAGAAATTGAACAAGCCATCAATAAACTCCCTAGGAAAATATTTCCAGGGCCAGATGGATTTACAAGCAAATTCTATCAAACATTTAAAGAACAATTAATTCCAACACTTAATAGACTATTTGGGAAAATTAGTGAAGAAGGAGTCCTACCAAATTCTTTTTTATGATACAAATATGGTAATGATAGCTAAATAAGAAAGAGCCAAAACAGAGAAAGAAAATTATAGACCAATTTCTCTCATGAATATAGTTGCAAAAATTTTAAATAAAATAATAGCAAAAAGATTATAGCAATGTAACACAAGAATAATACACTTTGATCAGGTAGGATTTATACCAGGAATGCAAGACTGGTTCAATATTAGGAAAAATATTAGTACAATAGATCATATCAACAACAAAACTAACAGACACCATATGATCATTTCAATAGATGCAGAAAAAGCTTTTGCCAAAATGCAATACCCATTCCTATTAAAAACACTAGAAAGCATAGGAAGAAATGGAGTCTTCCTTAAAATAATATGTAGCATCTACCTCAAACCATCAGCAAGTATTATATGTAATGCGGATAAGCTAGAAGCATTTACAATAAGATTGGGGGTGAAACAAGGATGTCCACTATCACCCTGTTATTCAATTTGGTACTAGAAATGTTAGCTGTAGCAATAAGAGAAGAAAAAGAAATCAAAGGAATTAGATTAGGCAAAGAAGAGACTAAGCTATCACTCTTTGCAGATGATATGATGATATACTTAGAGAATCCTAGAGAATCAAGTAAAAAAGTACTTGAGATAATAAATTTAGCAAAGTTGCAGGATATAAAATAAACCCACATAAATCCTTGGCATTCCTATATATTTCTAATGAAGCCCAGCAGCAAGGGATAAAAAGGGAAATTCCATTTAAAGTCACTGTAGACATTATAAAATATTTGAGAGTCTCAAATCCAGGATCTATATGAACACAATTACAAACCCTTTTCCCACAAATAAAGTCAGTTCTAAATAATTTTTACCTAAATTAATTTATCTATTTAGCGCCATACCAATCAAACTATCAAAAAAATTACTTTATAGAGCTAGAAAATATGGTAACAAAATTCATCTGGAAAAACAAAAGGTTTAGAATATCGAGGGAATCAATGAAAGGAAATGCTAGGGAAGGTGGCCTAGCTACCAGATTTTAAACTGTATTATAAAACAGCAGTCATCAAAATTACTTGGTACTGACTGAGAAATAGTGTAATTGATCAGTGGAATAGATTAGATATATAAGACACAGTAGTCAATAACTATAGTAAAGTACTGTTTGATAAACCCAAAGACTCCAGTTTCTGGGATAAGAACTCACTATTTGACAAAAACTGCTGGGAAAACTGGAAAATAGTGTTACACCGTGTACCAAAATAAAGTCTAAATGGGTTCATGATCAAGATATAAAGTATCATACTGTAAGCAACTGGAGGGAGCAAGGAATTTGTCAGATTTATGGAGAAGGGAAGAATTTATGACCAAAGAGTAGATAGAGGGCATTACAAAAGGCAAAATGGATAATTTTGATTATATTAAATTGAAAAGTTTCTGTTAAAACAAAGCCAGTGTAACCAAGATTAGGAGAGAAGCAGAAAATTGGGAAAGAATTTTTACCACCAGTGTCTCTGATAAAGGCCTCATTTCTAAAATATATAGAGAACTGAGTCAAATTTACAAGAACAGAAGTCATTCCCCAGTTAATAAATGGTCAAAGGATATGAACAGGCAGTTTTCAGAAGAAGAAATTAAAGATATCTATAATCATATGAAAAAATGCTCTAAATCACTATTGATAGGAGAAATGCAAATCAAAACAACTCTGGGGTACCATATCTCACCTGTCAGATTGGCTAACATGACAAAAGAGGAAAATAATAAATGCTGGAAAAGATGTGGGAAAATTGGAACACTAATGCATTGTTGGTGGAGTTGTGAACTGATCCAACCATTCTGGAGAGCAATTTGGAACTATGCCCAAAGGCTATAAAAAATGTGCATACCCTTTGACTCAGCAATACTACTTCTAGAGTTGTATCCCAAAGAGATCATACAAGTAGAAAAAGGACCCGTATGTTCAAAAATATTGATAGTAGCTCTTTTTGTGGTGGCAAAGAATTGGAAATCAAGGGGATAGAACAGCAGGGGGCAGAGTCAAGATGGCAGAGTAGAAGCAGGAGAATGCTGTGAGCTCTCCCCATAACCACCTAGAATACCTATGAAATATGACTCTAAACAAATTTTAGAGTTCCAGAACCCACAAAAGTACAGAGAAACAAAGCTCCCACTGAAGGCAGCCCAGCAGGTGGGATGGGAAGGGCTGATTGCAGCACACTGGGAGCTGAGACCAGTCATGGCTTCAGCCCCAGAGCTGCCAGGACAAGCTGTGGCTGGAGGATTTGGGAGAATAGATCACTGGCAGCTGTGGCAATTTCCAGAATTATTAACCCGTAAGAACCAAGGACAAAGGTCAGTGGAACTCGGCTAAATTAGGAGGAGAGAAGTGGGTCTGGCCTTCTGCCCCCAGGGCAGAAAATCACCAGAAGCAGTGGCCCTGCAGCTGCCTCCATGTAACTGCTTCAGAGCTCCTGGCCTGCAGATTGCAGAGGGGCCAAGTGATCATTCAGAGGCTAAGTGCTCTTGCCTTAAACTGCCTGGATCAAGATTGGGGTCTTGGTTAGTGGTCCTGAGGTGCGTGACCAGTGAGCCAAAGCTGCTGGGGGCTGCAGAGATGGCGGCCTTCTAATAACTCCAGCACCTGTGAAAACCCCAGCAATCTGGGACAGAGCTTTCCCCTCTGGAAGCGGAGTTTCACAGAGGTAAAAAGTCAAGTAATTAACTGGCAACATGAGCAGGCAAAGGAAGCAAAGTAAACACAGCAACCCAACTTTAGATTCCTTTTTGGGGGACAAAAAGCATCAAAGCATGGATCAGGAGGAAGACACCACAGTCAGAACTCCGGCACCAAAAGCTTCCAAGAAAAATGTAAGTTGGTTATAGGCCATAGAGGAGCTTAAGAAGGATTTCGAAAACAAACAAGAGAGGTGGAGGAAAAATTGGGAAGAGAAATGAGAATGATGCAAGAAAATCATGAAAATGGAGTCAACAACCTGAATGAAGAAAATAATACCTTAAAACTAACTTGAGACTAACTCAAATGGCAAAAGACGCCCAAAAAGCCAATGAGAAGAAGAATGCCTTAAAAAATCAAATTTGCCAGTTGGAAAAAGAATCTCAAAAGCTCACCGAAGAGAATAACTCCTTCAGAATTAGAGTGGAGCAAATGACTTTATGAGAAATCAAGATATTATTAAACAGATCCAAACAAATGAAAAAATAGAAGACAATATGAAATATCTCCTTGAAAAAACCACTGACCTGGAAAATAGATCCAGGAGAGACAATTTAAAAATTATTACACTACCTGAAAGCCATGATCAAAAAAAGAACCTAGAAAGCATCCTTCAAGAAATTCTCAAGGAAAATTGACCTGATATTTTAGAATCAGAGGGCAAAATAGAACTTGAAAGAATTTACCAATCACCTCTTGAAAAAGATCCCAAAAAGAAAACTCCTAGGAATGTGACAGCGAGGTTCCAGAGTTCCCAGATCAAGGAGAAAGTATTACAAGCTGCCAAGAAGAAATAATTTGAATACTGTGGAAACACAATTAAGACAACCCAAGATCTAGCAGTTTCTACATTAAGGGACTGAAGGGCCTGGAATGTGATATTCCAGAGATCAAGGAAGCTAGGATTACAACCAAGAATCACCTACCCAGCAAAATTGAGTATAATGTTCCAGGGGAAAATATTGTCATTCAATAAGGTGGAGGACTTTCAAGCATTCTTGCTGAAAAAATCAGAACTGAATAGAAAATTTGACATTCAAATACAAGAAGCATGAGAAGGCAAACATGGAAAACAAATCATAAGGAACTTATCAAAGTTGAACTATTTACATGCCAACATGGAAAAACAATAATTGTAACTTATGAAGCTTTTCTCAGTATGAGACTAGGTGAAGGGAATATAAATGTGTGTGTGTGTGTGTATGTATGTATGTATAGTATATATATATGTGTACATACACATTTGTCTATATAGGAGGGTATATATGCATATGAATACATTTGTGAGTGTGTGTATATATGTGTACATAGACAGAAGGCACAGGATCAATTAAATAGGAAGGGATGATATTTTAAAAGGTGAAATTGAGAGGTAGGAGAGGAATAGAATGAGAGGAGACAGGGAGAGACAGAATGGGGTTGATCATCTCACATAGAAGAGGCAAGGGATAACTGTTACAATGGGGAGAAAGAACAGGAAGGCAAAAGGGAATGGGTCAACTT
>CM053584.1:199470800-199624966 GCA_028627135.1 Pseudochirops cupreus
AACTTGGCTTAGGGAAGGAATGGCATACACTCTAAATTGGGTATCTTGCCCTACAGGAGAGTAGGGGGGATGGGGATGAGAGAGGGGATGATGGAGGGGAGGGCAGGGTGAGGGAGAGGGTTGTTAGAAGCACACACTTCTGTAAAGGGACAGGGACAAAGTAGAGAATAGAACAAGTGGGAGGCGGGATAGGAAGGAAGGAAATATAGTCAGCCTTTCACAATATGTCCATTGTGGAGATGTTGTAGGTAACTACGCATGTGCAGCCTGTATTGAATTGCTTGTCTTTCCAGTGGGGGTGGGTGACGAGGGAGGTAGGAAAAGAATCTAGAATTTAAAGTTCTAAAATCAAATGTTAAAATATATGTGTGTGTGTGTGTGTGTGTGTGTGTGTGTGTGTGTAATTATTATTTACATGCAACTGGGAATTAAGATATACAGGCACTGGCTTAAGGAGATCCATCTTGCCCTACTGGAAAGCCAGAGGGGTGATGGGGGAGGATATAGGTGAGAGCAGATTGGGGGAGTGGGTAAACATGGGATGTCTGTTTTGGGGTGGTGGGTAGGGGAAAGATGGGGAGAAAATGTGTAACTCAAAATCTTGTGGAAATGAATGATGTAAACTAAAAATAAAAAAAAATTAATTTTTTTTAAATTTAAAAAAAAAGGAAATCAAGGGGATGCCCATCAATTGGGGAATGGCTAAACAAGTTGTGGCATGTGAATGTAATGGAATACTATTGTGCTATAAGAAATGGGAAGGAGATGGACTTCATAATAACCTGGAGAGACTTATATAAACTGATGCTAAGTGCGGGGAGCAGAACTGGGAGAACATTGCACACAATTGCACACACATTGTGTCTGTGATGATTGATTCTGATAGATTGGGTTTCTTTCAGCAATTCAAGGCTATAAAACAGCTCCAAAAGACTCATGATGAAAAGGGCTGTCCGCATACAGAGAAAGAATTAAAGACTCTGAATGCAGATTGCGGTAAACTACTTGCTCCCTCTTTTTTGTTTTATTTTGTTCCTTCTTTCTCATTGTTCATTCCATTGGTTATAATCCTTCTTTACAATTTAACTGATGTTTAATGTGAAGGTATTTGTAGAACTTATATTGGACTGCATGGCACCATAGCAGGGGGAGGGAGTAGGAGAGGAAGGGGAAAAATTTGGAACTCAAAAGCTTGTGGAACTGAATGTTGCAAACTAAAAGCAAATAAATAAATAAATTTGTTAAATTTTTTAAGAGAGTTAATTTCAAGAATGTATGTAAGTGGCATAGAGATCTGGTATGGGTATGTAAAAATATCCCTATAGTGTTGTGTGGCGACAAAGTATATTAAGGATGGAAGAGTCAAGGCAAAATCAATTGTCTTCCATAGGAAGAAGAATCTCCAGTACTATGACATCTCAGCCAAAAGTAACTAAATCTTTGAAAGGCCCTTCCTTTGACTTGCTAGAAAACTTATTGGAGACCCTAATTTGGAGTTTGTTGCATTCCTGCTCTTGCACCTCCAGAAGTTGTCATAGACCTAGCACTGGCAGCCCAACATGAACAGGACTTACAGATTGCTCAGACAACTACGCTCCCTGATGAAGAGCATGGCCCGTAAGGGAATGAAACTAGAGCCCAGTGGTAGAGGTCTAGTTTTGTAGGCAACTGTCCTATGATGTCAATTGTATAGTGTGTTTGCCACTATATTATATAACTGAGACGAATATGTGCTTAATCTTTGGGATGCTGAAGGAAATGAATGGGCTTCAGAGGGAATGTAGCAGTTTAAAAAATATATAATTCATATTTTGGATCTATATATTTAGCTGTTTTGGACCACAATTACATCTCCTTGAGTTTCAAATATAAGATTGCTGCAGTCTCATCACATATTCAGTGGTGAATATTGTTTGTTACTGTCATTCCCAATCATTTTTCATTTAGATCATAATAAAATTTTACTTCAAATATCTAAACAAGTGAACTCTTATCCTTTGTTTACAACAAGCATTTTAAAACCTGTTCTGTATGGTCTGTGATAGATGTGTAAAAAAACTTATTATTTAAATGGCCTTCACATTTTTATGACTAGTTGTTTTAAAAATGTATTTCAAACATTTCATCAGTAAGATACATCTGAGTCAAGCATTTCACAAAGTAAAGCTAGGGGATGGAGAGGTTAAAAACTTTGTGCTACTGTTAGATGACTGGTCACAACTTGGTAATAAAGTTAAATGGTGTGAGTATATATAATTTAGACAGTTAAGCTACAAGTTTTCACACTAGCTTAGTAGTGTTCCTAAGGTGGCTTGTGGAAGAAGGCTAAAGTTGAAGAATAAAATAACCACATGAGTGTTGTATATTTTCCCTATGTATGAGCTGTCAATAGAATAGAATTTGAATTTGTGTGGATTGAGTATCAATTGAATGCAACTTCTTGAAGACTATACTGCTTAACATACATGGGAATGGTAACCGTGCTTTAAAAGGGTGGCTTGAGGTATGGAAAAAAGCTGGACTCTGTTAACTTCAACTTTGATAAGCTTTAAATCCACTGTAGGCAAAGTATTCTTCTCAGGAAGGAAGAATACCAAGACAAAAGTCATTAATCTGGTAATGCTGTAAGGACCATCACTGGCATAGTGAGAAAATGGACCATATTCAGTGATGTCAATCTAAATTGAAGCCTTGGAATGAGTTTCGTATGTTGGATTCTATAACAAAAGTGAAGCATTTAATTTTTAAAAATCTAATTAAAAATTTGAATTAATTTAATTAAATAAGTTTAATTTTTTAAAAATACAAAAGAGTTGAACTCAATGACTGATAAGGGTCCTTCAGGCACTGAATCTATGATCCTGTGACTCAGTGATTGGTCTCTGCAGAGATATATGAATCCATGGAAGTTGATACAATCACCAATAAATGAACAAGTATTTATTAGGCACCTTCAGTGTTCTAGTCGCAAACAACAAACATTTATTAAGTACCTATTATGTTTCAAGCTTTATGATAGGAGAAAGTATAAAGAGAAAAGAGGGTCCAGAAAAAAGTCATGGGGGACACCTACAGTTACAAGTTGGAAGATGAGTGATGATCTAATAAAGGAGAATCAAAAAGAGCAGTCAGGTAGAAAGAAATCCATGAGGGAATAGTGTTACAGAAACCAAGCAGGGGAAAGATTATTTTAGAGAAGGAAGTGTTCAACAGTGCCAAAAACTGCAGAGAGATCAAGAAGGATGAAAACAGAGAAAAGGCCATTGAACTTAGCAGTTAAGAGATTGTTGGTAATCTTTGAGAGAGTAGTTTCAGTCAAGTGGTTGGAATGGAAGCCAGATTTTAAGGGTTTGAGAACAGAATGTGGGTGGTGAGGATGTGGAGGCAGGATGTATAGCCAACTCTCTCTAGAAGTTTTGGCAATAAATAGCAGTCAAGATATAGGACAATATGTAGCTTGAGAGGAAGATAGAACGCAGTGAAGTTGTTTTTATTTTTTTTAGGGATGTGTTAGACCTTGGTACGTTTGTAGGTGGTGGGGATAAGACAGATAGTGAGAGATTGAAGGAGAGAGAGAGAAGAGAAGAGAGAAAAGGAGAGGAGAGGAGGGGAAGGAGCAAGAGAGAGAAGAAGAGGGATGGGGGAAGGAAAGACAGACAGATTGATAGGCCAAGAGGGAATGATCTATGGGACAAGTGGGACATGAACCCTGACGAGATGGAAGGAGAGGGCTAAGCGCCAATTCTTTCTCAGAGAACAGAGCGAAGGAGAAAACTCATAAAAATGTGGAGAGGCTCTGAAGTGTGGAGTGGGGAGACATACAATGGATGGCCTTAATTTTCTTACTTAAGTAGGAGGCAAGAGTATTTGCTGAGATACAGTAGGGTTAGTCCTTAGGGGCTTGAGGAAGAGTAGAAAGTTTGAAACAATCTCTGTGAGGGGCATGAATTAGAATCAGTCAGGGAAGAATAAAATGATTGCCATAAAATACTTGATATTAGTTCATGTGAATTTGTAGTGGACCCCAGCAAGACAGTTGTGTGACTTCATCTAGCAATAGTCACCACATGAGAAATAAAGGCAAAGAATGTTTGTCCCAAGGGTGACACCAGTTTGGTGACTCATAAGTTTGTATGTTGGCTTCTTTTGCTCCCTGAAAGTCAAATGGGAAACCTTCAAGTAGCTACAACTTTCCTGTCCAACCCAGAAGAGAAGCCTGGAAATCTGAGACTATGCCAGGGGAAGAAATAATCTCCTGGGCAATATGGTCCATCTCTTATGACAGATACAGGACCCATTAACTTTCTTTTAAAATTTGTTTGTATTGATATACTTTGTTTTTATATCACCTTCATTTCCAAACATATCCCTCTGCTGTCCCATCTGTACATTCATCCCATACTAAAAAAAAGAGAGATAGGAAAAAAAAACTTTAGAAAATTAACACCTAATAATCTAGCCAGCATCTGCACGAGGTCATAAAATTAACAAAGCACATGATAACATGCATAAAGACACATGTAATCTCTTTTGCTCCTCACAACAGACACATTGAACAAATCTGATGGGCATATTTTTCCTCTTGTCTGCCCTGCTAGAATTTGCAGATTAGATTAGAATAAAAGGAATTGTATTCCTGAAAGACATGGTAGAGAAGTGGGGGATGACTGGTATGTGGTTTGGTATACACTGTCAGATATTGACCTTTTATTGGTTGGTTTTACTTAACTAGTTTTCTTTGTTACAAGAGAGTGCTCAATAGGGAGAAAGGTATGTTGGGAAATGATTGTGAGGAAAAAACAACAGTTATTGGTAACATTTTGAAATCAATAAAAGTAAAATTAATGTACACTTAAAAATGAATCATTAAAAAAAATAATAGAAGTTGTTCATGTGCTTCCATGGTTACTGCTTGTACTTTTCAGGATCAATCTAAGACTACTTAATGAATATATATTATGTGCTCAGCACAGTAGATAAACCCTGTGGTATCTCTCAGTCTCATCTTTTTCCCAGTGTTTATTCATGTCATACACAATTATTATTAATAGCCATGGAGTTATTCTGAAGAATTAAAATTACTAGTGATCTGAAGGGCAATGGGGAGAGGCAAGATGATATGATGCTGCACTTAGAGTCAGGAAGATCTAAGTTCAAATCTCACCTCAAGCATGTACTAACTGTACATCCTGGGAAAGTCATTTATCCTCTCTGCTCCTCGGTTTCCTCATCCATAGAATAGATCAGTGAATAGATCAGTGAATCCACAGGAACTGATAAGACTCCCAAACAATCAATGTTCATTTATTAAGTACCTACTACATGCTAGGCACAAACATTTATTAAACACCTACTATATTCCAGACATCCACGAGTAGTGGATGTAATAAGGTTATAGCATATTCTCAACAATGACTTTGTTGATAGAAGTAACATAAAAATATCTTCAATGAAATTTAAATAGGAAAAGTAATTGCCCCAAATGTGGAACTATAATGTTTGAGGTAGCCCCAAGTGCTATTTTTGTACATATTCTGTGGAGATTAAATGGAAGAACATGAATAAGAATCTAACCAGATGGGAAGGTGTGGCTGGGTTGCAATTGGTACTGTTGGAAGGAAGAAACCTGCAGGGATATGCTGAAGTCTGGCAATACTTCTAAAAATTATTAACAGAAAGGCAGCCAGCACTTTGGACAGCTCCTGCAGGAGAGTCTTATGGAAAGACTTCAACATACTCCAAACAGAAGGATCCCAGGTTCTTAGGACCATAAGATCATAGTCTTAGAGCTGGAAGAGACTTCAGAGGTCATGTAGCCCAAACTCCTTGCCTTATAGATGAGGCAAGTAAAGTCTATAGCTGTAAAGTGACTTGTCCAAAGGTATTCAGGTAGTAATTGGCAGAGCCAGGATCCAACCTCAGATCTTGCCCTGGTAGAGGGAGTTACGAACATCAGTGAGATCTTAGGTTCATCGAAGTATTGAGCGGTGGAAATGCAGGAGTGACATTTCCTCTCTCCTCTTCCCTCTCATCTTTCACTAATAATTAAGCAAGGAGAGATAACCTGGTGCTCTGTTGTCTAATTCCATTAGTGAGGAAGCATCCCCCTTGCCCCAATCCTTTGTTGCTTTGGTCATCTCAAGATTTCACCTTAGGGGCTCCATCCAGGAGCATCCTTCTGTCCTTCCATCTCTCAATCCTAATTCCTCACCCCTCCCTGACTGATTCAGGGAAGCGGAAGAGATAAAAACCAGCAGCTTCAATTAAAACGGAGTCGCTTGAACAATAATGGAAAAGTAATTGAGCTAAATTGAAATGTAATTGGAAAAAAACACAATCCTAGCTTAACAGGGATTTGGAAACCAGTCTGGTGTCAGGGACCTTCTCCCTTGTGATTCATTCATCTCTTCCCTCTCCCCTTGCATATTCCCCTCTCTCCAAGCTGTGTCTTTGCATCCTCCAAGCCCAATATTATCTTTTCCTGTGTTCTTCAGGTGGCAGTCTTTTCTCCCAATGTTCCTCCAGTCCCCTTAATACTCTCCTAAAGCCTTTGTCAAAAAATGCTATTTCCTGAAAGGTCTCTGATCATGTGATGTTCTTCTGGACCGTCTTTGCCCACCCTCCCAGTCTTAGGATGGTTAGGGTGGGAGTGGGGGAAGAGCAGGTTCCTCTTGGATTCCCTATACTCTAATAAACATCCCTTCCTTCTGGAATTGAAGCCTGGGACATTACCTCTGTTTCCAGGTATTGTCAGCCCTGGAGTCCTAACCACAGAAAGCTTTTGCTCATAGATCCAGAGCTGGAAGAGCCCACAAAACCATTTTGGTCCAAATGTCCTCATATTACAGATAAGACATAGAGGGGTTAAGTAAGGGGTTAAGTGACTTGTCCAGTCACATGGGTAATAAGCATTGAAGGCAGGATTTGAATCCATGATTTTTGACTTCAAAAACCAAGACTCTTTCCACTGTACCATAACAATGCTTCCTATGAATTAGGACCCTGCTGTATACTGTCCCCAATAAAACTGACAGAACAGGCACCTATCACCCCTCTGGGGTGAGGAGATAAAAGTCTGATAAGTTTCCCAACCCTAATTCTCCATACTGGTTAGCTGACACACACCCCCACCTCTCCTCAGCCATGGGGTCTGTCATATCTGCTTACCACTGAGAGGATTTAAGGTGGGGAGGGCACATGGACTGAAGATGGGATGTATTGGTTGGGGGGGCACCCGGTTATCACTTGGTGTCTGTTTGGGTTCCTGATAAACTCAGGAGTGCATTGGGCGTGAAATGAAGAAATATGGCTCCTGGTAAATATTTATTTTCTATCAGAAATTAGCAAACCAAATGTAATTAAAAACAACTCCGTGTGCGCCTTCTCCACGCTTGTCCCCCATCCTTCCCGCTCCCCCAACCCCAAGTCTGTCAAATGACATCCCAGAATAGTGAGTCATAAAGAATGTGTCCTAATTAGCAGACCAGCCACCGCCTGCTAGCCTGTGATAATTATGCAGGATTGGGTGTCTGTGGCTGCAGCAACTGGGGTCCCTGAGGTACGAGCTCTAGGTACTAAGCTTGGGGGTATAGCCTTCCTCTTGTCCTCACCCCCAACCTAACACACAGACACACCTGTACATACACATACACACAATCTTTGACTTTCTGGTTCTGGTTCTAAAGGCAACGTGATCTGAGGTAGCGTGGTGGTGCTGGAGTGGGGGGAGGGGAATGAAGGACAAATACCTTAGACTGGCATTCAATAACCTCGCTCTCCCTCCACTCACATATCTGATTGGTTGGTAAGGTCACAGAGGCTGCCCAGCCAACTATTTTTAGCACTTCAGTATCTCTTATATCTATCCACCTCTCTCTGCTCCCATGGCCACCATTGCTAGCTCAGATTCTCATCTCCCTTGGACTGTTGTCTCATAACTGATCACTCTGTTTCAAACCTTTCCCCTCTCTAATCCATCCTCCACATGGTTGCAAGGAAATAGGCCTGACCATGTCATTCCTTTTCTCAGTAAACTCTCCTATGGCTCCCTCTTTCCACTAGAATAAAATAAAATCTCCTCTGCTTAGTTTTCAAAGCCCTTCATAACCCAGCCCCACACCTACCTTTTCAGTATTATTTCATATTACTCTTTTCCTTGGACTCTACAATTTAATTAAACTGGCTTTCTTACAGTTCCTTACATAATATGTTACATTTACCATCTCTGTACTTTTGCACTGGCTGTCCCAGATGCCTGGAATGCTCTCCCTCACCACCTCTCTCTCCTAGAATCTTTGGTTTCCTCCAAGTCTCTGACCAAGTGACACCTTCCACATACAACCTTTTCTGATGTGGGGGAATCATCTCCTAGTGCTTCCAATCCTGCAAATTTGCCCCATATTTATGTAGTATATACTTTTAAAAGTATGTGTTGTATGACTAATGTGGAAATAGATTTAACCTATATCAGATTGCTCACTATCTTGGGGAGGGGTAGGGGAAGGAGGGAGGGAGAAAATTGGAACTCAAAATCTTATTAAAAATGAATATCGAAAACTATCTTTGCATGTAATTGAAAAAAATAAAATACTATTCACATAAAAAATAAAGCATGTGTTGTCTCCCCAGTTAGAAGGTGAACTTTGTGAAAACAGGGACTGCCTCATTTTTGTCTCTGTATCTTTAGCACTGACCATTATGCCTAGAACGTGCTCAATAAATGCCTATTGATTAATTGATCAATAAATGTTTATTAAGCACCTACTATGTACGAGGCACTACGCTAAACACTGATTGATAGATTAATGGAGCCTCCACAATTGATCTCGGATTTGGAGTTAGAGGGGCCTGGGTTAGAATCCTGACGCTGTTATTTCCAACCTGTATAACTTGGGGCAAAGTCAGTTCCCCTCTTTAGGTTTTAGTTTCTTCATCAGTAAATTTAAGGGCTTAGGTAACATGATGCCTTCCAAATCAAATCCTAGGATCTTGCCTTCCTTGCTTGATCTGAAGTTTCCTTCCTGTACCCTGCAGTTTAGCCAAACTGGGCTACTCACCACCTCCCAATCTCATTCTGCATATCTCTGTGACAGCCTGTGTTCATGCTGTCCTCCTGGCTTACAATGAACATTCTGCTACCCTTCATCTCTTCCCACATCTACTTGATAGCATCTTCCCTAACTCCAGGCCCACCTCTACCTTGAAGATTTCCCTGTTCTCCCCCAATTCTTCCCTCAACCCCTTTCTGTTGTTGAATCATTTCAGTCGTGTCTGACTCTTCGTGACTCCATTTGGAGTTTTCTTGGCAAAGATACTGGAGTGCTTTGCTATTTCCTTCTCCAGCTCCCTTGACAAATGAGGAAATTGAGGCAGAGTTAAGTGACTTGGTCAAGGTCACACAGCTAGTAAGTGTCTGAGACCAGATTTGAACTCACAAAAATGAAGCTTCCTGACTCCAGGCTCTGCACCCTATCCACTATGCCACCTACCTGCCCTTCCCAAACCCCCAGGTAAAAATAATCTCTCATGGCACTTTGCTGACTTCTCCTTTAGCACTTACTCTAATTTGTCATTCCTTTTCTCAGTAAACTCCTATTATTGATGTATGTTTTATACATACATGCTATATCTCCTTTATTAGGCTATTTTTAAAAAATAGCACAAGTTTTATTTAACTTAACCAAAAAAAAAAAAGTTTAGCACAGGCTTGTATCAAAGCCTGTGGACAATCATTAGAATTTTCTCTCATTTCCAGAGGACATCAAGTAATTCTCCATTCTGGGAGGTCCCACCTTTCCTTGAGACCTATACAGTCCACATAACTCACATTATCAACAAAGGGAAAATAGCTCCATATTGTTTCTCTGTGGATGTATTATGAAAAATTTTCTTTGCCATTGGGTCTATGAAGCCTTTAAGCATTTCTTGATTCTAAATGAGGCTGAATATTTCTATAACCTCTCCGACTTTCTCTCATTGAGGTTCCAAATCCCTTTATTCTCTCCAGTTGACTTCCTATATTCCTTGAAGCTAGGTGGGGCAGTGGATAGAATGCTGGTTCTAAATACAGGGGTGGGGGACCTGCAACCTTGAGGCCATATGTGGCTTTCTAGGTCCTTGGGTGCAGCCTGTTGACTAAGTCCCAAGTTTTACAGAACAAATCATTTTATTAAGGGGATTTGTTCTGTGAAGTTTGGATTCAGTCAAAGGGGTGCGCTTGAAGACCTAAAGAGTCACATGTAGCCTCAAGGCTGCAGATTCCCCATCCCAGAGAGTCAGGAGGACTCATCTTCACGAGTTCAAATCTGGCCTCAGACACTTACTAGCTGTGTGACCCTGAGCAAATCACTTAACCCTGTTTCCCTCAGTTTCTCACCTGTAAAACGAGCTGGAGAAGGAAATGGCAATCCACACCAGTGTTTTTGCTAAGTAACCCCAAATGAGATGATGAAGAGTTAGACAGAAACCACTGAACAACAACAAAATCCCTTGCGGCTAGGGTAAGAGTGCTGGACCTGGAGTCAGGATGACAGAGTTCACAAATCCAACCTCAGGTATTTCCTAGCTGTGCAACCCTGAGCAAACCATTTAATTTCTGCCAGCCTCAGTTTCCTCAGCTGTAAAATGAAGGTAATAATAGCACCTACCTCCCAAGGTGGTTGTGAGGCTCATATGAGATAATTTAGTCATTTAAAGCTTTGCAAATCTAAAGCACTACATAAATGCTAATTATTATTGCTGTTAATATCGCTGTGGTCATCGGTATTGTTGTTGTTGCCTCTTTCACCAAAGTTCCATGCCTCCTGGGTCAAGCTATGTGGTCCCTCTTCAAGGCTTTGTCTCTCTATTTATCTACAACTGGTGCATGTGGGTCCCCATAGACAGGGGTATATAGAGTCCCCCCTCTTCTTCCATTTGCAACTCAATGCAATCCCCACTGCCCTTTGTAGATAGAGTTCCCTCCTATTCTGGAGCAACCCTAGGAGCCTCAGACAGCATCGTACCATTTAGTCTTTACTCTTCCTCTGCTGATTCATATGTGTTAGTTCTATTCTCCAACCACAGAATCAGTTACATCAGCTCAGTGTCTTATCTGTCCTAGTAACCTCATAACCCACTACATACTTCACCCACTGTTAGCATGGCAGAATGAGCTGAAGGAAGGAGATGAGACTCTTCAATAAACACGTGTTTGGTATCTAATATGAGTAAGGCACTGTGCTAGGGACTGGAGATGCAAAGCTACATATTACACGAGTCTGCTCTCAGGGAGTCTGCAGTCAAATGGACGATAGAGATAGGGACTGAACCCATCATGTCAATGGCTTGGGGAACTCCCACAGGCAGCAACAACCTCTGCCAATGGGCTCAGCATCGGGAGGTGCCTTATATCCCGCTAAAAGATGCCTGGCTTTTCCATGAGAAGATAAATAGCAGAGTTAAGCCTTCTCTTCTACCTTTAGGGTTCAGAGTCACAGCTTCCAGAAGAGTTTCAGGCTCAGTTCAATTCAATCCAACAAACATTCATTAAGTAATTCCTATGTGCTTGCCTTCTTCTGTCTACATGTCTTTCCTTGACTGGTCTCTATGCCTGGAATGGAGCTCCTTCTTGCTCTGTTCCGATCAATTTAAATATCATCTCCTCCATGGAGCCTTCCTTGATTCCCTGCTTTAGGTGAAAATGATCTCTAGAAATGTGAGTTATATATGCATATCCACATATGGATATATATAATATCTATTTATGGATATATATGGATATGTAGATAATTTCTATGCACACATGGATGGGTGTTAAATATATATAGACAGATATAGAGATAGAGATAGATATAGATACAGATATAGATATAAATACAGATATAGATATAGATGTAGATATAGATATAGATATGGATATGGATATAGATACAAATACAGATATAGACATAGATATATAGATACAAATACAGATATAGATGTAGATATAGATATAGATACAAATATAGATATAGATATAGATGTAGATATAGATATAGATATGGATATAGATATAGATATAGATATAATCTCCTCAGAGTTCTCAAAGCGCTTTGACTAGCCCTCACATTAGAGACAGTTGTTGGCACAAGGGATAGCGCTCTGGATCTGGAGGCAGGTGCACTGGAATTCAAATCTGACCTCAGACACTTACTAGCCATGTGGTCCTGGGCAAGTCTCTTAAACTCTGACTCAGTTTCCTCAATTGTAAAATGGGGGTGATAATAATACCACCTACCTCACAGGGTTGTTGTATTTAGCCCAGTGCCTAGTAAATAGTAGGTACTACACAAATGCTTATTTCTCTCCCCTCACCTTTAGCTTTTTCTCTCTTTTGCATTATAGTTATTTTTATAAGTAATTCTTCCTCACTGAGGGGCAGTAGGTAGAAGAAGGCCTCTGAACCAGGAAGACCTGAGTTCAGCTCTCTCCTCTGATACATACTGGTTGTCTGATCTTGGACTCTAGGATTATTAACAAAGAAATTTCTCATTTGGTAGTTCCTTATTAATGATGAAATCACAGGTCCTGTCAGATCTTTATCCCTGTTCTTATCTCTCAGCTTAACTGAAAGTTGCCGGAAGGCAAGGCCTGCCTAATGGCTACCTTTGTATCTTCAATCCCTAGAATGGTGCCTTGCTCATGAGAAACGCTTGTTCAATAACAGTTTGGGGTTTCGTTTGTTGGGGTTTTTTGGTTTGTTTTTTGCTTTGTTTTGCAGACAGACAGGGACATCAATGTGTGGTTGGTCAAGCTGTAAATTAGTCCAACTGCTCTGGAAAGCAATTTGGCATCATGCTATGATTAACATCCATACTTTTTGCCCCAGAATTCTGACTCCTAGACACATCCCAAGGAGGTCATCAGTGAAATGAAGAGTTCTATTTGTACCAAAATATTCACAGAAGCACTTTTTTTGAGTAGCAAATAATTAGCAACAAAGTAGATTATCCATGGATTAGGGAATGACTACACAAATTGTAATGCGTGAATGTAATGGAATATTACTATTCTGTAAGTAAGGATGACTGGGAAGACATATGAAGTGACGAAGAGTTAAGTAAGCAGAACCAGGAAAACAACATCCACAATGACTATAAAAGCACAAATGGAAATGATGGCATCAGCAAATGATCAAAACAGAATGCGGTGGAATCTTGATGACCAGCAAAGGAGATGAACAGGCCGTTTTCAAAGGACGAAGCTCAATGTGAATCCACATTCTAAAAGCTCTAAATCAGTAATAATTAGAGAAACGCAAATTGAAATTATTCTGAAGTTCTACCTCATGCACATCAGATGGGCCAAGATGACAAAAAAGGAAAACTGACAGATATTAGAGGTGTTGTGGAAAATAGTAACATTAAATTGCCAATTGGTCCAGCCACTCTGCAAAGCAATTTGGCACTATGGCCCCACCCATCGGTGGTTGTGGGAGACATGCTTCAAAGAGATCAAAGAAAGAGGAAAAGGGTCCATATATACAAAAAAAATTTATAACAACTTTTTTTATAGTGGCAAAGAACTAGAAACTATCTCCTATCCACTGAGGAATGACTGGATAAATTATGGTATATGAATGTAATGGAGTTCTACTGTGCTATAAGAAATAATAAAAGGAATGGGTTTAGAGAAACCAGAGGGCAGGTAGGTGGAGCAGTGAATAGAGCACTGGCCCCGGAGTCAGGAGGACCTGAGTTCAGTTTTGACCTCAGACACTTGACACTTAACTGTGTGATCTTAGGCAAGTCACTTAACCCCGATTGCCTTGCCTTCTTCCCTCCACAAAAACAGAAACCAGAAAAGATTTGTATGAACTGATGCGGAGTTAAGTGAACAGAACTAAAATGAAAACAACTTGGAAAGATTTAAGAACTTTGCTCAATGCAATGAATAATCAACCTGAATTTTGGAGGGCTTATATGAAGGCTGGACTCACCTCCTGATGGAAAAGTAATGGATTTCAAGGTACATAATTGAGACGTACTTTTTTGGAACATGCCCAACATCCCAATTTGTTTTGTTTGACTTTGCATATTTGGTACAAGGGATTTGTTTTTCTTTTTCTTCCCATGTGGGTTGGGGAAAAGGGAAGGCAGGAGAAAAAATTAACGTTTGCTATTTGAAAAAGTTACATAAAACAAAATTATAATGACCAAGCATGATCCCCAAAGAAGAGATGTGAGAATCCATTTCCCTCCTTCTGCAGAGGGAGAGAAATATGGGTGGGTAATGTCAGAATTGGTTGATGTATTGATTAGTCTGTTTAACTTTCTTTTCTTTTTTTTATTCTTGTAAGCAATGGCTCTGTGCAAGAGTAAGGGGATAGAACTATTGGGAAAAGATATCAATGACAGTTTTAAAAAATAATGCATGATTATTGAAATTAATTGAATAATAACCAATAAGCAAGCTCAAAATGGGTGACGAGGGCAACTAGTTTAGCCTCCTTCCTCAGATAACTTTGAAAATCAATGAAGTATTTACCTGAGATGCTATAGGGAGTCAGGGGTTGAGCAAGATGATCTCTGAAGATCTAGGAGTTTTGGTAGATTCTAAGATCAATATGAGTCAATCTATGCCATGGAAGCCAAGATAAGGCTCTTTAGGATGACATCAAGGAAGACATACTGTTCAGGATGAAGGAAACAATAGTCCTACTGGACTCTGCCCCAGAAATACCTCATCTAGAGGTTCGGTTCCGGGTGGCACCTCTTAGGATAGACAATGGCAAGCTAGAGTGTGTCCACACATGTGAGGTGATTAGGATGGGAAGAAGACTAGAGAACATGCTACTTAAGGATTGACTAAAGGATTTGGAGATATTTAGCCTAAAGAAGAGAAATCTTAGAGGGGGCACGATACTTGTCTTTAATACTTGAAGAGCTATCACTTTCAGCTGTCTCCATCCCATGCAGTGTTCTCCACTCAGGCCATCCTAGCTATCTCTGCTCTGTGGGAACTTGGAACATCCTCCTTCTCAGACATTCCAGTGCTAACAGATGAGCTCTTGCCCAGAACCAGAGCTCCCTTTCATGTGTTGTCTTCCTCCATTAGAATGTAAGCTCTTGGAGGATCTAATCTGTCTGTCTTGCTTATATTTTTTTTATCTCCAGAACTTAACACAGTGCTTGGCATATCAGTCATTTTCAGTTATGTCTAACTCTTCATGACCCCACTTGGGGTTTTTTTGGTAGGGATACTGGAATGGTTCACCAGCTTTTCCAGCTCATTTTACAGATAAGAAAACTGTGGCAAGCAGGATTAAGTGACTTGCCCACAGTCAGTCACATGGCTAGAAAGTGTTTGAGGCCAGATCTGAACTTGGGAAAATGAGTCTTCCTGACTCCAGGCCCTGTGCTCTAACCACTGCACCAACTAGCTGTCCTTACTTGGCACATAGTTAGCACTTAATAAATATTCAATCCACCTATCTACCTCCATCTATCTCTCTATCCATCCACTTTCTATCCATTTATCTCTATCTATCTATCTATCTATTTATCTATCTATCTATCTATCTGTCTCTCTATCATGCAAAAGAGGGATTAGATTGGTTCTGCTTGGCCCCAAAGAACTGAACTAGAAACAACATAGCTGAATATAGTTGAAGAATGGTAGGTCTCAGCTTGATGCATGGAAAAGCTTGATGACATTTGTAGCTGTCCAAACATGGAATGGGTGCCTGTAGAAGCCCTGCCTCCTCATCACTGGCAGTCTCCAAGAAGAAGCTGGAGAAGCCCTTGCTGAGGCTGTAGGGAAGGGGCTTCTTGGCTATGCACAGGTTGAACTAGACAGGCTTCTGAGATTTTTCTAGCTCTGAGATCCTATGATTCTGAGCCCTCCAGGTGACAATTCTGTAGCAGAGAAACAAACACCTGCTGACTCAATATCTTGGGTAGGGAACATCAGCTCTCCTCTCTCTATGCCACTGTCCCTCTGCATGGCAGGGTCCAGTAGGGAAACAGGGTGGGCTGAAGGCCCCACTCAGCAGTGGGTGGGCGAGATGCTGGTTTCCTGTTTGATTGTCTGTTGTTCAGCTCCATTCTCCAGAAGGCTGCAGGAAAATTGCTTCCTTAATTGGCTCTTCTCTCTAACGAGCTGTAATGAGGCCAAGCTGCATCCCGAGGGTGCTTAGCCACCGAAGCAGCATCAGAGACCATCTGCAGCCTTGTACACGCTCTACCCCCATGTTGCAGGTGTGCATGGGTGCCTGCTATGGGCCTGTTTGGGCTCTGGAGTTGGGGCAACAGACTGTTTTTGAGTCTGTCTCATCCTGAGAACTGATTGGGAATTGAACTCTGGAGCAGGCACTAGGAAATAGATGTGGACCAGGAGACAGCCCTTTCCCTCAGGGAGCTCCCAATCTGATGCGTGAGCTTTAGTCCTTGTCCTCATGGAGATTCTAATATGGTGGTGGAGACTTAGCCCCTACCCTTAGCAAAAAAATCTGATCTGTTACTAGAATCTCAGTCCTTACCTTCAGGCAACTCCTGTTCTCTGAGGGAACCTGGTCCCTGAAGGAGACCACATTCTGATGGAAAGAAGGACACAGTCCCTGTGTGCAGAGATCTCCCAGTATGGTAATAATATCTCTAGGGCTAAAAAAGGATAGGGAAATCCTAACATACATTCAATGTGTTGAATTAAATGGAATGGATTTCTTAATTGTAGAACTATTTCTAGTCTGTAAGGCCCATGACTATAGGAACTACAACATATCAAAACTCTGTATCTCCCCTCCACCATCTATCCCCAACAACCTAACATCTCCATCTGCATCGTAACATTCAAGATAAACTCTTGGGGAACTGTTCTTCCAAGACAATGCCCTGCTTGCCACTGGGAGATGAAGTCACAAAACTATTCCTGAGTCTGGGCAAAATGATCATCACCCCACCAAGTGTGAGCTGCCAGAAAGAAGGCTGGATCTGGCCTCTGAGGACCTGTGTTCAAATCCTGACTCTGCTACTTACAGATCACTATTTGACCATGAACAGGTAATTTTCCCCTCTCTGGGCCTCAGTTTCCTACTCTGTAAAATAAGGAGGTTAGATCTTGATACTGCCAACAAGCTCTAAATCTATGTATGATTTGTGAAAGATGGATTGGGAAGAGGGTGGGCCCAGATTAGAAAAGAAGAAGGTCAGAATCTATAAGGTGGTACTGGGTAGTCACCATACGCTAGGAGTAAGAACAGACTTCAGGGTCAGTAGCATGATGGCATGATCAGAAAACCAAAGAGACTCAATCCAGGGTTCTTTCTATTAAATCTGGTAAAAAAAAACAACAACAACATAAAAAACATAGCCACCCGTGGGTTTTTTTGGTGCCTAGAGAGCAAGGAACAATGGAAAGAGCACTAGAGTTGGAGTCAGGGGACCTAGGTTCAAATTCTGACTTTTCCATTTACTACCTGTACGACGTTTAGCAAGTGGCAACCTCTCTGTGCTTCATATCTCTCAATTTGAAGGTCCCCTCCTGCTCTAAATTTATGCTACTATGAGCCTAAGATAAAGGGGAACAGAGCTGGAAGCCAGAGCCCAAGTGGATGCCCTAAAGTGATAGGTGATTAAAGGAATATGAAGGTTATCCAGAAGGGTCTGGGTGATCCGTAACAGTGTCCCTGTCCCCTTTGTCCATAACAACCTCTCGCTGCCCAACTCCATGCTGTGGGGCTTCAAAGGAATGGATGGGATCACAGCTGTCCAAAAATGAGGTAGTGAGTACCCCATAAATGGTACAAGCAGAAGCTGAATGATAGCATTAGCTGAGATAACATGGAAGAGATTCTGGAATCAGAGAAAGGACTGGACTAGATGACTGGGGTGGTCCCAAATTGTGTGGTGACACCGTTAAGTCCCCTGCATGTTTCCCCTTTCCCAGACTCACTCCCAAGACCTGTGCCCTTGGGTAAAAAGTCTTGCAAGCCACATTCATTTGTCATTGCAACTGGCTCCTGCATTTACCTAATGGAAACTGTTCTCTAGTTTATGAAGTCAGAGAGAGGGACAAGACACATATTGACACCCGGCTAGTTCTCCCACTTGTGATGCCTGAGGCAAGAAGGGAAGTTGAATTGATTTCCTATCTCTATAAAAAGCCATATCCGATAGAGAGGGTTGAGAGCTTCCCTAGTGTGGAAACCAAGAACCCAGGCATCCCAACACAGCAGGAGGAAGGTCATAGAAAGAAAGGATAGAAACAACCCTTTATTAAATGCCTACTATGTGTAAGGCATTGTGCTAAGTGCTTTATGAATATTATCTCATTTCATCCTCACAAAAAGCCTGGGAGATGGCTGCTATTATTATCACCATTTTACAGTTGAGGAAACTGAGGCAAAGAGAGGTTAAATTACTTTCCTGGGGCCACACAGATAGTAAATGTCTGAGATTGGATTTAAACTCCGGTCTTCCTGACTCCAGGCCCAGCACGTGTCTACACAGAGTAATGGGTTCAGAGAATCTTAGATCTTGTGGTGGAATGGACTTGAAGACGTTAAATCCATTCCCCTAATTTTATAGTTGAGGAAACTGAGGCCCAGAAGAGAGGTCGAGAACCTCCTCCCTCTTCCTGTTGCATCATGAAAAGCACCCAAGGCTTCTCAACAATGTACCATAATGGATAAGGGCAATGCCTTTGAAGTTAGGGAGACTTGTGTTCGAATCCTGATTCAGAGAGTTACCAGTTGTGCAACTCCAGGCAAGTCATTTCCTCATCTGTAAAATGAAAGCGAGTAGATTTGATAGACTCTAGGCTCCTCCATTCTTGCTCTAGTTCTTTGATCCCCTAAGCCTATGTTCTGGAGACCCAGTTGTAGAGGTCCCAAGGAATCTAGGTGACATCAGAAATAGAGAGCTAGACTTGGAATCAGGAAGACCCCAATTATATTCCTGATTCAGATAGTTACTAGTTATTTGACCCTGGGTAAGTCAGGTCAGACTCAGTTTCTTCATCTCTAAAATGGTGATAATAATAGTACTCACTTCATAGGATGTTGTGAGAATCAAATGAGATCATACATGAAAAGCACTTTGAAAGCTTAAAAGAACTACACGTGGGCTATTAAGTATTCTCATGTTCTTTTCTGAAACACTATGTCCCCTTACCCCACCCCACCTCCCACCCTTGACCTTTCTGTTTTGGCCAAGCAGCAAACAAGGAGATGGGATGAAGTGGGCATTTGGGATGTGCCCAGGAAAAGGCCAAGCACAGACATGACGGGACTCACAAATCTCCTGCCCCTGTATAAACTATCTCTATGACTCACTTGAAAATGATCACATAGCATTTCCTATTGTAGTCACTGGTGTAAGGGTCTTGTCAGTCACTCAATAAGCCTTTATTAAGCACTTACTATATAAGAGGGTCTGTGAGAAGTGCTGTGTTTGTCCTTCGTTTTTGAAGAGGACTGTGGCATCAGGGAGATGATGACATGACTTGCAGTTGAATTAGATTTAAGTGAGGGAGGGCTGTGAAAGGTCACCAGCCTCACTTTTTCCTCCAGAGCTCTCTGGGTCCAGTGGCCAGATATTCATCAAGATGACTGGAGGTGACTCAGTGTGAGCAGTGCTAGGGATACCAGAAAGACAAAGACAGTCCCTGCCCTCAAGGAGCTCACATAATGGGGGAGATGACATATAAATTACTATGCGCATACAAGATATACGCAGCGTAAATGGAAAGTAATCTCGGAGACAAGGTACTAACTAGCAATGGGGGGAACTCAGAAGGGCCTCCTGAAGAATGTGGGATTTGACTTGAATTTCGAAAAAAGTCAAGCAATGGAGAGCTAGGAGAGAGATAGGGTGAAGGTGTGGGAGGCAGCTGGTAGCTCCGTGAAGAGACTACTGGGCCTGGAGTCAGGAAGACCTGAGTTCAGATCTGACCTCAGACACTTACTAGCTGTGTGACCCTGGGCAAGTCACTTTGTTTGCCTCAGTTTCCTCATCTGTAAGATAAGCTGCAGAAGGAAATGGCAAAACATCTTTGCCAAGAAAACCCCAAATGGGGGTCATGGAGGGTCGTGCATGACTGGAACAACTGAACAACTACAAAAGAGTAAAAGTATGGAGTTGGGGAAATTGGGTGTTGAGCTTGAAAACGAAGCCCATTGTAGCTTATGGAGTATCTGAAAGGTAGTAAAGAAGACTGGAAACGTAGGAAGGGGCCAGGTTGTAAAGGCCTTTAAATGATGAATGGAAGAGATTTGATCCTGTGGGTAATAGGGAGCCAATGGAATTTATGGGGTAGGAAAATTACTTTGGTATCACAGTGGACCATGAGCTCCTGGAGGGCATAGAGAACAACATACCTTTCTGTACAAAG
Organism: Pseudochirops cupreus; assembly: GCA_028627135.1. Lineage (NCBI taxonomy): Eukaryota > Metazoa > Chordata > Mammalia > Diprotodontia > Pseudocheiridae > Pseudochirops > Pseudochirops cupreus. The sequence continues at coordinate 199,491,150 of CM053584.1, forward strand.
GCAACTAATATAGTGAATAGAGTGCTAGATTTGGAGTCAAGAAGAACCTGACATTTACTAGTCATGTAACTACAGGTAAATCATTTCATTGTGAAGTGCCTCAGTCTCCTTATCTGTAAAATAGGGAATAATAATAGCTGTATTTCCTGTTTCACAGGGTAGTTATGAGCCTTAATTAAGCTAATGTATGTAAATCACTTTGCAAACTTTAAAAGTGATGTTGCAGGTCCAATCCCTATCATCATCATCATCACCTTCCTCAGTCTCTGGGCCATCAGGAAATAGCTGTTGAACGATTAATTGGCTTCACCACATCAGAGGTCAAACCCTGCTCCCGGGCAAAACTCCTCAGTTACAGGGTCATCAACTGAGAACTAGAAAATAATGTAGAAATCATCCCATCCTTTGACATGAGTTTACAGAAAAGTCGGAAGCTGAGCCAAAGAGGGCTAAAGTGACTTGCCCATGATTGTAGTGTAATGAGCACAGCTGATCTTGGAGAAAAGATAAGAAAGCTGCACCTGCCTCCCTTTTAGTCAGACATGGGGAGCCACAGGTGCAGAACCTGCAGATGCCGTTAAGTGTGGCTGGTGTTTATGCCGGGCTGCCTCTCCTCTGTCCTCTTCATCCTTCCCAAGTTCAAGCTAGTAGAGAGAGTGATGAACTTGGAGTCAGGAAGAAAGGATGGGAAAAGGAAATGAACATGTATTAAATGTTTTCTATGGGCCAGTCTCTGTGCTAAACACTGGGGATACAAACCTAAGTTTTAAAAGTGGTCTAATATGGAAATTGTTGTTTTCAAAGAGGACCAGTGACATCATGGGGTACCATCTTGACTCAGGTGTCAATTGGATTTAAGTAAGGTAGTTAGTTAAACAAAGTTATCATCAGCCTCACTCTCTCTTGCAGAGTCATCAGAGTTCAGTGGCAAGACAAAAGTCAGGTTGACTGGCGATGGCTTGGGATACGATGGATAACCCTGGGGTCTTCTTCCACATCTGACCAAGTTGTAAGTGCTCCACAGTACCTGCTGCAGCCACCTTCGTGGTCGTTGGAACAAATTGATCTTTTCTGTCCATTCTGCCAGGGAAAGTCTTCACATGCTTGGGGTAGACACCCCACTAACTCACCAAGGGGTTTGAGGCCAATCAGTTCCCCTCAACCTGGTTTAGCCCATCTGCCAAGGGTGTGGCCATTGCCCATGCTACAGCTTCTTGGAGCCACAGGTGAGAGCTGAGTGTCAGGTAGGCACCAAAAGTGACTGAGCAGTCCTGAAAAGGGCTTGGCAAGCCTCACACCAGAGGCGCTAATTCTCCTTGAACACTATTATGGAATATGTTTTGCATATTTGTACATGCATAATTTATGTCAAAGCGCTTGCCTTCTCAAGAAGGGGTGAAGGGAGAGAAGGAGAGAATTTGGAACTCAAAAATTATAAAAAAGAATGTTAAAAATTGTTTCTGTATGTAATTGAGAAAAATAAAATAAAAACACTTTAAAAGAACAAATACAAGAAAAATGAAAGACAGTCCCTACCCTCAAGGAATTTACATTTTAATTTTTATAACACACAAAAAGGAGCTAAAAGAGGGGTAGAAGTATTATAGTTTGGAGTTCAGAAACCAGAACAAGGCCAGGGGAAGAATAAAACCTGATTTGGGCCCATCCACAAAAATGGAGCTTCTGGGAAGGATTCACCAACAGGAGAAAAAGGAAAGCTTTACAGAAGGATGTTCCAGACAGAGAAGGATCAAGCAGATGCTGAGGGATGTTCTGGGATAAATCAGCATGACTTGGAAGGATGGGAGCCAGGAATAGGACCAGGTGCTGGAATCTGACTCTTTCTCAAACAGCCCATTGTTTTCAATAAAATAAAGAATAAAGTATTCCTCACATGTTATAGGCATTTGGGAAGAAAGTACCAGATACAGACTCAGGAGACCCAACTAGGGTCATATCCCAGCATTTATGGGGTGAGAGTGGACAAGTCCCTTCATCCTGTTGAGTCTTGTTCCTCATCTGTAAAAGGGAGATAATGATACTTAAGGAGATTGTCATAATATAGGTGCTTTGCAAACATTAAATACAACATCAGTATGAATTGTCATTACCCCATTACTATTACTATTACCCCAGGCAATTGGAGAAAAAGGTAGTGAAACCTGAGGCAGAGAAGGTTAGAGACAGAAAGCCAAGGGGACTGATGTAGACCCAAAGACAGAAAGAGGAGAGAGAGAGAGAGAGAGAGAGAGAGAGAGAGAGAGAGAGAGATGAAGATAAACAGACAAAGTGCAAGACAGTGCAAGACAGAATCAGAGAGAGGCTACCCATCTGTAAAAAAAAAAAAAAAAGGATTCCTTCCAGCTCTGACATTGTGTTCTATGTGTCTATGGCGTGCTATGTTGATCTAGGATGCAAGCTGAGCTGGAGGTTTGTCTCAGCTGTGGCGAAGCCTCCCACTGTCAATATCCTGTGCTGAGCTCTGGGGAGTTGGAGGTTTAGATGACTGGATTCATGTGAAAGAGGAAACTCTCAGCAACTTCTGGCTTTGAACTCAGGCTAATTTAATGGGGGCTGGGTCTTCAAGGAAGAAAGGGAATGAGACCAAGACCTCGTCAAAACAGGGGCAACCATCCCGAAATTCCAGGACTGGCCACAGAATTTGAACATTAACAGGCTCATAAACAGTTGCTTGTTCCGGGAGAACAAGCTCCATCCTAAGGTTAAATGTGGTTCAGCTAACTCTTCACAGCCCCATTTGGGGTAGTAATCCCAGTCTGGTCAGGAAAGGAAAATGTTTTTTCTCATCATAGCGAATAAGGGGAAGAGGAGCCAGAGGGATGAGAATAAGTGGGTACTACTGCACTACTGCCCTACTCCTGGTGCAAGCCTTATCTGTTTCACCATATTAGCTGCTGTTTCTAATTATCTTCCTCCTTACTAAGTGTCCCAACTCCTCTCTCCTATCACCCTTCCCAGTCAATCTCTATGGCCCATATAGATGTCTGAGGGGGAGAATTAAGTTATGGGTCTGCTAGGTTGTGCAACGGATAAAGCGCCTGTTGTGATGTCAGGAAGACTCATCTTCCTGAGTTCAAATGTGACCTCAGACACTCCCTAGTTGTGTGACCCTGGGCAAGTCACTTCACCCTGCCTGCCTCAGTTTCCTCATCTGTAAAATGATCTGGAGAAGGAAATGGAAAACCACTCTGCTATCTCTACCAAGAAAACTCCAAATAGGGCCACAGAGAATCAGACATGACTAATCAACAACAACAACAAAAGAATACTATGAGGAATCCTTGTTTTTTTCCTCCCCAAGCCAGACTCACCAGTTGGTACATGATCCAAGAGTCAGGGAATGGTCCAAATGATCCCTGGAGGCCCTTTCTAGAGTCCCTTCCTCCCTGAAGGGTATCGGCTAGAAGGTAAGGAGTGGGATGTGTTGAAGTCTCTGAAGCTCTGGTAGTATGAGTAATGTTCTTGGCTACCATCCCTTCCTCTTGTCCTCCCCATTTGCCCTCATTCATTTTCCAAGTCCTTCATGTCCCTTCCCATCTCTCCCAGCTAAGAGATATGATGAAATCTCCCCCTACCCCAGCCAATACAGTAGTCCTATTTGATTCTCAGTCTCACATGATATAATCTCTGTCACCCTCATTTTTTTTCTGTATCCTTTTACAATAATTATAATAGTAGCTAGCATTTCTATAGAGCTTTACATGTGCTAACTCATTTGGTCTTCACAACCCTCAGCAGTTAAGTGGTATTATTATACCCATTTTACAGATGGGGAAAATGAAGCTGGGAGATTTGCCTGGAGTTACACAAGTAGTAAAAGTCTGAGGAAGGAATCAAACTCATGTCTTCAGTACCTGAGAATCCACTGCACCATTTAACTACCTTCTCTCTCTTTCTCTCTCTGACTCTCTGTCTCTGTCTCTTTCTCTGTGTCTCTTTCTCTGTCTGTCTCTATCTCTGTGCCTCTCTCTGTCTCTCTGTCTCTCGGTTTCTCCCTCCCTCCCCCCTCCGCCTCTCTCTCTCTCTCTTTCTGCCTCTGTCTTTCCCTCTCTCTCTTCTCTCTCTCTCTCTCTCTCCCCCTCCCCCAATTTTAAGACCCTCCAGGAGACAGGCACAAAGGGCTCATTGGTCTGTGATTATGCCTGATTTTTTCCACTTGTGTCCATCTCTCCATGTTTCTGTCCCACCCCCACTCCTCCCCTGCCCTCTATTTTCTTTTTCTGAGTCTTCAGATTCTTTTAGACAATTTAAATTTCTAGCGAGATCTTTTGTTTCTGTATCAGCTTCATTTCCCGATATAGCTCTCTCGCTCTGTCTCATTCTCCATCTCTTTTCCTCTTTTTGTCTCTTTCTGCCCCTCTAGCTGTCCCTTTTCCTTTGTTTTACTGTCTGTGTCTCTTTGTGCCTTTCCTTTTATTCTGTCTTTCTGGCTGGCTCTGTTTCTGCTTCTTTTCTTGTCTCTTTCTCAGTTCTTCTTTCTCTGAATTTCTCCCTCTTTCCACTGCTCATCATGTCTTCGACTCTTTTTTCTCACTAAGCCTGGCTCCCGTATATCAGTCTGCCAATCTGTCTCTCTGCCTGCCTGTCTGTCTCTCTTCTTGTCTCTCTCTTTTGTCCCCTCATTTTCTGTAAATCTTTCATTCTGTTTCTTTCTCTTTGTCCCTATCCCATCCTTGCAGTCTGTCTGGCCTCATTCCTAGCCTCCCAGGGAGTGGGGGAGAAGGTGCTGAAGATTTGGAGGCACCTTTCCCAGAGATCTGTTCTCGTTGATGCTGCAGGAACCAGTTAAACCTTCCACTTCCCTCCCTGCTGCTGTACGGGCCAGGAGCCAGGCGCCGAGCTTGGCCCTGCCCCTCCCTGGCGCATTGCCTGCCATGCACACTCCACTACTCAATGCACTGGCAGGCACGGGTTTCATTCCCACATCTGACACCCTGAGCAAGAGAGCTGCAGCCTGTGTGCTGGGCCCTGCCCGCCCACCCACCCCACTCCCAAGCTTCATTGCCAAATATCTCGCCTCCTTGCCCTGGCTGCCCACCTCAGTACTCCCCCTGTCTGACTGGGGACAGACAGAGACCCCTCTCCTCGCCATCTGACTCAGCCTCTCGTCCTGCCATCAGATTAGGTCAAATCTTCTGTACCCCCCTCTGCCTCGCCACCTCCAAGAGACTCCCAGCCCTGGGCTGGTCTGCCGGTCGCCTGCCTTGCCTATCCATCTGTTTGGTTGTCTAACTAGCTGTTTGTTTCTTTCGCTCCCTAGGGAGGAGTAGCTTATATTATTTTACATGTATTTTCCTATTTGAAGGAGCTGGTGCAAATATAGACCCTTATTTTACAAGGAAAGAGGCTCAGGGAGTCACTTGCACCTGACTCCTAGCTGTCTGTCCCTCAGACCTGTGATAAAATCCAGGACACTTCACTAGGTGGGTGAGCAACATCGTTTGATCAGATCACTTTGAGTCTCTTCCCTCTAGTGAAATCAAGTCCCCTTCCTCAGCCCATCCACCGCTTACAATACCTAATCACCTCCTACAAGAAGCCTTTCCCAATCCCCCCAACTGGTCTTGCCAAGACACGATTTGTCTGTTTTATATGTAGATCTGTGATTTATCTGACCTGTTCTCTGCCCTGATAGATTCTCCCACGCCCAGCAACAAAGCCTAGCCGACTTAGGCACTTGATAAATTTTTGTCGATTGATTGGTGGGAGGGAGATGGGAATGCTAAGCCTAGAGTCAGAAATACCTGAGACCTGAATTCAAATCTGGTCTCAGAAATTTATTAGCTATGTATAAGTCACTTACCCTCTGTCTGCCTCAGTTTCCCCAACTGTAAAATGGGTGTATAACACCTTTCAGAATTGTGGTATTTGTTAAGTGCTGAGCACAGTGCCTGGCACATAATAGGTGCTTAATGAATGCTTGTAATGCTTACTTTTCCCCCTTCCTCCAAACATATGGGAGATAAACCAAGCTGTGGCAAGAGGGACCTAGGTTAGACCTCAAGGATTCCCTGCCAAGGAAAGAGGTCATTGAGACATTGGTTTGGGGAAGTGAGGGAGACTGTGAAAGTCTCCTTCCATTTCTCCCAGAAGAACTTTGAGAATGGGAAGAATTCCAAACTCTCTATCACTTTTACCGCAAGGATGCTTTGGGCCAGATGTAGGGAATTAGACTCAGTGAGTTCTGGAGGAGGTATTAAGAAACTGTTTCTTTAAGATCATCATTGATGGAGTGGGGCTGTCTGAATCCCCAGTGTGTGTGTGTGTGTGTGTGTGTGTGTGTCTGTGTGTGTGTGTGTGTGTGTGTGTGTGTCTGTGTGTGTGTGTGTCTGTGTGTGTGTGCGTGAGTCTTAGGACCCAAAGGACAAGTTTTCTCTACATTTCTTCCTCTCACCTGGGCCCAGTAAGGGACAACATCATTTATGCCTGGTAACAGAAGGAAGTATAAGCTGAGCCAAGAGATTTGCCTGAGAGCTGTTGAATCAACAGTCCCAGAGTCCTCCCCAGCTCTCCTTTCCCACTCCCTCCCCTGTCCTGAGATGGGGAAGATGTTTGTTTCACATACTTGGAGTTTATTAAATGCAACGCCTAATTAAAAGTGCCTTTTCCTTAATGAGGGAGAGGCAAAGAGCTGGGAGTGCTTGAGTGGGGGCTGAGGGGCTGTGGCTAATGAGGTGAACCTAGCTAACAAGGCTGAAGAAGCAGGGTCTCTAAGCTGTTTTTATCATTCTTGTGTCCCTTTTCTGAAATCCAAGACTCGATTTCTCCCCCTTGCTCACTGGTCCTCTTCCCTTTCCTGTTCTCTCTCCTCTCCCTCTTGCTCTGTACCCTCACCACTGCTAATCCCTTCCCTATGCAACTCTGACCATCTCATCTAACTTCTCAGGCCTCAGTTTCCTCATCTGCAAAGTGACATCTGAAATACTACACTCCTAGAAATGTTTTAAACGGGAGATACTTCCCTAGCTGGCCAAAATTCAGCCTCTGAAAGTTCAAAATATGGCCTTTCAGAGAACTGACATGGAAAATCTGGGGCTGAACAGAGTTGGCCAGGACAATGACAGCTGAGTTGGAAGGCCTGCTTGGGCCTCAGGAAGGTGACAGGTGCTGTGTCTGCTTCTACCACCTGTGAGGAGTCAGAACCATGAAAATGGAAAGGAATAAGTTATAATATGGGGCAGCTAGGTGGATAGAGTGCCAGGCCTAGAGTCAGGAAGACACATTCCCGAGTTCAAGTCAGGCCTCAGACACTTCCTAGCTGTGTGATCCTGGGCAAATCACTTTACCTTGTTTGCCTCAGTTTCCCCATCTGTAACGAACTAGAGAAGGAAATGACAAACCACCCCAGCACCTTTGCCAAGAAAACCCCAAATGGGGTCACAAAGAGTCAGACGTGACTAAGAATGATTCAACAAAACAAACAACTCTGAAAGGTATGTGACCTATGATCAATGTGAAAACTATGCATGAATGATGAAACAACCTACCATGAGCCAGAGGTGAGGTATGAGGTGTAACACACACACACACACACACACACACACATATACATGTATATATACACACATATGTTCTCCACCATATATTTGTATACACATAGATATGTATATGTGTATATGATAGATACGTGTGTATAAAATTAAATACATACAAATATATACATGTACGTATACAACCATGGATGAAGTTTGTTTTACTTGACTGCATATTTGTCAGAAGAAAATGATTTTTTTTTCTTTTCTTTTCTTTTCCACAGGGTGGTAGGTGGAGAAAATACATTTCTGTTTTTTTTTTAGATAAAGAAATTTTAAAATAAGTAGGGGGTTGCTACAGACGAGGAAGGCCCTTTCAAATGAGGTTAATGTATTAGCAGTTTTACTAAACTCAATTTTGTTACAAACACTCGCAGAGTGGGAGTGATATGTAAAGGTAAAGGAAAAATAAAATACAACAATAGAACCTCTTTTAAAAGAAAGGAAAATGGGAAGGAAGAATTAACTGCATTTGGAATGGGGGAGGTTTTTGTTTATAGGTTCCTAATTTGGCTTGGCAGGAAGGCAAGGGCCATACCCCAAGCACAATCGATTTTGTAAACTCTGAGGGATTTCTTGGTCAAGGATGAGTTGGTCTAAATGTTTTTTTAGTCCCTCCTGACTGAGATTCTGCTATACTGTGAAATCTTCCATGCCTTCTTTATGTGGTCTTCATGAATTGCTGTGGCCAAAAGAAAGTCTTTACCGGTAGTACTGGCAGTCAGAGATGCATCCAGATGATCCACCAATCAAGAAGCTTTGATTGGGTCAGGATAGAGATTGAACCAATAATTTCATCGATATAGGGAACTCTACACCAATAAACGAAGACCAACCCTTTCTCTGCAATTTATAGCCTTGAGAGTTGCTGAGAGCAGTGGTATACAACTGAAAAAGAAATGAGCCATCAAATGGTACGTAAGGATCCCATTGACTTAGAAAACCACATATTAAAATTACCTGATCTATTGTTCTATTTGGGGGCAGCTAGATGGTGCCACAGTGCATAGATCGCTAGACCTGTAGGCAGAAAGACCCATCTTACTGATTTCAAATCCAACCTCATACACTTACTGTGTGACCCTGAGCAAGTTACTCAATCCTGTTTGCCTCAGTTTCCTCATCTGTAAAAATAAGCTGGAGAAGCGAATGGCAAACCAAAAACAAAGAAAAAAAACCTTCAAATGGGGTCACCAAGAGTTGAACTTGACTGGGCAACAACATTATATTTTAATTTGTTACAATTATATTTTAATCTGGTTCCTCAGCGCTGGAGAGTGTTGCTCTGACCTGGAGCTCTGTGACTTGCCCTGGGGTTATTTTTGCCAATCAGGAAATAAATTTTATTTTTAGTTTGTTTTGTTTTTATTTTATTTTGGAGACTGGGTCTCCCTCTCTCCCCCAGGCTGGAAGTGCACCTGGTGGGTAGATCCCAGTATTGATCAGAATGAAAACTTTAACCTGCCCTATTTTTCTATCCACCCCTCCTTAGGTACCCTTCTACCCCTACCCCCACATCCCAGGAGGTCAGCATACTGGTGTTATACTTCACAAGGACACTTAATGGACTTTTAACCCTATTTTAGCTCAGAACTCTGGAACCCAGGCAATCCACCAGCCTCAGCCATCCCCAGCAGCTAGGATCGTCAATATTCAGCACCATTCCTGCTTGAAAAAAAAATTATTTTCAATCACAAATTCCTATCTACAAGCTTTAAGAGTATAAATTGTTTGTAACTTGAAAATTCAGGTAAGATTTTATAATGATAGACTACAATTTCACAAAGAATTGTAAACATTTTGCACTCTCCTAAGTCTTCTTTTTTTTATTTTTGGCAAAGTGCTCTTTTGATGACATATAAATTAAGGAATAGATGACCAGAGCAAACAACTTCCAGATAATACATAAAGGGCTTGGATTTTTCTTCTCATAAACATGGTAAAAGAAAAAAAGGAGGATCAATAAAAATGTCTTTGCAGGTCAGCCCTACACACATGCCTGGGTGTCAAGATAATCTTGAAGATTCTTGGAATGAAAAATATAAAATATATGTTCCTTAAGAGTTTATAGCCCTCCTAAAAATGAATTGGGGTGACTTATGGGCAGCTGTGTCTTCTGTGGGGTAAGAGGGACTGGAGCGCAAGAGCTATAGTTGATGGAGCAACTCATATAATTAGGGAGCAGAGTTGATGTGAAGAGCTGGGTGGCACAGTGGGTAGAGTGGCAGGCTGGCGTTAGGAAAACTCATCTTCCTGAGTTTAAATCTGATCTCGGATACTTACTAGCTGTGTGATCCTAGACAAGTCACTTTACACTGCTTGCCTCAGTTTCCTCATCTGTTAAATGAGCTGGAGAAGGAAATGGCCAACCCCTCCAGTATCTTTGCCAAGAAAACCCCCAGTGGGATCGTAAGGAGTCAGAAGCAAGTGAACAATAACAACAGCAAAAACAGTTGACATCGTCCCACCTTGGGGTGTACACACATTCCTTCTGAGCATTCCCTAAGGGCCAAGGATTGTTCTAAGTATTGGGGGTACAAAGACAAAATGGACACTTGCCTGCCCTTAAGGAACTCATAGTCAGCCTATCATCATAGTAGAACCCCCAGATTCCAAATGGAAGGAAACCCCTCTGTTTCTAGACGATTAAAAGGACCTTGCTTCCTTCACAAGGGTATTTGGAGAAGGCAGACATCTGACTGGCGTCCAGAGTGAATAACTCAAGGATGTGAGAGCACATAGGCAAGGATTAGAAATTTTCCTGTGGAGATTAGCTGGAATACTTCCAAAACACAGGATGTACGTACCACAAAATTACTTGGATCCAGCCAACATTGTTTGGAGAATACTATTTGCCTGTTTCTTTGCACTTGTAAAATGCTTAGTAAATACTTTTAGGTCTTTTCCACATTGCTCCATTAGTCTCAAAATGTGTCATTGTCTTTTCTAAGGCATTATCTCTTTCTCTTCTCCCATCATCACACTGTCCTATGTCAGGCAGACCCAGCCTTGCCAGGGAAAACTTCCCCCTAAGTTCTACCAAGGTGTCCCAGAACCTTTCTTACAACTTAGAATATTCTCCTCTGTAACTCTATCCTATTATGCCCAAGACAAGTAGCAACTGCTGTCCTGTGACAGCAGAAGCCAGTAGCATGGATGGCTAACTGGGCTACTTGGTCTTCTTTAGGTCTGGGCCTTTTGACTTGAGCTAAAGGGAAGAGGGAAGGAGAAGAGACAGCCCTGTTATAGCAACAAGACTTAGTGTAAGGTGATCCGTTTTCAATTCCTGGCTTTGCCACTTACTACCCATGTGACCCTGGTTCAGTCACTTAACCTCTATGGTTCTCAACTTCCTCATCTGTAAAGTGAGGGGGTTGGGCCAGATGATCACTAAGGTCTTTCCAATTCCAGATCTAATGATCCTAAAGCATCCTTAATTCAAGGTTGGGAATGAGAAGTAGAGAGCCTGTGAAGGAAACTCAAGGTTTCTTTCTTTAATGTTATCAATACATTTTGGTTTTACATAACTTTCATTTTTTGATATATCCCCACCCAGTAAAACATTACTTGTAACAAAGAATTTTTAAAGTGCACAAAAAATAGTTCTGCAAAACCAATCAACACATCAACAGTCTGATAGTAAATACAATGTTCCACACCCATAGTCCCCCACCTTTGCCAAGAAGAGGAGGTACATTTTCTCTTCTTTGAGACCAAAGTTGATCATGATAATTACACAGCATTCATTTTCTATTTTTTTTATTATTATTATTCATTGCAATAGCATTGTCATAAGAACTCATGATTTTGACCAACCAGGACTCCAGCAGATGCCAACGTCCTTTTCTTTGTCTTCTCTTATTCATGGATTGGAATAGAAAATATTTATCACATAAAAATTGAAAAATTTTTGCACAAACAAAACCAATGCAGCTAAAATTAGAAGGGAAACAATTAACTTGGAAAGCTCTATGAGCATTTCTGTGATGAAGGTTTATTTTCCAAGATATATAAGGAATTGGTTAAACTTCACAAGAGAAAGAGTCACCGCAATGGATAATCAAAGGATATGAAGGGATAGCTTTCAAAGAAAGAAATCTAAGTTATCGACAACTATATTCTTAAAAAATGCTCAAATCTCTAAATAATTAGAGAAATGCAAATTAAAGTAACTCTGTTGTTCCACTTCATACACATCAAATTGGGAAAGATGACAAAAAGAGGAAAATAACAACAAAAAGAGGGAAGCAAAACCTGGGGAAACAGGCACAGTGATGCATTACTGGTAGAGCTCTAAAATGGCCTGGTCATTCAGAAAAGCAATTTGGAAGTAGGCCCAAAATGTCACTAGACTGTGCATTCTCTTTGACCCAGAAATAACTCTACTAGGCCCATATCCACAGAGATCAAAGAAAGAGGAAAAGGATCCACATGTACAAAAACGTCTACAGCACCTCTTTTCATAGAGGCAAAGAACTAGAAACTAAGGAGGTATCAAATTATGCTGTAATAAAACAAAATTGTGCTGTAAGAAATAATAGAATGGATGGGTTCAGAGAAACCTGGGAAGATCTGTGTGAACTGATGGAAAGTGAAGTGAGCAAAACCATGGGAACAATTTATGCAACAACCATTTTGTAAAGACAAAACAGCTTTGAAAGACTTAAGAACTCTGATCAATGCAATGAGGACCTGAGGATTAACTAACTATCTACTTCCTGACAATAGCTGATAGATTCAAGAAGAATGAAACATACATTTTTGAACATGACCACTGTGGGAATTTGTTTTGTTTGACCATGAATACTTGTTACAAGGGTTCTGTTTTTCTTTTAAATTGGAGAGAAGAAGCAGAACCAGAAGAACATTGTGCACAGTAACAGCAACATTGTGTAACGATCAGCTATGATTGACTTAGCTCCCCTCAGCAATACAATGATCTGAGACAGTTCCAAAAGACTCGTGATGGAAAAAGCTATCTACATCCAGAGAAAGAAATGATGGAGTCTGAATGCAGATCAAAGCATCTATTTTCACTTTTTTTTTGTAGTTTAGTTTTTATTTCATAATCATAAACTTAACTCTGTTGTCTAGCCAGACTTGCGGAAGGAAAAAGGAAATGAAATCCAAAGAGAATTGTAGCAAGTGAGAGCACAAGGATTACAGGGTATAAGAGCAGATGGGATTTGGGGGTGCTCTCTCCAGCTACAGAGAAATGGTTTGATGGTTAAGACAAAAAACAAAACAAACAAACAAAAAAAACTTATGAGAGCTGTCCACAGTCAGCAATAGTGATTTTCTTGCTGGTCTTGCCATCCCCATACCCGAAACGCTCCATGGCTTCCACAATGTTCATGCCTTCTTTCACTCGGCCAAAGACAACATGCTTGCCATCCAACCAGTCAGTCTTAGCAGTACAGATGAAAAACTGGGAGCCATTTGTGTTGGGTCCAGCATTTGCCATGGACAAGATGCCAGGACCAGTATGCTTCAGGATGAAGTTCTCATCAGAAAATTTCTCCCCATAGATGGACTTGCCACCAGTGCTATTATGGCATGTGAAGTCACCACCCTGGCACATGAATCCAGGAATGATTCTGTGGAAGCAGGATCCCTTGTAACCAAATCCTTTCTCTCCAGTGCTCAGAGCATGGAAGTTTTCTGCTGTCTTTTAGAACCTTGTCCACAAAGAGCTTGAAAGTAATGCAGCCCAGGGGCTCGTTATTGACGGACATGTTGGGGTTGGCCATGGCCACAGATGCTTGGGCTGGGTGCAACGGCAGAGGAAGAGGTGGTGGATCGGCTTTCGGCGGATGGAACCAAGACGATGACTCCCAGTGGCGGCGTCTGTAAAGCCTATTTTCACTTCCTTTATTTTTTCCTAGTTTTTTCCTTTCATTCTGTTTCTTCTTTTACAGCATGACTAATGTGGAAATATGCTTAAAAAATAAATTAGAGGTAGAAAAGAGAAAAAATAAATGTTTGTTAATTTAAAAAAGAAAATATATAGAAAAAAATTTTAAAAAATATTAAGTGCTTACTGTATGCCAAATATACAAGAGAAAACATGGCATAGTATATAGGGAACTGCCCTTAAAAACCAGGAAGATCTGGCTATATGACCTTGGTGAAGTCACTTTAATTTTCAGTACTCTAGGCAACTAGAAAAAGTGCCAACCTGAGTTGATAGAGGGAGTTTCCTCACCTAAGAATTTCCTATACCAGTGAAATAAAAGGTCTAGTCTTTGTCCCTTACAATCCCTTACAAGTCTTTAAGAACCATACCAAGTGCTAGGAATACAAATAGAAATTTCAAAAAAGCAATCCCAGCCTTCAAAGAGCTCAAGTTCTACTTTGGACTGACCCCTACCTGCTCCCAGTCCAGATAGGAGAGTCTAGCTATAGGTAAGATGGAAAGGATCAGTGATCTGTAGGGTGTACTTTAGGGAAAGGAGATCCTGGGGCTTAGGTGCAGGGTGATTCAAAGTCAAAGGGGTACCATATACCTTAGTTTCTTACTGGGTCCTAAACCTGAAGAGAGATTAGGAGGTGACCAAGAAGAAATGTATTGGAATAGGGGTGGGGGAAAGGCAGAAGGAACCTGAGTCCCTCATAGCCTAATTGACCAGTCCTTCTCTTTAGCCCCTCAGCTCCCCCTAGAGGGTGACCAGCATCAATGAGGAATCCACTATGCCACAATTGACCAATTTCTTAATGAATCAATGAACAGTAAGTCGTAAAGGGTTTGTGAACATGTATTCTCACAGGCACACACATCTGTGCTCTCATCCTAGTTAAGAATGTTGTCTACAAATGCCTCCACATACATCACTCTCCACCATCAAAGAGGAGAGAGATAGTGTTCCCTAGGAGGCACTCCTTCCCCAGTAGTCAGGGAGTGCAGTGCATAATATTGGCATGTAGGTACTGTGTGTGTATGTTCCTACATACTATTATATAAAAGCTGGAAGAGATCTCAGAGATTATAGAGTTCCACCACCATATTTTACTTAGAAAGAAATTAAAACACAGAGGGGGAGATGACTTGTATCATCTTGACCCCTCTGTCAAATAAAGGAATTGTATTAAAGTTCCCCTTTGCCTCTGATTTTGTGCTTCCAAAATTTTGTAATGTGGGTTATAAAGATACCTCTATACTTTCCCAAGCTCTCTGGTCTTCTGGTCACCCCGATATGGCTAGCTGTTGGGATCCTGAGATTACCAGCTGCCACATAGGAAAAATCAAACTCTTTGTCCTAAGTTTCACTGAAACTCCAGGAATTCCATCTTCTCTTCTTGGAACCCAGCCCTCAATGAACTGCTCAAAAAACATTTCTTTAGCATTTACTATATGTCAGGCACTGTTCGAAACATTAGAGACACAATTTAAAAAGCAAAAACAGGATCTGCCTTCAAGTAGTTAACATTTTAACTGGCAAGACAACATACATTCATAGGCAGATACAAGATCTAGAGTAGATGAAATATAACCTTAGAAAGGAAGGCATCAGAAGATTGGAAGGACAGGAAAAGCCTCCTGCAGAAGTCGGGAGTTTGAGCTGATTCTTAAATGAAGTAAGAGATTCTAATGGGGAAGGTGAGTCAAGAAAACATTCGGGCATGAAAGACAGCCAATATGTATGGAGACTGGAGGCAGAGAATTGTGTGTGAAGAATAGTGAGGAACAGAAGCTAGGTCAGAATGCTGGACCATGAAATGCATAAAGAGAGTAATATGGAAAGGGTGAGGTTTTTAAAAAAGCTTTAATAGTCCAAGAGTTTGTATTTGATCCTAGAAGTAATAGGGAGCCACTAGAGTTTATTGAGGGAGGGCAGTGGGTGTGTGCTGTTACACCTTTCTTTTAGGAAAATACAATATGGAAGATGGATCCAGAGTGGGGAGATATGAGTCAAGGAAACCAATTAGAAGGCTATTGAAATACTCCAGGTAATATATCAGATTGCTTGCCATCTTGGGAAGTGGGGAGGACAGGGAAGAAGGGAGAAAAATTTGGAATTCAAAATCTTATGAAAAATGAATGTTGAAAATTGTCTGTATGTATAATTGGAAAAAATACTATGTACACTTTTTAAAAATTGTCTAGACATGTGTGAGTAGAGAAAAGAGTATGTCTAGGAGAAACACTGGGGAGTTAGAAACAGCAAGTTTTGGCAACTGGTTGGATCCATGAGATAAATGAGAGTGAAGACCTTTATGACTGGGAGGATGGAGACTCCCTTAACCCTAACAGTTTGGGGAGTTTGGCAGAGGGTAGATTTGGGGAGGAAAGATCACGTGGGATTCAGGATACTGACCTACTGTCCTGGACCCCTGAACCCCCAAACAGAGGCTTGAGCCTTTTGGGCCATCCTGGCCTCTGAACCCGAGTGCTTCCTTAGTCTTGGAGATCAACTGCACTCTCCCTGCTGCCACCCCATCTGGCCGTCCTAATTTGGCATCTGTTTCTCCTTTCCTCTCTTACTCCTGACTCCACACACTTCAAATCACAGGAGTGTATTTTCTAGAATTTATTTACAAGGGGAAAGAGAATATACAAATTAAAAAACACACCAGGGTAAGGTAATTTTAAATGTATGTAAAAGAAAACCAATCTCTAGTGAGATGACTTTTAACTTCAATTTAGGAAGCTTATGTTCTCTTTCTGGGCTGGGAGTTCTGTAACAAGGTGTCCAGAAACCTAAAGACTTTGAAATGATGTTTCCCATCTCAAACCCCTGGGAGATTTAGGTATTTTCCCACATGGGTGGATACTAGGTCAAGCTCATTGTCCATTTCACAAACCCAGACCCATCCTCAGCCAATCAGGAAGCTTCCTCTTCCCATGGTGGGGACTAAATTCTTTTTTATGTAAATAGTATTTTACTTTTGCCAATTATGTGTAAAGATAGTTTTTAACATACATTTTAAAATAAGATTTTGAGTTCCAATTTCCCTTCCTCTCTCCTCCCCCTCCGTACAACACCACAAGCAATCTGATATAGATTATACATGTGCAATCATATTAAACGTATTTAGGGGGACTTGGTTCTTACGTTTTCATTCAATCATTCATTCAACAACATTGATTAAGCACCTACCCTATAGCAGGCACTATGCTAAGTATTTGGGGATGTAATGATAAAAATGAAACATTACACTTACATTCTATTGGGGAAGAGGGAGAAATGTGAACACAGATGAGTTAATAAAAATACATACAAAATAATATTGTGGGAAGACACTAACCACTGCAGAGATCAGGAAGGACTTCCTATTGGAAACAACATTAGAGCTGAGCCTTGGAAATTCCAAGATTCAGAGTCTAGGATGGAATGTATTCTATACATGAGATAGAATGATATTTTACAGAGGAGACTGAGGCCAAAGTAATGGTACACCAAGATGGCAGAGTTTACATGTAGCATAGCTGGATTTTGAACCCAGGTCCCATCATATACATAGACATAGACATAGATATAGTGTTCTTGCCACTGTATTATGCACTTTACTCACCAAAAAAAGCAGGTGGAGTAGAAATTGGTATTCTCCATTGTATAGATTTGGAAACTGACTTCCTCCAGTCTATACATCTGGTAAGTGTTGGAGCATAGATTTGAACCCAAGTCTCATCCAAATCTAGTATTCAATCCTGATACACCCACGCATTGCATCATGTGACTCTGCCTTGCTCTTCTTATGTCACAATCATAGATCTAGACTCTTAAGGGCTATTGTATCCAACTCTCTAGTTTTACAGATAAAGTGACTTGCCAAGGCCATACAATTAGTGAGTGTGGCTTTAGGGTTCAAATGCTGGGTTCATTTACTACACTATTCTGTTCCCAATCTTGCTGCTAACTAGATCCCTCCTTAATCAAAGGGCAAGAATGAGCATTGTAGAAAGTGTTCCCATCATCTCAAAAATCAAAATAATCTGACTAAGTACAAAAGTCACCCCTGAAGTTTGAAGAAAAAAATCCCACTCTTTCCATAAGGACACAAATACTGCTCCACATGTCAGTGTTTTTCATAATCCTCCATCCCCTTCATCATCCCAGAGAGAAATTTCCTCATCCCTGCTTCTGGGAGAAGAGGGAGGAGGGCAGAGGAAGACTACTAGCACTGTTTGTGGAGAACTCTGAGACAGAATGACTATTGGGGAAGGCAGGACTAGCGTCTAATCACCTATTAGGAGAGAAGATCTTCTGCCTTTCTAATGGAGGTTGATACACCACATTTCCTCCAGAGTCTTCCTCCTATCCATTTACTTTCCCTCCTACCCATTCACCTCCATCTATGGCTGGGCCTTTCCTTCCCTCAGCTTCTTCAGCAATAAATCCTAGTTTAGTGCTGACACAGCCTCCTCCATCCATCTGGTAACTCAATTTGTAAGATTAACCCCAAGCCCCAAAGGCCAGTACACACGTGGCTGGTGGGAAACAAGACCAGGGCTGCCAGGAACTGACCACACAATGATCTGTGACACCACCAACACACTGCTGTCTCCTCCAACCTCCCATCCAAGAAAGCGCCCCATCCCACTCTCACATTGCCCACACTTCAAGGCATCCATAGTGGGTTGGGTTATCTACAATGAGGAGAAATTTAAGGGGCAGTATCTATACTGACTGGGAAGTAGGAGAGCTTTGGAATTGTAAATGTGGCTTAGTTTCCATATTCTGGTATGATAGAATGGAAAGAACTCTGGATTTTTAGGCGGAGGACCTGGTTTTGAGTCCCAGTTCTGACTCTTGCTTTTGTCTAACCTTGGGCAAGTTATTTTTCCTCTCTGGGCCTCAGTTTCCTCATCTGAAAAATCAAGGGAATTGAACTAGATAACATGGTTCCTTCTAGGCTTTATATCAGTGATGCTGATTAGTCATTAAATATCATCAGCCTTTTAAAGTCATTGGAATATCTGAGCTAGGACATAGAAGATTTCCAGATTCAACCCTTTCATTTAACAGATGTGGAAACTGAGGACCAGAAAAAGGAAATGATTTAATCTTAGTCACAAAGCTGGTTAGTGGAAGAGTGAGGAATACAACTCGGGTATCCTGACTTTCAGGGAGAGCTCATCTCAGGACAACTCCCCATTTTCTATTATCTTGGTTCTCTATTTAGTATTTTATCTCACCTTCTTCTCCCTTCTTCCTCTCTCAGTCTGCCTTGCCTCATCCTTCACTCCACAACCCCCACCCCCACTTGTATTACTAAGACTTCCACCTTCTTGCTGATGATCCAAGAATATTTCCTTCTTTTAAAACTTAAGTCCATTTTTCTTAATAGGTTGGTTACCTACACCCACTCACCAAATTCCTCTCCCTCCCTCTCCCTCTCCCTCTTCCTCTCCCTCTCCTTCTCTTTTTCTCTCTCCCTCTCCTTCTCCCTTTCCCTCTCCTTCTCCCTCTCCCTCTTCCCTCCTCTTTCCTCTCCTCCCCTCTCCTCTCTTCTCTTCTCCTCTCCCCTAGCTCCATTGAATTCAGCTTCCCTTCAAGTTTCTAACATTGTCTGATAATAGGCTACACCTGACTCCTCCACTGTTTTAGGCATGAGATTAAGATGAAATTAGAACCTCAGAATACTTCCAATAGTTAATAAGAAGAATTTACTTAACAGTGTCAGAGAAAGGATGTTCAGAGAAGGGATGTGATGCTCATTTAGAACAAAGCATTGATTCAGTAGAGTACAGCTTTCCAGTCTTGTTCTTGCTGCTGGTCTATGGCATAACTGCCAGCTAGGTGGCACAGTAGATAGAGTACTGAGCCTGGAGTCAGGAAGACCTGAGTTCAAATATGACCTCAGACACTAACTAGCCATGTGACCGTGGCAAGTCACTTGATCTTGCTTGCCTCAGTTTCCTCATCTGAAAAATGAGCTAGAGAAGTAAATGACGCACCACTACACACCACTCCAGTATCTTTGTCAAGAAAGCCCCAAATGGGGTCCCAAAGAATCAGACATGACTGGAAAATGGTATGACTATGAAAATATGACTGTGGTATGATCCCTTAGTGAGAGGTTTCATCAACCCTTGTGTCCTGGCTGTTGTGTACTCAAATGACCAGGAAGCCATGTCAACATTCTGACTCTTAGTCCACTGAACCAATTTCAAGGACGATTTCAATACCTTTTAATGAAAAATTAGCCTAACTTGCCTAGGGGAGAGGGCTAGGATATTTTTCCCACCACACCTTCCTAATGGAGAGATTAACCCAAAAAGAGAGTCCCAAACAGTGAATAATCCAAAAACCATTTCTATGACGTAGTAGAATGGGTTTATGCACTTATAATTGAGTGTAGATTTGTTGGTATGTGGGGATTCTCTTTGCTGCAAATATTAAAGCTGACCAGTGAAACTCTGGCTCAGGAGAGACTGGGAACAAGTTTAATTTCTACCTTCTAGCCCCTGCTCCAACCCTCCTAGATAATCACGTCCTGCTGGGAATAAAAGCTTCACCTCTCCGAAAATACAAGATTTGCTGTCTCTCACACTTTCCCTTGGGGCAGAAGGTTCTGAAGGATTTCTCTGCTTACTCAATTAACAGAGGGAATTGATATGTCAAGAAATTGTTTGCATTTTACAGAAATACATTTTTATGTATTCAAGCATAGATTATTATATGCCAAGAGGACTCGAAGGCAAGATTTGCCTCAGATAAACAAGTGTTGACTATGTCACTTAGTACTTACCTGTTAGCTATCTTAGCCTGTGTCTTGCTGTGGATACTAATACATGTTTAACTCCTCACTGGAAATCCCCTAAGGGCAGGGTCTATGAATCCTGTTTTGACAACCCTGCCTTCAATACTTATTTCATTGACCCTTGACCTTATTGATGTGGGTACACACTCCCCTGGTGCCTAATACAAGCCATCATTCTTCCCTTAAGCGATTTTGGTTGAAGTTTTTCTGTAAACCTTTCATAGAGGTTTTATCCAACATGAAAAGGGGTTTCTTTTTATCATTTTGTGAATAGCAATGTGGCACATGGCCTGTCTGTCTGTTATCCCTCCAAATGGCTGTGTGACTGACTGGCCCACATCCTTTTCCAGTCATACATGGCTCTGATTGTATTTTTAGGACAATAGATGCAGACAAATAGTTGTTGGTAATGCATTATAGCCTATTCATCCCTACCATATACCAGCCCATCCTCTGCCCTCTGAATGGATATGCATTAAAGGGGGTGGGGGGGAAGACAGGAAGATGGTTGCCAGGCTTCTGGTATAGAGAAAACTAACATCTGTGTGGGATTCTGAGAGTGTCGATCTGCTAGAGAGGAAACCACGCTAGGAATGATTTGTGGGGTTGAATGAGGACTTCTAAAAGGTCAATGTGTACTTAGGTGAGCTCCTTCTTTGCCTCCCAGGGGAGAGGTAAAGATGGGAATGGAAATATAGAGGAAATTTAAGGGTTTTTAGTTCAGCACAAAGAAATACAGATTAAGAGCTGGAAAGGCCCTTCCGGGTCACCCAGTCTGACTCTTTCATTTTACTGATGAGAAAATTTAAGTTCAGGAAAGTTAAGTTGTTTGTCCAAGCTCATGTAGGTAGAATCAGTTTTCAATCCTTCCCCCTCCCTATCTTAGCCCCTCTCAAACTCCTGGAGGGTCTTTGTATCTTAATTATCTAGCATAGTGCCTGACATATAATAACACTTAATAAATGCTTTTGGAATGGATGGATGGATGTATGGATGGACAGATGGATGGATGGATGGATGAAGTCCTCTGACTTCAAATCTAGGGCTCTTTCCCTTGCACCATGCTGCCTTAAGAAAACTTGGGAGACAAAGAACTATCCTGGATCTGCATAATGAGGCCTATTGACGAGGCTCTAAAGCAGGGACTACTCGAGAGAGAGCTAACTCCAAGGTCTGGGGATTCTGGAAAGGAGCCGTTTGCTTCAGAGAAATTCTGTGAGAAGGATACAGGCATGACTCTGGGATTGCTGTCAGGATTCAGAGGGTTTGAAGAGAACAGGTCTGGACTGAAACTGAGGGGTGGACCTGGGATCCAGCCAGAGAAGGGCCCAAATTCTTCATGGACCAAAGGAGTGGAAAGAAACAGTTAAGCTTTGGATTAAGGGTGAGAGCAAAGGAGACCTGTCAGGGAAGGGACAAGGGGACCTGATTGGAACTATAAAAAGAACCGGCTGTACTGAAGGGGATGAAACCAGAAGTTCCTGGAAGGGACCCTGATCAATGTTTGAAGCCAAATCTGGCTTATTAAGTAATGTTAATTTGTCTGATCTGCATATGGAACACCATGATCTCAAAAGATTCCCAGTATCAGAGGACCCACAAGGCAATAGGAAGATACATTGGTGGGCTTAAGTAGGGTGCACAATTTGCCAACTGGTGAAAGAGACATCATTTAGGGTGGTCACGTATTGGAAGGCTGGCCAACGCAGCAAGAGCAATGGATAATCAATAAATCAGCAAGCATTAATTAGGCACCCACTATGAACTAAACTCTGTGCTCATCTTGAGGGTAATTTAATCTCTTTGTGCCTCAATGTCTTCATCTATAAAATGAGGGATTTGGACTCAAAGGTCCCTTCCAACTCTAAAATGATGATACTATGATCCTTCTAAATTGCAGAGAAGGTACTGCTCTACACTATTGGAGGAAGTTTTCTCACCCCGAAGTCCCATATACCAACGAAATGATGGTTATTTCTCTCCCTATGTGGGGCAGTCAGGTGGTGAAATAGATAGAATAGTGGTCCTGGAGTCAAGAAGACATCTTCCTGAGTTGAAATCCAGCCTCAGATACTTACTAGCTGTGTAACCCTGGACAAGTCACTTTACCCTTAAAAATTTGCCTCAGATTCCTCATCTATAAAATGAGCTAGAGAAGGTAATGGCAAACCAGTCTGGTATTTTTTCCAAGAAAATCCCAAATGGAGTCACAAAGAGTCAGATGTGACTGAAATGACTGAACGATAACAAAATCCCCCCAAAACCTGGGTACTGTCCCAGGTGCTGGAGACTCAAAGAAAAGAATAAGCTCTGGAGAAGCTTATGTTATATTGCAGTAAGACAGTATTGTCAACCAGACCCAACCAGTCTCTGACCTGTAGATGGCCAGGGCTGAACAGAGCAGACTAGAGACAAGAGAATCAGGAATCAAACAGAAGTTTACTTTTAAAGTGAAGGAAATGGCTTGCAAGCAAGGACATGTGTGCGGGGCGGGGGCATACCTAGTAAATGGACCCAAGGCAGTGGGATTAAACCTTGATTTATATATTTGTGGCTAGACAAAGAGTCAAACAGTGTAATGTAGCAACAGTAGTGAGACATGCCAGCAACTGTGAGGCAAGGTCATCTAGTGACAAAAAGTCTGTTCATTAGCAGGGCTTCATGTCTAGAGAATATTGGTGCTTGCCCAAGCTCAGGGACCATCAGTCCACATGGTAAAGCCAACACAAAAGACTGTTGTTACGCCAAGCTCAGCGTGAAGCTTGCTTGCCGGACCTTAACTCTGAAAAACAGAGTGTCTCCTGATATCCTGACAGTATATACGCATATAAATATAGGTATAATAATGCTCAGTTTATCTTTTATGAGGTTATTTCAAGGGGGAGGCAGTAGGTACTGAAGAGATCAAGAGGTTTTGAGAAAAACAGAAATTAGAACAACAGGATGAGAAGGTGTGGGCCAATTGAACTCTGTAACCAGATTGAATGAGATCACAGGGCCATGGAAATATGAATTAAATATAGGGTTTGCAAACCCAAGCTTCCCTCACTTTTGTTGTTGTTCAGTCATTTTTCACATTCACGTCCAGCTCTTTATGTCAAGAGTTTGTGTCCAACTCTTTGTGACCTCATATGGGGTTTTCTTGGCAAAGATATTGGAGTGGTTTGCCATTTTCTTCTTCAGCCATTTTAGAAATGAAGAGGGGTGGCTAGGTGGTGCAGTGAATAGAGCACCAACCCTGGTGTCAGGAGGACTTGAGTTCAAATCCAGCCTTTGACACTTACTAGCTGTGTGACCCTGGGCAAGTCACTTACCTTGTTGGCCTCAGTTTCCTCATTTCTTTTTTTTTTCTTTTGGATGGGGAAGCAAGGCAATCAAGGTTAAGTCTGAGGTCAAATTTGAATTTGAACTCAAATCTTCCTTACTCCAAGTTCAGTGTTCTATTGTCACCTTTCTTTGCCTAATGTCATATTCTTCTTGCTAAACTGTAAACTTCTCAAGGGCAGGTGTTGGACCATGTCTTTTATAATTTTTTTTCTAGATTGAGTCTAAGTTTAAGATGAATGAAAATGGACGTACAGTGGCTACTCATGGGCCCAATGCTTACTGCCAATTGGAACGGGCACTTTGATCTGTTCTGCCCCACCTGGGTGGGTTGACCTCTCCTTAGGCAACCTGGTATTACAGGTGTTTGACCCAATGCCTGTCTTCTGGGTCTTCCCTCATCTTTGTATTCCCAACACTTAGTACAATGTCTCCTTAGTAGTAAGGAGTAAATGTTTGTTGAATTGAAAAGGGAGTCAAAGGCAGTGAGTTCAAATCTTGCTTCTTAGGCTTCCTACCTGCATGACAATGGGTGATTCACTTAATGTGCTTGTCTCTCACTTTTTTCTTTTGTAAAATGAGAAGGTTGGACTTTATGGTCTCCCTTCCCACTCTTTATCAATGATCCTATAACATTGTTGGGGAGAGACCCAGGGGAGGAGGGAAGAGGCAGATAAGTAATAACTATTGAGGCATAGACTGAAGTGGGCATGCAGAGATGCTGATCTGGGAAGGTAGAGTTTGTGAGGAAATGGATTTTGAGCTATTTGGGGAATGGGTGGGAGGAGGTAGTTAGATGAGACTTTTAAACTTGTTGAGTGACCTTAGAAAAGTAGTTTCTCCTTTCTTGGGTTTTCTTTTCAGTAAGATGTGAGGATTTGATTATGTGATGTATAAAAAGTTTGAGAGACATAGTTTCTGGGTAATTAATCATTTTATTAATCGTGCTAGCAATAATTAATAAAAGAGGTCAGCAACACTCTTGAATGCCAAAGACCTCTCATGGAACCCACAAAATACTCTTGGAAGAGTGGGTGTCCCTGGGGGTGGCAGTCAACTCTGATTGGTTACCAATTAATGAAAAGAATGAATATTATAATGAGAGGCAGGCTTATTCTAATGAGGGTCTGAGGGACTTGACTCTGATCACTCAGTCTTGGCCAAAGAGACTTATCTATACTCATTTTGCCCTGTCTAGGGTAACCTGAACAAAAGGAGGGAATCCACTTTTACCTAGAACTATCTGAGTAAAACACAATGGACCAGAAGCTATCAATCCACATAAACTCGTTTTCCTAGTGGTGTAGGGTCTGAACAAAATTGCATCTCTCTATCAGTCCTGCCCTTCAAAGACTGACTGAATAGCCTACAGAGATTGATTTCTAAATGAGAAAAGGGGGGAAACTTTAGTCCTAATTCAATAATTGGCTATTAATATAAGAGAAAAAGAATCATTTCTCTCAATTGTCTCTAAGGACTCTTCCAGCTCTGGCCTTCTAGGTTCCTGGGATATGTGATAGTCCAAGAATGAAGCCCATCCATGAGCTAAAGGGTCTATTTATCCAGATTCTTCTCTGGCTTTAAAAATACCAATAACGTTCATAGGTTCACAGCTGGAAGACATATCAGATATGATCATTTCTAGGCCAACCAACTTTATAGATGAAAAAACTGAGACATTAAAAGTTGAGTGACTTTTCCAAGGTCGCATATGTCATAGTCCAAAATCAAGCTGCCTGGGCACTTCCTCCCTTGATCCAAAGTCACTTTAATGCTGATTTCCCTTCATTCAGACCCTCACAGGCTAGACAGAAAAAAGGGTGAATTGTCCCCAGTGTCCACTTAACCAAAGAAAAAAAAAGAGTCCAGAGCAGGGCAGCAACCTCTCTGAAGACACACAGGTATGTGAGGAGTCCAGCTTTCTAGACAGCCAAGTCTCAGGCTCTACATGACTGATGCGAAGGATTATGGACAGGGAGAGGTAAAGGGAGAGACAGCAACAATCTGTGTCCATCAGCCCATACCCTCACATGATGCATGCATCCACCCATCCTTCGAAACACAGACAAACAGACTCCTGACAGATGAGAATACTGCAGCTTTATTGAGTGAAACAAACTTTATTCTCAAGTAGAGATTACACTGGGGAGATAGGGATGGGTAAAGAGTAAAGGGGTAAAAAGAGATGGGAGACAGGGAGAGGGGCAGAGGGGGAGGGGGAAATGGGTGGTTTATTTAAAAAAACACCAACATGTTTCACCCTGTTAATAAGGGGGCTCCAATTTTGTTGTGCTTTATACCTATTGAGAGGGGAAGGTGGGGCAGACAAAGAGACATTGGAGTTTGTGGTGGGACTTGTTGGCTTTTCTCCTAGGTCTCCTGGTCTTAGCTGAAGTAGTAGCTCTCTCTGAGTCAGCCTTCCTTCATTGCTTTTTCTCCATGTCCCCTTCCCTCCAGCCCCATTTCACCAGATCATTTGGGGGGAGCTAAGGATAAAGGCCGCTGGAGAGATGAATGTTTAGAGATTCCCAGGTGGAGGAGGAGGAATGTAAAAAAGAATTAGACAAGGCAGGTGGGGGTGTTTGTGGTTTGGCTAATGGGAGGAATAATAAGAATTTTTATTTCTCCCAGAGTTTCCAAGGGCCTTAGTGAAGGAGGTGGAGAGAGGATGTCCTAAAAGGGGTTCCAGTAAGTAGCTCCCCTGCCTGACCCCCTTCCTCATAACCCAGACCTCCTAACCCTGAGAACTGGAGAGGGGGCAACCCTGCCAAGTCCTCCAGACTCAGAGCTTCCTATCCTTCCTTCCACAATCTAAACCTCAGGCCAACCTCAGCATTCCTATCTAGTTTCCTCTAGGATTCCCAGTAGAATTTACCTCTCAGCAGACTACAGTGCCCCTCCCTAACAACCTACATCTAATATACACATCAGCGATAGCCCAAGAGGGGACATTTACCTAGGCATGCTCCATCCCAGAGATGTGGCTCCTGACTAGAGACCCTGGTTCAAAAGGGAAAGAAGCTAGGGTGGACAGGGAAGGGCTGACCTGCAACCCCCAGTCCAACTTAAATTCCAATGATGATAAGGGAGAAGAAAGGAGGGAGAGGGGACAGCACTATCTCTGCTATCTGGGGACCACTGGGAGGGAGGGTCAGGGGTCCTGGACTAGAGGAGTTTGACAGATACAGGTAGAGACTGGACAGCTACTAAATCCAGGTCATATTCCTGTAGTATTGAGTATTTCAGAGGAAGCCTCTCACTTTACACCTGTTCCAGTGAGCCCTGGTAGCTGAGAGATGGGCTAGGAATCGGTGGCAGTAAGAAGGGCTAAACTGGATGGCAGTGGGGAGATAGCAAAGCAGCAGACCCCCAACAGTCACTCCCACCAGAGTCTACCAGCGCCAGGAGAAAATAGCCAAAGAAAGATCACTGGCCCAGTAGCCTGCACGGTGGGGGCCCAGGGCCTTCACCCTGAGCTGAAGGAGAAGAATCTTACTGCCCGTGCTGTCCTTAGCTCATTGTGTAACCTGAGCAAATCATTTCCCCTCTGGGCTTCAGTTTCCTCCCATGTAAAATCGAAGGTTGGATTAGAGCTCTCAGGTCCTTCCCAGTTTTTACTTTCTAGGGTTGTATGTGTCCTGAGGTCCCCACAGTGCAATAGGACTCTACTGAGACCCAAACAAGGGGCCTAGGTTTTGAGACCCAAGCTTTAGCCTCCTCCCTGGTGGGATAGGAGGAGCTCCTAAGTCTTGGGACACCCTCCCCCTGCCAAGCTTTTCCCAGCTGCCAGTCAGTGGAGAGAGGGAGGGTTTGGGGTTATATACCCCTGGAATCTGACCTGGAATAATCCCCATTTTAAGGCCACAAAATGCCCCAGGTCCTGCCAGCCTGGAGGAAGGGACTGCCTTGGGTCCAGCCATGGCAACATTGGCTTGGGTGCACACTCACATAACACACAGGCACATGAATACACACACAGAGATGTCACACATATAGACACACACAGATTCTGAAGTCTATTGTTACATTGATCTTCTCCCCAACCTCTTCATTAATGTCATCAACTCCCAGGAATCTCTCTGTCTTCCACCGACTCCAAAGTATCCTTTCTAATACCCTGTGAAGCTCATCTTTCTGCATATGTGTGTATTCCTTTCAATTACATTCTAAGTTCCTGGAGGGCAGCAGGGCCTGTTTCTATTTTCTCCAAAGGCCTAGCACAGTTTGGGGGCATGCATAATGATGTCAATAGATATTTATTCAATTCAGATTCTCAATCTGTCAGGTGCCTAGGCCCAGTGCTGGTGGAGGGAGGGGGAGAGGAAGAGGAAGAGAGACCGAGAGACAGAGAGACAGAGACACGGAGAAGAGAGGAAGGGAGGGGAGGGGAAGAGGGGGGAAGGGAAGGGAGGAGAGGATGACAGAGATAAATAGAGAGACAGCCAGACAGACAGAGAGGGAAACAGAAGACCCAGACTGTGCCCCTAAGTTGCAGATGATTTGACAGAATACTTCAACAGCAGTGCAGGACAGAAAAGGGTGACAAGATTTCTAGGAACATATCCATATAGTCAGAGCAGCAGAAAGTGAAGAAAGGATTTCATTCAGAACAAAGAGACTGGGGAAAGTTCTGAAAAGAAAGGGCTAGTCACCCAATGAGCTCCTAAAGAAATTGGCTAATGATGATATGATAGGACCAACCCTAGATCAAGTCTGTTCCTGCCTCCCATTTCAACCACTCTGGGTCAGGTCCTGGCCCTCCCCGCCGCCTAAGGGGACGACCTATCTCTTGCATCTTTTCCCCTAGCTCCTGTAGGAGGGAAGGTGTGAGAGGAAAACTGAAGGAAGTTTCGCTGATAACCAGGTCTGATCAGCCAGGTGTCAGCTGATAAGGAAGGCCGCTGTCAGCTGAAGGCTCTGGTAGCTACCTGATGAATGAGGTGATTAGCTAACAACCAATTAGCTGATAACTGAGATTTGCTGATAAGTAATGTTAGATGATAAGCTAAGGTTAGCTGATAGGGACTTAACTGAGGAACTTCAAGGTTGGTAATCCATTAACTGATAACTAAGGTTAGCCGATAGCAATATGTTGATTAATAACTAAGGTGTTGAGTGGTATCAGGGGTGTGACCCCTTCTCCCAAGCATTTTACTTCTAATACAATCACAGATCTAGAACAGGGAGAGACCTCAGGAGTCATAAAATCCAACTGCCTCATTTTTCCAATGAGAAAATTGAGACTCAGGGAGATGAAATAATTTGCTGAACCTCAGTCCTCTAACTTAAGAGCCAGTGTGCTTTCTATTGTACCCTGTAAAACTGGAAGAGAGAATCCTTCAGCACCCCAGGGAATGAATCACTCGTGGTAGATTTTCAGACCAATACAGGTAGATATGTTGGGGTAGTGGGGCCCGCCCAACACCCCTCAAGTCATATCAGAAGCCTATTCAACTAGGGATACATCTATGTAGTATAGTCACAAACATACAGAGAGATAGATGCAGGCTGACACACACAGAGACAGGTACATACATATGATCACCTGTGTGCACAAACACACACACCCACTCCCACTTACTCAGAGGCCCACAGAGATGGCATGTCATTAAAACTTCCTCTCTCTGCCCTCAGAGAGTGCTGAAGGAGAGGAAAAGAAGCATTGAGTTGGAAGGCATTTGGTTCCTGACCTGCAGGCCCCACTTCTCCTTTCCCCAAGAACAAGGAGAGGACTCTGAGGGAAAGATCCCCACAAACCTGGGCACAAGCCAAAGGCTGCATGTCTGTCCTCCTACCCCCCACCCCTGCCACAGCCACTGACTGAGCCAATCCCTGCACCAGCATAAATCTGGGGGGTGTTCTGGTGTGAGGTCTGGGCAGATCAGACAGAGACTGGGAGAGATGGGGGCAGCTATTGGAATCACAACGGATATTACTTTGAATTAATGGAGCAGGGAATTACAGGAGCTGGAGGGAGAAGGAGACAGAGCAGGATCCCTCCCACACACACCTCCCATGTCATATTTCATGCTATTAAGAAATGGGGGATGGGGTCTTAAACACAACTCCCTTCCCCCATCTCTGAGTGTCCAGCCTAGAGAAGATGGGTTCAGAGTTACTTGTTACGCAATTCATTCCCTCCCTCCTCCCCACTCCCATCCCATTTGGCCCCCTCTCAGATTCCACCAAAGTCCAGGCCAGTCCAGGGTACTATGTATAGATGTGTTTAAGGAGGGCAAGAAAAGGAGCTTCTTCTGGTTGGTGCCAGGGTGGGGGCTCTATACAGCTACCTCAATTTACCAGGTGACTACCAAGGCATTCTGTGGATTACTCAGGTCTGGAACAGGGAGAGAAAGGGAAAAGTCCAGTCCTTGTTGAGTAACTCCAGGAAGGAAGCCAGAGAGCCCCAGGCTGAGATGAGGGATTTGGGGTTCTTTGTGGATGTCTACACTCCAGCCCTCCCTCCCCAGAATACTCTCATGACCCTTGAAAATTGAGAGTTCTTGGAACCAGAGCCCCCCAGATAAAGCATATATAGTTGAACCGTCTCTTGCCCAAGGGCATGGGGGCAAAGGAATTGAGGCAAACCCAGGCAGGCCCCAGGTACTTGCTTCTCTCCAGGTTGGGCAGTTGCCTTTATGCCACACCTGGTGCTGCCAAGCTGCTGTTTAGTCATTAGGGAGAGCAGTAGGTAGCAGGAGGAGAGCAGGGAGACACACAGGGCAAAGAGAGAAGAAAGAAGGAGGAGAATACTGCAAAAGGCCGCTGGGGAACACAGCCCAGCTGTCCTGCCACCAAAGTCCCTGGGAGTGGCTGTGTGGGCAGGCAGGGGTCAGTGCTGTGCCAACCAACAACAACAGGGCAAGTCCCCTGTGTTTCCATGTTAAAGAAAGTTCTGGTAGCTCAGATAGAAACTTGTGCTTTAATATATATATATGTATATATATAATGTGTGTGTAAGGTGTGTGTATGTTTGTGTACGCATGTGTGCGTCAAACCAGTGTCTCCAGGATCTCAGGAGATGGGCCTCACCCATACTCTCCTTTGTTCAACCACCACAAGCCCCCCTCGATGGCACTATGGCCCTGTCCCCCTGGGCACCCCGGCTGTGGGGGGGTCAGTCTTTGGTACGATGTAGACACTTTGGTGTGCCGGGGGGCCGGGGAGGGGCAAAAGAGAGGGCTGGATAGCACTCATCATCTCAGCATTGCCAAGAGGAAGACAGCAAGGGGCCCAAAGAGCAAGGGGCCAGGTAGGCAGGAAGCACTGCTGCCAGGCATCACCACCACTATGAAGGAGAGAGAAAGGAGACAGACAATGAGCATTGGGAAGAGAATTCATGAATGATGAGCAAAGTGTCTATCTAGCCTAGAGAGCACGATGCCAAGAGATTAGGTGGCCTAAGCAGCCTCCTAGGTCCCTTGGTCTCCAGCCCTTCACCCCCAATTCCTGACCCTTCTCTCTAGTGACTCTGAACAGACCCACTACTTACCTTTACTCAGACAAACATAAACACACACATGCACACACACACACACACACACACACACACACACACACATAGCTACACTCATAATGCTAAACTGTACACATAGAGCCAAGAACTGAATGATTTATTCCTCTTTCTCTGCCCTGTGCCCAGATTAGGGCCAGGCACACAGTAGCTACCCTAGAGAAACTTCTATTCTTAGGCCCTGCTCTCATGTTTCGTGACTATCTCTCCAGGATCACCATTTTAGGAAGGATCCCCGCCGTCATTCACTGGCCTCATGCCTGGGCTCACTCTCTAGACTTCTCCTCAATGGCCAATCACACAAACTGAGATCTGGGAAAGACCTTAACTTAAAAAGGCCAACACCCTCACTGTCTCCAGGACCATCTTCATTAGTCCTGATCTATATCTTGTCACTGGACCCACATGGTTCTGGTGGAGAGAGGGGGGCTGGTGACTTTGCTCAGCCTCCCTCACTTAAATCCAATTTACTTGCAAGTCATGACGTCACCTTCCTGGTGTCCTGGTCCTCTTCCAGAACAAATGACAAACAACAACAATAGTAACAATCCAAGGACCTTTCCCTCTCCCCTTTTTCCAGCTTCTCTTTGCATTGTCTTCTATTTGAATGTAAACTCCTTGAGGGAAGGGACTGGCTTGTTTATTTGTTTGTGTGTCCCCAAAGTTTAGCAGTGACTGGCCCATAATAAGCACTTAGTAAATTTTCTTTCTTTTTGTTCCTTCCTTCCTTCCTTCCTTTCTTTCTTTCTTTTGTTCTTTCTCTTTCTTTTTCTTCCTTTTTCCCCTTTTTATCTAATAAAGACAGTTGACTGAGTCGTACAAATCTGAATACAAATTCATCAGACTTTCACAACTTCCCCTTAATTCTCCTCCACCTCCGAGCCCCAAACCTTTGTTGGGGTCCACTTGCTTCCTAGGACACTCTCCCTTCTTCAGGCTGACGTCATCAATGGCAATGTCCCCCAAATAACCTGAGCCTCGAACCCCTTCAAAGATAATCTGGTGGGAAATGGGATCAGAGAAAAAAAAAGAAGGGGAGGTTGAGGAAGATACTGCCAGGGTAGAGGCTAGTTTTCCATCAAAGCCCCCTTCAGCAGCCACTCCTTCTCCCACTGTGTTCAGAAGAAACCCATCAAAACAATAAGCAGTCACAGAGAGAAAGGCTCCTCCTGTATGGAAGTACCTTGAGTCATGTCAGCCAGTCCCCTGCCTTAGGACATGGCTCCTCCCTACATCTTTTCCCTGGTAACCAGTCTGCTCAGTGGTCTGGGCAGAATGCCCCTGCTGGATGTGAGGCAGGAGGATGAACCAGGACAGTATCATCCTGGGACAGGATCTTAATATATAGTGACTATAGGAGTGAAGGAATGACATATTGTTGAGCCCCCAAAAGTCATGCAGAAAAATCATCCCTCACTCACCTGGAAAGGCCCACTGGGGTTAATGGGCACATGAGCCTGCTGCCAGGAGTTGCCCCTATTACCACTCAGGGACCATGCATGGGTCTCCAGAGCCCCCTTGTTCCGGGATCGCACCAGAAGATTGAGGGAACCTAGTTGAGAGATGGGAGGGGAAGAAGGGATGGCCTCTGAGGGACTATCTTTGGGGAAAAGGGGAGGCCCACATTCATACCCCTTTTCCACCTACTCCCTGACCACGGGCACACCTGGTAGATGGAAAGAGTGGGGATACCCTATGTTCTCATACTGACCCAGAAGAGAAGGTACAAACAGGGCAGAAAGGATGTGGGGAAGAAGCTCTTTATCCTTGATAGAAGGAAACAGACTTGTCAGTGTTTGAAAATCTGGTTGACCCCTGGACGTTTACCCTCCACTTGGGTTCATGATAAGAGACTGAGAGCTGGAAAGGACCTCAGGGCTCATCAAGTTGGCCCCTATCATTTTGGAGACAAGTAAATTAGGGCCCAGAGAAGTTAGGGTCACACAGCTAGGTGGTAAAGTGGAAAGGACGCTGGAGGTGGAGTCAGGAATACTCGAATCTGAATTCAGCCTCAGGTACCAGCTGTGTGACCCTGGGCAAATCACTCGCCTTCTTTCTGCCTCAGTTTCCTCATCTGTAGAGTGGGAGCAATAATTGAACCTACCTCTCAGGGCTGTTGTGAGAATAAACTGAGATAATATTTGCACAGGGCTTTGCAAAGGTGCTATACACATGTTAGCTCTTATTATTATTATTAATAGTAAGTTTCTGAGAGAGGATCCAAACCCAGGTCTTCTCCATCTAATCCAATGAGTTAGAATGTGAATTTTATTTCAATCTTAGGAAGACACCAAAGGAAAGAGAAGTACAGGGAAATAATTCACAAATGAAAGGGGGGGCATGAGGTGAAGCTCCCCAAACAAAATTTAGTTAAGGAAAAAGAATATGTCTGCTCCCCTTAATTTATGTGCAGTTTCAATCAGTCTGTGACTTAGCATAGAGGAGTTTGTACTGCTTGCTTCTATGCAGCTACATCCCAATTACTGAGAGGAATGAATCCCTTGAAAGGTTGTAGGTATTGAGGTTTGCACTATTTGAAGTATTTTATTTTTCTCCTTTAGGAAAGAAACAAGCATTTATTAAGCACCTACTGCATGTCAGGAACTATGTTAACTAAGCTCTTTTTGCAAATATTATCCCATTTGATCCTTACAACAACTCTTTGAGTTAGGTTACTCTTATTATTCCTATTTTACAGGTGAGGAAACTGAGGCAACTCAATGACTTGCCCAGGTCATGCAGAAAGTGTCTGAGACCGTATTTAAACTGAGGTCTGCCTAACTTCAGGTTCTATCCACTGTGCTACCTAGCTAGCTCAGCACCAGGAACAGAGCCCAGAGGCCATCTGGTCTATTTTACAGATGAGGAAACAGACCAGCTAGGTGGCACAGTCAAATTGGACCTGAAATATTTCATTGTCATAGCAAACTCCCTCTATTAATGTAGATGTTCTCTAATTTGTAGTCTTAGAGAGAGTAGCCTAGGACACTAAGGAGTTAAGTGACTTGCCCAGGGTCACATGGGTAGTATGTCCCCAAAGCCAGCTTGCTGGCTCTGCTGCCAGCTCTCTATCTGCTTTGCCAATCTAGTCTTTAATAGCTTAGCAAAAGTTCCCCTGAGAAAATTCCAACCTTGTCTACAAAGGAAGGTTGTGGGGGTGACCAGAAAAGAGCTGGGTTGGGGATCACAGCTTTAGAGTGGGGAGGGACCTCAGAAATCATTGAATTCAATCCCCTCATTTAATAGATGAGTGATTTGCCTGGGTCACACAGGCAAATGGAATTCCAGCCCAAACCATCTGAGGGTGTTTCATTCCCTTTGGCTGGGGAACCATAGGTAAGTCTGAGTCTCAGCTTTCACAGGGTCATGGGAGGAGCTTGCTTTGTGAGATGCTATAGAAATATGGGTTGCTATTATTAGTGGAAAGAAAACACTATACCAGGAGTCAGGACCCCTAGGTTTGGGGAAGAAAGCTCCCAGCCCAGCTTTGAAGGACTCTGCCCCTTGGTGTCAGTGAAAAGAGAATGACCCCTGATGACCTAGAACAGACTGTCCCTTGTCATGTCTTCCTTGATTGTCAGAGCCCAATCATTACCTCTCTTTTTTGTCCCCTTTCCCTTGGAATCACAGCATATTATAAAAAGCTGTAAGAGACCTCAGAAATTAGGTGGTCCGACCTCACATTCAACCGATGGGAACACTGAGGCTCAGAGAGGAGATAGCAACTTGTCTAGAGTTACACAGCAAGTTCATAGTGGAGCCAGGAATTAAAGTCAGTGTTTCTTTGAACCCTCAAGTCCAGGATTCTGTCCACTGCCTACTTCCAGATGGCAGAGAAGACACAGCTGTGGGCAACAGAGCCCAGAACTCACCTGGGGGGGAAGGACACTTCCTTGCTTCCCCTTTCTTGGGGTAGCTCAGCCACCTGAACCCTCGGACCCGAGCTGCTGTCCTGTGGGGGTAGGGACAGAGGGCTGGAACCCCAATCTGGCTTTATCTAATGGTGGCACAAGGAAGAGATTTGAGGCAGGGCCACTGTCCAACTGGTGTCTCTCTCCAGTCTTTTTAGCATCAACCCTCCTTTGTACTGTTCCCCCATGAGCTCTTTCCACTTCCAGCTCCCCCTCCCATCATCTAAGATTGAAGAAGAAAGAGCTGGCGCTAAGGGACGGGAAATCAATCATCTATCGGAGAGGGGCTGGCTCTGGTGCCCGAGCACTGGGGCTGGCATTTACATGGCGCTGCCCACAGACAAAGCCGCACCAGCTGGGATGCCAGATAGGCCCCCTCGGGGAGGAGGGGGCCACCAAATGTTACCTGCCTGGGGATGAAAGCAGTTGGCTTTAATCTGGCTGGGGTAGGGAGGGAGGGATGTTAGCTGTGGAAAGACACACAAAGACCAAAGACAGCTGGTGCCCTGAAGCTGCCAGGCCAGATAGGGCATGAGTGGATGGCAGGCTGAGGGGCACAGGAGAAATAGCTAGGGACTTGGAAAATGAGGAACTCCACAGAGATTGAGGGCAGGGTAAGAGTTCTGCAGACTAGAGACTTTAGGGAGAAAGAAGATACTTCCCCTCACTCTGGACTGGTAGCCACACAAGACAACATTGCAGAGTGGGGGTACCATGGTGTGATGAAAAAGAACATGGGTTTTGGAATCAGGTCCTAAGTTCAAATCTCTTCTCTATTGCTTGTCAAAATCCTGACTGTGTTACCTGGCTGTGCGACCTTGGGCAAAACTCTTAATATCTCTCTTCCTCAGTTTCTTCATGTGTAAAAACAAGAAGTTATCACCTTTGGGGTCCCTTTCTTCCAGCTCCACATTCGTATTTGGGAACCAAGGGAAAAAGAACACCCTTCTAATCATGTATCCATAACTTTAGGGATTTGTCCTATTCCAATCCCTATAGAACAGTGGTTCTCAACCTTCCTAATGCCGCAATTCTTTAATAGTCGAATGTGGGTGTGTCTGCAAGTGGGCGGACCCACCTGGAGATTGATAGAGGAGGTTCCTAAGACCATAGGAAATATGTGTTTTCTGATGTCTTAGGCGACCCCTGTGACCCCTGTGAAAGGGGTCACTACCCACAGGTTGAGAACCACTGCTATAGAGGGTCCCTCCTGCCCATGGAAGACAACCTCAAATTATAGTTTCCCTTCTCATATATAGAAATATATGTATGGAGGCAGCTAGGCGGCACAGTGAATAGAGCACCAGCCCTGGAGTCAGGAGTACCTGAGTTCAAATCCAGTCTCATACACTTAACACAAAAACTGGCCATGTGACCTTGGGCAAGTCACTTAACCCCAATTGACCTCCAAAAAACAAAAAGAAATATATATGTGTATGTAGATATGTGTACATACACACACACACATACACACACACACACACACACACACACACACACACACACACACACACACACACACTTCTCCCCTTCATCACCTTCCCCCTGACCCAACCTCAGTCCTCACTTGCTTGGCTCCAGGTTGGGAAATTAGTCTCTTTCCCTAGATAATGATGGAATTCCCACCCTGGGTTATTGACCCTATGGTTCTGTCTCTAACCCATGCCCCCAGGGTTTAGATGTTAAAGAGTGTGGGTAGCTTATCAATCCCCCTAGCTCCTCTGAATAACTAATTTTAGATCTGTTACCTAGATATTTATTATACCCAGACCCAAATCTGCTGTTCTTGGTTCCTAGAGTTAATGAGCTATGCCATTAGGGAGCATAAATTTTCCCCCAATGTAAGAAGTAGGGTGGTCTTTTATTTTCTCTGTAATAATCTCCTTTAATATTTGCCTCCCAGGGTTGGCATTCCTGGATTTGGAGGCTATGGTATTTCTTCATCCATCTCAGACCCCAATGGGAACATCTGGAGAATCCCAGAGAGAGCTGTTGCCCAGTGGGACATCGCTTCCTCCTCCCTCCTGCCCCAGAGTCAACCTCAACTTTCTAGCTGAGGCCTTCTTTCCCTTTCCTCTCCTAGAGACACTGAACCCTTATCTCCACCCCTACCAGAAGGAATCCAGAATTCCCTCTCCTCCCTGATCCTGAGACTCCTTCCTGAGACACTTCCCAGGGATGGTGGACTGCCCTGGTGGAGCTGATACATCTTAAAGACTCCAGGGACTTTCCATCTGCCCTGTAGCTGCACCTTTAGGGTCTCCACGTCTTTTCACCCACCCTATATATCAACTGTATTATCTTCTCTGATTAGAGCATAGGCTTCATGAAAGCAGGGATTGTCTTCTTTTTTTTCTGTATCCCCAGAAAATCACACCAGGCTTGGTACATAGTAAGCACTTAATAAATGCTTTTTTATTCATTTATTCATTTATTCATCTCCTATCATTACATGGCCATTGATGTCTCTACCTTCATTCTGCTAACCTGAACAGGCTTCAACAATCTTTAGATCAGTATTTTCTCACCCATCTCCTGGCTCTGCTGCTCACTACCTGTGTGACATTGACCAAGTCATTTCCCCTAATCTATCTCTCAGTTTCCTTTTATAAATGAGAGTTTTGTACTAGATAATGTCAAAGGTCCCTTGAAACTCCAAAATGCCCTAGTCTATGATCCCAAGGAGGACTATGGCATAGTGAATGCTGGAATTGAAGTTGGCATCCTAGGGTAAAATCCCATGTCTGACATTAGCTGTGCTCAAATGAAATAGTGTATGTAAAGTGCTATCCATATTTTAGTCGTTATTATTCTATGAAGCCATGAATTCAGCAGATAAATAAACTAGATAAATGTTCCACATCAATTTTTCTTCCAGCTCCTGGAGCCCAAGGCAGAAAGAAAAAAAGAAAGAAAGAAAGAAGAAAAAAGAAGGAAGGAAAGAAAGAAAGAAAGAAAAAAGAAGGAAGGAAGGAAAGAAAGAAAGAAAAAGAAAGAAAGAAAGAGAAAAGAAGGGAGGAAGGAAGGAAGGAAGGAAGAACCAGTATCTAAAGTTTAAGAGACACCTAGGGATGCTCAATGGGTAGAGCACTGGACCTGGAGTGAAGAAGACCTGAGTTCAAATCCAACTTCATAAATTTAATACCTGTGTAACTCTGGAAAAATCATTTAACCTGTCTGCCTCAGTTTCCTTATCTGTAAAATGGGGATAATAGTAGACCCTATTTCCCAGGGTTATCGTGAGGATCAAATTATACATTTTTAAAGCGCTTTTTTGGACCTTAAACCACTATATACATGCTAACTATTATCATAAATTCTTAAAAAACAAAAAAGGACATTTGGTAGGTAAAGCTTTGTGGATTTGATAAAAGTTTTTAAACTTGTGACTAGAAAATTCTGCTCTAGACAAATCCTGACTGTTGTTTACTACCAGTGTGACCTTGGGCAATTCACTTAACCACTTCCTCCCACCCCAGCCTTGGTTTCCTCATCTGTAACATGAGAGGACTGGATTAGGTGACCCCTCAGATTCCTTCCATCTCCAGTCCTATGATCCTATGTTTAGAAGATCTCCAGCAAGAGATTTATGATCCTATCTATGATATTATGACTCTGACCTCGTCTTCTTCCCCTGTGTCTTCCTATGTCCTTTGCCCTCACAGATTTCTAATCTTCCTCTCAACCAGGGCTGAACACAAGCCCCCACCACTCAAGACAGCCACTTCAAGCCCTCTGAGGGAAGGCCATGTGCTTACTTTCTCAACCATCCCTCCCTCCTCCAGCTCCTGCCCCAGACTCACCAATGTGCTTCCCGTACATGTGGTAGAAGAAGGAGACACAGTAGAATTTAGCACTGATGTTATACAGTGGGCTCACGAGCCTTGCCCGGTCCCCCAATTCCCGGGGCCTGGATGTCTCAATAAACATGTAATAACCTTGAGAGGAGAGAGAAGAGATTGTTCACCACCACCTCACAGTCCTCCTTCAGAACTTTCCCAAGATCATCCCCCCAATCTGAGATCCCTTCCTCCTTTCTTTCTATCTCTTCCCCTTCTATTTAAAGTTCCCCTCCTCCAAGAAGCTTTCTCAGCCTGTGTCCACCCCAAAGATCATGTCTCTCAGCATCAGTTGGAGAGCTCCCTGAAGGCTGCACAGTGCTTCCTCTCTCCATGCTTCTCCCCCTTCTCCCTAGCAGCACCAAGGCAGCACGGTACAGCGGAAAGAGAACATTCTATGGAGTCGGAGAACCTTGGTTCAAATCTGCCTCTGAAACTTGTCACCTTGTAACCTTGGCAAGGTATCTAACTTGCTGGGTCTCAGTTTTCTGAACTACAAAATGTGGAGACTGGACTACATGGGCTCTGAGGAGTCTTCCAGCTCTATGATCCTATATCCCCTGAATTCTTTATTCCCCCCACCCCGCCGCCTTTCCTCACTCACCCTCTGGAGTCCCACTTATATCAGTAGGGGGGCCAGTGTTGGGGGAGCGTTTGGGGTTCTGAGTGAGGGCATTCTGTCGAGTCCAGTCAAAGTTGTCTGCCCGGTCCTGGGTGTAGCCACAAATCTTCTCATCCTCAAAGTGACAGGTATTATCTAGGGGGGAATAA
Source organism: Pseudochirops cupreus (assembly GCA_028627135.1). Classification (NCBI taxonomy): domain Eukaryota; kingdom Metazoa; phylum Chordata; class Mammalia; order Diprotodontia; family Pseudocheiridae; genus Pseudochirops; species Pseudochirops cupreus. The sequence continues at coordinate 199,530,766 of CM053584.1, forward strand.
AAAAGAAAGAGAGGGAAGATGTACATAGAAGAGGAGGAGGGATACTGTAGAAGATCAGCCGCTGTCATTGTCCTTTATCAGTTCCCAATCCAATCATCCACTCTCAAGTCCTATTTGACCCATAGCTGAAGCAAGCATGCAAATGAACATGTTTCTACATTTTTAGGGTGACTAAAAAAAACCAGGCAATAGCACCTAAAGGAAATGGGACCACATACCTAAAGGAAATTGAGTCAGCTGTTCCCCTCACCAGCTCAGAAGGACAAGGAAAGGGACACTCAGAGGCAGGGATAAAGAGAGAGCCCAAGTCAATGGCAGGGAAAGGTAGGGCAAACATAAAACCATACCTTTAGATTATAGGGCCCAATGCCAATGTAGGAAGTGATGAGACTCTCCCATTAATGAAGTAGTACTCAGTTCTAACTTTAGTGCCCTGGGTCTCCTCTTCCCAGTTGCTTTCTGGATATCTCCTTTTCTCTTCACCCAACCCTAAACCTTTCTTCGATCTCTTGGAGACAGAGAGAAAATCCATTCTCCCTTTCTTCCCAGACAAATTTTCCTGCTTCTAATGAGAACCTGAATCCAATGGCATCCTGACCTGGGAGAACCACCACCAACAGGGAGATGTCAGAAATGCGCTCGTGAAATAAAATGAAAGAACCCTCACCTGATAGGTTCGGAGAGTTGGTTGCTGGGAAAACAAAGCAGAAACACAAAGTTAGAGCCTTGTGTTAGTTGTTGCCATCCATTGTAAAGGTTGGGGGTGGGGATAATGGGGTACTTAGAAACTAAACACAAGATTGAGCTAAAATAGGTGCCTGAGGGGAGAGAGGGCACGACTGGAAAGGTTTCAGTACATTTTGACAAGAAATAAATAGCATGCAAATCAAATGAGATTCGAAATATTATGCAAATCCACATTGCCTGCATGTGTGAGCAAATAAGTCCGTGGCTCAAACATTGTACGTATCTGTACTGCAAAGCTGATCAAAAAGACCCAGCTAGCCTGATTCTATTCCTGTTCCCAGAGTCAAGCAGACTGCAAACAAGTTTGGGAGGGGTCTGCCCTGGGGAAGATGCTACTATGGAGGGAAAGGGACTCTCCAAGCGGAGATGGGAGTGTTTCCAAACAGAGTAGGGGAAATGGAATAGCCTCCAGTCCTCCACAAAGCTGAAGGACTGCAGTGCTTTGGGACAAAAGTAGGGGATCTCCTGCTACCCCCTTTCCCCCATGCTCAGTCCCCCAGCCACCTACGCTCCATGTATCGGATAATGCGGGCAGCCATGTCTCCAGCCCCAAAGGTGGTGATGGGTGTGAGGCGGACCTCATAGCTATGGGGCACCTTCAAGTCAGTCAGTATGTATTCAAGCAACTGCCCCTTCTCCACTCGGCGAACTGGGATTGGCTTCGTTACAGACGTCCGAAGGCTTAGCTGGGGACATAGGCATTAGGGTCCCCATCAATTATGGGCTCTTGAGTCCCTTCTCCCCTTCCTTCCCCCACCCACATTGGCCCCCCACTCTCCAAGAATGCCCTCAGTGGCACAGTGTAATGGAGAGAGCCCACAGTTTCATATATTACTCTTATTTGTCTTTGTATATTGAAATGTTTATTGATGAATAAATTCATAACAAAAATATAAAAATTAAAATGAACAAGGAATGGAGAAATTACCTCTCATAGAAATGAAATGAAATAAAATAAAAGAAAAACTAAAACCACAGAACCCACTGAGCATGGCTGTCATTAACTACAGGGGAAAAGGGAGTCCTGACTTGGAAATCTTGAGAACTGAGTTTGAATCCAAGCTCTACCATGAACAAGCTGTGTGACATTAGGCAGAACACTTCAATCTTTAGGACTCCATTTCCTCCTCCATCTAACGGGGATTATAAGCCCCAACTCAGACTACTTCATTAAATTGTCATAAGAACTAACGAGACAGTGGATACACTCAGTTCTATACAAATATAAAACATTCACCTTCTAACCTGATTTTGATTCCCTTGTAACCCTAAAGCCCAAGAGGTTAAGAGCTGGGAAGGGACCTTCGAGACCACTCCTCTTTTTACAAATGAGGAAACTGAGGCATGGAGAAATTAAGTGACTTTCCCAGGGTCATACAACTAGTAAATGTCTGAGGCAAGACAGTTCTTTCTGGCTCTAAGTCCAGTGTCCTACCCACTATGCCATAGGAGGGAGAAAGCTTAGTGTGTCTTAGTCCCTGTCACCAAAATCTCAAAGACTAAAGACAGGCTCTCCCTTCATTGTCTCTCTCCCTTCTTATGGTCGTTTAAAAATTATTTATTTTATTCTGAACTTAAGAAATAAAACAAAAAAATTTCCATAACATAGTAGAATAGGGGGAAAAGAGATGATTATATGGCCATAAGCTCTTTGCCCTATGGGGAAAACTGGTATACTCTCACATACACTTATTGCTGATATTTCCAAGTTCTTAGACTAATGACCTGCCTGGGCCAGGATGTATCATTTCTATTAGTCACAGCTGAGGGAGTATGGGGTGAGATGAGACAGGGTACCCAGAGTTTGTGAAGTTTCGGGGACTCTGAAAGTGCAGGTGCCAACATCAGGAGATACATGTTGGTTTAGCTCACTGCTTTTTGGTCAGTGTTTCCTATCCCTCCCACACCCCCAAATCTATGAAGTCAGATATCCTTCAATGCTCCAAGAATTATGGGACACAGTCACCTTCCTCACTCAACCTCTTTTGTTTAAATTAAGATGGGACCTGTGATTTTATTGATATAGAGAACTTCCCATGAGAAAATTCCCCATACCAATAGAGATCAGCACTCCATCTGCAACTGGAGAGGTAGTGTATTGTTATGCAGTGTATGTATAGCATTCAGGAAAACCCAAGTTCAAATCCTACCTCTGATAATATCGCTATGACCTTGGGCAAGTAACTTCCCTCTCTAAGCCTCAGTTTCTTCATCTGTGAATGAAAGTATTAGATCTGCTCTAAATTCGTTATCTTATGATCATAAACCTTAAAGAGTTTCCTGGGAACATTGCAAGATTAAGTGACTTGCCCAAGGTCACACAAGCCAGTATGTGTCAGAGGTGGGACTCTACCAACTTCTTAATGAGGATTCTAGGGAACAATAGTTCCACTCTCCAGTCCCATATCCTTATGGGAATGAGGACATTCTTTCCCATTCTCATTACACCCCTTGCCTCCTCCTCTGCTAGCCTGTATGTCTCCAGCCCACCTGGCGGATGTCCAGCCGGTAGCTGAGGACAGGATCTACGGCGTCCGGCTCCTTCTGTGTCCACTGAAGCACGTAGGAGTAGTTCTTGGACAGCTTGTGGCTGCGGGTGGGGTTTGGGGTGTCGTAGTAAAACTCCGGGCTGTAGGCTTTGGCTGAGAGGGTGGGTGTGTGGAAGGGGGTTTGGGGCCATAGGGGACAGGGAAGGACAAGGTAGAGACAGAGGAGGAGAGGGAGGAGTTTGGGGTGAGACAGAGAGGGAAGAGAGGGGATAATTGGGGTATACAGAATGAAGAGAGAAGATAGTTGGGGAAACAAAGAAGGAAGAGAAGGGATAGTTGCAGAGGGATCCAGAAGAGTGGGGAGGAGAAAGGAAAGAAAGGACATAGTAAGGAGAATCAAGAGGGAAGAAGGGGAAATGGATAAGAGTAATCAAGAGAAAGAGGAAGAATAGGGGAGACAGAAATGAGGGGAGAGAATTGCGGGCAAACAGAGATGGGATATTAGGTAGAAACAGGGAATGGAAAGAGGGAGGGAGAGACAGAAAAGGAGTAAGGGAGATAGGGAGGAGTATAGGGAGAAGAGGGGAGAGGGGAGGGAGGTGGGAAATGTCACAGGGGCCCTCTGGCTGGTGAAGGCTAGGGAGGGGAAGGGATGAGGAAGGTGACCAGTGATCTGAGGCCCCAGTCTCTCAACCACTCAGGGTGTTGGACACCCTGGAAGGTGTGTGGGGGGATAAGGGTGAAGGGGAATATTCCCACAACTGCTGGAGGTGGTGACCAGACAAGGGGATGGGGATGGGGAGAGGCTGGAGGTTGGAGGTGTGGGAGTGGGCACACTAGGTGCCTTTCCACAGTGTTTAATGCCATTTGACCATAACGTCATTATAATGCATTGAATCTCCTTGAACTGAAGATATAATGGATGAGTCTGGGATGCCCCCCAAAACCCTGTAATTCTCAGTTCTTACATTCCCAAGAATATCCTTTCCTCCCTCCCCAGTCCCTCTATGCTTCCCCCAACCCACCAACCCATAGGTCCCCAGTTCTGTTGAAGCCCAGGCCAGCAGCCCAGAGACAGCACCCAACCATTCCAACCTGGCTTGGCAGGGATTGGGTCAGAAGATTGAGAAGACAAAAAGAAATAGGGATCAGGGATGCAAGAGAGGTGAGGGAGAAAAGGGAAGACTAGGTGAGAAAGGAACAGTGAGGAAAAGGGGGGAGAGGGTAAGAGGCTGTGGAGATAATGTAGGAGAGACAGGAAGAGGCTGGAGGGACACTCGGGTAGAGGAATAGGGATGGATAGGGTTACCGTACCCTGAGGAGCGGGATAGAGATGAAGGAACACTGGAGAGAAGGGAAAGGGCTATGAGGGAACACCGAGGGATAGGGAAGCTGGGTTCACTGTGGAGAGAGGAGAGGGACACAGGAAACACGAAGGAAGAAGGAAGAGGGAAGACAGCTATGGGAGAGGGTAGGGATTTGGAGGGCCCTTAGCAAGGGCTGAAAAGGAAGTACTGGAGGACACTGAAGGAAACGGGAAAGGACATAAGAGGGAAAGGGTTGGGCGTACTAGGGAAGGGCTCGGGCGTATAGGGGAGAGGGGAGGAGACTGGAGATACTAGGGAAGGGGCTGGGGCACATCGCGGAGAGAAGAAAGGGAGATGGGGGACACCGGAGGGGACTAGAGAGATTTCGTGAATAAAGTGTCCTTTATAACGAAGTAATACGAAGTACAAGCTAAAGCATCTGTTGACTGACGGACCAGTGAAGCGTCCACGTTATAGTGTGGAGAATAACCTGGTCGAAGTTACTTTTGCTGCTCAGGTCAAGAGCTGAAACCCTCGATATTTGACCCGCAGCTTCCATATAGAGAAACAAAAAAGGAAGGGAAGGGGTGACCGGAGATGAGCACTAAACTCTCTTCCTCTGGTCAACAGGTCCGAGGAAGAAGGTGCTGATGGAAGGGAAGGGGCTGAGATGAGCAAAAGACCACTTAGCGGAGCCGGACTGAGATTAAACTGGAAAGGGCAATGTGTAGTGAGTGACAGGGAGAAATAAGGTTGAGAAATGGGGACGATGAATGGGAGATAAGAACTGGGCTTAGACATGGAGACTGGGCTGAGAGGCTGAGAGATAGTGACCGGGCTTTCGAGACCAGGCCTAGTGGCAGCCCTTTGCCAGGAAGAGACAGCCCAGGCCGAGGGAAGGGCGAACCAGAGACGAGGACATTTGTTTGGGGAAGGGGGACAGGTGAGGGCCACTCACCGGAAACCTGGAAGAGGCAGGAGGCGGCGCCCACATCGTTGGAGATGGTGCACTCATAGCTGCCACTGCTGTCGCGGGTGAGAGGATCAAGGCGCAGCTCCGCGTGGTCTGGGGCTTCGTTGGGGGGAGCAGGTGGCGTGGGCAGGAGGTGCCCATTGAAGCGCCACACAGCGGAGGCGATGCGCAGGGGGCTACCTCGAAGCAAGGTGCAGCGCAGCAGTATGGGTCGGCCCAGGGCCTGGCGCACGTCCTGGTTGGTTGGTTCCACCACTGGAGGGACTAGGGGGAGACCAGGTAGGAGGGGATACACCACAGGGTCAGCAGGATTCCTCCTCCGCTCCTCCCTCTCCCTAAGCCAGTAGACTGTAGGGGATTGGCATAGGATATGGGGGTTGGGGTTTCCTCTAGGAGGACATACACCAGCTTCAGAGTAGAATCTAGGGTTCCCTGAGGGGAAGTGACAGCCTATATATCCATAGCACAGAAGGGACACTCGGGCACTCATATACACAAATGCATATATACAGACATACAGACAGACAGACAGACAGACAGACAGACACACACACACACACACACACACACACACACACCATCAGCAAAAAGAGATACAGATAGAAAAACTTTCAATAAACTAAACATACATGCAGCAGAACACCCTCAGAATTACAGAACCTTGGATCTGGGGGAGGGGAGGGGAGACTAGTCCAAACTAGTTGTACCTCAATATCTATGACATCCCTAGCAAGTAGTCATTGAGCTTTCTCTTAAAGTTCAAGAGTTAGATGGTGACTTTATTACATATAGTACTCAAAGAAAAAGTATCTGTACTCAGTGGAGGTTCCCAGTTTCCTGTACAATCCTCTCCTTCTGATCCATTATGCATATGGAAGTGCTCATTTTAGCTGGTGTTTGTTGAATTCAGAATAAAAATAAAATGAAATGAAAATAAAGACAAGAACAACAAAAAGATTGTTATTAAGAAGAAATCTGCTATCTTTTGGGTTGGATAGCTCCAATGTTGTGGAAGTTTTTCCACACACAGAGCCTAACACTGTCTTTCTGCAACATTCGCTCATTTTGTCTAATTTTGCCCTTGGACCAAGCAGAAGTGTTATCATCATCCACAAAACAGTCCTTCATATACAGAAGATGCGACTGTTTCCCCAACAAATTTTCTCCTATTCAAGCCTCTTTTGAATTCTCTCTAGTTTATTACTGTCTGCCTAAGAGGTACCCCAAGATGAATGAAATACTTTAGATGTGGGTTGACCAGGGCAGAGTATATTGGGACTGTTTGCCTCCCTTGTTCTGTATATTATTCCTCTTAACACAGTATAAAATTACAGCAGTTCTTTTTTGAGGGGGAAAGCCATTGTGATACTGTTCACTTTTATTAACCTTTGTCAAAAACCCTGATCTTTTTTCAAATGAACTGTTTCAATCATCAAATCTGGCTCAATTTTGTAACTGTGAAGTTGATTTTTTGAACCCAAGCGTGAGACTTTACATTTATTCCTGTTAGATTTTCTTTTTTCTTCTTTTTCTTTTTCTTTGCTTTTTGGAGGGCAATTGGGGTTAAGCAACTTGCCCAAAGTCACACAGCTAGTAAGTGTGTCAAATGTCTGAGGCCATATTTGAACTCAGGTCCTCCTGATTTCGGGGCCAGTGCTCTATTCACTGAGCCACCTAGTCGCCCCTCCTGTTAGACTTTCTTAAAAGATTTGGCCTACTTACAAATGTACCCTGCTATGCACCTGTATGCACACATCATAAGCATACACAGATGCTCGTGTGCACTCGTATGCTTTAAATACACACACATCTCACACCTCTCCCCATTCACATTCACCAACACTTTCCTAGGCTTCAGGATAAGACTTCCCACACCATAGCTGATGCTCTTGACTGACTGACAAACCTCCAAGGACATATACTCCTTTCCAACCATTACTGCATAGGGGACCTCTTCCCATAGCTCTGCCCCAGGATCCAAGCTGAGTTTCCTAAGAATGCCATGTGTGCATGAGGATTTTAGAAAGAGATATTTTTCAAGACATCTTAAGCTGTGAGGTCCTTGATGCCAGGAACTCACTGACCTTTATGTTTGTATGTAGTGCTTGGCACATAGTAGATGCTTAGAAGCCAGTTAACAAACTTTTATTAAGCCATTACTGTGTGCCAGACACTGCTAAGCTTGATTGATTGATCACAGGTAGAGGTATATGGACTTGGGGCATCAGGGATGAGATGTCTCAGGGAGGTGGGGTTGGACTACAAGTAGTGGAGACACCTATTCTTTATCAAACTGGGTTGTTGGCTGAAAAATGGAGGGAAGGTCATGGAAAAGCTATTGAGGGAGAGGTGTTGGGAGTAGAGTTCCAAGAGCTGAGAAGGTTGACAGTAGCACTCTTCTGGTAAGACAGTAGGAGAGTTTGGGGTGGGGGACAGTGAGGGTATGTTCCATGGGTGTCTTGAAGATGTTTCCAGAAGACACTCACACTGCACATTTAGTTGCACCTGCGCCTCCCGGGACCTAACATTGAAGCCATTGTACCGGGCAGTCTGACAGCGGTAGGTCCCACTCATCTCCCGGCTCACTCGTTCCACCCGTAGTTTCCCATCTGGCGTCTCCTCCATGGTAGCTCCAGAGGGCAGCAGGCCAGCCTCCTTGTCCACTCTGGACCACAGCACAGGAGGCCTTGGCTTCCCCCGAACTTCACACTGTAGCTCCACAGAGGACCCCTCACGAACCATCACCACTGACCTGCCCTTGGGGACGCTGATGGTAGGGGGCACTGCAAAGGTGGATGAGGAAGATCAGAGGGAGAACTTCCCTTCCCGTGTTTCCCAAGACTCACCCTCTGCCTGACAGCTAACATTTACATAGTGCTTTAAGATTTTCAAAATGCTTTGCATAACTTATATCACTTGACTTTCACAATAACCCTGAGAGGGAGGTGATGTTATTGTCATCATTAGCATTCTTCCTGTTTTACAGATGAGGAAACGGAAGCTGAGAGATGATTATGTCACTTGCCCTATCTAGACAATTAGTGCCCAAAATTTGGCCTTCCTGCCCCCAAGTACGGTGCCTTATCCATTCCACCAAACTGTCCCCTAATGACGGAGGACTCGTGCCAGAACGTCCTGCCTGGACACTGTCTGGAATATGCTTCACACTGTACTCCATCACCAGGGGTGGGGGACCTGTGACCTTAAGGTCCCATGTGGCCTTCTAGGTCCTTGGGTGTGGTCTTTGACTGAGTCCAAGTTTTACAGAGTCAGTCCAAGGGTCTCACTTGAGGACCTAGAGGGCTCCAGGTGGCCTTGAGGCCACAGGTTCCCCACTCCTGAATTCAAATCTTACCTGTTTCTCAAGGCCCAAATCAAGTCCTTTCTCATTCAAAAAGCTAACCCTGACTATATCAGAACACAAGCATCTCTTCTTAGGTGTAGGTTTGTGCTGTGTTAGTCCCTACCAAAAAGTAATGTGGCATAGTGGATAGAGAGCTGACCTTGAAGCCAGGGAGACACTGGTTTGAGTCCTGCCCCTGACATATTGTCTGTGTGACCCTGGGCAAGTCACTTAACATCTCTGTTCTCTAGATAACTCTTTGAGACTAAATTGCAAAGAAGGTGACTAACTGCAATTATAGGAAGTTCCTTGCCCACCCGAGAGAGTTCTCAATATCAGTGAAATCACAGGTCCAGTTCTTATTCCTATCATTTCCATAGGCTGAAATGCTCATTCATTGGATCAAAGAATTTAGAGATAAAAGACACCTTTTACATCCTATAGTCCAGCCCTTCAGAGAAGGAAATTGAGACTCAAAGGGAGATTTTGTATTGCAATGGAAAGAGCACTGAATTTGCAGTCAAAAGACCTGGGTTCTGATTCTAGTTAGGGAGTTGACCTTTGAACTAGGAAGACTTGACTTCAAGTGCTATTTCTGACACACTTCTGTCACTGTAAGACCCTGAGCAAATCACCTAACCATTTCTGCCCTCAGGATAACTCTCCAGGGCAATAAATTGCAAAAAGGATGATGACCTTCATGGTCAGAGGAAGTTTCCCAAATAGAGAGTTTCCTATATGAATACTTATGTAATCTAATAAAAATTATGTAACCTCCTTGGGTCTCAGTTTCTTCATTTGTAAACAGGAGTTTAGACTAAATGACCTCTAAAATTCCTTCCAGCCCTAAGGTGATGACTTGTCCAAGGTCACACAGAGATAGGAGGTAGTAGAATACAGATTAAGACCCCAGCACAATTCTTTTCCTTGAGGAAATTGATTCAGGTTAGAGCGGGAAATAGGAATTTCCACTATCCTCTTCCTCTCCTCCCCCTCCTCACCCAACAAAACACAATCTGAGAGGAATCAGATGACACCTCTGGAGAGACTGATAGGGAAATTTCTTAACCCAGGCTCAGGATAGGCAGATCGGGTCAAGACTGGGGACTTATATGATTCCCCCTCCCTCAAGTCCTTCCCTTAAGTGGCCCTGCATTTTCCTCTCTCTAGGGTGACCTTCCTCTCTTCCATCATGTGGTCCTTCTTCCTCCCTTGCGCTGTTGTACCCCAATTTCCTTTCCTCAAGGTAACTCCCCATCCTCCTTTCCCTTAAGTAATCCCCTCATTTCCCCAGTCATCCTCTCATCCCCACTTCTCCTGGTGCCTCCAATTTCACCTGCAGGCATTTCCTGCAGGATGCTAACCTGTCTCAGAAGAGATGTTGACCTCCACACTAAGGTCTGGCACAGGTGCACCCTGAAAGGAGGCAACACAGAGGTAGGTGCCATAGTCACTGAAGCGCAAGTCAATGAGCTCCAAGCTGCTAGTGACAGCAGGCAACTCAGGGTCATTGCGAGTCACCAGCAACCGGTCAGATATCCGGGCAAGCTTGCCATTCTTGTACCACTGGTACGACACCTTCTCCTGAGGCACAGCATCCACGTGGCATGAGAGTTTCAGGTCCTGACCCAGCTGAATACTCTCACTCTCCTTGATCACATCTGGCGTGATTTGGAAGGTGGCATTCCTCATTGCTGTAAAGACAACAGAGATGTGCATGGGAAAAATTCCAGAGAAATTGCATTTCCTGAAAGGTCAGAGATCCTATAAGCAGGGACTATGCCATCATATTAAAAAAAAATATGTGTTCTCCCTGGAGGGCAGGAACTGGGTCTCTTTTAACAGACCAGAAGCTGAGTACAGAGAATGTCTCTTTCATCAGTGTTAACTCACTGACAAAAGGGATTGTAAATGTTCCATTAGACAAGGAATCTAGCCCCTGGAAGCAGTGTTGCACTGTGTAGAGACAGCTGGATCCAAGAGTTCAAGGACCTGAGTTCAAATTCCACTTCTAATACTCACTGTCTTCATGATCTATCCTGGGCCTCAGTTTCCTCATCTGTAAAAGTGAGGGGGTTGGAATACATAACCTCTGAGGTCTCTTCCCGGTTATCTCTGTGATGCCATGACTATTTCCTAGTACAGAAGCTACTACATAACTCCTTTTGAAAATTGTTCTGCTTTAAAAAAAAATTCTCTGAAACAAAAGGACCTACCTCTTTAAAACATTAAAAGCATGTTTGAAGGATGCTGGGAGTCTGCTTAGAGTTGTTAATGGATGACCTTAAGTATTTGATGTAAATTAAGATTTTAAACCAACCCAGGCTTCAAAGAGAAAGAGAAATGAGCCAGGTGGAAGAAAAAAAGAACTCTTCCCATTGGAAATATACAATCACAGGGAAGTCACGGGGAAATGTGGCATGTTCCTAACTGTGATCATCCTATCTGTTTCTGATCCCGAAAGGGCCAGCTTCTTTAGAGATAGGGAAGGAACTGTGTAGCTGATCAGAGCTGATCTGCATCTAGTAGAAGGAGAAAGCCTTTGCCATCAGGATCCCCTTAGTTAAAACTGTCTGCAGAAGAGAGACTATGGCAGCAATTTATTGCCAAAAGCCAGGAAGCTTTCCCCAAGCCCCAAACCCAAGGTACAGCAAGTGAGAATAAAAATAAAAGATTTGTCTTTATAGCAGAGTAGGAAAAATTAGGATTAGATAAAGCAATTGCTGATAAAAAAATAAATTTAGAGGGGAACATCCATGAGTTCTTAATAGCATCTTGATGTTTGTGTTTCATTAAATATTGCTCTCTCTCTCTGTGGTAATAATTACCCATTTATATGATGATCTAAGTACTTTCCTCACATTCAATCATTCTAATGCTTTGTTATAGAGGTATATACTCTCATGAGAAGCTGCCTTTTGAGTCAAGAAGACCTGAGTTCAAGTGCTACCTTTGACACATATCTGGGCAAGACACAACCTCTAGTCCAGCGATATCCAACTCATATAGAAACAGACCCTTGTAGCTGCATATTGACTTAGAAAAGCCACAAATTAATATTTCCTGTGCATTATTGTGGGGCAGCTAGATGGCTCAGTGGATAGGGCACTAAGCCTGGAGTCAAGAAGACTTGAGTTCAGAATCTAGTCTCAGATACTTATTAGTTGTGTGACCTTGAGCAAGTCACTTAACCTCTGTTTTCTTTAATCCTCTGGAGAAGGAAATGCCAACCATTTCAATATTTTTGCCAAGCAAACCCCATGGATAGTATTGGTATACTATGGTCCACAAGGTGACAAAGAATTGGACATGCTTGATCAACAACATGTTGTATTTTATTTTATTTTATTTTTGGAGGGCAATTGGGGTTAAGTGACTTGCCCAAAGTCACACGGCTAGTTTTGTAAGCGTCTGAGGCCAGATTTGAACTCAGGTCCTCCTGACTCCAGGGCTGGTGCTCTACTCACTGCACCACCTAGCCACTCCAACATGTTGTATCTTAATTTTATTAAACATTTCTCAATTATATTTTAATCAAATTTCAGAAGCACTCAGAGCTTTGAGGCTGATGGCTTTGCGTAGCTCTGCCTCACTTAAATCCAGTTCATGCATGAGTCAAGACATCACCCAGGGAGTCATTGGTCTTCTTTGAAGCACAAACAACAGCAATAACAGGCAGTCTTGTGCTCTGAGTCTGACACCTCTGGCTCTAGGTATCTCTCTAACATGATAAGTTGCAAAAAAAGGTGCTGACCAGCAGAGTTAGAGGTTTCCATATAAAGTAATTGGGGAGATAGGAACACTAGCAGCTGATGCTGGTGGAAGGAATCAATACAACTGATAACTACCCAAATTGCAGGTAGATCACTGCAAGGGGGGAGGGCAAAGAAGGGGGATTTTGTTGATATTTAGTAGACACATCTTTAAATGCTATTGATGGGAGGGCAAAGAGCATGGGAGTAGAGCCATAAAGAAACCAGGAAGTGAGAGGGTAGAGACAAAGTCAGGGAGACAATATGAAAGGCAGGAAGCATGACACTGGCCACACTAACACCAGTTAGATGGGAGCAGAAAAAGTTAGACTGGGAAGCTAAGGGTTTCTTAGCTGAAGATAAGAATCCCAAGTTCTAGACCTTGTTGTTTCTCTGTTTAAAGGATCATTGGACTTTGAGCTAAAAAGAACCTTCAGAATCAACCATAGGGTCATGGATGGAGAGTTGGAGAAAGGGACCTCAGAGACCATCTAGTTTACTTTACAGATGAGGAAACTGAGACCCAGGGAGGCAGATAGGTGGTACAGTGGGTAAGATCACTGGACCTAGAGACAGGAAGACCTGGGTTCCAACAGATACTTACAATCTGTGTGTCCCTGGGCAAGTCATTTAACCCCAGTTTCCTCATCTGTAAAATGATGATGATAATGATAGTATCTGCCTGTCAGGGTTTCTATAAAGATCAAATAGGATAATATTTATAAAGCAATGTGCAAACCTTAAAGTCTGTATAAATGCTAGCTAATATTATTTAATTACTTACTCAAGGTTATACAAGTAGTAGGTATCAGAAAACTAATGTCTAGACTTCTCTGAACTTACCCAATTAAGGAGTATCAGATTTAGAGTTGAAGCCCAGGCCTTCTGACACTCGAACAAATGTTCTTTCCACTACCCTACACTGCCTCCTATCAGGTCTTTTTTGTCTTCTATCCCTCAATTCACAGGATCACTAGAGCTAAAAGGCACCTGAAAGGCCATCTAGGCCAACTTGATCATTTCACAGTTGAGGAAACTGAGGCCCAGAGAGGTTAAGTGACTCACCCAAGGTCCTAGAAATTGTATCAGAAGTCAAATTCAAACTCAGATCCTCTAACTCCAGAAAAAGTGTTTTTTCCCCAGTACTACAAAGCATCCCTACTAGGAATGTCTTTTTTGAGAAGCCCAGCCTCTGTATCATGGACACTAAGAACAATTCTTATTAAGGCCCTGTTCCCACCCCAAACAAAATAATTTCCAGCAAAGGTTGAGCTAAGCAGAGAAAATGGTGAGGGGGACATTTAGTAAGTGGGGCTAGGTCAAAGGCATGACTGTGAGGGCAGGTTTCCTTCTTGCCTGGGATTTTTTTCTTTACTCCTCTGACTAGCTGAGAGATGCTTATTGAGAGATTTAGCTGAGAGATTGAGACTAATCACACTGGGAGCTTCCTGGGGACAGGGTCTGTATGTCCCTCAGCCTAAGAACTCTTAGAATATAAAGACTGTATGGCCCCCATCAGACTGATTGCTCCCTGAGGGCATGGGCTATATGTCCCCATTAGACTGGGAGCCCCTTCCCCCCATCCTGAGGGCAAGGACTGTATGTCCTCCCATGATATTTTTCCTCTGGTTTTCCTCCCTAGACTTTGCTTGGATTCCCTTATTCCCATCCCCAATGGAAGCAGTCACTTACATCGAACCAGCAGGTTGACTGTCTTCTTGGCTGGGTTGCCCACATTATTAATAGCCGTGCAATTGTAGTAGCCAGAATCCTGGGCTCGAACAGATGGGATGGTGAGGGTACCACCCTGGGCTCTGCTGCCAAGAGGCAGGGGACCTGGACCATGGGACCATAGCACCTGGGGCTGGGGGTCACCCCCAGTCAGGAAACAGTGCACTGTCACATTCTCCCCAGGGTTCACCACCAATGTTTCATTCACTGATAGCTTCAAGGCAGGAGGTGCTAGATAAGGCAGTAGGAACAAGGTAGTAGAATGGTTATGGGGATTTGGGAAGGGAATATTAGGGTAGAGGAGAGAGAATTGAGAAACACTGGAGGAGAGAGGAGGGGATTAAAGAATACCTGGGAGGAGGATAAAGGGCTGAGGGACACTGAGGAGGAAACACCTTGAGGAGGAGATAGGGCTGGATCTGGGGAAAACCAGGCAAGAGGGGAGGGGATTGGAGGATACCTGGGGAGGAGAAGGGCCTGGAGGGCTACCAAAGGATGGTGGAAAGGTGGGCACTGGAGTGTCTCCACACTAGGAGGACACTGGAGTGTCTCTACACTAGGAGAGCACTGGAGTGTCTCTACACTAGGAGGACACAGGGAGAGAGCAGCGGTAGTAGAGTGGGGAAAGTTCAATCAGGCAGCTCCTCTGGGGATGGGGACGGGCTTTTGGACTGGGGGGCTGTGCCACACCTTGATGTCCTACCTGTGGTGTTGGTGAGACGAAAGGTAATGGCCTTGTCAGGAATGCCACACACATTCCGAACAGACACCTGGCAGGTGTAGCTGGCATAATCCTGGGGCCTCAGATTCTTCAGCTTTAGAACCTTGGTCTCCCCCTGGGGAGGGATGGTGGAGAGGGTGTATGGTGGTTATCCATCGATATCCACCAAAGGATCTGGGGCAGACTGGACTGGGCGTACAATCTAAGGGATCTTACTGGCTCTAATTCTAATCCCTACCTTCCACACTTTCCCAGCCAGACAGTCATCCACAAGGGGCCCCAATCTAGCTATACTCACCACACCTTCTATAGGACTTCCTCCTTTCTCACTGCTCTCACTGTACCAACCTTCTATCCCTGGAGCCATTCCCTGTCTCTGAGGTTGCCCTGTTGTACACCCTCCCTCAGTGGAATGAATAAATGGACCCCCAGTTCCCTGCCTCTCCATCAGTTCTATAAGCAATATCAGAAGCTAAAGAGAGGTCTGTATTTCTCCTTCCCTGTCTTTCACCACACTCTGCCTTCCCCAGCATCCACCTCTAACCTCCCCCCTCCAGCATACATCACTAAACAATCTAAAGGCTAGATCACACTCAGAATTTATTAAAAATTGCCACAGTTCAGCAAAGTTCAAAACCTTAGGTCACTACTATTCCTCTATCCAACACTGGGCCCTCTTCCAAAGAGAAAATGAGGCAGGGCTTTCCCTCCCTCCCCTTGCTCTCCTTTGGCACACTATTAGGAACATCTCTCTTCCGTGCCTTTCTCTACTTCCCTCTGTCCTAGAGATAGCTGCATATATGTGGTAGAAGGTTGGAAATGGGGAACTATCCCTGCTGACCTGAGTATAGAGAGGTTCATAGATGTCAACCCCATCATCTTGGCTGTGGGAGAGGGTGCTGGAGCCCCGCTTCCAGATGAATCGGGCTGGTGGGTTGGAGTTGACGGTGCATCGAAGAAACACAGTCTTCTCCTGGTAGAAGCTACCCCGAACATCACTCACTGTCTGGTGCACTGTTAAGACTGGTTCATCCAGGTCTGGAAGAGCAGGACCCCCAAAGGGCTGTCATGCCAGGAGGCTCTGAGGTGAGCTTAAGCACCAGCTGCTGCCCCCCTTAAGGAGCAGGGCTAAGACAACCCTCTGGTCACTTCTGTCGGGGAAGTGGCATTTAATGTACCTTAGGGAAATTGAGACCAACTCCTCATCCCCTCCAAGCCTCCTTGGATTCTGATTTCCTGAGCTGAAATCTTCTCTTCCCCTCTTAAATTTCCCTGGAGCGTTTTGGAATTCTCTTTTGCCCCTATTATACTCTATCCCGAATCATTTATTTGTGTATATGTTGTATCCACCCAATTAGTGTGTAACCTCCTTGAAGGCAGGGGCTAAATAATTTTTCATTTCTGTATCCCATTCCTAGTGCCTACCATAGCTTCTGGCACATGGTAGGTGCTTAATCAATGTTGAATTTAAACAAACTGAAGGTAAGAGTCTAGATTTGGCAAATTCTTAAGATTCCCTTGGAATTCTAGACAGTCTTGCCATCCCATGCCTCTCTTATCCCTCTTCCATTTATCATTTAGCTATCCCTGCCCAAGGTCCTGAACACCCTATTTCAAAAATCTAGACCCTAATAAGGCAATGCTCAATGCCACAGCTCCCCACAATCCACCCCATCTTGAGGAGGGGCAGTTACCAAGTCCATGAGCAGAGTAGATGTGGGTCACAGTGAGTCCCCAGTTGCTCTGGCCAGGCCCCCCCTCCAGTTCCACCAGCATCATATGGGGCCCCCTCAACCTCAGGGACTTGGCAGAGGCCAGAGACTACAGGGTTCTCTCTCACAGGCCATATTCCCCAGCCTAGGTTCTGGCATGGAGAGGAGCGATAGAGATAGAGGTGTAGGTTAGCTCTGAGTAGGCAGGCTCCATTCTGTAACTTGTACCAGCTAGATGGATTTACTCTTCTTTCTCCCTATAAAGGTCCTAAACCTCAGAGAAGAAAACTTTTCAACTGATTCCTTTCAACCTGATCTGGCTTCTTCTCTAGAGCCCTGTGCTAGATAGATGTAAAAAGACACAGAACACAGGCATTGACAAGTGGATAGAGGCAAGAAGGTCCCTGTGCACATGGAGAGTGGAGGGCTGGAACAACCCATGGAGGGCTGATGCCTGGCAGTAGGAGCAAGCCCAGAACATGGCAAGTGGAGTGGGGTGGGGAGGAGGAGATTTCTAAGCCCTTCCCAACCAAAGCTACCTTTCACTTTCTTTTCCCTTTCTTTCTTTCCCCTACCTATTCACTCACTCCATACTTCCTCTTTCTCTTGTCATGGTCACCTCCAAAGCACTGATGACCCCAAGGGTGCTACATATCTTGTCTCCTTAGCAGAGGAGGTGGAAGGGGGTCAGGATGCAGGCTGCTGCAGAGGACCTGGGATGAGGGTGGCTGGTGGAGCCGGGAGAGGGCAAGTGGGGACAGGTATCTGCCTCCCAGACTTACACTGCACATCTACTCGGATGGACTTGATCGCAGGGACCCCCACCCCATTCTCAGCTTTACAGTAATAGCGGCCGCCCTGTGTTCGAGCAATGCGCTCGATTCGAAGGGTCTCGTTAAACACTGATGTCTCCTGGAACTTGTCCGAGGCACTCCCAGCTGTCTTTGTCCACCGAACCTGAGGGAGAGGGAAAGGGATGAGATCAGATTCAGGGTCAAGGTCAGGCTGTGGGAAGCTCATATGTGGTCATTCAGCAGCAGCACTTCCCCCCTCCACCCCCACTACCCCTCCCAACTATGCCTTTCATAGTTTGCACATAAATATACACACATTTTCCTAGGATAATAAGTTTTGAGTTGGAAGGAACCTCAGAGGTGATCTAACCCAACCCCCTAAATTTTACAGATTATTAAATTGAAGTTCAGAATTGTCCAAAGACTCATAAGTGGCATTAGGTATAGAGACCCAGGAAAAAATGATCTATGTAAGTCAACAGGCTTATTCTGTGCTAGTCTGAGCCAGCCTCAGTGGTCACTCCTATAAGGGAAGCATGCTTAACTGTCCCCCAGGGGAACTGAAACTAACTCCCCACCACCACCAGCAAAGCTGCTTTACCTAAGATTCTGATCCCCTGAGCTGACATCTTAGACATATAAAGAAACACAAACATGAAAAGACATATAAAGTCTTTCCCAATCCCCCTACTCTTAGTCCCCTGCCGCTGTCTTGTAATTTATTTATATTTGTTCTTTTTTATGCTTATATTTACACTTGTTTCCTCATTAGAATGTAAGTTCCTTGTTCGTACAGTTTCAACTTTTTAAAATTTCTGTATCTCTAGCACCTCGCATGGAGCCTGAGCCATAGTATATGTATATGTATATGTATATGTATATGTATATATACATATATATATTTGTATGTATATTATACACACACACACACACACATACACACATATATATATTGGAGGAGGAAGGCAAGGCAATCAGGGTTAAGTGACTTGCCCAAGGTCACACAACTAGTTAAGTGTCAAGTGTCTGAGGCCAGATTTGAATTCAGGTCCTCCTGACTTTAGGGCCAGTGCTCTATTCACTGCACCACCTAGCTGCCCCCATAGTATATACTTAATCAATACTTCTGGACTGATTGATTAATACATATAGATTAACATCCAATCAAATCATTTAAAAGGATTCATAGGGTATTAACTGTGTTCAAGGCACTAGTACTGTGGACTGTGCAGAGATGTCTAAGTCAGTTCCTGTCTTCATGAAATTTACATTTTAAAAGGGGAGATCGGACAGAAAGACACACAAACACACCCACACTCTCACACACAGAGTCGTACTCAGCTTTAGGAATATCACTTTGGCCTCTGTGCAGAGGAGAGATTGGAGTGAGGAAAGAGTTGAGGCAAGGAAATCAATGAAGAAGTTGTTGGAAGGATTTAGTTCAGAGGAGAAAAGGACATGAGTTGGGTGGTGGCTGAATGAGTAGAGAGAAAGGACAGATTGTAAGATGCACTGGGAAAAATGATCAGATTTGACAACTGACTATCCATGTGCTGGGAGTGAGATGTTGAGGATGGCACAGACTTTGCTGACCTAGAAGACCAGAATATTATACCGCAGACAAAAACAGGGAAATTCCGAAGGAAGATGAGTTTAGTGGAACAAGACAATATAATGAATTCTGTGAATAAGATTATAATCCACACATATATGCCTGTGTGTCCTGTGTGTACTCTCCCACCAAATAAGGGGATTTTTGCTCATATCCACTGCCTCAGGACACAGAGCCTGGACCTAAGGGATGCATGCAGTACCCACTGGGGAGAAGGGTATAGATGTAGGTACCCTAGGAATGCGGAACTTTCTCAACAGTATCTCTGCAACTACGGATGTGGGTCAAAGCTAAATGAAAACTGCTCTGAGGAGGTCAGTGCCTAGTTCAGAGAGGGAAAAACTGGAAGTTTACACAGCCTCAGAAGTCAATTGTGGGAAGAAGTTGAGTGTCTGATGAGTGAAGGAAATGGAAGGGCTGTGTTGGAGATAAGCCCTGCAGATGCCTCTCACAGCGAGGGTGGTATGTGACCCCTTTGATTGGTTGGCCACACATCCCTTAGGAGCATGTCATTAACCCCTGGGGTAGGAGCCCCCATTTTGGAGACCACTGCAGTTGGCAATGAGGAGCCATTGAAGATTTTTGAAAAGAGGAATGGATAAGATCAAAGTGGTATTTTGGAAAGATTAAAATGGGAGATTAAGGTATTTGGACGAAAGATTAGAGGGAATTAGACTGAATTAGAGGGATTAGGCTGGAGACTAGGAGACTACTTCGGTAGTCCAGGCCACAGGGGATAAGGGCCACTGGGACTAGAAATGAGCTAAATGGAGAAAAAAAAAAAGAAGTCTTCTGTTTGGATCTATATGGTCACAGATAAGGCATGTGGAAAGTGAAGCATGTGCAATACTATGATCTCATTTCTATATCTGGTCACGAAAGTGAATAGTGAGCAAGCTAGAAACGTTAGGGAAAAAACGATTATGCTAGAGATAGGGAGAAGGAAGTGGTGGACGGAATGATGACACCACTGAAAGAAATCCTGAAGTCAGCATACAAACACAGACTAACGTGGATGTAGATATGTATACATATCCATAGACACACAGATGTGGGTTCACACCAGTCTGTAGAACTACTGTCATCCTGACCCAAAGCCTCCTCCTTGGCACTAGTGAGGGCTCATTCCCCTTTCACAACCAAGGCTTGCTCCAAAAGAGACTTTTTTGACTAGTGACACTGTTTCTAAACAAATTCAAGGGAAACAGTACACATTAGCAAAACCCTTCACACACCATTTTATTCAATTCCCTGCCTCAAGGTCAAACTGTTTAAGTTTCTGTTCTATTTCCAAAAATCTCCAGAGAAAGGCAGACATTTCCAGACAAAGCCAATGGTACCTAGCTAGAGATAAAGATTGAGCCCGTGATTTCATTGGTATGGGGAACTCCCTCAAACAATATAGGTCCATACCTATTTAACAACTTATAGATTTACAGATAAGGAAACGGAGGCTAAGATGGTTAAGTGATTTTTACCCACAGTCACAGAGCTAGTAAATGTAGAAGGCAGGGTTTGAACTCTGGTCTTCCTGATTCCAAGTCCAGCACTCTATCAGCTGTGCAGAATGTGAGCTCCTTAGAGCAGGGACTGTCTAGATCAGGAGTGACCTTCTAGGTCCTTGGGTGCTGTTTTTGACTAAGTCCAAGTTTTACAGAACAAATTTTTTTATTAAGGGAATTTGTTGTGTGAAGTTCAGATTCAGACTCTAGATTTTCTATGTATATACCCAGGGCTTGGCATTCAAAGCCCTTTGTAATCCTACCTTTCCAGTCTTTTTTTTTTTTGAGGTAGTTGGGGTTAAGTGACTTGTCCAGAGTCCTGCAGCTAGTGTCAAATATCTGGTCTGAGGTCACATTTGAACACATTAGATCCTCCTAACTCCAGGGCTGGTGCTCTCCCTTTTACACCTTAGTCCCCACCATATACTCTTCAATCCCATGACACTGGCCTCCTGGATGTTCCACAAACAAGACGCTCCATTTCTCTGCTCTGGATATTTTCTTAAGCCATCCTCCATGCCTAGAATGATTTCCCTCCTTCCCTTCAACTCTTGGATTCTTTGGCTTCTTTTAGGTCTGAATTAAAATCCCTTCTTCTGCTGGAAGCCTCTTCTAGCCCCTCTTAGTTCCAGTGCCTTCCCTCTCTTAAGTATTTCCTAATTATCTGGTATATAGCTTGTTCATACATATGTGTTGACTTATCTCTCTGACTAAATTATGAGCTCCTTGAGGGCAAGGACAGTCTTTTGACTCCTTTTGTATCCCCAGTGCTCACAACAACACCTGGCACATAACACACATTTAATAAATGTTTATTGACTAATTGGCTTAGAAAACACTTTAAAAATAGATTTCCATTCCATTTCCTAATGGGAGTTCACTAAATGCGTATTGTTAATCTACTATGAGAATAATGATTGTCTTTATCTTTTGAATAACTATACTTATTTATGACAAGAGAGAGATCTATTGAGGCCAGAGAGAATCTTTGGGAAGTGACAGTAATATTATTTTAAAAACAGCATCAATAAAATATATAAAAGGAAAAAAGGGGCGGGGAATCCACAGTTTTTTGTTCTAGTATCTCATAACCCCATGGTCAGGAAGTCCTACTTAGTATTCATCTATAATAGCTTCTACTACAGCTTAAGACCATATTCCCAGTGGGAAGGAAAACTGCAGCTGAGTATCAAATTCTTCTCATACTTCTCCAACCTCTCTGTGAAACTACAACTGACAATAACCTTTCCTCATCTCATTACTCTCAGTCATGGCTGCCCTTTCTTTACATAACACTTTAAGGTTTTTCAAGTACCTCATTTTATCCTCACATCAAGCCTGCTTGGTGGATTTTATGGGTATTATTCTCACAGGCATTTTTCAATTTAAGTTTTCAACATGCCCTAATCAGTCTGATCTAGGGTATAGTTTGATTGCTGTCCTCCTGGTCTGAGCTTTGCAAGAACCTCACCAACAGTTTGGGTCTGATCAACACAACTAAAGGTTTACCCCTGGTTGGAACTCCTATGGATAGTTGTTGTCCCTAGACAACTGTTAGCCTCTATCAACTAGCTGATTCATAAAAAAAAGAACTTCAGTCTTGCTCTTGGATCCAGTCCCATGCCTCAGCTATATGTCTGAGCCCAGGTCTGTGTCCTGAGCCCAAGGTCCTGCTCTGGTGTTAAAGTGATCCAGCTACAGTCTCACTCTTGCCTTTGAGTCATTAGGAGGAGAAGAGAGAAGGGAGGATTGTTTAGTACAAAAACATGAAACTAGGAGTCAGAAGATATGGATTCAAATCCTGATTCTGCCATGAATTCCCTATGTGACTATAACCATCACCCAATCTTTTCTGAGCCTCCGTTTCCTCCTGAGAAATGTGGACTGGATGAAACCTCTAAGCTCTTTTCCAGTTCTAGCGATCTATGAATCTGTAAGACACAGAGAGGTAGGGAAATAGTTGGACCATTAAGTCTATTAGAAAAGGCTGGAAATATTAAAGGTGTGGATGATATCATTCATAATACCTGACATTAACAGGACTCAGTTTACAATTTACAGTTTACAATTTACAAAACACTTTACATACATTTCTCCTTTAAACCTTACAACAGTCCTGATCAAAGGACTAATTGGAATGAGAGTGAGAAACAGGGTCGTGAGTGAGCAGAGCCTTCTGATCCCATCCAGGGTAAGGATGGAAGCTTTACCTGGGGTCGTGGGTGCCCAGTGACAAGGCACTGCAAAACAAGGGTATCCCCCTCACGAATAGTGTAGACACGCTCGCTGATGTTGTCCTCTTTCACTACACATGCCTGGCCTGCATGGACAATCTGAGCCTGAGCTGGAGCTGAGGAAAAAGAAGGAAGGGAATATTAGAGAAAAGAAGGAGGGGAAAGGGAGAAAAGTGAGTGGGTCAGGGAAGGAGATGTCTGAAGGATAAATCCAAGTCCCAGGATGACAAGTAGACAATAGAGAGATGACCCGAATCATGGCACTCTCCTACCTCAAACTCTCCCAGGGTCCTGGGTCCCAAGGAAAAAAAAAGTATATTTTTAAAAAC
Source organism: Pseudochirops cupreus (assembly GCA_028627135.1). NCBI lineage: Eukaryota > Metazoa > Chordata > Mammalia > Diprotodontia > Pseudocheiridae > Pseudochirops > Pseudochirops cupreus. The sequence continues at coordinate 199,554,012 of CM053584.1, forward strand.
TCTTCTACATGACCCAATCCAGAGAAGGTGTGGGAAATCAGGCTAGGATTAGACTGTCCCCTTTCCCTATAACAAATCAAGCCAAATTAAGTCAACAAGAATTTAGTTAGGCTCACTATTGGTCAGGCACTGTGCTAAGCACTGGGTATATAAAGAAAGGAAAATAATAGTTCCTGCCCTCAAGGAGCTTACATTCCAATGGGGGAAGATACATAAAAGGGAGAGATAGAAAGAGTAGAAGGAAGGTACCCTAGCAGTGGTGTGATGGCAAAATCCAGGGAATGAAAAAATGTTTGATCTGGGCACTCCCTCAAAAGTAGAGGTTCTAGGAAAAACTTACCAAAGAAAGAAGTGGGACACAGGAGTGGTGGGAGAAGGCAGCTGAGTCACTATGTGGAAGTCTGGAGAATGAAAGATGGCTGGTCTGAACCCTTCCTCAGAGTGGAGGTTTTGAAAACTCTCTTTTATCCTACATCTTTGCTTCCCCTATAAACTCAGTCTGAGGTATACCCATTTGTATATGGATTCATCACTCTAGTAGAAAATTCCCCCCCCCCCATTCCTTGTGGATGTGGGAGGGAGGGAGAAAGAATGGGACAGTGGATATTCTATATTCCCTGAAGTCAGAGTTTATGTCTCCTCCACCCAATAAAGAGCATCTGAAAGCAGGCATTGTAGTTCCTCCACCAGATTGGGAGTTCTGTAAGGGCAGGAATCGCAAATCAATCAACAAATCTTTATTGAGTACCTACTATGTGCTAGGTACTGTTAGGATTACAACTATAAAGAATGAAACAATCCCTACACACAAGTAGCATATATAGGCATGCAGAATATATGTTCTATATACACAGCACAAATATAAAATGAATAAACACAGCAATATTAAACACAAAGTAGCTTGAGATAGAGAACATTACAAAAAAAATTGGTTCCATTCCCCAAGAATTCCTCCTTTTCCCCTCTTCCTTATCTCACACCATTGAGACAGCTTCCCCAGTATCTCCTTCATGCTGGTCTCATTTAAAGAAGCCACCTTTCTCCTTACCAAAACCAGCCTCTCTTCACACATCCTTGATTCCATCATCTTCCAACCTTTCTAACAGTTTGCTCCCCCTATCTTCACCACTCTCTTTTATCTTTATTCTCTCCCTAACTGCTGACTCTTTCATAGATGTCTACAAAACAAGCTTATCCTTGAAAAAAAAAATCCACACTTGATCCTATCATCCTGATAGATGGCTATTATCCTTTATCTTTTTTTTCCTTTTCTAAATAAATTACTCATGAAAGCAATCCCCACTAAATGCCTCCACTTCCTCTCCTCTCACTCCTAACTCTCCATAGTCTGACTGACCTCTTGAAGCTACTCTTTGCAAAGTTACCAATGGTCTCTTACTTGCAGAATCTAGTGGATATTTCTCCTTCTTGACTTCTCTGTTGCATTTGACTCAGTTGATCACCTTTTTCTCGATACTCTCACTTCTCAAGGTCTTCATAACACTGCTCTCTTCTGGTCCTATCTATCTGACTGTTTCTTCTCAGCCTCTTTTGTTGGTTCTTCATCCATAACCAATCTATTGTCAAATCTTAGCATTTCTCCCTCCAACTGACACCCCATTCTCTCCATTCATATTACCACTACTCTGGTGCAAGTTCTCATCACCTCTCATCTGGACTTATCTCTTCTTCCAGTCTCTCTCTACTCCAATCCATCCTCCACTCCACTGACAAAGCATCAGTCTTCCCATCTAACCCCCTGCTCAAAGAACTCCAGTAGCTCTCTATTGTCGCAAGGATCAAATATAAACTCCTCTGTTTAACATTTAAAACACTTCATGAACTTCCCCCTTCCTGTCTTTTCAGTATTCTTACACTTTACCTTACCATCCAAATTGACTGATCCACTTTCATTCTTCATACACAATATCTCATATGCTATCTCCCATTCCTGTGCTTTTGCAATGACTGTCTCCCATGCCTGAAATGGTCTGCCCTCTTAACTCTCTGCCTCTCAGTTTCCTTGGCTTTTTTCTATACTCAGATCAAAGCCAAAGTTCTTTTCCAATATCACCCCCACCCCCTGCCAGCTACTAATGCCTTATCCTCTCAGATTGCCTTCCTTTCATTCTGTATAGATCATTGAGGTCAGGGACTGGGTTTTTTTCTTTCTTTGAATCCTCAGTGGTTCTCACAGAACCTGGCTAATAACAAGTGCTTAATAAATGTTTGCTGACTGATGACTGACTTCAAGGATCAGGAATGGATGACTTTTTGCAGATGAGTGTGGGAAGAGAGTGATGTCTATGAGGCTGAGCAGATATGTAGGATCCAGATTACAAAGGGCTTTAAACAATAAACAGAAGGGGTTTTATCTTATCTCAGAGGCAATAGGAAGCCACTGGAGTTGATTGAGTTGAGTCATCTGGTGGCAACAGTGTGGAGATGAAATGGAATGGGGAAGAGACTTGAGGCAAGGAAGTCAATTAAGCAAGAAGAGATGAAGGTCTGAACTAAAGTGGTAGTTATATGAAAGGAGAGAAGTGGTTGGATACTAGAGATGCTGTAAAGGTAGAAATGGCAAAATTTGCCAGCTGATTGAATATGCGAAGTGAGAGTGGGGAGTTGAGGATAAAGCCAACACTATGAACCTGGTAGATTGGAAGGATGATGATATCTTCAATAGAAAGAGGGGAATTTGGAAAAGTTAAGAGTAAGATCAAAGGAAGGACAATGAGTATAGTTTTGTACATGTTGATTCTGAAATGTCTCAGGGGTATCCAGTTTGAAATGTCCAAGAAGCAAATGGTGATGTGGGACTGAAAAGCCATCTGCATAGAGAATATAGTTAAACCCAAAGGAGCTAAAGAGGTTATCAAGAAAGATAACATAGAGGGAGAAGAGAAGAAACCCTAGGGCAGAACTTTAGGAACATCCACAGTCAGGGTTGTGATATGAGGTCCTTCCATCAGTCTAGGATGGTAGGAACCATGTTTCCTCTCATCAGAGTGAGAGATCCCTAAAAGTAAGAAGTATGTCTCCTCTCAGCAGATTGGGGGGTGTTTTCTTCCTCAATCCTTAAACCTCTCTGCACCAGGTGCACACACAATCCCTAGTATAGACACGGTTCTTTGCAAGGATGATGTTCAATCCAAAATTGACTTTGTCTGAGCAATGTACTTTTGAGTTGGTCCAGACTTGGAAAATGACTGGGTGAGTATCATTTCATAGTGTCATAGAATAATAGGATCATAGATTTGGAGCTAGAAGAGAACTTGGAGACCATCAAGTCCAACCCTTACATACAACCCTTTATAAATGAGGAAAATGAAGAACAGTGATTAAATGACTTGCAAAGGGTCATGCTACTAGTGTCTAAGGTGAGATTTGAACTGCTCAGTCTCTAACCTGTGAGTCCTTAATTCACTGGTTACTCACTTCACAGTTGAGAAGATTTGGGAAGTAGTGGGAGGTGGAGGGGAAATGGTGGGCTTAAGACCAGGATGGGCCCTCAAAGGAGGCCATATAAGGGGAGTTATTTGAAAACAGGAACTTAACTGTCCACCACATGAGATTGAGAGCTAGTAAGTTCAAATCCAGCCTCAGACTCAATGACTCTGGTCAAGTCCCTTCATCTTTGAGAGATAATCAGTCTCAAAGTTGAAATAGACCTCAATGATCATCTACTCTAATATGAAAATGAATAGAAATCCCCTCTATATAATTCCCAGTTGGTTATCCAGCCTCCAAATGAAGACCCTCACTATCTTCCCCCTCTCTCTCTACCACACCTCATGAGGGAATCATGCTAATAATAATAGCTAGCATTTATAAAGTGCTTTAAAGTTTTTGAAATGCTTTATATATGTTATCTCATTTGGTCTTTAGCACAATCCTTGTTAAGGTATTATTTTTATCCTTATTTGACAAATGAGGAAACATAGCTAGCATGAGTCACATAGCTAGTAAGTTCAAATCCAGCCTCAGACTCTATGACTCTGGTCAAGTCCCTTCATCTTTCTCTGCCTCAGTTTCCTCATTTGTCAAATAAAGACAAAAATAGCACCTTCATAAGGATTGTTCTAAAATCCAAATGAGATAACATATGTAAAGTATTGCATAAACCTTAGATCACTATGTAAATGCTAGTTATTATTATTGTGTTCCCCCTCGTGGTGGTGGTGGTCGTGGGGTATGTGTTGGATTTTCATTTGGAGGCTGGATTGCCACTTGGGGATGATATAGATGGGATTTCTATTCAGTTTTGTATTGGATCAGATGACTCTGAGGTCCCTTCCAATTCTGAGTCTGGTTCTCTGATGCTTGAACTCTCAATCTGATGGGGCAGAGAGCAAGTTCCCATCCTCAAAGAACTTGCCTCTAGGTCTAACATTCTATCTCCTGAACCAACTGACAGTCTTAGGAGTTATAGTGTCCTGAAGTAGCTGATTCCTTATTTAAATAGGTCTAATAGTTAGGAAGATTCTTCTTTTGAATCAACATCTGCTTCCCAAAATCCTCCACTCATTGCTTCTAGTTCAGCCTTTGGGGTCAAAGCAAAACAAGCGCACTTCCCCTTATATATGAAAGCTAGTCAAATGCTAAGAGCTCTTTTTCCCTCCCCTGAATCTTTTGTTTTGCAGGGTAAACATATCCATTCCTTCATCTAAACTTTATAGCATCATAGTTCTAGAATTAGAAGCAATCTGAGGGGGCCTCCTAGTACAACCTCGTTATTTTATGGTTGAGGAAATTATTGAGACTTGAGTTGAGACATGTCCAAGGTCACACAAGTAGTAAGTGACAAAAGTTGCGTTGAACCAAAGTCCTCTGACTTTAGAGTCGGTGTTTTTTCCACTGTAGCACAATTGCCTCCCTTAAGTGCTTATGATCCTCCACTTAAATTTAAACGCTATCTCTGATTTCTATGGAATCATCTCAAAGAAAACATTTTTCCCCTTATGGTGAGTAATACTGATATGAAGGAGTCATTCAGCTCCCTGTTCAAGTCAGTCAGCCTCCTTCTTGCCTCCAGTATGACCTCAGGACACCTGTTACTGTTAAGGTGGCTGCCATGATGAGAGAAATGGAGAGGGAGGGGGACATACAGAGAGGGGAAGGCAACTTATTCCAGCCTACCATCTGGTACCTTCCTATTTTAACTAATTAATCTTGCTAACGAAGGTTTTGAAAGCTTGAAAGTGCTGTCAGCACACTCTAAATTAAGTACCCTAGGGCAAAGCCCCATTCACCCTGCCCTAGTTTAGGTTCTTCAAATAAGTAAACAAGAAAGCAAAGAAGATACTTTTTTCTGTTCCCTTCTGTTTTCCTCCTTCCCTCTTCCCTTTTTCCTTTCTTTTCTTCCTTCCTTTCTGCTTTAAAAAAAAATACAGCCGGACAAGTGTATATACAGTTCTGATTCTACCAATTTCATTCTACATCACTTTACTATGTTTGTATGCTTCATATTTATCATTTTTTGTAGCACCATAATATTCCATAGATTGTAAACTCTTTGAAGGCGGGGATTACGGCACATCTTATACTTCTTTCATCTTCTTGAGGTCAAGGCATTCGTCTTCACACTGGAGGCTTTCTGAGAGACCAAGGGCCATCTTGGCTGCAGGGAATATATCTCCCCAAATAGACTAAGGGCTTCTTGATGACAGAGACTATGTCTCTCTGTCAGATTGGGAACAACATGGAAAAGAAAGAACCATGTCCTCCCTCCATCAGACCAGGGAATCCCCAGAGATAGGAACTTTCCTTCCTCTATTCCCTCCCCACTCCAGAAAGGAGGATGATACAGGACATAGTGCCTGTGTTCATAGACCCTGGGGCTGGCATACTGTTAGGGCAACCAATCCAAGCCCAATCCCCCGCTAGAATAATAGTTCTAGGAGAATAATGAAGGTTTCCCTATTGTGCTCCAAACACAATTTTTAGAATTCTGACAACATCTTCCCTTTCCCCTACCTCACAAAGCTTTTACTTTTCAAGTGGTTTGCCCAAGTTCAGACACCTACAGTATTTCTCACCTCTCCCTTGGTTGCCCTCCTGACCCTTTATGTGCTCTAGGAAGATGCCTCTCTTCCAAGTTCAAGGATAAACACTCTTCACCACCTAGTGAATGGAGCAATACCAGCTATAACAATGACAATAAAATAATGATACCAACTTAGATCCATATGGATGCTTACATATACATTCTTTCATTTGATTTGGCTTGGTGCCACGGTGCAGAGAGAGCTAGACTTGAGTCAAGAAGACCATTGTTCGAATCCTGCGGTAGATACTTACTAGCTATGTGAGCCTGGGCAAGTTATTTTTATTTATTCATTTGTTTTTTATTTTTGGAAGGGGTAGGGCAGTGTAATTGGGGTTAAGTAACTTGCCCAAGGTCACGTGGCGAGTAAGTATTAAATGTCTGAGGCCAGATTTGAACCCAGGTCCTCCTGACTCCAGGGCCAGTGCTCTATCACTGTGCCACCTAGCCGCCCCTGGGCAAGTTATTTCATTGCTCTCAGCCTTGGTTTCCTCATCTGAAAAAGGTCATAATAATAATACCTACACCATAGTATTGTTGTGAAGATCAAATGAAATGACATGTATATAATCTGTTTTGAAAAACCCTCAAGCACTATATAAATGGTTTTTTTTTATCTCTTTGCCCTCTATTTGTTTTTATTTATAATATGTTGTTATAATTACTTCCCATAACAGAAGACATTGAAGTGCAGTGAAAAGAGCACAGCATTTGTAGCCAGAAGAACTGGGTTTAATTTCTACCTCACTGCATACCTATGTGACCCTAGAAAAGTCACATAACATTCCTGGGCCTCAATTTCCTCATCTGTAAAGTGGAAGCATTGGACTAGATGACCTCTAAAAATCTCTTCCAGGTCTAAAATCTCAGAGTGACAAATTATGCATTTGGGAATGTGTATGTTTTGCCCTTGCCTGGGAGTCATAGATTTGTATTCTAGGCTTGTCTCCAGGACTAACTACTGATTCACTGTCGGCCTTGGTTTCCCTATCTGTAAAAAAAAGAGACTCATCTCTGCCTGATCTAAAGACCCAAGGGGATCACAGTGACAGTGAAATCATAGACTAGATGGAAAACGTTTTGTCAAGTACAAGTGCTCTACAATGCTGTGGGTCACGATCTCAGCCTCCAGCAAAAAGCTTTTAAGTGTCTATCATGCCTGGCAGGGAGGGTCAAAGAAATGCTGTCAGGAAGCCCTGAAGTCCAGTATCAAACAATGGGTCATTGCTAAGGGAGTTTGGAGGGCAGACAGAGCAACAGCAGCGCCAGCAGCACCAGTCTGGAAGGAGGACAGAAATGAGGAATGAATAGGGGCAGGAGAAGAGGGAAATCTGGGTGAACAAAGAATTTAGGCTCACTTGGAGGCAGCTAAAAAGGCAGTCACCAGTGGACCCAGTATCTACAAATTGGGATGAACTCTGAAACAACAGCTCTGCCACAATTCATAACTATATAGGGAGAGAGTTCGGGTCGGGGGTGAAGATTATCCAAGTCTTATCTCCCAGGGCAAGGTAGTACATTGGAAAGAACATCAGACCTGAATTCTAATTCTGGCTTTGCCACTAACTTACTGGGGCAAATGATGTCATCTCTCTGAGCATGTCTCCTCATTTGCACTTAGCACAATGTCTAGCACATAGTAGGGTGAGCAATGAATACTTTCTTGATTGATTAATTTATAAAATAAGGACCATTCCCATGACAACAGAATCCTTTTCTGTGTGTTACAACCTCAGAGGAGTAAGAGCTACCCAAGGGGTAGAGAGTGTCTCTTTTTGTGTCCTATGTCCCCAGAGCCTTGTGCAAATAATTGTTGAGCTATATATGGCACTGGGGTGAACAGATAAATCAGTATGGACATGAACCTTGCCCAAAGGGGCTTGGTTGCCTCAAACCCTGAGACAGAGTTTACAGGAACATTTAAGGGAGACATTAAATAAACATCAGAAACAAATTATAGGAATATAGGTGAAAGGGAGTCTAACCTAGTCAACTGAACATTAACCTTAGAATCCAAAGACCAGAGTCCATGTTCTGTCACATAATAGCTATGTGACCACATGCAAGGCACTTAACCTAACTACCCCCAGGCATTCTTCAAGACTATAAAACACCAAAGAAATTGATGCTCTGCATACATGGAAGGAATTTCCACACTTGCAGGTCCCCTACACTGACCCAAGGATTAATACACAGGGTTAAGAGAAAGGAAGAGAAGAAACATGTGCCAAGGCACTGTACTACATTGTTATTGGTTCTTCTCCTCCCCCTCCTCTTCTTCTTTTTTCTTTTCCTCCTCTTCCTCCTCTTCCTCTTCCTCTTCCTCCTCCTCTTTTTTTCCTCCTTCATCTCCTCCTCCTCCTTCTTCTCCTCTTCCTCTTACTTTTCCTCCTTTTTCTTCTTGTTCTCTTCCTACTCCTCCTCAAATATTATCAATTTTTACAATTGAGGAAACTGAGATAAACAGAGGTTAAGTGATTTGCCCAGAGTCACACAGCTAGTAAGTACCTGAGGACTGTTTTGAACTCAGGTCTTCCTGTGCTCTATCCACTGTACCACCAGCTGCCTCAGCAATATCCACTTTGTCACCAGGGACAAATGTTTGCTTTCTGTCTCTCCTCTCTTCATTCACCCTGGAGACTCTGGGGATGAAGGTCATGTTCATTCTATTCTAGGTAGCCAAAATCCACAGATAAATATAACAGTCCCTTACATTTATAAAGGATTTTGTGTTTTCCAAAACTTTTATTTCCACAAGCTTTTTTCTTGTCTCATAAAAATTCCTTGAGGTAAGCAAAGGCATGGATCCCTCTCCTCTACTTTACAGATGAGGAGACTGATGCCTAGAAAGGCAGTGATAAGCCCCAGGTCATATAGAGAGTTAATAGTGATGTAAGCAAAGGAACCCAAGTCTCCTGACTCCCAGCCCAGAACTCTTCCTGCTGTACCAGGCTGATTAGAAAAGCAAAAGGCTTATCATGGATAGACAAGTTTGGGAGATGAGTACCAGATCTGTGTTTTCCAGGATCCAGACAGTAAACCTATTCCTATCTCCCTCTTGCCAGTTCACTCTGGCCAGCCTCTAGAGGATCAAAAGCTTAGTTCAGGAAACGGCAGTGCTCAGCAGGGAGAACACGTCTGGTTTATCAGGGCCTTCTCTTCCTTCCCAAAAATCCTACCCAGTAGCACCAACTTCAAGGTTTTATGTCATACGGTATTCTACACAGTCTATATGGATCCTCCAAATTGAACCTGAATTCATAGAATCTTACAAAATCATGGAATGTGAGAATCACAAGGTCCATGGAATTTTAGAGTTGAAGAGACCTTATTAGGGGTCACCTAATCCAATCCCAAAATTAGTAGGTGAATTCTATTAAGGCTATGCTCTCTGACAAAGGGATGCTTCTATGTATTATTACATGTAGGTATGAATAGACAGTTGGGGAGACTTTACCACTTAGTTTTCGTAACTTTGGGTCTCCTCCTGCCAGAGCACTTAGAAAGATTATAAACAGGATTTTGCTGTCCATGGTACCCTACCAGCACTCAAGGAGCATCTCTATTTCCCATAAGCACTTGTTCCTGTGTGAATTTTCCCCTACAGTGATTGCTAATGTAACTTGTAAGGTAACTTGACAGCAAGGTAATAGGAAGACATGGTGGGATAGGGAGAGGAGGAATCTAGACTTGATGTTAGATTCTTTTCTCATCTTTTCTTGGAGGCCACCACAGCAGACTAGAAGGTCTTTGACTGGAAATTTCCTTAGCTTGGGAGATAAAATCCTATTGTTCCTGCTTTGCTAAATTAATCAACATTTACTAGTCATTTAGTCTATATAGAGCACTATGTTAGAAGTTTAAGGAGATATGTTAAGATATGACTGGATCTCTGACCTCGTAGAGTTTACTGAGACACATATTGGCCTACCAGCCCACATTTCTATACTCCAGAAATAAAAAAGGGCTGCCTTTAGGGTAAGGAAAAATGAGTTCCCTATTAGTTGAGGTGTTTGAGCAGTGGCTGGATGACCATTTATTGGGGATGTTGTAGATAGAGTTCTTGATGTCTGGTAAAGATTGAGTTGACCCCTGAGGTCTCTTGAATCAATCAAAAAGTACTTATTAAGTTCCTATTATGTGCCAGCACTGCACTAGGATCTGGGGATACAAAATACAAAAGTGAAACATTCTCTTAACTCAAGGAACTTACGTTATTTGGGGGCGGGGCAGACATATACAGCATGTAACACTCCAGTTCTCAACTCCAATCAGGGCAGGCTGTGCCCTTTCCTGGGATGCTCTCCTTCCTCACCTCTACTCCTGGCTTCTTTCAAGTCTCAGCTAAAGTCTAACCTTCAAGAAGCTTTTTCCAGTTCTCCTTAATCTTAGTGACTTCCCCCTGAAACTAACCCCAATTTATCCTGTATATTGTGAGCTCCTTGTGAGCAGAGACAGTTTGCTTTTTTGCTTTTCTCTGTATTCCCAATGCCTGGCACAGAGTAGGACCTAGATAACTGATTTATATGCAAAATGAGTTGTATACAAAATATTTGTAAAATAAGCTGAAGGCAATTAAAAGGGGAGGTACTAGCAGTTGAGGGGAAGGGGAGGAAATTGGGAAAGGTCTTGTGTAGAAGGAAGCATTTGAGCTGAGCTTAGAAACTAGGTGTTCTAGGGGGAATTCTTTAATTCTCTGATTGTGTAAGATGTGGGGGATGGGGACAATCTACAGCCAGGATGATCACAGCTGGATAAAGGAGAGCTGGCTGCATTTGAGGGGTGATTGAAATCTCAAGTCAAGCAAACTGAAAGAGGCTTCGGGAAGTTTGACTGACTCCTAAACTATAAGATCCTTGAAGGCAGGGGCCATTGACCTCGTGATCAATGTTTATTAAATACTTGCAATGCAGGAGGGGTGCTACCCTTCATGCTAAGGGGACACAGAGAAGTGTAAGACAGGTCCCTGTCCTCCAGAAGTCTAGCTGGGGAGACAGGACATGAACAGGTACATAAAAAGATGAAATAACAATATGATGCAGCATATGGTGAGCAATGAGAAGAGAAGCGAGGGCTGTAGGAGTTCAGAGGAGAGAGAATCACTGTGGGCTAGAGACCATATGTTCAGCCCCTGTTGTCATATTTCTTAGTTTCCTCCCTCCTTCCCTGACCCCAAATATTTAACACAGTGCTGGGCACAACATCAAGCTCCCTCTCTTTAGACTTTGTTGGATGGATCCATCGAGCCATGTTCATTGGCCTTTCTCAGAAACCACCCCTCCCATTTTTGGCCCCCCTCCTCTGTGTGAGAATGTTTATTGATCCTTTTATGCATGTAATGCAAATGGACAGTTAATAATTTAACCGAGTTAACGGTGCTGAAATATTAACGGGCTTTTCTCTTTTAATTAGCAGCAGAGTGAGCCCCAGTCACGAGCCTGGGAGGCTGCTTGGCCGAAGGGCACCCAGCCAGTACCTTTCTGGACCTAGGGTTGGAGGAAGACCAGAAACCCAGGCTGAGAGGGTGGCCTTCTGGGACCTCATCAGAGGATTTGGCCCCTCCTGCCCCCATCAAAATACCCTTCCCACAGCAAGCCTGATTATAAGCCCTTCCCTGGCCCAAATGTCTAAGTCCAGCTGTGCTTTTCACTGCTGCCAGGACATACTGGCATGGAGCCCCCACACAAGGTAAGTTGCAGCAAACTACAGGCTTGCCTAGAGGCAGAGGGATGAACCAGACACCTGCTGGAGGGCCCTAGCTGCTAATGAGGCTCCAATGCAATGATGTGTTTAAAACAGGTCCCAACTTCACTGGAGCTGAAGTTTTAAAAAATCAGTCAGTCAGCAAGCATGCATTAAGTATTTACCATGTGCCAAGCATTGTACTAAGTACTCAGGAGACAAAGAAGGGCAACAGCCCAGTCCCTGCCCTCAAGAGCTCACAGTTCAATGGAGGAAACAATATGAAAACAACTACGTACAAACAAGATAGAAACAGTGTAAGTGGAAAATAATCTCAGAGAGAAGGCTCCAATAAATGAATGAAAGAAGAAATGTATTTATTAAGGCTCCAATAAATGAACAAAAGAAGAAATGTATTTATTAAGTGCTTACACTTACTATATTTTTTGTTTTCAAGGCAATCAGGGTTAAGTGACTTGCCCAGGGTCACACAGCTAATAAGAGTCTGAAGTCAAATTTGAACTCAGGTCCTCCTGACTCTAGAGCCAGTGTGCCACCTACCTAGCTGCCCCTTAAGTACTTATTACAGATAAAAAGAACATTTCTGAGAACTACAGCTACAAGCAGAAATGCAAACTACTTCCTGCTCTCAGGGAGTTCATAGTCTAATGGGGGAGATAACACAAATTCAAGGTTTCAACTCCAAGTTAGATGGAAAGCTCCCACGGTCCTATGGAGCAGTGGCAAAAACAGATCATGATGCCTTTTCTTGAAAGCCATTTCCACAGATAAAATGACATCAGTTTCTGACACTAAAATATTGGGTGTCGTGGTAGCATCTGCCTGCACGGTGGCCAGGCTTCAGTCTTAAAGATTGCCTCCCAGGAAAACAGCCAGGGGCACAAGGCTCTAGAGTTCAGGGTCCTGGGCTACCTCCATCAAAGTCTGAGGGGAAATAGTACTTAAGGTGGTGGTGGTGGTGGTCTGACTCATCTGGCACATGCTGCCTCTTGTTTCTCTCAGGACACCTGGAGGAGAGCTCATTGTGTATGAGTCACACCCATGACTTAGTCTGGTCTGACCTTTAAGAAAACCATTTTTGGTAACTGAATGGAGAACGGATTGGAGTAGGGAAAGACTGGAGGCAGGGAGACCAACCAGAAGGCTATTTAACAGTGCAGTCATGAGGTACTGCTTCAACTAGGCTGACTTTCCTGCTTTATGCATAGCAGTGGATTGGCAGTTGATGGTGATTGCTAGCCACTTCTCCACAGGAGTTATTTCCCTGGATGATGGCTAGAAACAGGACTGATGGTCTAGGACTAGTACTAGCAGTGGTGGAGGAGGGTGGGAGTCATGAGAAAGACCTTGAAGAAGGTGAGATTTGACAGAGGTAGACGAGGAAAAGCATTCCAGGGAGGGAGAGATGGGAGAACATCCAATGCAAGACACGTCGGTAAAGTGTTCTATGTGAGGAGCATTAAGACTGTTGCTGGATTGTAGAGTACATGGAGGGATAAGGAAAGTATGTGATGACTAGAAAGATATGAAAGGGACAGGTTGTGAAAGGCTTTAATTATCAAGCAGAAGATTTTATATTCAGTCCTGAATGTAATAGGGAATATACAGGGTAGCTCATTGTGTATGTGTGTGGGGGCAGAGGTGACTTGGTCAGCTCTGACTTTTAAGAAAATCATTGTGGCAGCCAAATGGAGAATGGATTGGAGTAGGAAAAGACTGGAGGCAGGGAGGGAGACCAACCAGCAGGCTATTCAAACAGTGCAGTCATGAGGTGATGGGGGAGGGAGGAGAAAGGGAGGAGAAGGGAAGTATAGGAAAGAAGGAGCTGACAGCCTAAAGAGAAAGATTAACCTTCTAGCAGTTTTGAATTGTATCTTTAGCTTTCCAGTCTTTACCCTAGAGACCTAGTGACTCTAGCCCAATGCTGGAAATTTGGACCAGTCAGTTCAATTAAACAAAAATCTAATTTAATAAACATCTATTGAGCACCTATTATGAGGAAGGCACTGGAGATACTAAGACAAAAATTAAACCATCTTTGCACTCAAAGAGCTTATGTTCTTTTAAAAAATATACTGATATCTTTTGTTTTTACATTTTTAGTTCCTCTTTAGAGACCATCCCTTATGATAAAGAAAGAGGGCAGCTAGGTGGTGCAGTGGATAGAGTCCCTGATGTGGAGTCAGGAAGACCTGAGTTCAAATTCAGTCTTAGACTAGCTGCGTGACCCTGGACAAGACTCTATTTGCCTTAGTTTCCCTAACTGTAAAAAGAGGATAATCATAGCACTAAGCTCCCTGGATTGTTGTAAGGATCAAATGAGATAATGATTGTAAAGTGCCTAGCACAGTGCCTGGCCCATGGTAGGTGGTAAGTACATGAGTCAGTCAGTCAACTAACATTTATTAAGCATTATGCTAAGTACTGTGCAGAAGACGAATTGGTGAAGAGAGAGACGAGAAGGAAAATTAGGAAGTTACATGTGTTGTAGAAGTCTGGGACAAAAATGATGAGAACATTAAGAGCGGTGGCTAAAGGGCAGCTAGGTGATGCAGTGAATAGAGCACCCACCCCGGAATCAGGAGGACCTGAGTTCAAATCCAGCCTCAGACACTTGACACTTAGTAACTGTGTGACCTTGGACAAGTCATTTAACCCCAAGTGACCTGCCTGACCCGTCCAAAAAGAAAAAGGAAAAAAAAAGAGTGGTGGCTAATCAAGAGAAGAAAGGGGGACAAATTTGAGTTTTCAGAGTCCAAATCAACAAGACTTGACAACTGAATGGATATGGGAGGAGTCAAGTGTGCTCCTGAAGATAACAAAGTTAGGTGACTGGAAGGATATTAATACTCTGAAGAGAAACTTGGGAAACCTGCAGGAGGTGCAGAATTAGGGGAGATGGACATGACATGTTTTAGACACACTGAGTTTGAGATATCCACATCCAGAAAACATCCAGCTAGTCATGAATGCAGGGTCAGAAAACAAGAGAGATATGAGAGCAAGACAGGCAGACAGACAGGCAGACAGACAGACAGACAGACAGACAGACAGACAGATAGATAGATAGATAGATAGATAGACAGACAGGGATAATAGATAGATAGAGATAGATAGAGATATATGTAGCAGTGGTGCAATGGAGTGGAGTCACTCATCCTTTCCCATTTGCTCCATACCTTACCACTGACTCATTGCCTAGATTTATCCAAATAAACATTCCTTCTCCATTCTGGGAAATAGTATTAAAGATCTATAATTCTTTTTACTATTTCGTTAGCTCAAAGCCCCCAGCTAAAGACTAAGCTTTTGGGGGAAAAAAAAAAACACCTCCCTCTATCTCTCCTCTGGGGATGCTTTCCCCTCGTAACTGCATTTACAATAAGTATACCCAGACTAACAAAGGCCCTTGGTTGATGACTATTTATAAAGACAAAGTAAATGTCTAAAACAAAGAAAGGTAAACAGACTTTCCTGTGCCTAAAGGGAAAGGTTTCAGACTTCTGTCTAGAGAGCCGAAAGGGAAAAAGAAAATAGAAGAGTGTTGCTTTGGGGTTTGTAATCCAGGCGCTTCAGAAAAAACCCCAATAAACATCTGTTCCACTACTCCTCTGCCCAAGTAGCCTTGTTCCCACAGCCTTGGCCCTTTTCTTTGAGGTCTCTGCCTCTGACTGCACTTCTCCTCTCCCTCTCCACATGCCTTCTTGCAATTTCCCTTTCTCCAGCTCCATGCATCCCATCAGGAGCTGACTTTTAAAGGTCACCCTGAGGTGTGGTTTATCATTACTCACTCTATCCTGTTGATTCCTTTTTGATTCATTCAAGGGACCAATTCTCATCTCATAAAGGGATCACTTTTACCGTTAATTTACCACTTCCTGGTCTGCCCCTTTTCTTTGATTAGGTTTGGGGCTTTCAACACTCCTTTATTTATCTATTTAGGGAGTCATTTGCATAGAGATGACACTTGAAACGCTTGGTGTCTGTGAATTTCATGGTGAGTGAACTATCCTTCTGAGTGCTGGGCAATTGCTATAAATTAATACATTCTCTCTCTTTCTACTTACCCCAGGATCAGTGACATAAATAAAACTCTAGTGTTAGCTATAGCTGAGGAGAGTTTGGGCACATCAAAGAAACTCATAAGAAGGTGAAAGCCTCCTTGGAAATGGTGGGGTACTGGCAATAAAGGGAGGCAAGATCTCAAAGGCTAGTGTACAGCCTGCTACTGAGCTTCAGATGACCATTGAGCTAGTAGGACTAGATAAAAATCCCCCTCCTTATCACCTATGGGACAGATTCAGTCTCAATGTGTGACCAGAGGGGAATCTGGGAGACTTCCTGAATGTTTTCTTAACCCACTTTCCCAGAGTACTTAATCATTGGCACCCAAGAGTTTCACAGCTTATGATGCTACTCAAGTCAGTGAGCTCCGGCTTTCTCCAACAGATGTATTATGACTTCTCAGTAATTTGGCACCTACTTAACCCCTCCTTTGGAGATCATACACAAGAACCCTAGGTCTCTCCTGTCCTGCCTTAGTTTCCAGGATAATGGCTGGTCTGACACTTGCTATAGTAGCCTTGTGCTTGGGGGAGAGGCCCTGGGAGCAGTCATATCCCAGTCACTTTTGGAAAACTCTACATAATCAATAATGTAGAATGTTGTTTGTGGTTACTGAGTCATTTCAGTCTTGCCTGACTGACTCTTCATGATCTCATTTGGGGTTTTCTTGGCAAAGATACTAGAGTGGCTTGCCATTTTCTTCTCCAGCTCATTTTACAGATGAAGAAACTGAGGCAAATAGGGTTAAGTGACTTGCCCAGGGTAACACAGCTAGTAAGTGTCTGAGGTCATATTTAAACTCAGGGAGATGAGTCTTTCCCACTCCAAGCTCAGTGCTCTACCCACTGTACCACCTAACTGTTCAACAAACATTTATCAGGTACTCATTATGTGCCAGGCACTGTGCTAAGCATTTTACAAATATTATGTCACTTGATTCTCATGACAACCCTGGAAGATAGATAGGTATTGGTATCCCTCCTCCCACCTCCCCTCCACACAAAATTGTAGAAGAAATTCTTGGAAAACTTGAGTCTTTAGGCTCCCTGCCTGCCTGGCTCCTTCCTGCTCTTCTCTGTTCATCTCTGTCCCTATTGAGTTAAATTTCTCTGTCTCTGTGAGGGCCAAGCCCCAGGGTGTCTCCAGTCAGTAGAGGTGCAAAAAAAGTATGTGGGGACGTTCAGCGGAGCTGGCAGTACCCCTGGGAGAGCTGTGAAATTCTTTAGGGTCCCACTGGTTCTTTCACAGAGAGACCTTAAGGGCACCCCTCCTAGCCTCCGTTTGACAGACAGATGAGGTTTCTGCACTCAGGCAGTTCTAAGTCAGCTTGAAAAGACACACAGCCCCTGTCCTGAAGTGAACTCAGCTATATGTGAGTATCAAGGTCCCTGTCTTCAGAGACCTTTCCCTACCCAGACGGATAGGAAATAGGATTATAGAAGTACAAGATTTAGAGCTAAAAGAGATCTTAAGGAATCATTTTTAGCTCATCTCTTTCAGTTTACAGATGAGGAAACTGAGGTATCAAGAGGCCAAATGACTTGACCAGGGTCATACAGGCAACAAGAGTCTGAGTCAAAATTTGAATTCAGGTCTTCCTGACTCCAAGTTCAATGCCCCCTATCAATTATACTGCATTGTCCTCAGGGAACCTCCAATCTGATCAGGGAGACATAGTCTATGACCCAAGGGAGTCTCTAAAGCTGATGGGGAGGCACAATATCTGCCTTCAGGGACCCCCTAGTCTGATGGGAATACATAATCTCTGCTCTTTTGAAACTCCCATTCTGATAGGGAGACAGAGTTGCTGCCCTCAGAGAACCTCCAATCTAATGGAGGAGATATAGTCTCTAGCCTTGAGAAGCCGCCAGGCAGAGTGGGAGGCAAGATCCTTAAGAGCTCCAGTGCTTCTCATCCCAGATGGGCAGAGATAAAACCTTGGATTCCTCCCAGACCTCTCCAGGAGCAGCTTTTCATAGCCCGGACCTCCACCATCGCAGGTCCCAGGGGAAAGCAGTGCTGGGCACTAGGAGCTGGGTATCAGCTGCTAGAGGGCCAAGTATTAAGAATGGGAGATCAGATTGGGATATGCGCCTTTGGAGAAGAACAGGGCTTAGAACAGGCCCTAGATATACAGAGAGTTCTAACTCTGGGTTCAAGAGGTGGGGATCGGAAACTTCAATTGTTTAGCACATCAGGCCCAGGAATTGGGAGTGGGGAGGATTGGGAGAGATGGGAGTGATGAGACACAACTCTCTTGTCATATTCTTCCCATCCCCCAGTCAACCCAACGAGCCCTCAGTGGCCCATAACCACCCCCAATACCTACCTTCAATTCCTGACGCCGTTAAACCCTCTCCATCTTCCCTGCCTCCTCAGATCCACAGCCCAGCTCCGGGGCTCCTTAGCCAGGCTGTTTTAAAACCTCATAAAGCCGTGGGTGGGGAGTTACAGCTCTCCCAGGGCCCCGAGCCTTGGCCCAGGCTGCTGAGGCAAAGAGAAGGATAAACTCCGAGGTTTAAAACCGAGCAGCACTGAGATTTAATGTCCTCCTTACCTTTATTCCCTCACGAACTCACCCCCCTCATCTCTAGCCCTAAATCACTGGCAGCTGCACCTGCTCCCTCCTCCACCCCAGTCCTCAATCCCCCCAGCTTTCCATCCACTCACCCACTCCTGTTCCCTTCGGTTGTATTACATTGATGATGATAGCTAGAATTAAATAGTGCTTTAAAGGTTTGTAAAGCATTTTATGTCAATCACAACCACCCTCTGAAGTAGGTACAATTATCATCTCCATTTTATAGTGGAGGAAACTGAGGCTGAGAGGAGTTAGGTGACTTGCCCAGGGTCACACAGCTATTACGTGTCTGAGAAGGATTCCCACTCAGGTCTTCCTGACTACAAGTCCAGAATTTTATCTACTGCAACAGCTAGCTGCTTCTCAAAACTCCCAAGTGTTTATCACTCTTTCGTGAGTAGAAGAGTCAGCCTTACCTAGTTGTGAGTCTCAGAAAGCCTCCTCCAACACTATTTCCAAAACAGTCTCCACCAAACAAATTCTAAACTTCACAGTGAGTCTGTATGCTGCTGATGCCCGGAATTCTACCATTAGAGATTAGTTCATTGGGTTAAATATTGCCCTTTCCCTTTTAAGATGCAAACACCCCTGGGAGGGGTACCTTAATGTGAATGAGGCCTCGGTGTAGCCAGCTGGTTTCCCAGAAAATCCCCACTCTGGATGCCTTGTTACCAACTTTTATACCTCTAAGAATCTCTGATGTTCTGAGGAGGTCCTGTTGTTCAGTAGTCTCAGTCATATCTGACTCTTTGCGACTCCATGAGATTTTCTTGGCAAAGATACAAAGATACTGGTTTGTCATTTCCTTCTCAGTTCATTTCACAGATGAGGAAACTGAGGCAAGCAGAATGAAGTGACTTGTCCAGGGTCACACAGCTAGTAATTGTCTGAGGCCAAATTTGAACTCAGGTCCTCCTGACTCCAGGCTGGCTCTCTATTCACTGCTCCATTTAGCTGCCCAAGTTGCTCCTAGTCTTCCTCAAAGAGTGGGGTATAAGAGAGACTAGGAACTTCCCAGACTTAAAAAGAAAGCTGGAAAAGAAAAGACTGGGGATCACTCTGGAAATATTAGGGGAGAGGATTCCAGCTGAATCTTTAGCATAACTCTCATATATAGGAATCTCTACATATTTTCCAAGCCTGAAAGCGCAGAGCCCAACCAGAGAGAGAAAGGAGCCAGTCATGGGGTTAAGAAGGACTGAGCCCAAGCAGAGGGAGAGACGGAAGGCTTCCCCGATCTTCCTCTCACTCTAGCCCCTCAGGTTTATAGGGAAATCTTCAGTCACCATCCTGCTATGGGGAAGGCTGAAGCCTGGGAAGGTAGTAGGATATGACAGCAACAAAAATTGCAGTTATAAAACTTCTTAGTCACCAACAACTTTGCTTCAATTATCTTATATGATCCTCACAACATTGCTGTGAGGTAGGTTGGATGTGGATTACATTTCTATCTTACAGATTCAGAATCTGGAGTTCGTGGTCCAGCCATGCTGGAGAGCAATTTGGAACTAGGCACCAAAAACCTACCAAACTGTGAATACCCTTTGATCCAGAGATGTACTACTAGGTCTATACCCTAAAGAGACCAAAGAAAGAGGAAAATGACCCACATATACAAAAATATTTCTTTTTATGGCAGCAAAGAATTGAAAACCAAGGAGATGCCCATCAACTGGGGAATGGTTGAACAAGTTATAGCATATGAATATGAATATTATGGTGCTGTAAGAAACTGAGGAAGGGGAAGTCTTGTATGAACTGAAGCAGAGTGAAGTGAGCAAAACCAGGAGAACAATTTATACAATTGCCAGGGACATCATAAAGGAAAATAGCTTTGACCAAAAACAGTATCAATACAATGACCAGAAACAATTCCAGAAGACTTAAGATGAACTGCTTCCTATCTCATGAGAGAGACGAGTGCAGATTGTGAATTTTTTTTTTTTTTTTGCTTTTTGGAAGGGGAAAGGCAGGGCAATTGGGGTTAAGTGACTTGCCCAAGGTCAACAGCTAGTAAGTATCTGAGCTTGGATTTGAACTCAGGTCCTCCTGACTCCAGGGCCAGTGCTCTATTCACTGTGCCCCCTAGCCACCTCTATGATTTTTTTTTAACATGGTCAATGTGGGAATTGATTTTACTTGATTATACATGTTTGTAATAAGAGTTTTGTTTTCTTGTTTTCTCAATTGTGGGGTGAGGTGAGAAGGATGAGAAGACAGATGTGAAAATAAAATAAAATTTAGTATAAAATTGAATCTGAGCTTCAGAGATGTGATGATTTACCCAAGGTTATATAATCAGCAAAGCTAGGACTGGCACCCAATTCTGATCTTAAGTTCAGTGTACTTTTTTACTATAAGAGAGGAAAATGGAGGGAAATTTTAAAAGATCATGGGGGAATAAGGGAGAGAACGTAGTAAAATCTGTAGTCATTGGGTAGGGGAAGAGAAATCAAAGGGATTGATAAGAAAACTGAGTCTAGAAGAGATTAATTGATATGGCCAAGGTCATATCAGGTCAGTGTGAAAATCCTAGGGTCAAAGACAGGCAGATCTTTAGAGGCAGATGCTATGCTTCTGACTTTTCCTATATATCCTATCACTCCTATCTCAGGGCTAAGCGCACAGCTGGTACTCAATATTGACTGGGACATTGTTGACATATTGACTGACTGATGGAGCAACAGGAAGAGTGATGTTGCTTTTGACGAGACACCAATGAGGGATCTCAGGATAATGTGGGTGGAAAGGACACTGGATTTACAGTCAGGAGAAGCAGATTCATATCCCTCTTCCAAAACTTACAGGTCTCTTCCCCTCTCAGGGGCTAAATCCCTCCCTCACTTGTCAAAGAGGGTGAAGAATAATAGCAACGTGCATCTCATAGAATTGTTTAGTCGTTTTTCAGTCATGTCCAATTGTTCATGACCCCATTTGGGGTTTTTTTTGGCAAAGATACTGGAGTGGTTTGCTATTTCTTTCTCCAGTTCATTTTACAGATGAGGAAACAGAGGCAAACAGGGTAAAGTGACTTGCCCAGGGTCACACACCTAATAAATGTCCGAGGTCAGATTTGAACTCAGGAAGATCAAGTCTTGCTAACTCCAGGCCTTGCACTCTATCCACCTCACTGCCTAGCTGCTTCTATGTTACTCTTAGAGTAGTTATAAGGAAAATGCTTCCTAAACATTGAAGTGCTATAAAAATGTGATTGCCAGGGGCAGCGAGATGGCACAGTGGATAGAGCGCCAGACCTGGAGTCAGGAAGACCCGAGTTCAAATCCAGCTTCAGACACTTGACACTTACTAGCCCTGTGACCTTGGGCAAGTCATTTAACCCCAATTGCCTTGCCACCTCCCCCCCCAAAACAGTGTGATTGCCAGGAGCAAATGGTTAATTCAGGTCAGGGACATCTGACTCCCATGAAGCTACATTTCAGAGATGCCTATTCTCCCTCCCTGAGCCACAATAATCTCTGGTGTTGGCTAACCAGTTGTCTTGGGAGGAGGTCCCCCTGATCCTGGCCCAGCCCCATCTCCCATGCTGGCACCAAGATAATGGATTAGCACAGGACTAGCATGGGAGCTGATGCTGGGGAGGAAAACTCCTGGGGCTGCTGTGTATTTTGTGAAAACCAAATCCAATAATGTGTTCTCCAACCAAGCAGAGCCTGCTAGGAAGTTTTGGCAAGACTGCCTTCCTTTCTTCTCCTGCTGTGCTGTTCCACTCCCTACCCTCCAAGCAGCCCCTTCCCCCAACTTCCCCAGGGCCCACGGAGAGCACCAGCTGCTCCTCTAGGCAGGAGCAGGGCCAAGGATAGGAGCCCTACAGGGCCTAGATCACCCTCCCTGCAAAGCACTTGCCCAGCAATGCCCACCCCATCCCTTTGCCCCCTTCCTGCTTGGCATAAATTGGAATACAAATCAGAAGCAAAAGCTTTCCCCTGTTTGAACAAATTGCTATGGATTCCCCCCTGTCTCAGGTCAGGGCTCCCGATGGGGAATATTTTCACTCGCTGACTGCTAATAGACTCGAGAGAAGCTGCCGGATCGATGGGCCAATACGAAGATTAGCCAGGAACTCAGATGCTGGCTTCGTTCCAGCTCCCATTCTGGTTCCCCAGCTCCTCCCATCTTCACCTCTCTTTACCCCTCACTCCATCCAGGGGCGGATGGCTATCCAACATTGGAGAGCTGTATAAATATGCCAGACTGAACTGGAGGGAATCTACCAACTTCGCTGCTGAGGGCTCGGGGGCTGCGATGAGGGTGGATAGTGGGGAGGGGCGGAGGGGGATGGGCCCAGGAAAAGGGGTGGGGTTTAGGAGGGTAGAAATTAATCCCGAGAGAGGCTAGGGGACAGTCTTGGGGAGTCGAGGGCAAAGTCTACGTAGGAAGAGAAAGGAAGAAAAAGGCAGAAAAACCTCCCGGCACTGTTTGACCCGCCCTATTTTGGAAGATCATCATTACAGAAGTAAAAGGTTTTGGTGGGAGAAAGTTTGGAATAAGGGAGAAACCGGAAATGTCCCGAAAGGGTTTACTACAGAGATAGACGCTGAGTTAGAATGTGAGCCTCTTGAGAGCAAGGATTGTCTTTTCTATCTGTATTCCCAGCCCTTGTCACGATGCTTTGCACAGGCGGAATGCGAAATGTTTCCCCAGTTTTCTCATCCAACACGAGGACGAGTCATCACATGTGACACTGAAGGCAGCTAGAAGATACAGTGGATAGAGCACAGGGCCCAGAGTCAGAAAAACCCTAATCCAAATTTGTCTTCAGACAGGTGGCACCGGGGATAGAGTGCTGGACGTGGGCTCTTCTTCCTGAGTTCAAATCCAGCCTCAGACACTTACTAGCTGTATGATCCTGGGCAAGTCACTTCACCCTGTTTGCCTCAGTTTCCTCATCTGTAAAATGAGCTGGAGAAGGAAATGGCAAAATGCTCCAGTATCTTTGCCAAGAGAACGCCAAATGGTGTTCCAAAGAGTTGGACAGGATTGAAACAACTAAACAACAGCTGCGTGACCCTGGGCAAATCACATAGAGCCACCTCATTTGTAAAATGGGGATAATAATTCTCGGGGTAGTATAATCATGGTAAAGGTTTTAGCGCAGTGCCTATGTTAGTTATTATTATTGTATTTATAGTGCTTAGCACAGCGCCTACCTAACACAGGGTAGGTACTTAAGAAATGCTTGTTCCTCTCTCCACCCCCCTTTCAAAGGGATCAGAAACAGCTTCCTTAACAGTCTCCCTGCTGCCCCCCACTACCACCATCTCCTAAACTGATTTGAGGGGGTGGACTGTAACAGTGGAATTCAATCCCAGGCCTTCCCAGCCCTCTCCACTCCACTTCTGATTTCTCTGGATGCTATTTGCTCCTTACCTGCCTCTACCTTTTCTTCCTCCGAAAGAGAGATTGGAAAAGGAACATGAGAACTGAAAAAAGGGTGGAAATTGGCTTGAACATTTTTCTCAAGGCTTCTTAGTGTGACCTGAGAGCCTAGCAGGGATGCCAAGGGCCATGGCAGGGGGACAGGACTACACTATTGTGATAACCTCTGACCAAACAGTTCTCATGCCATCTTTCAGGAACAACAGAAACAGGCAAAGCTCCAGATAAACCAGTCTGTGTCCTTTCATCAATCCTACCCTTTATGATGATGGTAGCCCCTTTGGCTACCACCCTGCCCCAAGGTTAGAGCCACCTCTAATTCTGAAGGTCTGGGTAGAAGTGTCTGTGATAAATCTGCCCCACAATACTGCTCATTGACTCAGCTCAGTCAGAGAAATGAGGCAGCTGGGTGGTTTTTCCCAAGGATGTAACAGGTAAGCCTATGGAAAGAATAAGTAGAACCCTAGAGTGGCTCATGTTTGTACACAGCTTTAAGATTTATCAATTAACAAGCATTTATTAAGCACTTACTATTTGCCAGACACTTTACTAGGGGGTAGGGACGCAAAGGAGAAAAATATAAAAGCAAATGTGCTTGCCCTCAAGCAGCTAACATTCTAGTAGGGAAGACAACATATACATAAAAGGTATGTACAAGATATACACAGAGTAGATGGAAGGTGACCTTAGAAAAGAAGGTGTTAGCAACTTTTTGGTCTTAAGAACTGAGTCTTAAAGGGTGCCATGGATTCTAGGAGGTAGGAGTAAGGAGGGAGAACATTCCAGGAAAGGGTAAAACAAAACCTGGAAAAGTAGGAAGAGTTCAAGTTGTGAAGAATTTCAAAAGGCAAAGAACAAAGGGTTGGTTTCCTTCCTTCCTTCCTTCCTTCCTTCCTTCTTGTTCTGGTTCTTGTTCTTCTTCCTTCTTTCCTTCCTTCTTCCCTCCCTCCTTTCTTCCTTCCTTCCTTCTTTCTTTCCTTCTTTCCTTCCTTTTTCCTTTCTTCCTTCCTTCTTTCTTTCCTTCCTTCCTTCCTTCCTTCCTTCCTTCCTTTCTTCCTTCTTCCCTCCTTGCTTCCTTCCTAAAGTCCTGTAAGGAAACTAGAGCAAGTGTTACCCTCCCCATTTCATGGATGAGGAAACTGAGGCTTAAAAAGAATGACCTGCTTGAGATCCAAAGCTAGTGAGTGAAGAGTGCAGCCTCAGGTCTCTTACTGAAAGGGCAGACAGAATTCCTTCCACATCCCACAGGCTTGTCTCAGGACAGCCTGGACCATTGGACACAAATTCTGTAAGAGAGAATTCCACTGAGGAGGAGACAGTTATAAAAATGTCCTTTGGAACACTGACTGATTTCTTTCCAGCCCAGGCTATGACTCAGACTCTTTTACATGGCTTTGATCATGGCTCTTGAACTTGGAGAGGACACATGTGGGAAAAAGGTCGGGGGTTGGGGGAAGAGATCCAGGCACTAACAGTATCAAAACGGAGCCCAGACCCTGAGTTCTAGAATGAGAGTGCTTGCTTGTTCACCCAGGTAGTTAGACTTGTCAGTTCCTCCATCCACTCTTTTTATTTTTATTTATTATTATTATATTTATTTAAATATTTTATTTATTATTATAGTTCCCCTTATTTACCCTGTCTTATGCCTTGGTCACCTAATCTTCAGATGCCTGAACAGGGGAAGGGCTGAGCCTAACACAATAAATTCAAGGCTCTCTAGCTCCCCAGGGCCAGGGGTGCTACCCTTGAATCTTCAGGCATCAACCTGAAAATGCCTCTTGGGGCTCATGCTAAAAGGGAGATGGGTTAAGGGTCTTATTCCCAGACCCTTCATAATAGAGAATAATAGAATTTAGAATGTCATAACTGAAATTCCCCGATGACAATAAATTGCCATCTGTCCTCTCTCTCTTCTTACAACCTCATTCTTGTATTTATGGTCTTCACTCCCACAATCCCTCCCTGTTCTGCCAGCCCCTTACCCTTATTCTGGCTTCATTCACCCCCTTTCGGAGCCTAAAACGTCCAGTTAGCTAAATCAATACTGTATTCTCCGAGGCCTGTAAATCCCGCAAAATCCTTGTTCTTCTAATGTTCTGGCCCAGCTAATCACTAACCCTGGTTAAATTCCACCAATTGTCTCTGCTCCTACTCCAGACATCACAAAGGGCTGCTGGCTGCATCTGCCATGAATTCATGTATCTGACCTCACTTAGGCGCTTACTGCTGGAAGGCAATCCTTGCGCTCATTTCTGATAGATTCCCTAGCATATGTCCCAAAGTGGTTGTTCAGAACCTTCCCCTCCATCCTTAAGTCCCCGGATCCGCTTCAACCACTACTCCCTTCTAACTAGCATTTATATAACATTTCTAGGTTTGCAAAATACTTTTAAAATATTATTTCATTTGAGGCTCACAACAACCCTGGGAGGAAGGTGCTGTCATTACCCTCGATTTACAGATGAAGAGCTGAGGCTTAAGTTGCCCAGTTAGCAACCGCCTGGGGCTGGATTTGAACTCAGGTCTTACTGATTCCGAGTTCATCATTCTATTTCCTGTGCCATCTAGCTAGCTGCCTTCACTCTCTTTCCTTTTTTTTTTAGGGGGGTAAGGCAAGGCAATTAGGATTAAGTGACTTGCCCAAAGTCACACAGCTAGTAATTGAGTAATTGAGCTCGAATTTGAACTCAGGTCCTCCTGACTCCAGGGCTGGAGCTCCATTCACTGCGCTACCTAGCTGCCCCAGGTGATCTCACTTTCTCCTTAACCAACAAGACGAGCACCATCGCCGCATAAGCTTCCGCATATTCCACAATTATTCTTTGCCTTTATTTACTCATGCTTTCCTCCGTCTTTCTCCCCAGTGGATGAACTGGCTGTCCTTGCAAGGCCAACTCCTCTGCCTTCTTCACACTTGATCTCATCCCTTCCTTCCTCCCTTCATGGCTTTGCTCCATCAATCACAGAATCACCTCATTTAAGAGTTGCAGGGGACCTCAGTGGACATCCAGTCCAATCCATAGACTAGTGGTCATCCATCCTCTTTCTCAAAACCTGCTACGGAGGAAAACCTGCCACCTCCCAAGTCAGCCCATTACAGTTTCCCTAATTGTTGGGAAGACATTTTCCTGCCATAAAGCCTAAATTTACCCTTTTCCAACTCCCTCTCCTTGCTCCTGGGTTTGTCTACTGAGCCAAACTGAATAAGCTCCATCTACCTTCCACAGGGTAAGGTAAATATATACTTTCAGGTGAATATCTGAATACAACTATCATGTCTCCCCGCCTCCTTCCAAATCTTCTCTTCAGAGTAAATATGCCCCCTTCCTTCAGCCCATTCTCCCATGGTATGGACCCACCTCCTGTCTACCTTTCTTTGGGCACTCTTCAGATTTTCAATCATCTCCACCACCCTCTCTATCTCTTTCAACTTCAATTCTCCTGGACTACTGGCTCCTCCCCCTCTGCACACAAATACAGTCCCCTTTCCTAAAAACAGAATCTTCCTTTGCCCCTCTTACCCCCTCAAGCTATCATTCTTTCTCCTCCCTTACACCACCAGACTTTTAGAAAGAGAAGTCAATCCTTACTGTTCTTGCATCCCCACTGCCCACATGCACCTGAGTCACCCAAATGTGAGCTCCTTGAGGACAGAAACTGTCTGTCTTTCTTTGTATTCCTAGCACTTAGTATAGTGGCTGGCATACAGTAAATGGCACACATTAACTAATTGACTGGATCCTTTTATAGTCTTGTTGATTTTGAATGAGGAGACCTCAGAGGCCATCTTGTTCAACAGCCTCATTAAGATAAGGAAACTGAGACCAAGAGAGGCTAAGTGACTTACTTACCCAAGGTCACACAGGTGGTAAATAGTAAGTAGAACCAATTCCTCTTTCCACTACAGCACATACTGCTGAAATCTCTATAAGATCACTAGAGACCTTCTAATTACCAAATCCTGTGATTTTATCTAAGTGGGCCTTGATCTCTCTTCTTCATGTGACATTGTGGACTACCCTCTCCTCCTGGTCATTCTATCCCATGGCTTCTCAAGTACTGCTCTCTCCTAGTTCTATTCCCACTTCTCTTATGATTCCTTTTCATTCTCTTCTTAGAGTTCATTCATTTATTCAACAAGCAGTTTTTAAGTACCTAAAGCATTTTATAAATATATGTATATGTATATATATATATACATATATATATATACATACATATATATATACACACATACACACGTATGTGTATAGATACATATGGGGAGAGAGAGGAGAGAGAGGGACAGAGAGAGAGAAAGAGAGAGGAGAGAAAGAGGTCACTTCTCTCATGTTTCCTTTTCATTCTCTTCTTATAGTTCATTTATGCAACACACATTTTTAAGCAACATACACACATATGTATTGTATAGATATGTATGGAGAAAGAGAGAGGAGAAAGAGAAGAGAGAGGGGGGAGAGGAGAGAGGAGAGGAGAAGAGAGAGGTCACTTCTCTTATGGTTCCTTTTCATGCTCTTACTGTTCATTTATTTGTTCAACAAGTATTTCTTAATCACCTTAAGCATTATATAAGCACAGCATTACATATATATATATATATATATATATATATATATATATATATATATATACACATATATACACATATATACGTATGCATATATATACACATATATGTATGGATATGGATATGTATGTATGTATGGAGAGAGGAAGAAAGAGAGAGAAAAAGACAGAGTCCTCATTCTTTTTGATTTCTCTGAAGCTTTTGACAGCATTAATCACACCTTTCTCATTACTTTCTCCTCCTCCCTCAGAGATACCACACCCTCCTTGTTTTCCTCCAAAATTCTCCAACCAATCTTTTGTTTCAGCACAAGCAGAACCAGGACAAGTAATGGTATATTTTCCTTATCACCTCCCCATCCTCCAGGACCTTGCTATAGCAGTGAGCCCCTATCTGTCATAGATCTTCCATCTCTCTCTCTCTCTCTACTGGCTTCCTTCCCATTTGCTTACAAAGAGTTCTCCACAATCCTAAGAAAAAAAACTCTTGATCCTGCTACTTATTTTCCTTTTTTCTTCCTTCTCTACAGAGCCAAACTTTTTGAAAAGGTTGTCTATTACCCATGCCTCCACTTCCCCCTACCTACTCTTTTCTCTGACTCCTTGTAAACTGGCTTCTGCCCCAATAATCTACTGAAATTGCTCTTTCAAAGGTCACTAATGACCTCAGAAATCACCAAACCCCATGACTTCCCTTTTGGCTCCAGGGTTTCATTCTCCTTGACCTTTTCTTCAATATTTGAAACTGCTGATCACCTCCACCATTCTATATCATTTCTTTTCCCTTGGCTCCAAAGACACTACTTTACTGACGTTTTATCACTCTTTCTCATCTCTCTTATTGGTTCTTTACTTTCTTTCCAAAGACTTAAGGTGGATATTCCCCAGGGACATGGCATCAGTCATTGGTTCTCTTTCTACGCTGTGTCCCCCTGGAGATCTTACTCATTCTCGTACTTTCAACTCCCATTTCTATGAAGAAGATTACTATATCTATTGGGCCTGTGCTCCAGAACCATAGCTGCACTTGTCTACAGGGCAGTTTTACCAGCATATCCCACTGAAACCTCAAAGTCAACATGTCTAAAACTAGATTTCTTATCTTTCCCCCAAAATTCATGTCTACCTTTGATTCCATTGTTTGGTCAACATTCATCCAGTTTCCCTCTTTGAAGCCTCTCTACTCTAGTCATCCACTGCATCCAAGACCATCTCCAGTCATCCTGATCTATATCTTGCAACTGGACCCAGATGACTCTGGAGGAGAGTGAGGCTGGTGACCTTGCACAGCCTTCCCTCACTTAAATCCAATTCACTTACATGTCATCACCTCCCTGAAGTCATGGTCCTCTTCAAGAATGAGGGACAAACAACAAGAATTTTAGTTTTTACCACCTTTGTGTAACTCTTGAGTGATACCCATTTGAGCTACAATAGCCTCCTGAAAGCTGTTTCCATTTTTTCTATCCATTCTCTTTTCTTCACATAACTGCCACATACACTTCTTATGTATAAAACTGCCATGTGTATAAAAATGCCATTCCTTTATTCAAGATCTTTCTATAGCTACCTATTTCCTACTGATCAAAGTTCAAAATCCTTAGTTTTTTACTGAAGGACCTCCACAATCTGGCACCATCCTTCCTTCCCAGTCTTACCTCACATAAGAGCATAGATCTCAAACTGGAAAGGTCCTTAGAGGTTATCTCATTTTACTGATGAGGAAACTGAAACCCAAAGAGGGTAAGTGACTTACTTGTCCAAGGTCAAACAAGTAGCAATCATCAGAGGGATTTGAACCCATGTACTCTGAGTTCAGAACCAGTCTTCTTTTCACCATGCCACCTTGCATCCCTCTCACATATTCTAGGTTCATACCATCTCCTAAGCTTGAAATGCCCTCCCCCTCAACTGTACTCTCCCACTTCTGTCTATTGAATTCTTATCCATTCTTTAAAATGCAACTCAAATATTCTTCCCCTTATCAGCAACGTCCTTTCCCCATTCAGCTCTAACAGAGTACTTTGTTCACAATACATTTATCATGTATTACTTGAAGGTTTAGAAATATTCTAGTGATGCTTTTTTTTTCTTAAATCACTGTCACCCTCCAATGATTCTCCCCACCCTACTGTGCAATAGAACCTTTCCCTATAAGAGAGAAGCACAATTAAGCAAAGACAACATATTGGGTCATTTCCAATAATGTATTATTTTGTGTCATAGTGATCTGCTCAAATGTCATAGCCCTCTAATAGTCCTCATAAGGGCAGGACCCTGTCTTAATTAAACTTCATTTCCCCCTTTCCTCAGTGGCTAGTACTAGTGCTAAATCAATATGTGTGGAAGAGATAAAAATGGAAAGAGCAACAACAGTGAAACACCGATAAAACTGAATGCTGCTAATTATAATCAATAAGTATTTATTAAGCACCTATTATACACCAGATACTTCAGTGGGCACTGGGGACCCAAGTATGAAGAATGAAGCAAGCCCTGCTCATAATGAGCTGCATTGGCCAAGGTTAGCACAAAGGAAGAGCTATGATAAAACATCTCACTCTTTTTCACTTCTCTGCAGAGGTGGGGGGAAATGGATGTGGAGCACTGCATATAATACCATACTTTGTCAACACAGAATCATTGACTTAGAGCTGAAAGGGAGATTAGAGGCCATCTAGTCTGACCTCTTCAGTTGACAATGGAACTAAGGCTTAAGAGAGATTACTTGATTTGTCCATAGTCATATAACTACTAAGTGTCAGAGGCAGGATTTGAACCAAGGTCCTTTGATTACAGAGTTAGGACTCTTTCCACTTTATCACGCTGCCCTTTCTATGTGATTAAATTTGCTAAACTTTCCCCCCCTCTATTTTGGCTTCACCAGACTGCCAAAGGAATCCATGCTACCAAGAAGAAAAAAAAAATAACTTCCACCCTGCTCCCTCAGGATGAGTCAGGGTCAAAGGTGAATCAGCTGGCTACCAAAACAGTACAGTTCAGGACCAAGGACATAGACCAGTCAGGAAAGGATAAGGTGTTTTTTGCTGTCTGTGACTGGCTCAGTTTTCCAGGTAATCAACCACATATTTATTAAGTACCTGCTTTGCACCACTAAGTACTATGGCCCTGTGCTATGGTACTACTAGATACTGCCCCAGTCTAACTGACCAGCTCTCCCTTCCTCTATGGACAAATGCGCTAAGAATTTTCACGGTCCTCTCAGGGGTCAATGCCAGCCACACTCATCACAGCCATCCTTGGAGATCTTGGACTCCGGGAAATATAGCGGAGGCTCCATCTTCTCCAACCACAACATTTTAAAAATTCTGAACTTAATAACCACCAACAAAAACAAACATTCAAATACACACAAAAAAGTTTAAAACAATTGTACATAACTGTGAACTGTATTGAATTTGTTTTTTAAATATGTAGATTACTTTTGTGTACATAGTACTTCAGAGCCTGGGCCTGGAGTCGATCGGGAAGAACTGAGTTCAAATCCAATCTCAGAGACTTACTAGCGGTATGACTCTAGGCAAATCATTTCACCTTGTTTGCCTCATTTTCCTCATCTGTAAAAATGAACTGAAGAAGGAAATGGCAAACCCCTCCAGTATCTTTGCCAAGAAAACCTCAAATGGGGTCATGAAGAGTTGGACAGGACCGAAAACTGACTAAACCAAGGGAGAAAAAAAAGAAAGGAATTGGATTAAAGATTTTTGCAGTTCCTTCCAGTCCTAAATTGTATAATCCTGACATATCATGACTAGATGACCCTTCCAGTTCTTACATTCCATGTTCTATACTCTCTGAGTCTGTGGTCACAAAAGGACAAACTGAGGCGAGCTGTGGGAAGATCTGCTTATTCTCTCAACTGTCTTGTCTCAGTTCCAAGTAAGGAAATGGAGGTGGGGATAAAAAGAGGGGCCCAGAGAGATCACTCCAATATGCAAGTTCTATTCCTTAGGGTTATCTCTGCTAGTTTCACCAATTGTAGAGATCATGTGGACAATTGCAAGTTTGTCCTCCCAAAGGCAGAAGTAGGATTCTTACTCATATTGAATGAGGTCCTTAACCAAAGGTCTACGCACTTGTTTTTCAATATATTTCAATATATTTTGATAGATTTCCATAGATTTGGTTTCCTTTGTAATCCGTATTTTATTTTGGGAGTTAAAAACATTATTCTGAGAAGAGGTCTACCACCTTCCCCAGACTGTCAAAGGAGTCTTTGACACCTGCCCAAAAAAATGGGTTAAGAACCCCTAGTATAAAGTATATTGAATAATTCTCTTTCTATCATTTTGGTCATCTAAATGTATTTTCTGTCTGGCTGAAAGCAAAGTTGGTTTATGAATGTGATTTGGCACAGGATACATAAATCTGGATTTCAGAGATACTTAGCAAGGTCAGACGAGCAGCAGGCAGGATTAGCGAGGGTTGGGAGAAGCAGGCACAAGACAGTTTGACACCAAGAGAACTATAGGCCAAGAAGATGAAGACAGTATGGAAAGAGCCTGTGAAGCGAATGCCTGGGAATGAGGTCATTTGGAAGAATGACCTCAGGAAAATTGCCTCTCTTCTCTGTACCTCCTCTTCTTCCTCTGGAAAGTGACTGAGAAATATTCTTCAATAAATAAGTGGCGAAAGGATATGAACAGGTCATTTTTGAAGAAACAAATCCAAACTGCCAGCAGCTCTATAAAAAAGGCTCTAAGTCACTAATTAGAGAAATGCAAACTAAACCAATCTGATGGATGTGAAGTGAAATCTTAGAGTTGCTTTAGTTTGTATCTCTCTAATTAGTGATTTAGAGTATTTTTTCATATGGCTGTTGGTAATTTGGATTTATTTCTTCAAAAATGACCTGTTTATATCCTTTCCTTTTTTAATAATTAATTTATTTTTAGTTTTTAACATTCACTTCCATGAGATTTTCAGTTTTGAATTTTCTCCCCCACCCTCTCCTCCACCTCCCCAAGAAAGTATGCAATCTGATATAGGGTCTACTTATACATTCATATTAAACATATTTTCACTTTAGTCATGATGTAAAGAAGAGTTAGAACTAATGGGAGGAATCACAAGAAAGCAGAAACAAAACAAAACAATGCAAGATAAGGAGAGCAAATATATGCTTCCATCTGCATTCAGACTCCAAAGTTCTTTTTCTGGATGTGGATAACATTTTCCATCATTAGTCTTTCGGAGTTGTCTTAGATCCTTGCATTGCTGAGAAGGGCTAAGTCTGTCAGGGACATCCCCTCATTTTCCAATTCTTTGCCACCACAAAAAAAGCTGTTATAAATATTTTTGTAAATGTGGGTCCTTTGTTTATATCCTTTCACCAAATGTTGGAGGGGCTGGGAGGGGGAATAAGTCACAAAAGTCCACTATTTGGTGGTCCAGTCATTCTGGAGAACAATTTGGAACTATGCCCCCAAAGTCAGTAAATTGTGAATACCCTTTCACCCACCTTTGCCACTTCTAGGCATATATAACCCAAGGAGATCAATGAAAAAAGAAAAAGCATCTATGCACAAAGATATTTATAGAAGCTCCTTTCATAGTATCTAAAATGTGGAAACAAAGAGGGTTCTCACCTACTAGGGAATGGCTAAACAAATTATGCTATACATAATATATATGTAACAGAATATTACCGTGCCATAAGAAATGATGAAATGGATGGTTTCAGAGGAAATTGGACAGACCTCTCTGAACTGATGTAAGTAAAGTAAGCAGAACTAGGAGAATAATTTTTTACAAATGATAGCAACGTCATAGAGAAAAATAACTTTGAAAGACTTTAGAACTCTGATCAATGCAATGATAAGCCAGGAATCCAGAGAATAAATGAAACATGACACCTGCCTCCTGATAGAGAGAGAAGATAGACAAGATGCAGAATGAGTCATACATTTCTGGCATTGGCCAATGTGGGGATTTGTTTCACTGAACTCTGTATATTTGTTATGATGGTTTTATTTGGGGTTTTTTATTATTCAATTTGGAGGGGGAGTAGCAGAAGAAAGAAATAGTAAATGATTGTATTAATTAATTAAAAGTAAATAAAATCAGGGAATTGAACTAGACAATCACAAAGGTCCCTTTCCCTCCCTGACATTCCATGCTTTCTGTGATTCTATGGTTCAAAGGCAGGACTGTTAGTGGAGGACCTGCTAAGAAAGACAACCTAGTTTGGAAGATAGTGTCACAAAAAACTGTGAAAATTAGCCAAACCTAGAGAGAATAAAGACATTAGCCTTTGGCAGGGGGGTGAAGTAGATGGTAAGCTTGAGCACAGAAACCCAGGGAAAGGAACTAGAGGTATTGCTCCATTCAATAAGCATAGTAGGAAGATTCTACTATGTGGCAGACTATTCTAGGCACTAGGGATACAAAGACAAAAAAAATTAAATGGCCTTTGCCCTCAAGAAGCTTACATTCTACTGGGGGAGGGGAAGCAAAATATGTGGTATAGTGGCAATAGCCCTCTGCTTTTGAATCAGAATATCTGGTTTTGAGTCCAGGCTACTTACTTGCTTCATGATTGCTGGCAAAGACATTTCTCCTTTGAGAAATATTTAAAAAAAAACTCTCCTCAGTTTCACAATCTATAAAATGGGGATGACAGCATAGAGTTGTTGTGGTATAATTTTTTTCTAAACTTAAAACCTTACAGAAATATGAGTTAGGGGGCAGCTAGGTGGCACAGTGAATAGAGTACTGGCCCTGGAGTCAGGAGGACCTGAGCTCAAATCTGGCCTCAGGCACTTAACACTTACTAGCTGTGTGACCTTGGACAAGTCACTTAACCCAAATTGCCCCTCCAAAAAAAGGAAAAAGAGAAATATGAGTTATTATTAATTGCAGAACGATGGACACGAGTCCAGGTGAGTGGAGGTAAGGAAATGGATGTCTAGTTCTGAGGCAAGAGGAAGAGGAATGGTTTAAGTCTGATTTCTAAAACAAATTGAAGAAATATAATGATGCATCTGCAGGCATTGTTTAATTCCCCTCAATATACCTAGGAAGAATCACTTTTCACAGGGGACAATTAGGTGACTTTGAATAACCAGGAACTCAAGAAGATGAACCTGGAGCCCTGACAGAAAGAATTTGGTTTCAAGTAAGCTCCTTGAGGGCAGGAACTATACGGTACTTTTATCTGCTCAAGCTCTCAGGCGCTTGTGCTCACACACACACACACACACACACACACACACACAGTGTTAAGTTCAAGTACAGCATCTGTCTCTTAAGAAGCACATGAGAAATGTGTATTGAATATTTATTAAGCACCAAATATGTTCCAGGAACTGTGCTAAGCACTTCATGACAACCCTGGGAGATAGGTATCTAGCATTACTAATCCCCATTTTTACAGCTAGAGAAAGTAAGGCAGACAGACTTACCCAAAGTCACCCAGCTAATAACTATCAGGGGCTAAATTCAAACTCAAGTCTTTCTGATTCTAAGCTATTCACTATGATACTTAATTTCTTTTTTGTATTCCTAGAAAATGAGACTGTGGGGCCTGCTAGGAGGTGCAGTGAATAGGGCATCAGCCCTCGAGTCAGGAGGACCTGAGTTCAAATCCAGCCTCAGACACTTAACACTTACTGGCCATGTGACCTTGGGCAAGTCATTTAACCCCAATTATACCCTGCCTTCCCCCCTCCAAAAAAGCCAAACGAAAAAAAAGGGAAAAAGAAAAATGAAAATGAGACTGTGTTGCTTGGCTAATGGTAGAGTAGAAAGAGTCCTAGATTTGGAATTAAGAGATTTGATAGGATGTAAGACCCTTGAGAGCAAGGACATTTTCATCTTTGTCATTATAGCCCAGTACTTAGCACAGTTTCTGGCACACAGTAGGCATCTAATACAAGCTTGTTGATCTACTGATTGACTGAATCTGCTTCAGACTATCTATGCAACCCTAAGCAAGGTCATTGACATTCTCAGAAACTGTTTGCTCATCTGTATAACAGGTATAATATACCAGACACTTCACAGTCTAGTTGTGAGGCTTTATAAAACATACAATTGCCCATCATAATCATAACCATAATTTATAAAGTGCTTTAAGGTAAACAGTGGTTAAGTGACTTGTCTAAGGTCACATAGCTGATAAGTGGCTGAGGCTGGATTCTAACTCAGTTCTTCCTGACTCAAGGACCAGTGATCTTCCCACTTTGCCACCTACTAAGTAATTTATATTAAGGATGCCACCATCATCCCACCCAAAACCTTAGACTTATCCTCAGTTCTTCACTCTTATGAACCTTATCTATATACAGGTTTCATGGCTTGTCAATTCTCCCAACACTGCATCTCTCACATCTGACCTCTTTTCTACACTCACAGAACAATCATTTTTGCTCAGGTCATTATCACCTCTTGACCATACAATTGCACTAGCCTTAATGCAGTCTTCTCCCTTCTCCAATACACCCAAATGACCTTCCTAAGGCACGAATCTGACCATGGAGATGCCCCTGTATTGGCTTGGTTTGTGGGTTGACAGTTAAAACCTAGAGCTTGTGAATCCCACTTGTGGGATGGACTTGTTGATGTGAAGAGAGAGGGCTGAACTGGGAGAAGCCGTGAATTGGGAGAGGGGCCCAAGCTGAGAGAAGGCCAAAAGGACTTTTGGAGAGCAGTATCCAGTATTGTGGAGCCTGAGTTGCTGAGAGAAAGACTGCTGAGAGCCCATTGGAGCTGCCCAGGACTTTTGAGAACTGCCACCAGGAGCTGCCAAGAACTGAGGAGGCATGGCTGTGAGGCTAGTATTTTGTCTGCCTGTTTTGATGTTGTTTTGCCAGATTCACCTGATAGTGAAGGACAGTGCTGCTGTTGTAGAGGTCCTGGAACCTGGCTGTTGGTTCAGAAGCCCTGAAGGAGGATTTTCTTGTGGTACCTTCACAGAAATCCTGGAAGAGGGCCTTGCTGATGTTCTCAGGGGTTCTGGGACTCTTCTATAGGCAGAGAGTGACTTAATGAGGACACTGGCTATGGCTTTGTTGAGCCTTGTCTCCCTAGGAACTGAGATTGCTGAGTGAAGATAAAAGAAGGGCTTTTCCTTGGGTATTCAATGCTGAGATAATATCTTAACCTTGTTGTAACTTAAGGGTGGATGGTCTTTGTTTATGATTGAAGACTAATCTCCATTTGAGAGGAGAGACTTTGTTGATTGACTAAATGTACTGCCCAGGAGTGGGCTACTTTGACTAATGTACTGGCCAGGGGTAGGATACTTGGACCTTGATACTTAACAACTGAATTGAGAACTTACTTCCTAAATGAACAAGTTACACTGTATTTTGACTTCCTCTGTTCTGTGAATGTTTTCTGAATAAATGGGGTTTGCTATGCTGGTAATCTGAATCTTGGAAGTTGCCTTTGCTCGGCATTACACCATCCAAAAACTTTCAGTGGCCTCTGTTTACTAAAAGATAAAATACAAATTCCTTAGCCTTCCACATCTACCTCCATCCTCCCTCTCTGGTTTTATTTTATCTTCTTTCCCTTCTGTAGTTCTTATTCCAGTCATTAATGGAAAATGTTCTAGAATGACAGTTATAGTACCTGGATTCTCATTCTGACTCTGCTATATACTATCTGTATGACCTTGGCAAGCCACTTAGAGTCCTTGAGCCTCAGTTTCCTCATATGTAAAATGAGGGTAAGAGGTGAATTAGACAGCCTCAGGAGTCTCTTTCAGCTCTATATCTATGCACCTATAACCTTCCCCAAACTCAACGTTGAACCCCTACCATCTCTGTTCCTTTGAACAGGTCATCCCCAGCACCTGGAATACATTCCCTTCTCATGTCTGCCTCTCAGCATCCCTCTCTTCCTTAAAACTTCATCTCAAAGGCTACCTCATTCATGAAGCCTTCCTCAATCTCTCCCATTGCTGGTGTTTTCTTTCTCCTTAAATTACTTTGTATATTTTTACCCATATAGATTCTGTATCTCCCTCAGCAGAATGTAAGATCCTCCAATAGAGTCTAAGTTGCTAGGAGACAGATTGTTTCCTTTTGTCCTAGTACACCCAGCCCCCGAACACATCCTAGGCACTTAACGGTGTTGGTGGATTTGAGTTGCATCATTGTCTAGATGACCTTAAATGTCTCTTCCTGCTCTAACATTCTGTGATTCTCTAATTTGATATATTGACCTCTTCTGCTTGTTCTCAATACAGACTCTTTTTTTTTAAAATACAATCTGTCCTGTTTAAATCTGATTCAAACTGGGAGCTCTTTAAGGCAGAATCCTGAATAGGGAAGCACTTCGGTCAATTCAGTTTAATAAACATTAATTGGCCACTATGTTCAAGGCACTGTGCATATAGGGCTGGCAAAGACAAAATAAAAAACTGCAAACCTGTCCTCAAAGTACTTACATTCTACAGGGAAGGTACAACATGTATCAAGATAAGGAAATATGATGTAATTTAAGAAGATAAAAGAACTCTCATTAGCTACTACAGGGATCCGACAAAGCTTCCCTAAGGTCATGACCCCTGAGTAAATCCTTCAGCAAATATAGGGATTATGAATGATGAAGGTGAGGAGGGAGCAGGGTATAAGTGATAAGGGTTCCAGACTTGGGGTCAGAGAACCCGAGTCTAAATCCACGATCTGCTACTTGTTTGTTGTGTGAACTTGGGTAAATCACTTAACTTCTCTGGGTCTCAGTTTCCTCATCTGACCTAAATCTATGTTCCTATGAGGGCAGTCTAGGAGGCTTCTGCAAATACTGTTGTTTCCCCTTTGTTTTGAAGAGGACTGATGGTATCATGGGAGTAAAGTGGTAAAGTCTTGATTTGTGTGTGAATTGGATTTAAGTGAAGCTGAGTTGCACAAAGTCATCAGCCTCACTCTCTTCCAGAATCACTGAAGTCCAGTGGCAAGACAAAAGGCAGGAGATGGTCTAGGTTTAAGGAATAGCAAGGCCAATTTGGGGCATGAAGGGAGTAACAGTTAAGTCTGGAGTGAAATGAGAGTGTCAGAATATAAATGCCAGGATGAGAAGGCAGTAAAAGGTCTTTGACAGTGGTAGTCACATTTGCATAGCACTTCATACTTTTAAAAGTATTTTTGCATTAGCTCATTTCATCACCCCAGGGCAACACATCAGGTAGGAAACTTTTCAGAACACAAAGTAACTTTAGAGATTCAACACAAAAACTAAAGCTTCTGAGATAAGGTGGAGAGAATTTGACTGAAAGAAAACTGAGAAATCTCCATTTTCCCTAAAGAGTTATCTGAAAATGGTAACAAGTCATTTCTTCAATTCCACTCAGTGGAGATGAAGGAAACTGGCATAGACTACAGCAGGAAGGAAAGCAGTTAGCCATTAGGAGAGACTTCTCCCACAGTGATGGGACACTCAGTGCTGAATAGTAGATACTAAAACCTTGAAGAGCCAAACAGAAGGGGTTCTGAGGTCAGCCTCCTCCTTCTCCAGCAGGCTTCAGAAACAAGAAGGGTCCTTCTCACCTGAAACACTTTGTGTGCCATCCTTCCTGAAGATAACATTACTTCTCAAGAACCATCCCCCTAGAGAGCTAGAGAAGTCTACTTGTTTGGAATCCTAGAATGTCTGAGATGAAAAGGGCATTAAAAATCATCTCAATAAAGTGAAAGGTTTCAGAAGAACCTAGGAAGATTTATGTGAACTGATGCAAAGTAAAGTTAGCAGAACCAGGAGAATAATTTACACAGTAACAGCAATATTGTAATGACAGTCAACTGGGAAAGACTCAGCAACTCTGGTCAATACAATGATTCAAACAATTCCAAAGGACTCATGATGAAAGATGTTATCCATCTCCAGATCAAGATTAAGAATTGATGTACTCTGAGTGCAGATCGAAGCACATTTTTTCGTCTATTTCATTTTCATTTTTTTCTTTTTTTTTTTTGACAACATAGCTAATGTGGAAACATGTTGTCATGACTTTATAATGGATAATGGGTATCATACTTCTTGCCTTCTCAGTAAGTGGGAGAAGGTGTGGAGGGAGGGAGAGAACTTGAAACTGAAAATAAAATAAATAAAGTTTTTAAATGAAGGGTTAAAAAAAGGTCCTCAAAGTCCCGGGGAGGGGGGGAAGGGAGGAAGTCATCTCATCCAACTGTTTCATTTTGTAGATAAAGAAAAATCTAGATGGGTTAAGTGACTTATCCAGTTTTCACTGGATCCTGGATCCACTGGATAAACTTCCCCAAGTTTACTCTGCTAATAAATGGCAGAACCAGGATTTGAACCCATATGTCACAAGACCATAGATTAAGAACTAGAAGAGATTTTTAGTTCTGGTCCAGTCCTCTCATTTTATAGATAAGGAAACTGAAGCCCAGAGAAAAGAAGTCACTTAATAAGGATCACAGAGGTAATAGGAATTTAAACTCATATCCTCTTATTCCAATTCAGGAGTCACTCTTCCTTTGGAGCATCCTATTCTTGGTTCCACAGAGTTCATAGAATAATCCAATGAATTAAGCAGGACGAGAATTATCATCTCATTTTTATAGAGTTGGCAAACTATGATTTAAGGTCACATAGCAATGCCCCAAAGGGACAGAACTGACATTAGAAACAGATCTCCTGACTCCCAGTTCGAAATTTTTTCCACTCTATCCCCTCCATGGAGTCTTTTTATAACTCCAGAACAGAATGGGTGACTCTATCCAAGAGGTAGGAGAAGATTAATTCCATGAAAATTTACTGTGGAAGGAAGTGGAGAGGGAAAGGTGAAGGAGGAGATTGCCTGGCTTGGATTCAGACTGAAAAAACATTTCTTAGAATGTCCCATCAGACAAGAATAAATCATAATAGCAGTTTACTCTCTATATAATGTTTTGCATACATTATCTTATTTGAGTTTTTATCTATGGACTAGGCTATCCTAAGGATTATATACCCATTTTACAGATGAAGAAATGAGGCCTCAGAGAAATTGAGCACCTTGCCTTTAGATATAATAATAGCTGACATTCATATAGGGCTTTAAGTTTGCAAAACATCATATAGATGATCTCATTTGATGCTCATCATTTTCCTGTTGATGTAAATGCTACAGATGTTATCCTCATTTGAGAGAAGTTAATGGACTTGCCCAGGGTCTGAGGTAGAATTCAAACCCAAGTCTTCCTGATTCCAAGTCCAGAGCTTGGTCTACCACATCACACTGCCATGGAGAGCCATCTTTGAGTATTTGATGGTCTGTCACATGGAAAGGGGTTTCTAGTCCAGAGGGAAGGAGCAGGAAATTCCAAAGAAGCAAATTTAGAGTTGATGCCAGGAAAAACTTCCCTGATAACTAGAGTCACCTAAATTTGCAGTGAGTTGCCTTTGGAGTTAGTGAATTCTCTCTCATCGGAGGTGTTGGAGTTGTCATTGGCAGTCTTCCAACAGAAGATAGCAGTATCCCTTTACAAAAGGGATGCAGATCCCTTTACAAAAACTAGACAATTTCTTGACAGGTTAGAGCAATGGGCCAAATCTAACACGGTGAAATTCAATAGAGATAAATATAAAATCTTTCATGAGTTCAAGAAATCAACTTCCCAAGAACATGATGGGGATGGAGGAGGGAATAAATACACAGTCCCATAGTTAGACAGATTTTTTTTTTCCTGGAAAAGATCTGGAGATTGCTAACTCAATGAGCTAAACAAAAAAACTAATAAAATCTTGGGCTGTATTGAAAGGCATAATATCTGAGATAGTGTTCTGCAATCTATTCTTTCTGTTTGGACCACAACCCAGTGATTCTGTTCAGTTTGGGGTACTAGTAATATAAGGACAGTGAAAAACTGAAGGTTGACTGGAGAAAGGCAACCAGGATGGTGAATAGCCTTGAGACCATGTCCTATGAGGACTGGTTCGAGGAGTAGGGCATGTTTAACCTGGAGAAGGCTTAGAGGGGTATAATCACTGTCTTCAAGTACTAAAAAGATATAAAAGTGGGATTAGATATAGATCTAGAACTGTAAAATACCTCAGAGGTTATTGACATCAACTCCTTCATTTTATAAATGAGGAAACTGAGGCTCAGGAAGTTTAAGTGACTCACCCAAGGTCATGTAAGGAAAACCTCAGAAGTAGGACTTGAACTCAGACCCTCTGACTCCAGAAGTGCTATTCTTTTGCTTTTATTATGTTGACTCCAAGAAGGCAGAGCCAAGATCAATGAATTGTAAAGGGGCAAATTTAGGTTTGTATGGAAGGAAAAACTTTTGAGCTCCCTGAAAGTTGAATGGTCTGCCTTGGGAAGTACCTCCTTAGAGTTCTTTAAGCAGGTATGTTGCAAGGGATAGGGAGTTCTTTTGTGAGACATGAACTGGACTAAGACAGCTGCCAAGATCCCTCCCAACTCTAAAATGATGCTGTGATTACTATGAAAGAACAAATGTGGAACTTAACCTGATTTTCCCTATGCAACTGTCCTGGAGCATAACGTTATGTGTGTGTAACACATGATCCAGGTATGGGGGTAGAGGGGAAAGGAGACAGAGAGAGGGGAATCACCCTACAAAGAGAAGGATAAATGACTCAGTGAGAGAGCAGGGTGGTCTAGAGATTAGAAAGTCCAGGATATTGCCACTAACTTGACGTATGACCT
Organism: Pseudochirops cupreus; assembly: GCA_028627135.1. Taxonomy (NCBI): domain Eukaryota; kingdom Metazoa; phylum Chordata; class Mammalia; order Diprotodontia; family Pseudocheiridae; genus Pseudochirops; species Pseudochirops cupreus. The sequence continues at coordinate 199,597,020 of CM053584.1, forward strand.
TAGACAGGGTGTCCCCTCTAATTCTCTGGGCTTCATTTAGTTTCCTCTCCTATTAAATGAAGGGGTTGGCCCTTCTGCTAGGGTTCTATCAAGCTCTAGCTGATCTATTCTAAATGTAAATGAAACAAGGAACAAATAACCACACCTTTTTTAAAAGTTGCAAATTTCATTCAAAAGCCATTGATAATTGAATGGCTGGTCATCCAAATCTGGGATTAAGGTAGAAATTTCCTGAAAAGGTTGGGAGGAAAAAAATAAGAGCTATCCCTTTCTAAACCTCAATATAATCCTGTGAGGTTGGTATTACAAATGTTATCCTCCTCATTTTATATTAAGGAAACTGAAGATTAGCAAGATTAAGTGACTTGCTCAGGGTCATACAATTAGTAATTAATTGAGACCGCATTAACTCATCTTATTGTTCACTCATTTCTAATTCTTCATGACCCCATTTGGGGTTTTCTTGGCAAAGCTACCGAAGTGGTTTGCCATTTCCTTTTCCAACATTAACCCTATTACAATGGAAATTCTACCTCCAAAGGAAAAGGGGAATGGTAGCTTTAAAAAAAAAAAGTTTCAGTGCTTGAGTCTGCCTGATGGAAACAAAGACTTGAAGTTTCACCTCAAAAGTCCAAACCATCCCAACAGAGATGGTCAGTTTTTAAGAGTTCTACATGGGAGGAGTGAGACTAGACAATAGGGCCAAGTCTATTCAGTTCAGCAAGAATTTAAGAGAATACTATGTGCCTAGCACTGTAATAAGTACTGAGAATACAAAGTTTAAAAAATCTGAAACATCCTCTGCCCTCAAAGAGCTTACATTTTGCTGGGGGAAAACAACATATACACAGAAAAATAAATGCAAAGTAATTGGGAGAAAGAAGTAGTGGAAAATAAACAAAGACTTCTTATAGGAAACAGCTCTTAAACTGAGTTCTGAAGGGAGCAAAGGTGTCCAAGAGGAAGAGCTGAAGGGGAAGAGCATTCCAAGGATTGAGGATGACTTGTGCAAAGAGATGGGAGGTTAAATGGTATGGATGGATACCAATAAATAGGATGGTTTGTCTGGAAACATAAATTACTCATCACCCCCCCCCCCCATTTACTTTGTAAAAAATATAGGAGGGTTTTTTTCCCTTTTAAATTTATTTTTAGTTTACAACATTCGGTTCCACAAGTTTTTGAGTTCCAAATGTTCTCCCCCTCCTCTTCCCTCTTTTTCCCCCAAGACAGCACGCAATTCAATATAGATTCTTCATATACCTTCACATTAAACAAATTTTCACAATAGTCAAGTTGTAAAGAAGAATTATAACCAATGGAATGAATCACAAGAAAGAAGAAACAAAATGAAAAAGAGGTTTTAATAGAATGCAAGTTCAATAGGAGTCAATGGAGGAATATGGTAGCCAAAACAACTAGTGTGAGCTCAGGCCACATTGAGACCAACACAGCATCTAGCAACCAGGAGATGGTTGTACCACTATTCCCTTCACTGGTGAACCTTCATCTGAAGCATTTGAGGAAGGTAACTGGGATGGTGATGGATCTCAAAAACATGCCATAAAAAATCAGATGAAGGAAAAAGAGTGTTTAATCTGAAGAAAAGATGATCTAGAGAGGACATGATGTCCATATTCAAGAAGGTAGTGAGGTGGTGCAGTGTATAATGTTCTGGGTTTGAAGACATAAATATCTGAGTTGAAATCTAGTCTCAGACTGTGTGACCCCAGGCAAGCCACTTAACCTCTATCTGCATCAGTGTCCTCAAATGTAAAATGAGAGTGATAATAGCACCTACCACCCGAAGTTATTATGAGAATTAAATGAGATATTTGTAAAGCACCTGGCATATAGTAGGCAATTAATGCTTGCTTCTTTCAAGAATCTGAAGGACTATTACATGGAATGGGGGCCAAACTTTTTCAGCTTGTCCTCCCAAGGGCAGAACCAGGTACAATGAATGGAAATCAAAGGCAGATACAGGTTCCATGTAAGGAAAACTTCATTCCAATTAGATTTATGCAATAGTGAAATGGGATAGCTGGCAAGATAGTAGTATCCCTTTCCCTTGAGGTCCCCAAGTGAAGTTTGGATCCATCTACTTTTTGGAGTTACTGTTGAGTAGATTCTCTGTCAAGTCTGGGTTGGACAATATGGCCTCTGAGACCCTTTTCACTTCTTAGATTCTGAGAATCTATGGTTCTGGATTCCAAAAGAAGAAAAAATCCTACTTTAACCCAAGACAGGGCCATACAGTGAAAAAAGTTCTGAGCTCGAACTAAAGACAGATGGGGCACAGGGAGTCCTGAGTTGAGACAGTAATTAGATGATTCTAGGCAAGTTTCAGTAGCGCTAGGCATTTCAATGTTAAAAATATCACAACAGAGTAAAAGAGTTTTGTTGTTAACAATAATTTTGTAAAAGGATGTGTAAAGAACAATGACTCTGCTTCCTTAGTTTGCCTTTTGTTCTTGCTCAATTTCATTTGTGCACTAAGTCAGGGAAGATTTGGTGAATGTCTAATCTTAAGAAAGATAATATTCTGGAACAGAGGGCTCTGCTCTTTGCCCAGAAATAGGCCTAACAAAGATGTAACATTAGCTTGGATAAAATCTACCTGGTTTTTGTTAGTTGCTTAGGGTGGCTATAACTAAAGGGCTGTCAGTTCTCCTTGCAAAGAGATTCTTAGCACCGTTCTCTCGAAGATTGAAGTTGAGAGAAGCACCACATGATCCTGAAGAAATGAAGCTGAGAAGCTGGTAGAAGAGAGCAATATCCAGATTATGGGGCTACGTAGGAATATGAAATAAGAATAATGATATTTGTATCAGTTACCTTACAGGTCGTTTGTGAGGACTGAATAAGGTAATGTCTATAAACTTCTATAAAGCCTAGCTTCAAAGCACTATTTAAATGTGAAAAATTACTGTTGTTTGCTGTCATACTGGTGGGTTGCCTACATAGTCTCTCACCCATCAGAAAAGCTGTTTACCATTTTGATCCTGAAAAGAGACAAGAGGACTATGGAAAAAGGAAGTCTTTCATAGCATCTAGGGCTTGCCTCTTTTCTGTCCTGCTGATGAGGGATAGGTTTTGGGGGGATTTCTAATGAGAAATCCTTTCTAGGTTTGCATCTGAAAAGAATTACAGGCTCAGCTGTCTGTCTTTTGGCAGATTTACAAAAGTTTATTGATTCACAGGACAAAAAGGGGTAGGGTGAGGAAACCTGGCTAGGGGCAAGGAGGGGAGTCAGGGAAAGTTTGGAACTTTGGAAGTGTGATGCTCTGCAGTGGGCAGATAGCCTACTAGAATGCCTACCTGACCTGCTAGAAAAGGCTAGAGAAAGCCATCTACTAGAAAGGGCCATCTGCCAAGAGCAGGAAGTGAAACACAGTTTTTAAGACATATGGCTGTCAATCATAAGTTCATTAGGCTAATGAGGTATACAAAGGTGGAGTTAGGGAGAGACCAGGGAGCGGTTAATACTTAAAGGGACATGCACCCTTGACATCAACTGCGCATGTATTTTACTCATAATACACTGGGACAATCAGCAGGAAGGAAGGGGTGGGGGGGTGTGGCTTGAGCCCTGAAACGTCATAAGGTCACCAGCGGTCAGATTTGAGGTCAAGTTAAATGAGATGTTCCCATCCTGATTTGCAAGTGGATGGGTTTGGTTTGCTAGGACAAAAGGAGGTAGTACCTTGAATGAAGAGTTAATGGTTTGAGAGGAAATACCTCTAGGCTGGGGGGGAGAAACAGTTAAGAAATGTGGCTTTTACAACTTAACACAAAACTGAATTAATAAAATCATAAAGTTACCCCAAAATATATTACACAGGCCATTCAGCACCTCTTCATTGCCACAAGTATTCAACAGCTTGCAATGATGGTCTGCATTATCTAATTTAAGGGATACCAAGACTGCTTCACACCCCAACCCCTCATCTCTTCCTTTCTCTTCCTTGATATTTCAGGATAAGAGATTCACTCCTTTGGACCAGGCATTTCCTCCTGCCTGTTCTCTATTAAAATGCAAATGTTCTTACAAGTAATAATTCCTTAAATGACACCTCAGTGTGTCATTTAAAGTATCTAAACACTTCTGTTTATTAGGACTGGGTTAGAGCAGAAAGAAAACTGCTGGATCAATGGTTTCCTGGAAAGGTGAAGAGAGGAGGAAGAGGGAGAATGTAGAAGAGGGAAGCTAGAGCCCTAAGGTTTCTTCACCTTCACTGAATTCCCAGTTTTGTCAAGGACCAACCTGAATACAAGGAAACAACCGTGAAATCTTCAGGTATTCTGATGGAAGCTGTGAGAGAGCAGACTAAGAGAATGTATGCATGAGTCCCCAGATCATATAACTGATTTCTTAATCAATCTTGATTTGCAATGAGAGGTGATACATTTGGCATCAAGGGTATAGCCCTTTATCAATCCTTGTATTCTGATTTTTTAATGAGGAATACTGCCTATAAACCTCTAAGGGAGGCATAAAAACATAGTACAGTATATGAGTCAGCCTAAACCAAGTTGAGTTAGAAGATGACACACATTTCTTCAATTTAAAGCTAGGGCCATGTTAAGGGTATGGCCGATGTGGATGTGGCCAGAGTCTGAGTTCCTTGGGGGTAATGGGGTAAATGGGATTACGATGAGGGCTTCAGGTGGGCCTAGGACGTTTGGCCTTGACCTAGGCTCAGGAATGACTCCTTGCACTGGCTGGGTTCTGGTTCAGGGAAGATTGAGGCAGAATAAGGGGGGAACAGGAAAGACAATGGGGGAGATATGGTGGCCAAGTGCTCCCCCTGCTGGCCACTTCTGGAGCCACAGAAGCAGTGGCAACCGCCCAGCCAGCTGAACAACCCATTGCACTTGTAGCCCTGAAAGACCCACCTGGCCAGGTTTTTTAAAAAAATAAAATAAAGTAAAAACCTAGTAGAGTGGGAAAGAAGAGCAGAAGGAAGAGTCATGGAATGGGGAAACCTGAGACTCCAGAGGCCAGCTCCTCCCGTAATGGGTCCACGAGATGGAATTTTTCCAGCTCCCCACCCGCATCCTTCCCAGATCTAGACATAGAAGAAGCTTGGGGAGGATGTAAGTCCCTGACTCCAGGTATCAAGCACAGGCCTTTGTGCCTCATACTCCTCTATCACTCCATTCCAAATGACCCATCTAATCCCTGTATCCTCCTATTTCCCTGTCGATGAAGCAGGAAGAAGTCTCTGACTGGGCCTCAGTCATGGCCCTGGATTTCCACTCCCAGATCCAATTATCGATTTCCCACATCATTCATTTGCTGGGAGTGGCGGGTATGATTAGCTCCCTCCCATCTCCTGGTAAAGCCTGAGAACAGTCCTCTTGTTTCAGAAAATCAGAGCTAATACAGGACTCTCAATCAAGAAACCCATCCCCAGTGAGGCTAAGATTATAGCCAAGGCTGAACAATTAAGCCAGGTCCCTAGACAGAGCCTGCCCCTGCTACCCCATCTCCTAGGGTGCCTTCCTCTAATTAAATTCCCTCTCTTCCTCCTTACAGCTGCAGTGCCCCTGAAGACCAGCTCCATCACCTTTTCTGAGAGAAAAGACTGCCATAGTCACAGTGGAATACAGGTGTAGGGATGGAGCTGCACCAACACAGCCCAGATTCCTTTTCCCATCTCATTCCTCTTCCCATTACTCTTTACCACAAACAGGCTGGGGTGGAAGGCAACGGCCACAACCTTCTCTCAGGACTTTTGGACAACCGCAATCCCAGAATGGCACAGAATACTGCTCCTCCTACTCAGATTCCCAAACTCTATATATTTGTGCTGAGGCAGATCCCTTCTCCATGAAACACACACACACACACACACACACACACACACACACACACACACACACACACACACACCAGTGCAATTGTCACAGCTGGAGGACAAGGGAAAAAACGTACAGAGCTTTTATTACAGCTGAAGGCCTTTGGGTCCTTGAGCAAAACTCTGCCTTGTCAATGAGATAGGACTGTGGCACCCCAGTTCTCCAGAATCAGGACTCCCTGGATCTCCACTGGCCTCATTCCTCCCTGTGGCAAAGCACTTCCTTGCTTCCATTTCAGAGGGTAGTGCTCACAGATGGGCCAAAGTTCCAAGGCTGCCTTGAAAACTGCAAGGTACAGAAACATTGAAAATCCCCGACTTGTTTTCCTAAATATATACCCTGAGATTGGGAGATGGGAATGGAGTTGGGGAAGGGAAGGTGGGTGAGAGACCAGAGATGGGAATCACATTCTATTCTCCCAAGTCCCTGGGAGACACACTTCTTGAAATTTTTTTCTCCCCTAATCCCCCTTTAAAAAAACCTGACATGGTGAGAATTTTATAAGCTATGTTGCTCTTGTCAAATTATTCAACATCTGTCTTCATGTTCCCACAAAAATTAGCATAGGAGAGTAGTTTCTGATGACACCTTTGGTGAAATATTTTGACTTCTACCAGTAAGTTGCAAACAACCTGTCGTAAGGATAATGTCAATTTCTACTCCTGCATATTAAATAATCCAGAGGTTTGTTGTGCTTTTGTGGGGGAGAGTAATCCTTGCCCTCTAAATGGCTGGAAGGCTTTGGGGGGGGTGGGTATGAAGGAAGGAGGAGGCAACTAAAAAAGGAAGCTTTCTGAACAGAAGCTAATTCTCATCTTATTTCACCCCACCCCACCCAGAAAGCCTATCATTTCCAAGACTGGATGCACTCCAGAAATTCTGACTTTCTCAATCAGCCTACCAAGAAGTCAAATATATGGGGTGATCCTAGAGGATGACAAATGGGAGCACAGAGATTGGGAGGAAATGAGGAAGGAGATGGGTAGGGGCCCAGTCACCAAAGGACCATCTGGCCCTAAAACTCAGATGCTATAGCATCTGCATTAGGCAGGAGGAATAGGGCTAGAGAAGAGAACGGGATAAGGCTGGAGAAAACAGAACATCTGGTGAAGTAGATTCTCTTTCCCTTCTTCCCCTCCCCCATCTCCCCACTCAGGGATTACCCCCAGGAGGAAGGAGGTGGAAGAGGAAAAGAATCTCTAGTGATAATTCCTAAGGTTCAGGGGATCCGCTGTTAAATGAAATGGCAACAGAGTTTATGACAGAGTCAAGAAGTGGATTAAGGGGTTGGAGAAGGCATGCTGAGCATCCCATTTCAACTAAGGAAGTATCAGTTCTTGAGTTCCTAGACCCTGCACATGCCAACTGGACCCCCACTTGGAGACAGTTCTGATTACAATGGTTGTTAGGGTCAGCAATTTAGAAATGGAAGGGACTTTAGAAGCATCTATTTCAATCCTCCCCATTTTATATTTGAGGAAACCGAGGTCTGGAGGAGTAAAAAGACTTGGCTATGGTCAAATGGGTAATAAGTATAATAGGCAAGATTTGAACCCAGTCCTCTGACTTCAAATTCAGCTCTCTTTCCATTGTAGTACTATGTAATCAGAGCCTGGGTCAGATCCATTTATCTTATTTCTCCCCTAAATAGAAACCCGTAAGTGTTATAAACTGGTCCCCCGCCCCAAGATTAAGATAGTAACCTGTTTGCTTCACTAATGTCATGTAGAATTAGGAGAGAGAGAGAGAGAGAGAGATACCAACCTTGACAAACTAGGATAATGGAAAGCAGTGGGACAAAAATCAGGAGATCTGGATTAGAGCCTTAGTCTTGACATTTTCTAGCTACATGACCCCAGACAAATCATTTACCTTTGCCAAGCCTCATCTAGCAAATGGGAATAATAATATTTGTACTTCCTAAGCCAAAAGGCTTTTGTGAGGGAAGTGCTCTGTAAACCTGAACTTGGTATACAAATGTTTATATTATTGTTATCCTCTCCCTCAACACTTGGGAGGAGAAGAGAATTGTTTCTTCTCCACATTGGGTGAGTGAATATTTGCAGAAAGGATGGTTTCTATACTGGACATTTATGGATATCTGTCAGCCTTCATCTGTTTCTCCAAGGTCCACATCCCCAGCTACAAAGTCCATAAGTGGGTAGTTCTGGACAGCTCCCCATTTCTTCCCTTGCCTAGATTTTCTGGGGCTTAGTTCCAGTTTCCTATTGGCCTATAGGCTCTGCAGTATAAGATTGAGCTTCCTATAATTTCCCTATCCCAACTAATCCAGGAACCGCCTGTCACCTCTTTTCCCCCACTGACTTGCCAGAGTTGCTCCCACCAACCTCGCCCATCTTGTCTGGTTTTAGAAAAAGCTGCCGCAGTCTGAGATCTTTCCCTAGCCCGGTTCTTCCAATCCAATGTCACACCTACCTCTAGAAATCTAAGAATCTTCTGGCCCTTCTACGTTACCCCAGAACCTTAGCCCAAGCCTATGATTTCCTTTGCACACATCCTCCTTTCTCCCCAGCAGCTCTTTCTGCCTTGAGAATAGACCATCTGGAAGCGAGTAAAGCAGAAATTCTGGGCTCTAACCTGTAATTCTTAAAATCAAACCAAATTTCAGTAAGAGAATCTCCCTTTTCCCTGCATCTGTCTGGAGTTTCCTGTATTTCAATTAAATGTGCTGTCATCTGCCATCCCCATCTCCTGCATACAAGCTCCCCCTCACCCCATCCATCTTAATAAAACCTTACAGCCCAGCCTGTCTTCTTAAGGTTCTGTCCTGCTGGAAGCTACAGGGATGGAAATTCTCAAAGGAGGTATAGGCTCCCATCATCAAAGAGGCTGGGGTTAACTTCATTCAATTGCTTTTGCCCTGATTTGCTCAAGTTGAGACCCTAGGGGACACCAGGGGGGGGGAGGAAACATAGAAACAAGGTTTATTGTTATGCCTGAACTCCCACTTCAAAGTCCTCCAAAGTGATAGTCACCTGAGACTATACTCCATGTTCCCAGGACTGCCTAGCAAGTTGTCATGGCCAAGGTTCTCCAAATTAAGAAGCTTTGAGGTCTCTGGAACAAAGACTGGTTAACCTAGCAGAGGGGCAGGGAAGAGTTACTAGATAGAGATGATGGATTTGTCACAGAATAATGCCAGTGAGTACTGAAAGGGATACTTTGGGAATGGCTATGATAACAGAGCAAAAAAAAAAAAAAGGCTTTTTCCATTCCTCCTACCCATCCCGGCTCTCTGACTGGAGAAAATCTGTAGTTTTCCCGTCAGGAAAAAAATGAGGGAGAGTAAAGAAAAGGTTTAAGCACTAAAGGAAGGGTGAAAGGATGGTAACAGAAGAGAGAGGGAAAAGAAAGGGGAAAGGGAAAAGAGGGAAAGGAAGGAAAGTGGGGAAGAAGAAAGGCAAAAAGGAAGAAAAAAGAAAGGAAAGGTGAAAGGGAGGGAGAAAATGTAGAAAGGAAGGGGAAAAGAAAGGACAAAGCAAGACAGGGGAAGGAGATCAGAAAAAGAGAAGGGGAAGAAGGAAGAAAAAGGGAAAGGGGAAGAAGGAAGAAAAGCAGGAAAAGAGAGGAAAGGAAGGGAGAAAGGTAAGGAAAGAGAAGGAACAAAGGGAGTCGGGAAGGGAGAAAAGAGAGGGAGAAAGTAAGAAAGAAGAAATGAAAAGACAAAAGGAGAGAAGGAAGGAGAAAGGGAAAAAAGAAAAGGAGAAGGAAGGAAAGCAGAAAGAAAAGAACGAAGGAAGAGAGGAAACAACTGTCCCTGAATTTCTCTCTTCCCTCTCTCTTAACACTCCAGGCCACTGGGTGGGTGGAGGTCTCCTACTGGCTTTTCCGCCTCCAGCTTCTTTCTTCCTCCTTCTTTGCCTACACTGGCCACTCCGGAGGACCAGGCAGCAGTAGAAGCGCAAACTAATTAAGAAGCTGAGAGTTTGGCTGGAAGCCTCAAACAGCCCCGCCCCGGGGGGAATTAAACCTGCACTGGCCGTTCTAGTCTCTGGGAACATAATACATACCCACCGAGCCTCCTGACACGCTGGCCTTCTCCTCCTTGCACGGTGTCCCCACCAAGAAAGCTGAACACATACACACACACACACACACACACACACACACACACACACACACACACACACACACACACACACCCCCACACACAAACCGGGAAATAGGACTTCGTTTCCACCTCAAGTCTGGCATTTGTGGGAAGAGGGCAACTTAGCAACATACCCCTACACACACACGCACGCACACACACACACACACACACACACACACACCGCAAACTGTATTGACCTCCATCAGAGCTGTCTCACATTATAAGTCCTCCTAGCCCTAGGGACTGAGTGAGAGAGAAAAAGATAGTACAAGCAAGACCTTCGTTCCTCCCATCAAAGCAACACATCATTGAAAAGTGTCCTACAAAAAACAGCCACAGCGTCAGGGGAGGCAAAGCAGGAGCCATGGGGTGGCTGACTATCTATGCTCCTGGGACTCCTGGGGAGAACACCCCATCCCGTCTTACTAACTGTCCAACAGCCCCACAACCACCAACTAATTCCACTACCACTACCACCCCCGAAAGAGGGAGCTCTGCTTGTCTCAGAGAAGGCCTGCCTGGGAGACTTTATCGCTGGATCCAACGGGCGGAAGAATGGAAAGACAGGGGCCAGAGAGGCAAAAAGAACGCCTGCACCAGCTCCCTGTTCTCGGCAAATCTAAGGCGACACTTAATTGGGGGGGAGGGGAAGCGGAGGAGGGAGGGAAAAAAAGATCAGGCATTGCTGGTTTTCTCCCTGACAAGATCTCTGAAAACATTTTCAAGAAGGACCCTGGTGTGTGCGTGTGTGTGTGTGTGTGTGTGTGTGTGTGTGTGTGTGCGTGTGTGTGCTGTGGCGTGGCGTGGTGTGTACTACGGTCTGCACAAATAGGTTCCTTGTGGGTACATGTTATGTTTGTTTTCCGAGGGAAAGTGTGTATTTGTGTGTGTATGTGTGTGTGTGTTTTCCTGGGCTATAGGGAGTACAGAAAGAAGGAATATCGGGGTGTGTGCTCTGTAAATAGCAGGGGTGTCTGGGAAAGGAGTGTCTCAGCAGATTGTTCCGACGATGCTAGGGAAAGCGGAGACTCAGGCACAGGCGCCCTTTGCCCTCCCGAGCCTAGGAAAAACTGGAAAAGACAAAGCTTCCTTAGCTGGTAGTAGAGGGGAAATACGGGTGCAGAGGTAACTCGAGAGCGGCCTGGGGAACTGGAAATGGGCTCGCCCAGCAGCCTCCTTATATGTTCCCCGCCACACAAAACCTTGTCGCTACAGACCCCAGATTCCCCTCGATTTTCATTTAGGAGACCAAGCGTTGTGGGAGCAAGGCCTGGGAAGGGAGAGGTTGCCGTATAATGAACCTAGACGCGACCGCCAACTTTGAGCTGAGACTGCTTTCCTGAGCCACACTCCCTGCGTCTCGCCAGGGAGTGCCAGGGAGAGATGGACATTAAGGACCTCTCACCTGCAGTCACCTCCTAGCCCACAGTGGTCACCACGACCCCCAGTTGGCAGCAGAGTTGCAGGTCTGCCAGTTCCCAAGCTTTCCTTTCCTTAGGCGCCTTGGAGGGAGCCTGGACCAGAACAGCAATTCCCCGCCCTCCCTCAAGACCACGCGCACTTTGCGCCCCCGGCAAACTTTACGCTCTCTGCAGCCCAACTGGCAAGGGACGCCCGTCTGGAGGGAAATCTTACCGTAGACACCTTGTCCCTTGCAGTACATAGGGACCAGGGTCAGTAATAGAAGGCAAGTCACCTCCATCTTCACCGCCGGTGCCTCATCCCCGCGGGGCAGCGCAGCCAGAGAGGCGGCGAGAAGCGCATCCACCAGGGCGCCTCCTTGCCTTCCCTTCCGTTTGTACCCCGAAACTGCGCTGGAGACAGCGGCTGCGGCGACCCGGAGCAAGAGGATGAGGCCGCGACAGCTGAGGCGGCGGCAGCGACAACAGCTAAGGCTGCTCCTCCAGAAACGCCGCCGTCAAAGCCGAGATCCAGGGGGCGCTGGCCGGGAGCAGGGAGGCTTGGTCCACCCCGACAATCCAGCCAGCGCCCCGGCCCCTTCGCCGGGAAGAGTCTGACCCAGGGGCAGCAGTGGTCCAAGGACAGCGAGCCTCGGTCGCAGATCTCTGGAAGCTAGCAGGGAGGGACGAGGTGAGGAGGAAGAATAAAGAGCTTGCACCCTTCACTCTAGGCGCAAAAGAAGTGGGAGTTCGGGGGAGGAGGAGGACTCCTCCCCCTTCTGTGGTAGGGGGCGAGTCAGTGGGGCCCCTTCTACCGAGCGTCCAATAAATTGGTGACCGAAAAGAGTCAAACTTGGCTGTCTTCCCCCACTCCCAGGGGGGATACCCCTCCCCGCGGAGGGGGGGGGGGAACAGAACAAGAGGTGTCTTCGGCGCCAAATAAATTAATCTGACAGTTTTAGTCCCAAGCCAGCTGAGCTAAGGTATCCACGCCCGGGCTGCCGGACACAGGCAGGCCCTTGCTTCAAAACAGAGAAGCCTCCAAGTCCCGCAGTTTTTCCACTCCCGGAGTGGCGGGAATGGAAGAGGCGGTTCAGTCTCCCTGGAACTAGTTCAGAGGATTCCCCCAGGGAAGGGCTGCTCTTCACCTCCGACTGTCCTCAGAGCCTCCCTACTCTTCTTCCGGTGTCCTGGAGGTTCAGGGAGCAAAGTTAGAGGAGGCTTCGGCTCCGAAGAAATCGGAGGTCTCGTCCCCTCCAGGGACCAGCTCGAAAGAGAGGGGGAAATTCAAGAGAAGTAGGCCCCCAAAAGAAAAAAAAAAAGAAAGAAAGAAAAGTTTGGGTTGTTTTAAAATATACGAAAACGACCAGCTTCTTCCTCCTGCAGCCTCGGGCTCAACCCTGGCCGGGTGGTGGTGAGCTCCGCGAGCTCTCTCTCTCCCCGCTCGGCTCTCCTTCTCTGCCGCTGTCTGTCCGTGACTGGCGCTAGCTGGCTCCGTAGCTCTCAGGAGAACAGGGCTTAGCCTTCCCCGAAGTTGGCCAGCTCCTCCCGCCCCCGCCCCCGCCTGCCTCCCTCCCAGGCCAGCTGCTGGGGGCCCTCTCGGGCGGGGTGGGGCGCTGGCTGGGGGCTTCCCCCGAGGCGGAGTAGAGCAGTCCAGTCGGTTCGCGAGCCCCAATCGTACTAGACCTTCCTTCTCAGTAACTTCACCTTCCGTGTGGTTCTTTTCATCCGTCCTCCCTCCCCCCTAGCTTTTTATTTCAACAGCCTCCCCCCCTTCTCCCTCTTTCTCTCCTTCCTTCAGTCTCTCGCTCTCCCTCCCTTTGTCGCTCGTTCTCCCGTTTGATTCCCCTCCAGTTAAAAAAAAAAAGGAGCCAATTAAAATGAGCGGAGCTCTCGCAGAGCCCTGCCTCTGTCCAATTTCCTCGCCTCCCCCAGGACCAATTAGAGAAAACAAAACAGGGATGGGGTAGCAGCCGGCTTCTTCTTACCCTCTCCTCTCTCTCCGTCTCTCTCTCTCTCTCTCTGTCTCTCTCTCTCTCTCTCCCATTCGTTTCTCCCTCCCTTCCCATCCCTTCCTTCTTCTCTCCCCCTTCGCCCCCTCCCTCCTTTGGTCTTACATTTCCTCGCTGCCCCTCGTCCCACCCCCCCCACTCCCCCAGCAAGGAAATGTCAGAAAGCAGAAATGGATCCATCTATCCTGAGGACATTGGGAGAGAGAGGGACGTGGGCTTTAGCAAGCAGAAGAACGGTTTTAGGAAGCCGCACTCGCACGCGCGCGCGCGCGCACACGCACACACACACATACACACACACACACACACACACACACACACACACACACACACACACACACACGACCGAGCTGCTGCTGCACACGCAGGCTGCATTGCATGGTCGCACGGAACCGTGTGCAATTCGTAGCATACTCAGTGTGAATGCATAGACAGGGAACCGGAGCCAGCGGGGTATTGAACGCTATTTTTTTTTTCCTTCCTTCTTTTTTGTCCACTTTCTTCGCTATGGAAGAGTGGGGTGGGGAATAGAGAAGGATGAACGTCTCTCTGACAGGTGGCTGGGGGCTGAGGGCGGCTATGGACTAGAGGCTGCTATGGGGTAGGGGTGGAGAGATGGGGACCAGGGGAGCGAAATGCTCCTGGAGACTTGTATGCGCTCGCTTGTCGGCCAGGGATTTGGCGCTGACAGCTTTCTCCTGTCTGTGCGCTGTTCTCCACAGGGCCCTGACCTAGGTCCGGGTCCCTGCTCCTTCTCCAGCCAGCCCCAGCAGGCTCTTTCCGCTTGCTCTAGCAGAGGGCATCCAGCCTCTGAAGTCACCCGAGTAAGGGACGAAGCCCGAAGGTGGAGACAGAGCGCGGCACTCGCCCTTGCTGCCCCAAAGATGCCAACAGGTTTGCTCGCGGCCCGGCTCCCGCTTCCACCCGGCCATCTCATACTCCTGCCATCTCTTTCCTCTCTCATTCTTGTGTCTTCTAGGCTCTCCATGGACTTCTAGCAGCGGGTTTAGGAAGGGTACCTTCGCTGAGACTAACCTTCCCTCCACCTCCCGGCAGACACCTAAGGAACGCCGGACCCTCCCGGTCCCTGGGAGTCTAGCGCCCCCCCCCCTCCCCGCTTCTTAGTCCACATCTGTGTCCTGAGAGCACACCCAGGACTCTGGAGCCTGGAGGAGGGCGGCGATAGAGAGCTGCACTTAGGAATGGTGTCCCCGCTTCCCCTGGGGCCAGGGAGCAGGCGGGGCGGCACAGACGATTACTGAGAGGATAGCTGGGCCACCCTCCTCCACTTGCCTGGCACTACTCTCTGTTCTGGTTTCTATTTTTCCCAACCCCATTTTGTGTCTGCCCCTGCCCTTACACATATGCACAGAGTCAGCCTGTATAATCTCACCTGCTTCTCCTGTCGCTGTTATTTATCTCTGAGTACCTACAGGGCTTTTATTAGGGAGGCCCATGGGAGCTCTGATTCGGGGAGTAGATAACAAGAGGAAGGATTAAGAACAGTCTTTGCACACATCCCCACCCGACTACCTGACTCTCAGTCTCCTTCTAAATGTAGGGGTGCACTTTCAAATAGAGAGCAGACACTCTCCGGTTAAAGCTTGGGGCACCTGTCTGAATTTCCCATTTTAAATTGAGCAGCAGTGGCCTGAACCCCTTGGCCCTTGGCCCCCCAGCCTGGAATCATGGGTGGGTGTCCTACAGAGAAGGGGTGGTCATCCAGACCTTTCTCTGCTTATAGGTTCCTTCCCACACCCCTCCTCCACTATTACCAGCACCTCCTTCCTTCACCAGTTTTGCCTCTTGGATTAGACAGTGTCAGGATTGATGCCCTTTTCAGGTCCAACACCATATGCCCCACCACTGGGCCACCTCTCACACACAGCCTTCATACCCAGGACTGGGACTACTGAAAGGACCATAGTTTATCCCAACACAGACAAATCAAGAGTCTTAGGATCATTTCTCAAATTATTGTTCTAACAGTCAAAAGATTGTTATTCTTCCACCAAAAGGACAAAGTTGCTTCTAGTATACTTTAAGACATAGTTGATAGAAAGCAGGCCTGGAGGCCAAGAAAATCTATAATAGAGTCCTGCTTCTGACACACACTGGCTAGTAAATCATTTTACCTCTCTGTGCTCTAGGTAACTCCAAGACTACAGATTGCATTGGTAGAGTTTCCTCACAGAAATGGCATCTTTTGGTTGGGTGGGGGGTGGGGGCGTGGGGAAGATACCACACCTATGAAAGATGCTGCAACACTCTACCGTGTACCCCACTATTTACTTCTCATTATTTAAACAATTTTGGAATTCCAACCTCCTCGAAGATGCCCTCTAGAGTAACCAGAGGAATGAGTGCTTCTGACTTTCCTCTTCCTGATCTAAGTAGAGAACCCCTATCCATTCTTCCTCCCCCCTCCCCATGCACCTTTCCCTTTTCTTCATCTCAGAAAAGCACTATTTCTTGTCATTTAAAGACACTTCTCAGTCATCAGGGTATCAAAAATACCAAAAAAAAAAAAGGCCAGAAGATAATTTTTAAAAAATCATCTGTATTTGACTTTACCAAATTGTGGTTTCTTTTTCATTGGGCGGGCGGGAAACAGATTTCCTTTCCTAATTCCTTTTGGCTCAGTTGGCTGTTAAATTGAGTTCGTCTCCTCTGAACGAATGCCCACCTAGGGTTTGAAGGAAGATTCGCTATTGTCTTTGGGAGGAATAGTAAGAGGGATAGAGAGTAGTCAGCTTGGGTCTGTATGTTTACTGCAAATAATCCATACCTGCATCCTGGAGAGCTGGTTGTATGCAGAGTAAACACCTTTATAGCCTATTTTTGTGCTTAGTTAAAAAAAAAACTTTTTGTTCTAAATCCTGCCATCTCTTTCCCATGTCTATCTATACTCATGCATCTGCCTGGGAATGAGGGCAGAGTCCATGCCTGCCATGTGTCAGGGATAGAAAATGAAAAAGAATTCCTGTAATCTCCTTAATATAAAGAGAACTCCTCCTCCCTCTGCCAAATTGAGTGGCATAGAGATTAACCTGGAAGCCATTCGAAGCTAGGCAGGACTCTTGCCTGAGGAAGACCCATAGGGTTGTGAAGCAGTCCAGGTTTGTCTGCCTTTGTTTGGCTCAGCGATTAGAACATTCCTACCTGGGTGTGAGAGCTACTAAAAGAACCAAAGAAGAGCCAGATCTCAGAGTAGGCACCTGCCTACAGTCAAACATGCCATGATGATAAAAGTTCACAGAAAGGTCATTTTAAATTTTTATACTTTTTACAAATACAGAGATTTTCAATACCAGGAAATTACTTTCCATGTCCTCTAAATATTTATTTCATAATAGTAACAATTGCTAGCATTCACATAGCACTTTAAGCTTTGCAAAATACTTCATAAACATTAGCTCATTTGATCCTCAGAACAACCCTGAGAGGTATGTACTGTTATTATCTCCATATTAAAGTTGAGGAAACTGAGGCTCCCAAAAAATGCAAGTGATTTATCCAAGATCACAGCTGGTAAGCTGTCTGAAGAAGGGTCTTCCTGACCCCAGGTCAAGCACTCTATACACCATGTCTCTAGGCCTCTGTAATCTCCATGACCTTGGACAAATGACCACCTCTATGGACTTCCATTTTCTCATCTGTAAGACAAGGGTTTCTAGCTCTAAATCCTGAGCTCCTGTGATAAAGCAAGCTTCACATATTATAGTAAAGGCACAAAACCAGTAACGCAACAGATGGAATTTTCAAACATTGCCTAGAACAAAACAAATATTTTGTCCCACCTCTGAACCAAGGTGATGAAGTCAAGCCTGTATGGACCAGTTCAATTCTAATGACCTACCAGCTGACACTGTAGTTGAACAGGGCAGCCCTTCCCTACTACTGAGTTAGGTGAGAATGTGGAAAGAATTTGTGTGTGTTGTCCACACACAGCATTGATGATGGGGAAGGGAGTACTATTAGCATATTCCTAACTTACAACCTCAAACCTAGTATGTGCCCAATACTTATTAGTTCACAATTTTAAGATCTGGAAGGAACTTTAGAAATAATTTAGTCCAGAGGAAATTGAAACGCAAATCATTTATGTTCTAAATAACAGAGCTCTGGATTTTGAACTCAGATCTAGCTGCAGAGCAGTGCTCTTTTCATTAAACTACTTTGCTTTCTATGATGCAAGAGTTGGGAAGAATGTTTTAGAAATGATTAGAAGTATAAGGCCCTAAGAGAAAGTGTGTGTGTGTGTGTGTGTGTGTGTGTGTGTGTGTGTGTGTGTGTGTGTGTGTGTAGTCTATTGGATAGAATGCTGGCTTTGAATTCAGGCAGACCTAGGTCCAGTCCAAATCTTAACACTTCTTCATATATCTAGGGAGGGTGGAGGAAAGAAGACTAAGCATTTATTTTTTGTCCATGGAGAGGTACCCATTATCCCTGAACCCTTCCTGAATTCTAGATCTTGTGGGTAAAAGAAATAATGACAACAAATTCTATCCACTTACCAGCTGTATGACCATGGGCAAGTAGCTAGCCTAAATTCCCTCATCTGTAAAATGAGGGGTTGGCCTTTCCAGCTCCAGAGCTATGATCCTTCATCTGTGATGGATAACAATATGTTTTCCATTAAAACATTAATTGAAAGGCAGGCTCCAGCCTTCAGGGTTGCCATCCCTTCCTCCCACCCCACCTCCCAGACTCAGACCCATCCAAGCTATATACAGAGAAAGGGAGAGAGGGGAAACTTTTCTAGGGAGGGACAGCCTTGGGTGAGGGAAATTGTCTTTGAAAATGATACAGGGGCAAGGTATTGATTCATGCCTAGAATAAGACATCTTCCCAGTCAGGTGGGAGTGGAGCTGATAGGGGGAGTTAGAGACAGAGTTATGACCCCGAAGAAAGACCAGGTTTATTAATTCAGGCTCTAACAAATAGCCAATTAATGGCTCCAGCTGCTAATTAGTAAGCAGTTAACTCCTGTTATAAATCGGGCAGCCAGAGAGCAGTGAAGAGGTGAGCCCATGATAACTCCTCTGGAGAAGGGATGCTATCCGGGGATTCTTAGGCCTTGTTTCACTGCTGTGAATCCATCCACCCCCCTTTCCTTGCCCTGTACCTCCAGTCCTGCCCTGATGCCCATAATTACAGAACTAAACCATGAGAAAATGACCCTCAGCTCCTCCCTCTCTCCTGATTACTCCTTCCCTCCCACCAGTCAGCAAGCAGCTGATGTCTACTGCTAGAGAGAACTGTGGTGCTGTTCATAATATTACCAGACTCCTGTATAGCTCTTCCATCTCATTTGAGCCTCACAATGACCTAGTGAGAAGGTAAGGCAGTTATTATCACCCCATCAGTAATCAGTATCACCCCAGCTCACCCAGTAACTTCATGGCTGGTTTAGAACTAGAACTAGCAGGCTATGGGTAGACATAACAGAGACACAAAGTGAGGTATGGTAGGAAGAAAACTATTCAGTAGGAGGCTAATACTGTGTGACCTTGAGCTAATCCCTCCACAGGTCTTGGTCTCTGTAAAACAAATTTGAGGAGGGGGGGAGGAGATTGATGTCTAAGACTGCTTCCATCTATGAAGCCTAAGCTCCATTCTAAGAGGCAGCTAGAAGGCACAGTGGATAGAGCACTGGGCCTGAGTCATGTAGACCTGAATTCAAATCTGACCTCAGGCATTCACTAGCTATGTGACCTTGGTCAAATCACTTCTGTTTACCTTAATCCACTGAAAAAGGGAGTGGCAAACTACTTGCTCTAGTATCTTTGCCAAGAAAACCCTATAGATAGGATGGTCCATGGGATCCTGAAAAGTCAGACACAACTAAACAACAATAAAGCTCCGTTCCACCAGGGGTGAGCTGGTTTAACAACCAGCTCCAGGAGAATGTATGCAAGCATACTTTTAACTTTAATACATATTATTAACATTTTCTTCATCACTTTCTGAAGTCTAAACCATCAGCAAAATAATAAATTTAACCCTGATTTGTAGCTGTTTGCTATTTTGAAAGTTTATCAATCTCCAGTAGGTCCAAGATGGTTCCAGTGGTATGGTTCCAGTTCTACAAATCGATGCTTTGTAGTCCCTGACTTTAAGGATAGTTCTGAGGTCTTCTCTGTTTCTTGTAGTAGTTATAATTCCAAATAAACCACATTACTCATCAAATCTGCCAGTTGACCTTGAATAAATGACAACTTTTCTGGGTCATGATTTTCTCTAAGATCCCTTTCAGCTCTAATCTCTGTAATTATCTCCAATTCACTCTATTCTTCTCTTGTTTGCCCATAGTTGTTTACATTTTGTCTCCCACATTAGACTGTGAGCTCCTTGAGAGCAGGGACTGTCTTTTGCCTTTCTTTGTATTTCCAGTGCTTAGCTCAGTGCCTGGCAGTAACAGTCACTTAGTAAACAAATGCATGTTGACTTGACTCGAAAGGTTAATTATTTTTTCATTTTTTTTCTCACCCCTGAAATTTTCTGAGCTTGTCCCATATCCTCCGGTCCTTTTTGTACTTCAGTGTTGGGGGACATATCTCTTGGTGTTTTGATGTTAACTGTATGCACTCTTTATGGGAAAAAACTGGACTGGATATCGTTTGATTGGGGAATAGCCAAACAATTTATGTGATGTTACTGTTGTTGTTCATCTACTCATTTTCAAAGACCAATAGTATCACAGGTGATGACTTGCAAGTCAATTGGATTTCAATGAGGCAGAGTTGCACAAAGTTTTCAGCCTCATTCTCTCTTCCAGAGTCATCAAAGTCCAGTGGCAGGGACAAAAGTCAGGATGACTGGCAATGGCTCAGGATGAAGTAGATGACCTTGGTATCTCCAGTGTCTGACTAAGCCTTAAGTGCTCCATAGCACCTGCTTCCTCCACCTTCATGGTCCATTGGAACAAATTGTTTTCATTCACCCATTCTGTCAGGGGAAATTTTTTTTTAATTTTTTTTATTTACTTATTTACTTTTAATTTACAAGATTCAGTTCCACAATCACTTGAGTTTCAGATTTTCTCCCCTCCTTTCCCCCCCCCCCCATGGTGGCGTGCAATCATGTATAGGATCTGCAAATACTTTCACATTGTACAATGGTTTGGTCATATAGAAGGGCTGTAACCAATGAGTGATCACTGGGAAAAGAAAAAAAAAAAGCAAAACCAGACATGAAAGAGAACGATAACATGTTTTGCTTCAGTCTCCATTTAAACTATAGTCTTTCTATATCTTTCTCTGAGTTTAGGTATCTCCTTCCATCCTGTCAGGGGAAGTTTTAATGAGTTTGGGATAGACATCCCTTTAATTCACCAACAGGTTTGAGATCTGTCAGTTACCCTCAACCTGATTTAGCTGGTCTGCCAAGATAGTTTTACCAGGTTGTGGCCACTGTGCATGCTACAGCTTCTTGGAGCAAGAAAAATATAAATATGCAGAATTAAGAGAAACATTAGAAAACTTATATGGACTGATGAAGAGTGGGATAAGCAGAACCAGGAAAAAACAATGAGTACTTTGCTCCAACAATGTATATGGAAAGAATAAAAGACCAAAGTGATCAAAACTTGGCTCTGGAGAAGAATCAAGAAAATGTACTTCTCTCCCTTTTTGCAAAGGTGGAAACTTCTAGGGTTGGAATATTGTGTACACTGTCAGATACAGGTGATGTGTAGATTAGTTTTGCTAAACTGCTTCTTTTTTACATTTTTATATACATATATATGTTCTTTTTATATCTGTTGCAAGACATGGTTCATTAAATAGGGGAGGAAAGTTATTAAATGAAGGTGGTCTAAGAAAAAAACAATAAAATAAAAATTTTGAAATAAAATAAAATTAATCATTCAGAGATTCAAAAGTTGGTTTTAACACCAACTTGGCAGATAGATGTCAATCGACAAGGCAGTCATAAGGAGAGCTTATTGTTTGGTTGGTTCAATTGGGAATGACTCTTCATGACCCCATTTCAGATTTTCTTGGCAAAGATATCGTAATGGGCTGCCATTTCCTTCTCCAGCTTATTTTACAGATGAGGAAACTGAGGCAAACAGGGGTAAATGACTTGCCTAGGGTCACACAGCTAGTAAGTGTCTGTGGCCACACGTGAACTCATGTCATCCTGACTCAGACCCAGAGCTCTGTCTGCTGCATTGCCACTCTTGCTTAGAGGCAGCACAGTGCAATCAGGAAAAAGAAAAAGCACATAAAAGTAAATCAGTACCTCCAGGTTTGCATCTTGACTCCGCAACTTATTACTTGCTAGCTTTATGGTTTTAGTGTTCTCTGAACCTCAATTTTCTCATCTATAACTTGGAGCCAGTAATGCTTCTCTTGCCTACTTCCCAGGGTAAAGATCAAATGAGGCAATGTCTCCAAAAGAACATAGAAATCCTTAAACCCCTCTACAAGTGTGGGACACACAATTGTTCTCATTATTATCACTGTTTATGTGTCTAGGAAATGGGCATAGGCTAAGAAAGTCAGGTAGTTTCCTGTCTGCACTATAATGTGCATTCTCCTTGTGCAGAGCAAAGGATGAAGAGGCAGAAATGGCCCATATTTCCAGGGAGCTCCCTGTCTGATGGGGAGATCTAGCCTCTCTCCTCAGTAGCACCTGACATGAAAATCTGATGAGACAGGAACAGTCCCTGACTTCAGTACACTCTAGATCTGATGAGGAAGACACAGTACTTGCCCTTATGGAGCCCATGATACAGGAAGAAAAAAAAAGAACAGATACAAGATTCTGCCTTAGGTCAGGAACAATGATGATGGTATCTTCTCCCCTAAACAAGTTCCTACCCACCTCTCCACAGTGGTTATTCCAAACCTCTTCTCAGCTAAGGATGTCACTTTATACATTACTGAGAAAACAGAGACCATGAATGAGTTTCCTCTTCTTCTCTTCATCTTAAAACTGCTTGACCACCCCTACTCTCTCCTCCTTTACTCCAGTCTCTGATGGCATGATCCTTCTCCTCCACAAAGTCAACCTTCTAATATGCCATTGGTCCCTTTCCCTTCCACCTTCTCCACCAGATCAATTTCTCAATCACCCCCTCCAACTCTAATCTTCAATCTCTCCCTGTCTGCAGGTTCCTTCCCTACTGTCTACAAACATGTCCAAATTTTCCCCAATTCTTAAAAAAAACTTTCATTAGTCCTTACCATTCCCTCAAACTATTGTCATATATACTGGGATACTGTGAGGCTCAAATTAGATAATATATTTTTGGAAGGGGAGGGGAAGCAATCAGGGTTAAATGATTTGCCCAGGGTCACATAACCAGTAAGTGTCTGAAACAGGATTTGAACTCCTGTCCTCCTGACTTTATCCCCCGATCCACCTAGCTACCCCCTAAATAATGTATTTAAAGCACTTTAAAACCTTAAAGTGGTACATAAGTACCAATTATTATTATTGTGTGTTTTATTACATAAAATAATAATAATAATAACATCCTATAGTCACAAGGCCTCTAGTTTGATGATAACTGCATTCTCTGAGCCTTCTACTGCACTTCTGCTTGAACTTAGCAAGATTTAGCAAAACTCTCCCAGTTTTACACACACACACACACACACACACACACACACACACACACACACACTTTCAAGTTTAATCTGCCTTATTAACACTTCATTAAATCTATACAATTAGCAAAACAATAAATCAGGCCCTGATTTATAGCAATTGCTAATTTTTGAAGTATAAATTCTCACACTTCAAATTTCTGGTTAGAGGACCCTGGCACAACTCTGCCTGTATCTCTCCTCCCTTTCTCCAAACTTACAAAAAGCCTTCTACATCTATTGCTTCCACTTCCTTTCTTTTCACTTCTCAATCCTTTGCAAACAAGCTTTTGACCTCATCACTCAATGGAAACTTTTCTCAGCCGCAAGTTACAGTGATCCGTTCATTGGCAAGTCTGATGTCTTTTCTCAGTACTCATCCTTCTTGAGATCGCTATAGCATTTGACACTACTGACCACCCTCTCCTTTTCATTGCACTCTCTTCAGGGTTTTTGTGACACTTCTCTCTTAGTTTTCCTCCTATGTGTCAGACAGCTCCTCCTCAGTCTCCTTTACTAGCTCATCATCCTGTTGCTTAACTGAGTATATACCCCAAGGCTCTGATTCTTATCTCCCTACGTTGTCTCATGTGGTGAGCCCATCTCCTCCTGTGGGTTTAATAATTATCTCTATTCTGAAAACTTCCACATCTGTATATCCAGCCTGTCTTTCTACTAAATTCCAGTCCCAAATTACCAACTACCTTTTGGACATTTCAGAAATGGTTGAACCAGAGACATCTCAATCTCAACCTGTCAAAAAAAAATAACTCATCATCTTCCCTCCCTGAAGTCTACCCCTCTCCCAACTGCCCCTGTTTCTGTTAAAAGTGCCTCTACCCTGCCAGGCTCACAGGTTTGCAATCTTAATGTCATTCTCAGCTCTTCCATATACCCAATCAGTTGACGAACCTTACCAATTTACCATCTCCTAGACTATTGTAATGGTCTCCTGGTTGTTGTCCCTGTCTCATCTCTCTCCACATGCCAATCCATTCTCCACACAGCTGCCAAAGTGATTTTCCTGAAGCAAAGGTCTGATCCTGCCACTCCCCTACTCAATAAATTACTGTGGTTCTGCCTCTAAGATAAAATATAAACTTCTCTGCTGAGCTTTTAAAGCTCTTCACAATCTGGACCCAGCTTACCTTTCCAGCCTCATTCATTATGTATCACTCCCCTCTTTGCACTCAATGGTCTAGTCAAACTGGCCTTCTCTTATTCCTCTCACATAGCTCTCCTCTCCTCCTCCAATTATCTGGACTATCTGTCCCCCACACATGGAATGAACTCCTTCCTCATCTCTACCTTATAAAATACCTTACTTTCTTAAAGCACCTTCAACCTGAAATCTTTCCTCATTCCCTTGACTGCTAATCCTCTCTCTGCCCAAATTACCTTGCATTAATTTTGTATTCCTTCTGTATGTGTGTGTGTGTATGTTCTCTCTTCCATTAGACTATAAGCCCCTCAAGAGCAGGAACTATTTCATTTTTGTCTTTGCATGCCTATGACTTTGCACAATGCCTGGTATGTGCTAAGTTCTAAATAAATGAAAATCGTTGATTGATCAGTTGCCCACTGGATTCCTAAGTGCTGAAGGGCTTGGGAGTCAAGGACTGAACTCATTACTGTTTTTGGTGCTTATTTGTACAATTGTTTCATACCCTTCAAATCTGGTTGACTCTAGGCTGCCAAGTTGCAGCTAGACCCGGGGGGAGCAAACTGTTGTTTTCATTTGGATATTTTCTTCTAGTGCAAATGTCTCCATGTGCTTCTGGGATCTGAGTGTTTGCAGCGAGAGAAATGGAAAGCCTCCAAGAGGACTGGTCATAATCCTCCTAAAGAGATAGCTCCACCCTTTGGGCCTCTTTTGGATACCACTTTCACCCCACAAGAATTCCCATTTCCACTTCATTTCCATTAACCTCATCCTGAGATCTATCAGAATGCTCTGGGAAGCCTAAGATTTTTGCCCCCTACTTCTATTGTCTAGATCCCTGGAGTCACAAAATATGTTTTAATTTCCAAGGCTCACAGTTTGATTCTATACTAGGAAAATCTCTGGATATGGAGTCCCAAGGACCTGGGTTCAAATTCCTGTTTGACCTTGGCAATCACTTGGGCCTCAGTTTCCTCATCTGTGGAATGAGAGGGATGGATTACATGACTTCTAAGGTCCCTTCTAGTTCTGAATCTATGATCAATGGTTCTACAATCCCACGTTCTTCATAAAGTTTTTTTCCCCTAGTTAACTTTTTTTTTTAAGGCAATCAGGGTTAAATGACTTGTCCAGGATCACACAACTAATAAGTATCTGAGGTTGGATTTAAACTCACGTCCTCTTGACTCCAGAGACTCAAGGGCAGGGAACCACATTTTTTTCTTTGCATCTGGCATTGATCACAGGATAAAAGGATGACATATTTTTTAAAAATCAATTTGATTTTTTTTCAGTGTACAAATTTATTCCCTCTCCTTTTCACATGCATGCCTCTCATTGAAAAGGAAAAGAAGAGAAAAGAAAAGGAGGAAAGAGAAGAAGGGAAAAAAGACAAAAATATAAAACCTTTGTAAACAAATGTGTATGGCCAAACAAAACAAATTCTCACATTGAACATGTCCAAAAAATATATGTCTCCATGTATACACCGAGTTCATCACATTTTTGTGAGATGAGCAGCACACTTCATGACGAGCCTTTTAAAATTACAGTTGATCATCTTGCTAGGTCTTTCAAAGTTGTCTTCACAATGTTACTTCCCATGTTTCTCTGAAACTCTCTCCTTCATTGTTGTTTATGACACAATAGTATTCTTTTAAATTCATATACCATAATTTATCCTGCTCTTCTCCAATCAATGGATACTCCTTTAGTTTCCAGTTCTTTGTCACTAAAAAGAGGCCAATATAGATATTTTCATACATTCTTTTCATCTCATTACTTTAGGGAATCAATTTAGTGCTGTTGCTGGAACAAGAATTTGCACAATTTAGTAAGTTTGGGGACATATTTACAAATTACTTTCCAGAATTGCTGGACCAGTTCACAACTTTATCAGTAGTGCATTAATTTGACTATCTTCCCAAAGTCCTTGTTACATTTATTATTTTCCTTTTTTGTCAGTTTTGTCAATTTGATGGGTATAAGATGGAACCTAGTGTTGCTTTGATTTTCATTTCTATAATTATTAGGGACTTGAATATTTTATATGTGGCTATTGATAACATATTTCTTCCTTTGAAAACTGCCTGTTCATGCCCTTTGATTATCTATTAGTCTCATTTATTTATTTGTTTGCTTATATGTTTATTCTTCCAAATTTGAATTGGCTCCTTATGTAACTTGAAAAGAAAATCTTCATCAAAGAAAAGATTTTTTCCCCAGTTACCTGCTTCTCTTTTCATTTTGGTTGCATCAGTTTTCTTTGTAAACAAACTTTTCAAAAATAGTGTCCATTTATGTTCTGTGATTCTGTTTATCCCATGTTTGGTCATGAACTCTATGCCTCTTCATATATCTGAAAGATGATTTCTTCCTTGCTCCTCTAATTTTTTATGACGTCACCCTTTATCTCCAAGCCATGCACACATTTTGAGCTCCTCTTGTTGCATAGTGTAAGTTGTTGGTATTTAGTTTCTACTAGACTGCTTTTGAGTTTTCCCAACAGAGTTTGTTGAATAGTGAATTCTGCCTCAGTAACTGGGGTTTTAGGGTTTAATCAGAGCCTAGACTAGTTGTCGTTTGTTTCTGTATGTTGTGTACCTAATATGTCCCACTGATGGACCTCTCTGTTTTTAACTTGGTACCAAATTGTTTTAGTGACTACTGCTTTGTGTTATAGTTTGAAATCCACTAGTGCTAAACTTACCACTTTTTTCATCATCTCCCCTTGAGATTTTTAGATGAAGTTTGTCATTATCTTTTTTTTCTGGTTTTACAACATAATCCTTTGGTTGTTTAATTGGTAAGACACTGAGTTAAGTAAATTAATTCATGAGGTATTGTCATTTTATTATTTTGACTCAGCCTACCTATAAGCAATTAATATTTCTCCAGTTATCTAGGTCTGTCTTTATTAAGTATCATAGATTTATAATCATAGATCATATCAGTCAATAAACATTTACAAAGGACCCATTATACGCTGGTGATACATAAGGAAGTAAGAGACAGTCTCTGTCCTCAAGAAGCTTACAATCTGTTGAGGAAACAAGAAGTAAATATGTACAAAGAAGCTAAATACAGGAAAAATAGGAAATAATTAAGAGAGGAAAGGCACTAGAATTAGAAGGGTTGGAAAAGACTTCCTGTCAAAGATAGGATTCTAGTTGGAAATGGAAGAAAGCAGAGATGTGAAGAGAGAGAATTCCAGGCATGGGAGAGAGCCAAAGAAAATACCGAGATCAGAGATATGGAATGTCTTGTTTGTAGATCAACAAGGAGACTGGAGGAGGCCTTCCAACCTAAAATGATCTAATCCAGCCCCCTCCCTTTACAGAAGAGAAAACTGAGACCTAGAGGGATTAAGTACTTTGCCCAAGGTCACACAAACCAGACAGAAACCTGCCTAGGTATGAAAACATTTATTGCAGCTCTCTTTGTGGTGGCAAAAAACTGGAAATTTAGGGGATGCCCATCAATTGGGGATTGGCTAAACAAGTTGTGGTATATGAATGTAATGGCATACTATTGTGCTATAAGAAATGGGGAGGAGATGGATTTCATATTTACCTGGAGAGGCTTATACAGACTGATGCTAAGTGAGAAGAGCAGAACCAGGAAAAATTTGTACACAATCACAGACACATCATATGTATGATAACCAACTTTGATAAACTGGACTCTTCTCAGCAATGCACAGTTATAAGACAACTCTACAAGTCTCAGGATGGAAGGAGATGTCTACATTCAGAGAAAGATCTAGAAAGACCAGAGTTTAAATGGAGACTGAAG
>CM053584.1:199625066-199637292 GCA_028627135.1 Pseudochirops cupreus
ACTCTGGAACTGAGTCTTGTAAACTAAAAGTAAATAAACAAGTCAATGAAAAAAAAAAGGGTGCACCTCTAGTCCCCTACTCTTAAACTCCACTACTATCATTCATTGCAAATTGTGGGGTCAAGGAAGCAGGGATCAGTTGGAAGCTGGCTTTTTTAGTCAGGAAAATAAGGATTTTTTTTTAATTGTTCTGTATTTTAGGGTTTGTTTTAAAAAAGCCTTTTTTTAAGTCTGTATTTTTAGAATTTTGTTGTTAATTTAAAAATAGATTAAGTTAAATTTTAGGGATTTTTAAATTTTATTTTATAATGTTCTTTGTGACTGACATTCAACATATTTGCCTAAAAAAATAAATTCCCTGGATGCATACCTCAATGAAAAGTGCTATCCATATGTTTGTGGCATGATAGAAATGGCTAAAACTTGTACATTTACTGAATGTTACCACTGAAATTCAAAATTAAATCCCGATGCCAAAAAAAAAAAGAAACCTGCCTAGGTCCTCTGACTTCAAATCCAAGCCTCTTTCCCTTGGCTTCCTTTCATGCTTTGTAAAATGTTCGTCAAAATAACTGAATTATTCAAAAATTTAAGTTGAAAATTGAATTATCCAGAAATTGGGAAACAAATTTGTCTAGATAGTTTGTACAAAAAGACACAGGATAAATAAATGGTGGTATAGTGGAAAATCCATTGCCCAGGATCCAGAAGATCTAGGCTTGGGGCTGGTTCTGTCATGTACTAGCTATTTGCCCCTAGGCACATCACTTCACTCTTTCAGAGCCTGGTTTCCTTATCTGTAAAATGGGGATAATAATGCTGACCATGAGTTATTGTATAATGAGTCTACCTGGAATAATGAACAGAGAATCCACACTGAAATCAGGAAGAACTGGGTTAAATTCTCACCTCTGATTTCTACTAGGGTTTTGATTCTGGACAAGTCACTTAATTCCTTGATTGCCCCAGGCATCTGCCTAATATTTTAAGTTACAAAACTCTTATTGACCTGCATTGGGAGAAGAAATTTCCTCACCCAAACATTCCTTCCATTAATGAAACCCATGGACCAGACCAGACTGTTATAATGAACAGAATAGATGCGATAAATGTGTGCACTTTGTTTTAGGCAGGCTAGAGGGTGAGCCTATTCCTTAGTGGGGAAAGAAAATGAGGGCAGACAGGGGTTGAGTCCTGGAAAATTCTGCTTTAACAAATGAGGTGAGGGAAGTTATCTCCTTGGCAAAGGGCAAAGTCAATTCAGGTGTAGTGGACACTCAGCTGAGCCTGAAGGAAAAGATGGGGCTAAGCATTTAATCAATCAGTCAATATAAATTTTATTAATTTAATACCAAGTTATTTTGAAATAAACCCAGTCTGGTCCAAGGATCTTTCTAAAGGAGGTTCAGTGTCCCTCGCCCCACTGTTTCTCCTCATTTATTGCCCCACTTGACATCTCCCACCCCCATATCCCCTGTCTGTCCCTGCCCACCCTGGACTGACAGAGTAAGATCTAGTTTCACTGAGGTCTTCTCTTTTTTACTCTCTCCTCCACTGCTGGCTCGGGGAGAAAGAGGATCAAATGTTTAAAAGCTCAGCAAGACTGGGATGAGGGCCAGGGCCTGGAGATGAGAGGGGAGGGGAGGAAAGAGGATCTCAAAGATCCAAACTGTGAGAAGGCTGAGGAGTCTGAACCCAGAGAGCAAAGCCAAGGGGTAGGAACTCCAATGTGTTGGAGGTTCTAAATTTCCCAACACACCCTTGCCGTTAGGATTCATCCAAAAACATTTCACCTTTTCCTAAACTCCCTCCACTTGTCACCTGTGGACCTCTGGGAAGGGAAGCGGGAAGGAAAGGACAAACATTTCTTAAGCACTTTACAAGTATCACATCTGATCTTCACAATAACCCTGGGAGGTAGGTATCCATTTTACAGTTGAAGAAACTGAGGCTGATCACTCCTTGAAGTGTCTGAGGTTAAATTTGAACCCAGGTCTTGCTGAGTCCAGGTCCAACACTCTATCCAATACGCCACCCAGGTACCTCTCATTTATTTTTTAAATTATTATCTAAATGTTCATTGATTGATTGATTTCCCAAGCACAATACCCAACTGCCCCCTCTGCTGGTTCCATTCCCAGAGTTAGCTAATTTCATGTTGTCTGGCATCTTTACAGAATCATAGAATCCCAGACTCTCAGAGTTGGCAGAGACCTCACAGGCCATTTAAAGCGATCTGTACCTAAATTAGAATTCCCTCAGATATATGCCTGGCAAGTTCTCATCCAGGAGTATCTGAATGAAGATCTTGAAGATCTAGACCCTCATGCTTCCCCCTCCCCTACAAGTCCATTCCACTTTTACGTAGCTTTAATGGTCAAGAGGTTCATCCTATAGCCTAATTCTGCATCTCCCCCCCCTTCCACCCTTTATTCCTAGTTCTGTCCTAATGTTCTGCCAAACAGAAAAAATGTAATCCCTGTAATATATTAAACTGCTATCTATGTGTCCTGCCAAAGTCTTCCTTTTTCCAGAATAAACATGTCCATTTCCTTCAAGTCATCTGCATATCAAGTGGTCTCCAGGCCCCTGACCATGCCAAGTTGATCTCTTTTAGAGACATAATAACTGATGTATATCCTTCCTTAAATGTGGTCCCCAGAACCAAACATGGCAGAGTGTGATGGCCCATGCCTGTAATCTCTTCTACTGAGGTGACTCAAGGTAGATAGATTCCTGGAGTTCTGAGTTGCACTGGACTAAGGCAGTTGGGCATCTGCACTAAATCTAGCATCAGTATGGTGATCTTCTAAGGGCAGAAGGGCCACCACACTGCATAGGGAGGGGCGAACCAGTCCAGGTCAGAAATGGATCAAGTCAGAGCTTCCTTGCCAGTCAATGGTGGGATAGGGCTTATGAATGACTTCTACATTCACAGATTAAGAGACTCAGTCTCTTGAGAGAGAGAGAGAGAGAGAGAGAGAGAGAGAGAGAGAGAGAGAAGGACCAAATATAGTATATGGTCTGAAGAGGGCTAGACTGTATATAACATTCTATGTTTCTGTTGCTGTTCAGTTGATTCCAGCCCTTTGTGACCCCATTTGGGGTTTTCTTGGCAAAGATACTGGAGTGGTTTGCCATTTCCTTCTCCAGTTCATTTTACAGATGAGGAAACCAAGGCAACCAAGGTTAAGTGACTTGCCCAATTCAGAAGTTTCTGAGGCTAGATTTGAACTCAGGAAGATGAATATTCCTGATTCTAAGCCCAGTGTTTCATCTCCTGTACCACCTAGCTGCCTTTATCCTATGTATACAGCATTCCCCCAATCTACCATTCTAGTTAATTTGTTTAGAAAAAAAAGATCTTATTTCCATATGCAAAATGCAAAGAAGTCACCAGTCCCATCCCCTTCCTAGAGACAGCTAAGTGGTACAGTGCTTAGTCAGGAAGACTTGAGTTCAAATGTGAATTCAGATACTTACCAGACCTTGGACAAGTCATTTAGCCTCTGTCTGCCTCAATTTCCTCTATTGTAAAGTGAAGATCATAACAGCCCCTACCTCCCAGTGTTGCTTGAGGATCAAATGAGATAATATCTGTGCCTGGCATATAATAGGTGCTTAATAAATAACTAGCTTCCTTTCTTCTTCCTTTAAAGTCTTCTAGCACCCTCCTTATTCCCAAGGGTTTCCAGATGTCTTTTCTGATGTGCCCTAGCTCTTTCCACTCTCCAGTATCTTGTCTCTTGCCCTCCAACTCTTCTCTTTCACATCTCCTTCCATGTATGCTGTGACAATTTGGACTCTGCCCTATTTGGAAGGTGCCCAAGCTGATTGGCAACCCTGTGGATTCCCACTATTGAGAGAGGTAGGAGATTGCATACTTCTGTACTGTCAGGAAGGGGTCCAAGAGAAGGAGGTGGGGAATCACTCCCTGAGCTGTGTCCCGAACTTCTTCTGCTCTCGTTTATTTACATGGGAAAAGCCTGCCCTTTTGATTAACTCCATTAACAGCAGCCTGCACTGCTCCTGGTTGGGCCAGAGCCCAGAAATTCTGGGCAACTTCCACCAGGCCCTAAGCTCTCTTTCCTTCTAGGGAAATGTACTCCTTTCTCTCTGCCCTGGAGGAGGAAAAGGGTCATGAAGACAACTCAGGAAAAGGGGTGGGGCCAGCCCGGCTTAGGACATTGCCTTCTAATATCTAGATCCTAACATTCTTCGGAATGGATCGACCAGCTCTCTTACCCTAGATATTCTCTCTTACCCTGGATATTCTCACCAAATGTATGTACAGGTTTGTGAATGAAGGTATGTGTCTGCATGCATAAATATGTGTGTATGGGAGTGTATATGGGAATAATTATTTTTTGCAGATTAGCAGGAGGACAACTGGATTGCCTTTAGAATGGGTGTTCTTAATTTGAAGTCCACAAACACCTAGAGGCCACAAATTTGGATGGGGAAAACGCATTTTTATTTCAAGCAATCCATCAATAAACATTTATCTGTTAGACACTGGCGATACAGAAAGAGGCAAGGAGCTTATAGTTGTGCCTTCCTGCCCTCAAGGGGTTTACAGTCTGATGAGGGAGACCATATACAGGATAAATAGGAAATAATTAAGAGAGTGAAAGCATTAGAATTAAGAGGGGTTGGAGAGGTCTTCCTATAGAAGGTGGAGGGAGAGCATTCTAGGCATGGGGACAGCCGGAGAGAAGGCTGAGAGCTGAGGGTTGGAGTGTCCTGTTTGTGGAACAGCCAGGAGACCAGCGTCATTTAATTGAAGAATGCATGTCAGGGAGTGAGGTGTAAGAAAGTTGGAAAGGTTGGAAGGCACTAGTTTATGAAGGGCTCTGAAGGTCAAACAGGACATTCTATATTTGCTCCTGGAGGCCATAGGAAATCACTGAAGTTTATTGGGAAGGGGGGAGGAGAGAGTGACACAATCAGACTTGTGCTTTAGGAAAATCACTTGAGTGGCTAAATGGAGGATGCATTGGAATGGGGCAGGCATGAACCTCCAGCAGACATGAGGTGATGAGGACCTGCACTTAAGTGGAAGCAATGTCAGAAGAGAGAAGGGGAAATATTCAAGAATAGTTGCAAAGGTGAAATCAACAGGTATTGACAATAGATTAGATATGCGATATGAAAGATAGTGAGGAACCCAGGATGACTCTTAGATTGTGAGCCTGAAGGACTAGAGAGGATGGTGTTGCCCTCTACAGTTTTAAGGATGGAGTGGGAGGAAGGAAGTTTAGGGAGAAAGACAATGTGTTCTGTTTTGGACATATGGAGTTCAAGATGTCTACTTGGACGTCTGGTTCAAGATGTCTGAAAAGTAACAGGAAATGCGACATTGGAGTTCCATGGAGAGATTGGGGCAAAAAAAGGCAAGCTTGAGAATCCGATTTCCTTTGCAGTCCTATGTATTTTACTTTAGGCATTTTTAAAATATAATTCCAAGAATGAGGTCCATCAGCTTCACCAAACCAATGAGGAAGCTGGACTAGAAGACCTAAAGATGCTATTTCCAGCTCTAATTTCTATGAATGTCAACAATCCAAAATTTTTCTTCGTTCTGAGGTCAGAGCCCAGTCTACAATTACTGCCCTACCCTCAACTCTCACAAGTCCCTCTGTGTGAGGGCAGCGTACTATTTGCCCTGTGGTAGGAAATAAGCCCACGAAGGGAATCTTCCTTAGTGACATTACAGAAGATATGCCATTAGTACCTGGAAGCCCTGCCTTCCCCACTGAAGTTCCACACCCAGAAACTCTTCCCAAGGGTCAAGTTGGATGGATAGAAATTGATCAGCCCACTGGGTAGAAGTTGCTGCCAAACCTTATCTGGTGCCAACAGTCATTCTATGCAATTGCTCCTCCCCTGGAAGGGGCAGCTTTCTCAGTCTACTTCTGCTTACCCACAGCTAACTCTTTCCCTTTCTTCCACACACTTTACCTTCCTTGGCTCCAAAACTAGTTCCTTTTTTCCAGTAATTAATTAGTGCTTGTTTTGTTATGATTGGGTGGTGGAGGGCAAGCTTACCAAAGAAAACAAATTAGTTATCATTCTGGGTTGTTTATAAGAGGATACAGTGTTACACTCAGCATTTCAGCGAAAATCCCAGGAAAAGCAACCCAGAGGAAAATGTTGAGTTCTCAACATCAGCCTCCACCATTTGCTCCACCCATGGTTATAGGACAAGTTGGCCTTGCCCAGAGAGCTATAGTAGTGAAACTACAGAAATGAGATAATATATGTAAAGTGGTTTTCAAACCTTAAGCACCGTGTAAATATTCTAGATCACCATGATCATGACAGAGGTCTCATAAAAGAGTCAGACACATACACATACATATCAGAAACAAGGGGAGACAACTTGGAATTAGTGTTCATGCTGATAAGGATAATGGCAATAGTGAAAATCGTGACTAGAGATGAAAGTAATAGTGATGATGATAATACAGTAGATGATGGCTGAGGTAGGAATGATAACAGTGCTAATTGTGGCAGGATGGTTGTGGTCAGGATGCCCATAGTTATCATGGCAGTGGTGGCAATAATGCTGATGGGAATAACAGTAGTTGTGATGCTCAGGATGCTAATGGCCATTGTGAAGATGGTAAAAATGATGGTGATAGTGATGAGTATGGAGGTCGTGGTAGTGATTGTGAGCTTGGTGGTGATACGGATGGTGATGATGAGAGTGATGATGGTTATGTGGAAAGGACCATGGGGGCACTGTTGATCCTAATGGTGGTGATGACACTGGTGATAGTGGGGACAGTGATAGCAGTGACTCTGATGATGGTGGTCTTTTTGAAGACTCAAGCCTCTGCTGATAGTCAAGGGAAAGGTAGACTGAACAGAATCTTCCTAGCTCCTCCTTCTCCAGGATATTATTTCCTTGAAAGAGAGTTCCCTAATAATAATAACTAGAATTGATATAGTGTTTTAAGGTTGGCAAAGGGTTTTACATATGTTACCTTATTTTATCCTAACATCACTCCTATGAGAAAGGTGTTATTATTATCCCTATTTTGCAGATAAAGAAACTGAGTCTAAGAGAGGTTAAATAACTTGCCCAGGGTCACACAGCTATTAAGTGTCTTCCTGACTTCAAATCTAATCATTTATCCACTTCACCACCAAGCCCCTCCTAAGAATGAAGATTTGGACTGGGGTTCCTGGTTGAAGTTCCTAAATAAGTATGAAGGATGAGGAGCCTTCCTGTATCTCTACCCATTCTTTTTCTTCTTTCTCAGCTTCATTATCTATCTCTCTCCTCTAGAATATGGCCCTAGATGATGGAGCAAGAAGGCAGGAGGGAAGCAAGAAAGGAAGATGACTATCTCTACCACTGACTCAATGTCATCTTCACTATAATTTAACTTCATGATCACTCTTATTACCACTATTTCCACAAACTGATTCATCTTTACCCTTAACATCACCATTATCCTTAATGTTATCACTGCAATCACCACCATATTATCAGAATTATGAGCACTACCATTAGCATAACTATCTTTATCACTACCTCCCCCTCATCATCATCACTACTGAGCATCATTATTATCCAAATCATTATCACTGATTTGGCATTCTCATTTCCATCACTATCACCATAACAGCTTATCACTACCACTCCTACTATAACCATTATCATCAGTATTTTCTCCAACCCCACAACTGCTGTCAATATCCTTACTGGGTAAAGACTCATTCGTCCTTCTCTTCACGATCACTATAATTAACTTTGCCAACATTGTAATCTCCGCCTATTTGTCATCTCCCTTACCATCCCCATTACCCCCATTACTGTCATAGTTACCACCATGCTGATCACAGTGATAACCATCACTACGGATATAATTCTCACCACACCATTATCACTGCTTTGTAATCTCTCTCTACATAGCTACTCCATGACTAAACAGACCCAATTCTTGTCCTTAGGGAGCTCACAATCTGAGACAGATGGAACAGGTGGAACAGACTCCCACACAATAGGCGCGTGCGCGCGCGCACACACACACACACACACACACACACACTAGAATAACAGGATATGATACATTAAACAAAAGCATATGGGTGAAGAGTATTCCAGCAGGTCTATAACTATTTGGATAATGTTTGGGAAGAAAGGGAAGCAACTTCATAGGTGGGCTGGCTGAGAGTTAAAGGTATTATTCCTTGATCAATCTAGGAAGACTTTCTGAAGATTCCAAATCTTTCTTGCCATAACTATTGCCACTCTTGTCTCCAACCAGACTCAGCCTAACCGAACCAGACACTAGTGAGTTGTCAGTAAGCTGCTGAGCTAAGAGTTGTGTCCTGGGCCAGACATGAGGGAGGCTTTCATTAACATTGAATCTGGCAAGCTGGATGAATGCCTAAGGCTCCATCTTTCCTCTGCCCCACCAATGGTATAGCCCAGGCCTCATTGGCTCTGGTGGGAGGATAGCTACCCTCCATATGCCAATCTTCCACCAGCTTGCACCCTTATAAAGAGGAAGGAAAGTACTGAGCACTCTCACTCTCCCACCATTTAAGGGTCCATCACTCTTCATCTATCTCCCTCAGCCCTCCACACCCAAAATCCCAGGAGGGCATAATGGAACATGATTCAGTGGGTATTCTAACCACAACAAGCAGAGAGAGCCCCAGACTGGGCTTATGTCTCTGCCTGGCTTGATGAAAGGCAGGCTTTTGTCTGTGTCCAGTGTCCTTCAGGGACTCTCCCTTGCCCACAAATGTTAAACAATAATAACTATTTGTTTCCACCCCCTTGCTCCCTGATCCCAGTAATAGAAGAGTAACATTTACCTTTCTCCTAATTTTGCCCTTTTCAAATGTCAACAGGGAGGAAGGAGGTGGGGCATTTCTTCCTTCACCCACCCTTCCTCCACCTTTCCTCCACCTTTCCCAGAAAAAAAAATGCTCCCCCTTCTTTTTTTCTGTCTGCTTAAGAGATTTCATTCTGGACTCAGCTGGGACTGAAAAAAAATGAGTTCAAACACTCTCCCCCAGCTCCATTATGTGGACCCACATTCAGATCACAGCTCCTGTATGACCTTGGGCAAATCACTTGACCTTTATAACTCTCAGTAAAATGAAAGGGGGTTAACTATAAAAACAATTCTTTATATAGATGAGAATGTCAGCGTGGTGCAATAGGAAGACTACTGAAGTTCTCAGTTCAAATCTTGGTTTCGTCACTTACTATAATCTGTGTGACCTTGGATAAAGTCACTTACTCTCCCTGGGTCTCAGTTTCCTCATCTGTAAAATGAAGGGGTTGACATAGATGATCTCTAAAATCCATAATTCTATAAACTTATGATCCTCACAGCTCTAAATTGTATGGTTTCATGATCTAGACGGTCTAGGCATGGGAGATTTCAAGAGATTAGGAGATGGGAAAGAGGAAATACACTATGTGCCCACTTCTTACTTTTCAGATAATAAAGTGGAGCAACTGTATTGAGAAGAGAACTGGTTTCTCAGTTAGAAAACCTACCCCTTTCTCATAGTGGGAGCTTGAACAAGTCACTTAATCTCCATCAGCTTCAATTTATTTATAAAGGGAGAGAACCAGATTGGGTTATGCTGGAGCTCAAAGTTGATTGTTAAATTTTCAGTGTGAATAGATACATTTCAAATATCAGAAAACATTACAAATCAAGGTTTGGCTTATTATTTTGTTGACTGTCTAGATTTAAGAACATGATAAAGAAAATGAAGATCAAACTTAAAAGTGCATCCCGCATACATTTTTTATTTCTGAGAGCCAATTGTTAAACATTTGTCAGGAGGTCCTGAACTAGATTATCCTGAAAGTCCCTTCCAGCTCTGATTCTTCAAAATTATGTTATGATGAACATGAAGGGAAACCCTTGAAGAGAAATCAAAGTCACCAATTTGAATGTTGGTAAGAATTTGGGGTGATTTAAGTGAGAGATTCATCTGGAAGAGATGGTGGCAAGGAATGGAGCATGGAGTCACACTCCAGAGAGCTCTCTCTACCACAAAGATTTCAATCTTATCTCACAGTTTACTGGTTAATTATATATCCTGGCCTTGCACTGTCACTTAGCTATTCTATAAGTATTAATTTTGTTTCCCCCAACTAAACAGTAAGCTCCTTGAGGATAAGGATCAAGGAGTGCTGAGGGAAATTGAAACCATGAATATCTGATTTGCTGCTGAGCTACTGAAAAGCTTGCATGACTTTGGGCAAGTCATTTCCTTTCTCTTGGCCCCTGTTTCCTCTGTAAAAGAAGGGAGACATACTAAAATATCAGACCCAGAGGGACCCTGTTCTATGATAAAACCATGAAAACAATGGGAATAGGGGAGTAGAGCAGCTAGAGTGCTGGATAGAGTGCTGGACCTGGAGTCAGGAAGGCTCATCTTCCTTGGTTCAAATCTGACCTCAGATACTTACTGGCTGTGTGACCCTGGGCAAGTCGCTTAATCCTGTTTGTCTCAGGTCCTCATCTATAAAATGAGCTGGAGAAGGAAATGGCAAACAACTTTAGTATCTCTGTCAAGAAAACACAAAAGGGGGTCATGAAGAGTTGGATGTGACTGAAATGACAGAACAACAACAGACTGAAATAATCAACCTTTGAGGGATCTTATTCTATGGCTCTATAATAAAGCCATGAAGAGAATGGGGATAGGAGAACAGCACCCTTCATCACTTTGAAATTCCAAAAAAGCAATTTTAGATCAAGCCTTACTTGATAGGTCAAAAAGTAAACTTGCTGAACTTTGAGAAGTCAGTCCTAGAGTTACTGGATGCCAGAACTGGAAGAAACTTGGTCTTCATCTAGCCCTACCATCTCATTTTATAAAGGAGAAAACCACAGCTCAGACAGTTAAAGTTAAATGATTTGTCCAAAGTCACACAACTAATAAGCAGCAGAATGAAGACTAGAACCTAAGTCTAATGCCCAGTCCATCATTCATCACATCATATCACTTTGAGTCTAACCTCAGTCCCTCTGGCTGCAGTTTAAGCCCATTGCCCCTCCCTCTTTGGCTCCCTTTCTCACCACATGTGGGTTGGTTGGGCATCGGGAGGAGCCAGGTGCCTGCTGCACCGAGAGGCAATTTAGGAACCGTGGGTATTTTGTCTGTTTACTTGAAAGCACAAAAATTTGTCACTTGTGTGGGTAATTTGCTGCTAATTACAAGCTTACAATCTGCAGATAGGAAAATCAGGGCCAACGTGTGCTTCTCAAGGAAGAAGAAAATTACCCCAAGTACTGTGTAATTATACACTTAGCGGGCACGACGCTCCCCAGCCCTCGCCCTTCCCACGCAGTGCTGCACGCAAGGCAGGGTGAGTTTGCACACGCACCCACACCATCCAGTCCAGGGAGGGAGGGAGGAAAAAAAGAACAGAATCCCATTCTCAAAACACAACAGCTGGGGGTGGCAGGAGAGAAAAAGGCAGCAGGAAATGTGCTGCTGAGATGAGCCAATGGGCCAATCCATCTGTCACCCTCTTGTTCTGGGCATCCACAGGGTGCGGAGCCCTGTGCTAAGCAAAAGAAGAAGTGATGGAAGAAAAAAGGCATAGCCATCACCAGTAGGAAGCTTTCAGTAAATGGAATTCACTTTAGGCACCCTTGCCCTCAGAGAACCCTGGTCTGATGAGGAAGACACAGTCCCTGACCCCAAGTACCTCCCTCCCATTCTGATAGAGGAAACATAGGCCTCTCCCTCAGGGAATTCCTGGACATATTTCTCCTCATTTAGATGCAAAACGAAC
The DNA here is from genome assembly GCA_028627135.1 of Pseudochirops cupreus. Lineage (NCBI taxonomy): Eukaryota > Metazoa > Chordata > Mammalia > Diprotodontia > Pseudocheiridae > Pseudochirops > Pseudochirops cupreus. The sequence goes on from CM053584.1 coordinate 199,636,858, forward strand.
ATGAAAATAAAATGCAAATGAATATGGTAATCAATACGATTTGGAAGGGAATGGCGGAGATATTTGTCTCTCAATTCCCATTGTATCTGTCACTTTCTTATGGCGTAATAAAAAGAACAATCCATCTCCGTTCAGATCCCAGCTCTGCGGCTTGCTAGCTGTGTGACCTTGGGCAGGTTGCTTAACTTCTCTGGGTATCAGTAGTCTCATCTACAAATGTTAACGTTAAACAAATGATCTCTGGGAGCCTCCCCAGTTCTGAATCCTGGATTTTATAACCTAGAACCTCTCCCTTCGGAGCCCCACCAAAAGTGCTTTTCAGGGGCCCCTGGCGGAGTCCTGGGGTTTTATAACCTAGAACCTCTCCCTTCAGAGTCCCACCAAAAGTGCTTTTCAGGGGCCCCTGGCGGAGTCCTGGGGTTTTATAACCTAGAA
>CM053584.1:199637392-199684782 GCA_028627135.1 Pseudochirops cupreus
ATCTTGGAAGGGAAAGCCTTCTTCCTTCTCCTTCCTAACCCCTTTTATTTGCTGCCCTAAATCATTCACGACTTGTAATAAAAGCCTCTGCACTGCCCCTCCAGCCCAGCCCCCGCAGAAAATATTATTTAACAGAAAGGTGACAGTTATGTAATTTAGTCTCTGTCTCCATTATTGATGAATTTGACCATGAAATATTTAGGCTTCTCCATGTTCTGCAGTTCAGTGCCTGACAATGATTGTGTCATATTATATCTCTTCCCTATGGAAGATATGTTTATCAGGGACTCCTCACTCCAATCTCCATCCCCTTTATTTATCCAGGGCCCAGGGCCTCTCTCCTCAGTCCAAATTCCTTTTGTTCCTACTCAGCTCCAGCTACTCCTCTCCCAGCCCAACTATAGAGATATATCTAGTCTCTTTTCTCTAAGGAATTGACTTCGTTTCCTTCAGCCCCATGGACAGTTGGAGACTCTAGTTCAGGGATGAGTCAAACAGACGGGTATAGTGAGATCCAAAGGGAAAGAGGATACTTTTCCTCTGCCCTCAGAGAGTTCTCTGATGGGGGAGACATGGCACCCAGCCATGTTTAAACTGGTTATCAGAAAACCAGAACAGATATCGTGCTCCAACTTTGCCTAGTTAAGGCCAGAACTGACACAATTCAATTAAGTGCATACAAAGTAAAAAAACAAAAACAAAAACAAAAAACACAGTTCCTTCATAATATGTAATCAACTAAAGTACAAGGGGCAGCTAGGTGTCACAATGGATAGAGCACTAGCCCTGGTGTCAGGAGAACCTGAGTTCAAATCCAGCCTCAGATACTTATAGCTGTGTGACCCTGGGCAAGTCACTTAACCTTATTTGTTGCAATTCCTCATCTATTTAATGAACTAGAGAAGGAAATGACAAACCACTCCAGTATCTTTGCCAAGAAAACCTCACATGGAGTCATGGAGAGTCAGACGTACCTGGAATGACTCTACAACAACAGAGGACAAAGGAAGAGAAAAAGCGCCTACTATATTCCAGGTGCCAGCATGTAGTAGGTGCTTTCCACTTCCACTTTCCATTTCCACCAGCCAGGCACTGTACTAAGCATTTTAAAATATATTATCTTATTTGATCCTCACAATTCTAGAACATAGAGACTATTACTATGCCCATTTTATAGTTGAGGAAACAGAAGCAAAGTTTAAGCTACTTGCCCAAAGTCTCAAAGCTAGCAAATGTCTGAGGTCAAATTTGTACTCAGGTCTTCCTGACTCCAGGCCTAAACCTCTATCTACTGAACCGCGTAATTACTTCAGAAAAACTGAGAAGGGTAATCAAGGAAGCCTTCACAGAGGAGGTGGCACATGAATTGAATCTTGAAGAAAGACAAGGGCTACAAAAAGCAGAGATAAGGAGGCAGTACATTCTAGCTACTGTCATTCTGGTCTATTCTGGGACAAAAGAATGGGCACAACCATACTATTGCATACTAGGAAGTGCTTTTTAAAAAATACATAGAGGGAAAAGATTTGGAGTGTTAAATATAGAGAGCAACTATCAGGTCATTTTGTCTGCAATGAGAGTTTATGGTGGGGGTGATATAAAATAAAACTAGAAACGTAGGTTAGGGGAACCAGATCCTGTCAGGCTTTTTTTGATCAATAGTAAGCTAAGAAGTTTGTCTGTATTTTGAAGTATTGTCTCATTGCCTATAGGCAATGAGAAGGCAGGAAGGCTCTTGAGCAGGGGAGCATAACAGTCAGGTCTGTGCCTCAGGAAGATTATTTTGGCAGCTGGGTGGAAGAGGGACTCAAGAAGGGAGAGAAGTAGGGAAAGTGCCTTAAAGCAATAATCCCTTGCTCTGGGGCCTGAGATATTCAGGGATAGAATCAAAGACGACCTTGTGATGACCAGTAACTTGGAGACCATTATCACTCCATCCTTTGTTCTCTTCACTCTTATTATATAGACCTTTTCCCCCCTCAGAGTCTACCATAATAAGGTCAAGTGGATAGGAGATTCTCTATCATTGTTTTGTTTGTGTATTTTTAACAGAATTTTTTAAACAGAAAGCACTCCCTCCTCATTTCTGTCTCATCAACTTCCATGCTTCCTTCAAGACTCAGCTCATGCACCACTTCCTAAGGGAAGGTTTCCTGATCCACTTAGTTGTCACTGTTCTCTCCCTCCTCAAATTATCTTGTATTCACTTAGCTCTTTATTTGTTTGTGTTCCCCAGCAGAATTTAAGCTCCTTGAGAATGGTTTTTTAATTTCTGTCTTTCTGTCCCCCGTGCCTAGCATGGTGCCTCACACATAGTGGTTGTCCAATATGTACTCATTGAATTGAATTTTATGTTGATGTTAAAAAGAACTTTAGAGATAATCTCATTCAATCCTCTCAATCAGACAATTACCAAGAATTTATTAAGTGCCTACTGTGTGATATACATTGTCCTAGGGGCTAGATACAAAGACCAAAATGGAACAGCTTACATACAAGAAAATTGAAGCACAGAAACATGTGACTAATCCCAGCTCACACAATTAATAAGTTTCAGGACACAAACTTTAACCTAAGCCATTTGAAGGAGAGGGGGGGAAGGAAAAAAGCATTTATTATGCACCTACTATGTGCCTGGCACTATGCCAAGTGCTTTACAAATATCATCTTATCTGATCCTCAAATCAACCCCAAGAGGTAGGTAACATCATTATCTCCATTTTACAATTGAGGAAACAGAGGTAAACAGTGGCTAAGTAATTTTTCCAGGGTGAGACAACTAGTAAAGGTCAGAAGCTGGATATAAGCTCAGGTTTTCTTGACCCCAAGGACAGTACTGTTTCCATTGGGCCACCTTTCCAGTGCTCCTCTTGCTGCTGAATGAATGAATGACCTCAGAAAAGAAACAGCATGGTACAGTGGAAAGAATACTAGATTGGGAGTCAGGGGGACCTAAGTTCAAATCCCAGTTCTTCCATTTACTAGCTGTTAAACCTGAAATGAGTGACTTCCCTTCTGTGGAACTCATTTTCCTTTTCTGCAACATGAAAGGACTGGACTAGATGACCTCTAAGTTCCTTCCAAATCTAAGGCTCAGATCCTATAAACATAGAGGAGTAACCTTTATTGTACTCAAAAAGACAAACATTGCCTGCACCTCTAGAATTGACACAACACGGAGAGGTGGTCTGGGGCTTGGAGATGAGCTTCCTAATTTTCAAGGTTACATCTCTCAACTAGAATTATTATCTATGGTTTGCATGTGCTCTGATAAACTGTATCCCATCTTGGTATCTCTTGAAGGGTTGTCTGTCTGTCCATGTCCCTACCCCCAGATGACAAATGAGAAACCTAAGCATGATATTGAAATATTCATCAGGCTAATTGCATGTTAATTAAACAAAGGGACCCATTAGAGAAGCCTAAGAGTTCCATCCATTGCCCAGATTAGTGGTTGAAAAGGGGAGGAGGGAAGGACAAATGTGATGAACCAAAGGAGACAGGGGAATGAATAAGGTGACCTCTCAAGCTTCCTAACAACATGAAGATAAGGGACTAAATTGGGGGGATTAGAATGGACCCCAGCCCAAAACCAAACATGTGCAAACATATACAGCGACCACTGATGCTCCCTCCCCAACCTCCAATGATAAAGCCTATCCACATTTCTTATCTTATCCCATGTGGGCCTTGTTCATGTCTTCCCATAAATTGACCCCAGGGAATTCACCCCATGAGTTGAATAGTTTCCTCTAGTTCTCCTGATATTTCTGCAAGAGGTCTTTTCCTGCCCCCCCCCCCACTGCTAACACTTTCTCTCTGAGATCTCCCTCCAGCTGATTTTACAAATGAGGAAACTGAGGCAAACTTGTCCAGGGTCACACAGCTAGTAAATTCTGAGGCCAGATTTGAATTCAGGAAGTTGAGACTTCTGGACTCCTAGTCCCAGCACTCTGTCCACTATGCCCCCTAGCTGCCCCTGCCAGACCCATAGAGAACAACACCTAATAAATGCATTTTGGTTGATCGGTTTCATGAACAGCCTCTCCCTCCATGAATGGCCTACATTCTTCAGTTCTATATCTTTCTGACAGCATGCTTTATGGTACTTCTACTGTACTTTGTTCCTCAGTAATATGGTGTAGCCTATTCATGTCCATCATGACCCTCTCCATGGCAGTTCTTTGAATGACCTAACTTTTAGTTGTTCAAGGATTACGGTACTTCCATGATGCCATATGGTGTCACAAAAAAAACCCACCCATCATTCAAAAGATAGGTCTTTGTTTCCAGAAGAAGTTTTCAGTTATTAAATATATTGCACAATTTCTCAATAGCAGTCCATCCCACTCTCTTTCTTTTCAATTCTTGTCCTGGCTCATTGTCCCGCAGTCATAACTGTCTTAGGTATGTGTTCTGATGGATCAGTTCTAACCCATCATCCACCTAACTGCATATCATTGTCTGAATAAAATCTACTCTTTTTTTTTCATCTTTTTGGAGGGGGGAAGGCAGGGCAATTGGGGTTAAGTGACTTGCCCAAGGTCACGCAGCTAATAAGTGTGAAGTGTCTGGGGCCAGATTTGAACTCAGGTCCTCCTGACTCCAGGGCCAGTGCTCTATTCACTGAGCAGCCGATCTGCCCCAAAATCTACTCTTTATCCACTTGGTTTTCCTACATTGTTGGTTAGGCCAAACTCTTCTGAGTAATTATGGATCTCCTTTAAGAGTGATTCTCCAGTGTTCCAGGGCTTGATGAAAGTAATTAGAACAGCTGTTGTTCAGTTCAGTTCAGTCATGTCAAACTCTTTATGATCCTGTGGACCACATGCCAATACTGTCCATGAGGTTTTCTTGACAAAGGTACCGAAGTGCTTTGAAATTTCCTTCTCTGGTGGATTAAGGCAAACAGAGGTTAAGTGACTTGCTCAGAGTCACACAGCTAGTAAGTGTAGTAATTAGCACAATGTCATCCTCAAATAGGCATATTTGGAGGCCCTCACAGTTCACAGGGAATCCATTTTCCATTTGTACTCTGGACTGGAATGATGAAAAACATATTTGGAAATCATACTGCACAGGGAGTAAAGGTATCCATACATGAGGAACACATTCTTGCTGGTCTCCAATGGGTGTTGGTCTGTTGGTTGTAGCTGGATAGATACACTGAGCATTTGGTTGCCTAAGCTCTTTCTGTTACCACCTTCTGGGCTTTGTCACTTCAAAGCTATATGTTGGTCACATCATCAGTGAGTAGAAAGTTTCTTCCTGATGAGGGTAGGCCGGTAGCTCTTGAGAGGCAATGAGCCACCACATGCAGCAATGGACATAAAGAACAAAAAAGCCAGGTAGGTGCCTCCCCCATGAAAAAAAAAAAAAGGCCAAGATTAAGTCCTTTTAACTCCCTGTAGCTGGGGGAGAAATGCAGTCCACTGAACCAGAAGACTACCTAATTTAGGATTAGAAATTCCTGCTATCTGCTACTTAACCTCCTCCTGGAATTCTGTGCTCCTGGGACCCATTTTTAGTGGGTTCTGCCAAAGACACCTCACAATAGCTGAGTGGAATCTAGGCTACAACAGCCCACTTTGTTCCCAGGATCCTCTCCTGTTTGGCATACAGATAAACTTGCTTAGAACAAAAACAAAGCAAGGGAAGAAGCAAGGTCATAGTCTTCTACCCTCCTGGCACACATATTTGCCTTTATTATGTATATCTGTCAGTAGCAAACCCCCTGGTGCTGACCAGCTGAAAAAACCTCACAGTCTCCTACATAGCCTACAAGTTTGTTTATAATTCCAAGCCACAATCTCAGTCTATCAGTAAAACATGCAGATACTTTGCTGGCCTCTGGCAACCCCCTACTCCCACCCCCCTCCAAACCATGTGTTTCCTACCTCAGTAATAACTATGTCATCACTCCCTCCCTTGACCCAGGGGACATCACAGAATATTTCTGTTTCCAACAGATTATAGATAAGATCTCACAAGCTTAGAAATCTGTTTCTCACATGGAAACCACATTTGTATACACACACACACACACACACACACACACACACACGCACAGAGCAGGGAAATTCAAATAGGACCAAATACTACAAGGTTTGTTTCAGAGGCACAGGTACATGGTCCACTTGGGGTGGCTTAGCTGGGGAGACAATCCTGATACTCCTGCCTTTCCCAATCAGTGGGAGAACATCAATATCTCCCCAGATTGCTTTGGGAAGAGACAAGCACAGACCCCAAGAGAAGGGAGGATAGATTCCCTTCCCCCTCCCACCCTCCATTCCCCATGGCCCTAACCCCACCCCCCCAAACGAGAGCAGTCTCCAACGACGGCCAGCAATGGGTTCTTTTCATTTCATCAGTTGGTGCCTCATGTGTAAATATTTCATATCCCCATTGAATATTTTGGGATGATTATGAATTCTTGATGTGATGAGAGCCTTGGTATGTATGAGATGCAGTCAGCAGCCGCCAGGAGGGGAGGCATTGGGGATGGGAAATCAGATAAATCATTACACACCACAGAGCCCCAGGCAGCCCAGCAAACACCCAGCTTCTAATTCTGTATCACCTGTGCTTCCACTCAACTGGAATACGCTAACCACATACAACCTTCATTGTAACCACATGCCTGCTACATGCTTCCTACATGCCACCTACTCCTTTGCCATACGTTATTCATGTGTTGCCTGACCTCCTAACTATTCTTTATACAAATAATCCCCAACATGCATTGTTCATGATCCCAGGCAGCATGTTGTCATGGCATCATCAGGACACCAGTGTCTGAGCCCACTGCAGACATTAACCAGCTACATATCATCTAACTTCTTAGAGCCTCGGTTTCCTTCTCTGTAAAACACAGGCCATAATACTTGTACTGTTATGTACTTGATCTGTTATGAGGAATGTGCTTTACGGAACTTAAAGCATTAATAAAAACTGTAAATAAAGCATTTAATAAGGCAAGGTGGCCACAGTTGGATAGAGGACTGGACCTGGAGTCAGGAAGGTTCATCTTGAGTTCAAATCTGGCCTCAGACACTTCCTAGCTGTGTGACCCTGGACAAGTCACTTAATCTTGTGTACATCAGTTTCCTCATCTGTAAAATGATCTGGAGAAGGAAATGGCAAACCATTCCAGTATCTTTGCCAAGAAAACCCCGAGTAGGGTCACAAAGAGTCAAAAGTGACTGGAACAACTGAACAACAATAAAACCCAGGGTTGTTGTGAGGATCAAATGGGAAAACAATCATAAAGTGCTTAGAACAGTGCCTGGCACATAGTAGGAACTTAATAAATGTTCATTTCCTTTCTTCCTACCTACAATGTTGTTGTGAAGAATCAATCAATGAGCATTTGTATTAGATGTCTGCTTGGTGTCAAGTACTGTGCTAAGTGCTAAGAATATAAAGACAAAAATTAAATAGTCCTTGCCGTCAAGGAGCTTGTACTCTAACAAGTGAGAAAACATGTAAAAATATAAATATATACCTAATGTATGTAAAAAGGCAGAGAGTGGATAAAGCATCTGGCCTGGAGTCAGGAAGACCTGAGTTCAAATCCAGCCTTAGATATTTACTAGCTGTGTGACCCTGGTCACTTAATCATATTTGCCTCAGTTTCCTCATCTGAAAAATAAACTAGAGAAGGAAATGCAAACCACTTTGTCAAGAAAACTCCAAACAGGGTCATGAAGAGTCCAACACAAATGAAACAACTGAACAACAACAACGATAATATATGTAAAATGCATGCCAGGTACTTGTGGGACATCAGCAGTTGGCGTGGGCATCAAGAAACGCTTCATGTACCATATGGTGCTTGAGATGAATCTTGAGAAAAAAGAGGGATCCTAAGTGCTTGGTAAACCCTAAAATACTTTTAAAATGTGAGTTGCTATCGTCATCATCCCTTGCTTTTTCTTTTTTACTCCTCCTTCTCCTCTTCCTCTTTTTCCTACTCCTCTTTCTCCTCAGAAATCTTGATTTTGTAGCGCCCCTTGAAGTACTAATTCCCCAAATTCCATTTGAATTGGCAGGCAGGTCCCCAGAAGTTGGTACTATGTTGTACTTCAGGGTTCCTGGAGTAACTTTGAGGGACTGGATTTCTAGTACTGTCACTCAAGGTGACATGTACTCCACGGATTATCAGTCAGCAACTTTGATTAACTTCAATGATAATAATAATCGTTAACAGTTGTATAATACTTATCATGTGACAGGGACTACAATAAGCACTTCATAATTATTATCTTATTCCATCCTTTCAATATGCCTGGAAGGGAGGTGCTATCCCTATCCCCATTTTACAGATGAGGAAACTGAGGCAAACAGATTCAATGGCTTGCTCAGGTTCATTCAGCTAGTGAGTGTCTGAGCCTGGATCTGAACTCAGGTCTTCCTGACTCCAGGCCAAGTGCTCTGTCCACGGTACTACCTAGTTGCTTTTAAGGAAACTGTATTCAGGAGAACATTATACCCAGAAACAGCAATATTGTATGATGATCTACTGTGAATGATTTAGCTATTCTCAGCAATATAGTGGTCCAAGACAATTCTGTAGGACTTAGAATGAAAGGAGCTGTCCATCTCCAGAGAAAAAACCTGGTGGAGCCTGAATGCCAATCAAAGCGGCTTTTTCTTTACTTTCTTTATTTTTCTTGTGTGCGTGTGTGTTTTTGCCTGTGTTTTCTTTCACAGCATGACTTATATGGAAATGTGTTTTGCATGAGTACACATGTATAAGCAATTAGTCAAATTGCTTGCCTTCTCAATGAGGGGAGGAGAGGAGGGAGGGCTGAAGGGAGAGAATTTGGAACCCAAAATCTGAAAAAAAATGTTAAAATCATTTTTACTTGTAATTGGGGAAAAAATAAACTATCAAATCCAAAAAAAGAGGGAAGTTATTTACTGAAAAGGCGCAGCAAGAATGGTGGTTGTAAAAAAAAAAAACTTCACCTCAAACCAAGGGCTTACTATCCCCCTGGCAAATCCAAAGTTTCTGAGGGGAATGGGCTCAAAATTGAATATTATAGTAGTGGGGTATGTGTGTAGAGCATAAATATGTCTAACGGGTAAGTTCCTAACTCCCCATCACTGGTAGTCCTCTCCTCCTTTTACAGAGTCCTCATAAAGTTCCTCTAAGTGTAGTTAGTTTTCTACTGAGCTCTGAGTATCAGTATCTTTCTAGAGTCCAGAACTAGAACTTCTCTCCAAGGTGATAGAGTGGGAAAAAAGGAGGATTGTGGAGGGGGTTTAGTATATTACCTCCTCTCTAGATCCTCCAACTGGATGGGTTTCCTATGAAACTTTTCAGAAGGCAAAGGGGGGAAGTAAATACTCTTTTTATTTGCCCTACAGTCTAGACACATCAGCTAGGTCTCTGAGATCTGTGTATGTAATGGGTAAGGAGGTTCCCACAGGAACCAATGGAATGTATAAGAGGCAGTATGATACAATACAAAGAACATTTGACTTAGGTCAAAAAGACCTGGGTTCAAGTTCTGACTACTTTTTTTTACTAGTCATGTGACAGTACAATTAATTGGTCTCTGAGACTTTTTTTAAAGTAATCAATATTTACTAAGCTTATACTCTATGTCAGGCACTGTGGATACAAAAAGAAGCAAAAGACAATCCCTGTCCTCAAGGAGCTTGCCATCTAATGGAGGGGACAATATACAAAAATATATGATATATAGGAGATAATTACCAGAGAGATGGTACTGGAATTAAGGGGAAGAGGGGTTGGGAAGGCTTCCTGTAGAAGAGGCATGGAGACAGATAGAGAGAATGCCTAGAACTGAAAGCTGGAGTGGAACATCCAGGAGACCAATGTCATTGGGTTGAAGAGTACCAATCAGGGAATCAGATCCAAAAAGTCTGGAAAGGTAACAGGGAGCTGCTGTCTTAAAGAGAAAGTGAGAAAGATAATATTTGTAGTTCTTATTTCACAAGGTTTTAGAAAGAGAGTGAATTATAGAGCACTATATAAAGCTAGACCATTGTCATTATTTGTGCCTAAGAGAAGTCCTATAGAGGAAGGGAGGTGGGGCAGCAGGGAAGCATGCCCACCAGTAGCAGGTGGACCACCTACAACTAAATATCCCAACCCATTCTTCCAACACTGTCCTAATGCACAAAATGTTCTCTATTATAGGCACTCCTTTGAGAAGGTCCTTGAGAAGAATCACATTATAAGTCATTGACAGCACAATAGAAACTTTTATGATATCATATTCCAAAAACACTAGAAACTGAGAGCAGATCCCTAATAAGACTGGCACAAAAAGTTTGTCAGCTTTGAGGAGTGAATAAAGGAAAGAGATAGATAGGTTCAGAACCCAGGGTTTTGCCTAAGGAGGGTGGAATCCCGCAAGTGGACCCCAGTGCAGACCTGGACTCTGCAGTGGATCTCCTTCAGGACATCAAGCAAAAAGAGCTTGTAAGGCAGTATTCTGTTCTACCCAGGAAGAATTTTTTGCTGTTGTTCAGTTGTTTCAATCATTTCTGACCCTTCATAACCTTTTTTTGGGTTTTCTTGGCAAAGATACTAGAGTGGTTTGCCATTCTCCAGTAGATCTATTTTGTCAGGCAATCAGAGGTTAAGTGACTTGCTCAGGGTCACACAACTAGGAAGTATCTGAGGCTGAATTTGAGCCACCAGCTGCCTCCCCAGGCATCCAGGAGGAAAGATATGCTCAAATGAATCCATGTTCTCATCTATTTAGAAGTTTCTTCCAAAGATGCCAATCGTGACCCATCTGCTGAAAACGGGGTCTGACCCAGGACAATCCTTTCATCACTTAGGTTCAATATTGTAATAAACTGAAGTATCTGTAGAAGATCTGACAATTAGCAGAAATAGATTCATTTAGTTATTGCAGGGGAAAAGTATTCAATAAGGATATTCATGGAAGACACCACAGCAATTTAGCTATGCACAATTCCCCTGCATCTTTATCCTCCACAGTGGTCTCTGTTGGTCAAGCATTAGGAATTGGCTGGAACTTCTTGTGGTTTCTTATACTCAGGAACCAGGAAGCCATGGAAATGGCCTGGGGCTGAGCCTCCTCAGCCAATTAAAATTTCATGGCTAGTTTCAATTCCTTTTAAGCAAAAATCAGCCTTATTTGTATTGGGGAGGGACTTAGGTTATTTCTCCCATTACTGTCCATTCCTACCTGTCCAGTGCTACCATTTTCTATGTGCTCCCATAAGATAAGTACAAGAGGTCCACATAATATCCTGGAGGTCTTCTCTGATTTTTTTTTTTTACATAAGAGTCTATAAATTCATTTCTGCAAAAGGAACCATTACAAGCCATTTCCCTGTAAGTATGACAGCATTTCATATATCTTACAAAAAAAAAGGGGAGAGGATAATAGTTCTGGAAGTCAGGTCACCTTACATCTGGATCTCTTTGCACTCTCCAATCATAAGCGATCTTTTCATTGTAATAAAGGCTACTTTATTTGCTGCTGTGTGTTCTCTAGAGATTCTCAGAAAATTGGACATAGAGTATCCCAAACAAAAACTCCCAAACCAACCTAGAATAAAAAGCAAACAACCCTGCCTAAAACCTCAACCCATGTGACAGGAGGCCACATTCCTTTCCTCCTTTCCCCTTCACTTGCCCTGCTGAAACCAGGATACCATTGGAACACTCAGGACATTCAACTGTCTTCTTTGTTTTTGCCGTGAGACTAGCCCATCTTGTCTTCCTATAATACAAATCTTTGAAATATGTTTGTTGTTCAGTCTTTTCCAGTTGTGTGCAATTCTTTGTGACCTCATTTGAGGTTTTCTCAGCAATGATAATGGAGTTTTTGGCCATTTCCTTCTCCAGTTCATTTTTTTTCAGATGAGGAAACTGAGGCAAACAGAATTAAGTGACTTGTCTGAGCTAGTAAATGTCTGAGGCCAGATGTGAACTCAGGAATATGTCTTCCTGACTCCAAGCCTGGCACTCTGACCACTGTGTCACCTAATTACCCTTGTGATGTCATTGGTCCTCTTTGAAAATGAAGGATGAATAACAACAAATCTTTGATGTCATTTGTCAGTTCTGTTCCTCAAAGTTTCTCATTGGTTATACCCACCATGAACCTTCCCATGGCTTCCGTATGAGTCTCTTGTTTGCTACTTCAGAGGTGCTAATGTTCCCCATTTAACTAACAGATAGCAGCCTCTATAGAAAGTTAATATTAAAAAGAGAGGAATTTGAGACAGCTAGGTGGCATGGTGAATAGAGCACCAGCCTTGAAGTTAGGAGGACCTGAGTTCAAATTCAGCTCAGACATTTGACACATTTACTAGCTGTGTGACTTTGGGCAAGTCACTTAGCCCCAGTTGCCTTGCCTTCCCCCCTCCAAAAAAAAAAAAAGAGGGAAATTTGTTTTCATGGGCGGTTTGGGGTCAAGAAAGGAAGTTTGCTATTTCTGCAAAGCAGTCAAGCTCACTCTTCTTCCTGTTCTACTCTGGACCCATCTCATTGTTTATCTGTATTATCTGTCCTCGATACATAATATTGATGCACAAGTTTTATATAGTATTCATCCAAATGCTTATTGAATTCCAGGTCATAGGCATTCTTCAAGTACATTCTTTAAGTGAATGGACAGGCCAAAGTCCTTCAAGTGACTCTGGTCAAGTAATCTAATCTCTCTCAGACTTAGTTTTCTCTTCTATAAAATAAGAAGGTTGGACTCCATGGTCTCTAAAGGTTCCCTTCCAGCTCTCAATCTATGATCCTATTACTTACAAATCTCCTCCAGGAGGTTCTGGAATGTTTGGGATGTAATTAGTATAATAGCATTGGCAAACAGGAACATCTAGGGGAACCTCAGAATTCACAGAGAATCCCTTTGCAACCTGGACTCTGCACTGGATTTCCTTCATCACAGTGACATAACCGAACATCCATCTCCCTGTTTTATGTCTTATCTGATGTTTATTATCAGAGGGTCATTGGACAAGGTTGTTTCTGTTATTATCTCTTGAAAAGAATCTTGAGCGCTCTTGTAAAAAGAGCATGTAGGACAGTATTCTGTTCTACCAAATTAAATGTGTGTGGTTGGTTTTGGGGAGGCTGTTTGTTTTTTGTTTTTTTGTTTTCGTTTTTTGGCAATCAACAAAGAATAAGCACAATGGTATTTTGTTTTCATTGCATCTTTCAATTAATTGTGAAATGGTAAAATTTTGCTTTGCTAAAATTGATTTTGAAAGCTTGTTTGCTCTCTACGAATACCCTCACTGAGGATGCCTTCAATCTATGTATAGATGACCCTCATCAAGATTTTGTATTAATGAGAGAATTGCATATAGGTCAGTAGTTATTGATCTTCTCCAGGCCATTTTTTTCTGATATTAATGAGGTCCAATATTTTTTCCCATGCCTTTGGCATCTCCCCCTCTTTTTGATAGCTTGTGTATCAGTACTTCAATGCCCTTACAACTGTGTTACCCACAGCATGGATCTTCTCTACATGCACTTGATTTACACCAACTGATTTTCCCATCTTTGTTCTCTTTGGTGACATTTCTGCCTCCTCTAGAAACACATCTGGGACTGCAATGTTAGCATCCAAGGATGATGGTTCCACTAATGATTTTTAAAAAATCTTTTCCATCTTTCTTCTCTACATGGTCTTCCTTTTGTTAGCATCCTTGAATGTTCTTGGAATGACTTTGCTTAGTTGACTATCTTGCCAAGATTTCTTTAGAGTGATTTTCCTCTCCCCTGCTTCTCTGCTTTATGGAATGATACTGTCCATACTGTCCATCTTTCTTCAAAAGCTTTTACAAAGGAATTTAATATTTTTAATCCAGGGTTTTCTTTGACTTCCCCTTCTCTCCATTTTGCAAAAAATTAGATGTTTTCTTCCTCTAGGAGTTTTTTTGCTCCACTTATTATGGCAATTAATTTATAGATGTTAAAGCAGATAAAATCATTCAACTCAGTGTCTATGTTATTTTTATATCCCTTTCTCATTTTGGATTTTAAATTTTTTTTCACTTCAATGCCATACCTTTTTCTCATTTTTTTCTTCCTTTTTTTTTGTAAACTAATTTTGATCTTAGCTCTGACAAGACTGTAGTCTGATTGTGCACAGACATCTGACTCAAATATAACTCCCTAATCAATAAAAAGTATTTTCCTTTGCATCAAAATATAGTCTATTTCACCCTGTTATTTGGTGCTCAACAATTTCAGAACCTAATAATTATTTTCACAAGGAAAGTATTCATGACAGAGTTGTTAAGCACCTGTGAAATCCACAAGTGTTTGGTTTTTCTCATTTCTTCCTCCTGATCCATACTTTCTTATCTATTTCTCCCCATACTCACCTTTTCCATCTTTGTATTGGAATCCTGAAGTAACAGAATATACGTTGATTTGGTTTGGAGGGTTTTATCAGGTTCTTATAGAATTTCTCTACCACTTCATTCTCAGCAACCACTCTTGTTGGATAAACTGTAATCAAATGTTGATTTTCTTTTTTTCTTTGTTCTTCCTTTCTCTCTTTCTCTTATTATTATTTTTTTTGCCAATTCTAATTCTTAGGACTGCAGTATATGATGACTAAATGCCATGAAAAAATGTTTCTTACTGTCTTTGGGTAAATGACCATTCTACCAACTCCTTTCTTTACCTCTCCAAGGAGTATCTGTAAACCATCCTTCCATTTTAACTCCAACTTCCTGCTTTCTTCTGGCATTCTTGTGTGTGTGTGTGTGTGTGTGTGTGTGTGTGTGTGCGCGCGCTCGCATGTGTATATGCAAGGCAATTGGGGTTAAGTGACTTGCTCAAGGTCACACAGCTAGTAAGTACATCAAGTCTGAGGCTGGATTTGAACTCAGATCCTCCTGCTCTATTCACTGCATCACCTAGCTGCTCCCTTCTTCTTGGATTCTTAGCAAGAAAGTCAACATTGATAAGAGCCAGCACCTCCAGCAATGAGTCTAGTCACTGGCCATTGAACAAAGGTTAACAAGAGTCAAATGAAAATTTCTCAATAGTCTAAAATGACATGATTCTTAGCTCTGACCTCTTTTCTGATACTGAGAGCATCATTACAAGGACAGACATGGCAAGATGGTACTGAAAACCATGGCTTTCATGAATGGCTAAAAATATTCATCAGTTGGTGGTCAGCCTACTGGTGATGTGCCTCTTCACAGTCAGCTAGCCATACTTGAAGCTTGTCAGAGTTGATCTCAGTAGTTAGTTAGTCAACAAGCATTTATTCAGGGCTTACTATGGGACAGGCACTGAAGTTACAAAAAGAAACAAGAAGAAAGTTCAGAGTTTACATTCTAATAAGGGAAGTCTATACATGAAAGGGAAATGAAAAGTGGAGTGGGAGCAGGCACCCAAATAGTGGCATGGTGTGGAAAGCCTGAGAGTTGGAAGTAGAGCTGAGAGAGGAATGAAAGACGGATGGCCTAGACCATGGGGAACCCATGGTCTCAAGACCACATGTGGCCCTCTAAGTCCTTGGGTGTGACCTTTTGACTGAGTCCAAGTTTTACACAACAAATCCTTTTATTAAGGAGATTTGTTCTGTGAAGTTTGGATTCAGTCAAAGAGCTGCACTTGAGGACCTAGAGGGCCATATGTGGGCCACAGGTCCCCTCCACCTGGCCTAGACTTCTTCAAAATAGAGGTTCCTGCTGATGCAAAGTGAAATGAGCAGAACCAGGAAAACATTGTACACAGAAACAGCAACATTGCTTGATGATCAACTGTGAATGACTTAGCTCTTCTCAGCAATACCATGATCCAAGACAATTACAAAGCATTCATCATGGAAAATACTATCTACATCCAGATAAAGAATTGATGGACTCTAAATGCAGATCAAAACATACCATTTCACTTACTTTGTTTTTTTAAGTTTTTTTTTTCCTTTTGGTCTGTCTCTTCTTTCGTAATTGTGACATGGAAATGTGTTTTACATAATTGTACATATATAACCTATGTCAAATTGTTTACCATTTTAGGAAGAGGGGAGGGGAGGGAAGGAGAAAAATTTGGAACTCAAAATCTTGGAAAAATGAATGCTAAAAATTATCTTTACATATAATTGGAAAAAATGCTATTAAATTGTTTTTTAAATAAAGATTCCTGGAGGAATTCAGCAATGGGAAGAGGAAGCTACAGGTGCAGATGTTACAGAGTGAGAAGGCAGTTGAGACTTGCCGGCAAAGTTCAAAGATTCTGATGACATTTGAGATTCCAGGGCAACCTGGGCATCAGAGGAGGCCTTAGTGGAGGAAACAACCCCACAAAATCACATAACTTTGGAGCTGAAAGGAATGGAGGAAACTGAATGTTTCAGGAGAAGAGTAGTGTGTAGTAGTGATGGGGAAAGACCTGAAATTAGGAGGTTTAGAGGAGGGCAGCAAAGACAAGTTTTGTCAGCTTTACTGGGTACCAGCCCTGCCTATCCTGTCTGTTCTTTTTTAGGGGAGGGAGGGGGAAAGGTGTGTAAGAAGTCTTAGCCCTTGGATATTCCTGGAGTGTGATGAGCTAGTTCAGGGCTAACAGAAGATTCAATGAGAATTGGGTGACTATACAAAGCCTTGATAAATCTAGAACCTTGCCCCCTTCACTCCCGTGATGACATCCCCTCTCTACTTACTTGAAAAACTTATTTGTGACAAGGCAGAGGAACTGTCCCTTCAAGAGAGAGAGAAGCCCCAAGCTCATGTCCTTAAACAGACTATTTCCTGACCGCCGGGAACATTAACGTGTTGTCTGATTATACATGTATAATCTATATCAAGTTGCTTACTGTTTTAGGAAGAGGAGAGGGAAGGAAGGAGAAAAATTTGAAGCTCAAAATTTTGTACAAATGAATGCTAAAAGTTGTCTTTCCATATAATTGGAAAAAATAAAATACTATGAAAGTAATTTTTTAATTTAAAAAATTAACATATTGCTTCTTGGAAGACGGGATTCAAGATATAAGGGACCAAAGGATGTGAACAGAGATTTTTTAAAATTTAAATAGATGTTTATTTATTTTATTTTAGTGATTTCCTCTTGTATCCTTCCCCCTCTTCCTTCTCAGAGATCTATCCCTTAGAGCAAAGAATTTTTTTTCAAGAGGGAGAAGAGGGAAAAATTGGCAAAAACTAATCAATAGAGTGAAAAAAATTGATATTATTAAAATATTCTACCTATGCAAAAGAGGGAGGAGATATCTTCTCATACCTCTTCTTTGGGGCCAAGCTTTGTCATTTTAATTTCACAATATTAAATTTCAGTTAGGCATGTTGATACATGCCTATTATATCCTGGCTCCTGGAGTTGCTGAACCTAGTGGATTGCTTGAGTTCAGGAGTTCTAAGCCACAATGGGTTATGCTGATCCATCATCTGCACAAGGAAATATAAAAATCCCACAGTATCAGGGGGCTACCAGGGCACCTAAAGAGGAGAAAAACAGTCCAGGCCAAAAACAAAGCAATTAAAATTTTCCTTGCTAATTAAAAATAGGGTAGAGCCTGTGATTGGACACTGAACTACCAGCCTGGGTGAGGTAGAGATACCCAACCTGAAAAAAAAAAGTCTCAATTTCGATTACTTTTTTGGTTATCATTCTTTCTACTAACATTGTTATAATTATTGTGTGGTATTTTCTGGCTCTCTTTATTTCATTTTGTTTCATAAAAGTTTTCCCATGTGTCTCTGCATTCATGTTTATCCTTTCTTACAGCACAGTGATATTTCATTACATTCATGTACCACAATTCATTTAGCAATTCCCCAATCAATGGATCTCGTCTTTATTTCTAGTTCTTTACTAGTACCAAAAATGCTATCATAAATCTTTTGGTGCAAATGGAAACTTTCTTTTTGCAAGTGACTGTCTGTGGTACACAAGTCCAGTAATGGAATCTCTGTGACAAAGGGCATAGACATTTTTGTCATTTTATTTGCATAGTTATAATCTTTTTTCCAGAATGGTTGTACCAAGTCACATTCTACCAATAATACATTACTGCCTCCAACATTGACTCTTTCCATCTTTTGACGTCTTTGCCAATTTTCAGACGTGAAGTGAAACCTCAGGTTTGTTTTGATTTGTATTTCTCTTATTATCAGTGACTGGGGGCATTCTTTCAGACGATTGCTAACATATAGCAATTCTTTGGAGAACTAACCATTAGTATCTTTTGACCGCTTCTCTACTGGGTAATAGTTTCTGGCCTTAAATATTTCTGTTAGTTGTCTATGTATCTTGGTCACAAACCCTTAGGAGAGATATTTGACACGAAGATTTTTTGTCCAGTTGACTGCTTCCCTTCTGATTCTACAAGTATCTATTTCGTTTGTGCAAAAGCTTTTCAATTTCATGTAATCAAAATTATCTGTATTTTATCTTTTGTACTTACTTCTGTCTCTTGTTTGGTTAAGAATTCACCCTTACCCACACCTGTGAAAAGCATCTGATTTGTTTCTCTACTGATTTTTTTTAATGGAATGATCTTTAATGTTCAGGTCAATTATCCATTTTGAATTATTGTGAAATGTGTATGAGGTGTTAGTCTAAGCCCAATTTCTACTAGACTGCAGTTTTACCAGCAATTCTTATCAAATCAGAAGTTCTTTCCTTGGTAATTTATGTTTTCAAGTTGATCAAACACTGGGCTCTTGAGTTCAATTATATTGTCCCTTGACTAATCTGTTCCATTGATCTATTTTTCTATTTTTTAATGTGTGCCAAAGGGTTTAAATGATTTCTGCTTTATAATATAGTTTGAGGTGTGCAAGTATTAGTCTCCTTTTATTCCCACTTATTATCATTATTTTTTCTCTTGCTAGTCTAGATCTTTTGTTCCTCCAAATTAATTTTGTTATTATTTTTATCTAACTCTGTAAATTATCCCTTGAATAGTTTAATTAGTATAGCACTGGGTCTGTAAATTAACCTTGGTAGTATCATCATTTTTTATTGGCACAGTCCATCCATGAGTACCAGATATTTCTCTAGTTGTTTAAGTCTTTCATTGTTTTTTAAGTAGTGTTTTGTAATTCATTCTACACAGGTATTGAGGCTATTTTCAAAAGACAAAATGCAAAATACCAACGATCATAGAAAAGAATGCTCCAAATCACTAATAACTGGGGAAATTAAAATTAAAATAACTCTGAGGTTTTACCTTACACTTATCAGATTAGCAAAATTGACAAAAGACCAAAATAGTAATTATTACAGAGGTTGTGAGAAGACAGACATATTACTGTACTAATAATGGAGCTGCTAGTTGGTCCGACAACTTTGGAAACCAATATGGAATGAAACTGTATAACTCATTAAATTGTATGTGCCCTTTGATACCATGATACTGCTATTAGGCCTTATCATCCCTCCACTCAACCAAGGAGGTCAAAGACAGCGGGAACAGTCTCATCCATACAAAAATATTTATACCAGCACTTTTGGAGCATCAAAGAACTGAAAGAAAAGTGGATGCCCATAAACTAGGGAATAGCTGAACATGTTACAATTTGTGAATGTAATGAAATATCACTCTGGCATAAGAAATTATGACCATAAAGAATTCATAGAAAATGGGGAAGATGCAAATAAACGGATGCAGGGCAAAGTAAGCAACCAGGAGACCTACACAGTGACCCAATAATGTTAAGAAAACAACAGAACTCTGATCAATGAAGTGGCCAATACTAACTCTGAGGTGACCATTCTTCTTGACAGAGAAGTGTTGGACCATAGTGGGGAGATGATGGAAATGTTGCTAGGACATGGTCAGCATATTGACTTATCTGTCTAGCTATACTTTTTTGTTTCAAGAGCGGGTTCTGTTGGGGTGGATTAGGTTCCTAGGAAATGACATTGATACAAGAAAGAAAAAAAAGAATCAATAAAAGATTTGTTTAAAAAAAAAGATGGTCTCAATATCACTTTCCTTCTTTCACTCTAGAGCCCAGCTTCTTCCCCTGCTCTGATATGACTCTCCACTCCTTCTCTGGATTGAAATGTCTCCCCTACCTGAGCTAAAATATCCCCACAGGAGGAAATCCAAGGTTTCAGGACACTGATGTTTCTCCCTCCTGCTTTCCACCTCCATCTGTCATGGGAAAGGGCTCCCTCTCTTTATCTCTCTTTCCTACCACCAAAATTGTCTCCAAAGGAAACATAGCAATAAGAAAGCAGAAGCCCCACCATGGTGCTTTAAAAAAAAAAAAGAACTTAGACTTAGAAAAATCTGGAAAGACTTGAACTTATGAAGGAAGAGGTTATCCACACTCAGAGAAACAGAAGACAAATAAATATAGTACAGTCTTACATAGATAGATGCATGTGTCTGTTTATATATAGATATCTAGGTATATGTATGTATATGTAAGTGCATGCATGTATATGTATATGCATGCACATATCTTTGTGTGTATAGATGTATGCATGTTTGTATATGTATATGTATGTACATATTTACGTGTATATATGCATATATGTATTGTGTGTACATGCACATGTGTGTATATAAACATATCCACTCTTAATTGTACCTTCTTGGGGAGGGGAAGGAAGGGAGGGAAAAAGAACAAAGTAAAAATTGCACAGCAGAGAAGAAAAGAAAACTTAGAAGTAAGCAAAGCAAAGACGCACAGCTCCAAACACAATATGTAGTATTTATTATATAGGCTTTCTTGAAGTGGAAACTTATTGCTGTACATTTTGAATCCTCTCTACTGTGCACATGGCAATGCTTTTTTTCTTTTCTTATTTTGTATTTAAGTTTTAATATACAAGTTTTATAATGTGCTTCTTTTCTTACTGCATATTTAAGTTTAAAATAATTTTTAAACCTATAGATATAGCTGTGTAAAAGCTACAGACATGGCCCTGGTCCTCCCTGTTTTCATATCCACCGCTCAAGATGCCCTTTTGTAACCCAGTTAACAAAAGCACCTACTTCACAGGCTTGTTGTGAGATTCAAAAAAGAGTAAAGGCAAAGTACTTGGCAAACCTCGAAGTGTTTCATAAAGGTTAACTCTCATTACCATTGTTGCTTTTACTGTCACTACTATCATTATTATTGCCTAGACGACTAAGCAGAACTAGGAGTCAGGAAGTCCTGAGTATGAATCCAGATTCAGACACCAGCTGAGCGACCTAGGCAAGTCATTTAGTCTTTATTCACGTGAATTTCCTCAGCTGCAAAATAAGCTCCCACCTCCCAGGGTTGCCACTCAGATCAAACAAAATAACATACGTAAATCTTTGCTAACCTTAAAGCAAGACGCAAATACTAGCTTTCATTACCGTTGTTGCCATCATTGTCTCCAAGCTTGTTCTTGGTATACGTTGTAACCCAATTTTGCCCCTATAAGCATATTGGACAGTCTTGCCTGTAACTTTTCCAACTCCAAATCTGTGTCTAGAAAGGGCACAGCCAAGTCTCACTCATCCCAGAGCAGTGCCATCCACATTTATACCAAACATAGGGCCCTGGAGGGGAAACTCTCCCACTGCGTTCCATACCCAGATCACTCCTCCCTTCCAGATCCACCCAAGTGGATAGATTCCAGGCCCTGGCTTCATCCCCAATCTGCTACAGTAATTCCCTCACTGCCCTAGGGTGAGGGAGGAAATGACTCTTGTCCTTTTTTTATTATGAATTTGACAACAGGAACATATCTGAATGAAGATAATATAAAAGAGACTTACAAATGAAACTCTAAACCTATATTCTGTACTTTTAAAGGTACAGTTATCTCTTTCACACAGAGGGGGGAAAGGCACGAACCCCCAGAATCTGAAAAATCCAAATTAAATATTTTGGCCCTCCTTTCATACCAGAGAAGTAGTCTGAATTTTTTTCTTTTTCTTTTATAAGGTGTTTATAGTACCTCATTGTAAAATTTGGGTTGATATTATACAATATTATGCATATATTTTATGCATTTCTGAGTTTCTAAGCTTTTTTTCTGTGCTATCTGCTGGCCTTCACATGTCGTTTGCAAAAAACTCCCAAAAAAATTCCCATTTAATTTCTTATGCCAACCTGCAATATATCAAAACCATGATGGGGAAAGTTGGAATGTGGTAGGAATAACTTTACGTATTAAAGTCAATACAGTAGTACCAATGACACCCTACTTATCTGTATTTCCTTATGATGACTTCTCCCTTCTCCCCTCTTACACCATGTTCTTTCTCCCATCACTCTTCTCTTCCCATGGATTCTAATCTTCCTATGCCATCTTGGCTATAACTTAGTCCAATGGTTATCATGTCATGTTAGTGAGATCACGGTGAAGGTACATGTGGACCAGGCAAGTTTGAACAGAGGAGAGCTCTGGTCCCCAACCAGACTGAGCACCAACAGCCCCAAAGTAGCTATCCTTAGTCACAAGGGGCACATGACCAGAGAGTATGGGTGGGCTCAACCCAAACTTATCATTGGATCATAAATCCAAGAATGGACTTCAGGGATAACTTAGTCAAACTGCTCTATTTCCCAGATTTTAAAAAAACTGAAATCTAAAGAAGTTAGGTGGAAGTCACATGGGGTACTCCAGATAAAGCAATGAACTTGGAGTCAGAAAGACCTGAGTTCAAATTCGACCTCAGACACTTACTAGCTATATGACTCTGGGCAAGTCATTTAACCCTCTTTGCCTCAGTTTCCTCATCTGTAAAATTAGCTGGAGAAGGGAATGGCAAACCACTCCAGTATCCTTGCCATGAAAACCCCCAACGAGGTCACAAAGAGTAGGACAGGATTGAAAAGGAATGAAGAAGAAGGGCCCTTCCAGCCCACTACTATCCTTTAAGTGACTTGCCCAAATAAATTGTCAGATGCAGGATTTGACCAGGAGTCTTCCAACTTCAGAGACAATGCTTTTTTCCTTTGTTCAACATGGCCTCCAGATCTCTAAGAGTCTTGGCTATGACCATGAATCAAGAGACTCATCTACACATGAATGAAGAACAGCACATTTTCATATACATTTGTTAAGATCCATTTGCAAGCTAGCAAATAAGAGCTTCCCCAATATTGAGAATAGTCAATTGGTCAGTGAGAATCTATCCAGCTTCTACTATATGCCAGTCACTATGCTGAATGTTGGGGATGCAAAGAAAGTAAAACAAACAAAAATTTCCTG
This sequence comes from Pseudochirops cupreus, assembly GCA_028627135.1. Taxonomy (NCBI): domain Eukaryota; kingdom Metazoa; phylum Chordata; class Mammalia; order Diprotodontia; family Pseudocheiridae; genus Pseudochirops; species Pseudochirops cupreus. The sequence goes on from CM053584.1 coordinate 199,660,554, forward strand.
CCCTCAAAGAGCTCACCATCTAATCAGGGAGACAACATGCAAACAACTACACAGAAACAAGAAATAGACTGGATAAATAGGAAATAGCCAAGAGGGAAGGCACAAGCATTAAGAGGGGCCGGGAAAGGCTTCTGGTAAAACAGTATAATTTGGGGCTCAGGACACAATGAAATTAGTTTTGGGGGGGGAAGTTTCTGAAGTTAAAAAATAAAGTTAGTAAATAGTCTCACTTTTTAAAAATCCAATAGGTACTTTCAAAATTAATGTTATTGTTTCAACCCTTGCGCATAGCAAGTACTTAATAAACGTTTGTTCAATTCAATTCTGAAATCAAGTTTTCTTTGCACTTGTTACTTGACAATTTTCATGTGGGCTGGCCCATTTGCAGATTGAAACATAATACTCTGATTCTCTGAATCTGTTTCTCACCCTCATCTTTATCTGTCTCTGTATTTCAGTATCTCTGTATCTGTCAATATTTCCTTCTATCTCCCTCCTCGTCCCCGTTTCTGTCTCTCTTTTCATCTCTGTATATCTTTATCTGTCTCTCTGTTTCTCTCTGTCTCTCTGTCTCTCTCTGTCTCTCTGTCTCTCTGTCTCTCTCTCTCTCTGTCTCTCTCTCTCTCTCACACACACACACACACACACACACACATACACACATACACACATACACACACAGTCAAGGGCATTAAATGCCAGGCACAGGGACTCATATTGCATTTGAGAGAATAGTGCCTTGGAAGATTTCTTGTATTCTTCTCTGATGTTGTCACTTTATCTCTGTCACTAATTAGACTTTTCAGCTTTGTTCCTATATGTGCATCTAGCCCCCTCTCTCCACCCATCCTGACTACAAGCTCCTTGAAGGCAGTCACTGAATCTCCTACTTCTGTATCTCCCACAGCATTAAATGAGGTTCTGAAAATACAGATGGCACTGGGCCATTATCTATAGCCTTCCTTCTATTGATTATCTCCAATTTATCCTGGGTACATCTTGTTTGTACAGATATGTTTGCAATGTTAGTGTGTGAGTTCCATGAGGACAGGGGCTGTTTTTGTCTTTCTTTGTATCCCTAACACTTAGCACTTAAATGCTTGTTGACCTGGTTGAATGAATGAAATGGATTGAAATCAGGTCCAAATCTATCTCCACCACATCCAAAACTAAGGAGAAAAGATAAACTTTTCTCCCCACTTCATTCATTGGGGTCCTCTTTGACAAAATTCAGACCGTCAGCCTCCAAAGTCTCTCCATACAAAAAGCTGTCCCTTTCCATTTCTCCCAATAGTTACTAGCTTTTCCTCTTCTCTACCTCACCTCTACTAAAGGAAGAAGCAGGAAGCAAGGGTGTATATTTAAAATAAACAGAATGAAACATTAAAGCAGATCAATATTTAATGCTCAGTTAAGGGGCTGCATCATCTATAATTATTCCCTCTGTTTCTGAATGGAGACTGCAAAGGAGATGCACGAAGAAGAAATATTAATGAAAGGTAAACCAGGCCTCACCTACCCCTTGTGTCTCTATTCTCCTGAGCTCCCACCACTACCATAAGGTTTCCACATACCCAGATCCTCCCTGGAGCCCCTTGTGATGACTACCCCTTCTCCCTAGAGGGGAAGATTCTGTGTACTCTTTGGCATCAAGAAGAAGCAATCTTCCCCAGGTTCAATGTAAATGTATACATTTATGAATGTTAATTTATCAGTCAAGAGACTAGCTGAAAGGGAGCAGAACAATCAGAGAAAGACAGGCAGAAGCCAGACATGGGGTGGTGGGTGAGAGGGAACAGAAAGGAGAGTCAGCAATGAGAGATGAGAGAGAAGAGTGAGTCAAGACCAGAAAGAAGCAGAACATGAAAATTCAGAGGTGTAGAAAGCCTGAGAAATGTTAGTTTGGGGAGTAAATAGGGACCTGGAGGGAAAAGTTATCATATGGGACTTCCTGACATTTGGACCTTGCTTTCCCAGTAAACCAGAAAAAAGGAAAGAGGTGTGACAGGGATGGGGCTCTAGCTGGACGTGGAGTAGAATTGGGGGGGAGAGGTGGGAGGGAACTGGGAAATAGGAAGAGAAACCAGACTCCTTCAGAAACTATAGTAAAAAGGAGTGAGATTGGGAAATTGGACAAAGGGAATGAAGAACTGAGAAAATTCCTATGTTAAGACTTAGCCTCCTCATCTAAACAGGGCTGAACAATGTATAATCCTGTGTCTTCCCCCTTGCCTCCAGCCCTCCCCCTATACACACATCTTCTTGTACTCTCAACAACTAGCTGAGGAGATTAAGAAGAGCAAGTAGGCTAGGAATAAAAAAAGAAGAGACCTCTCCTCCAGAAGGAATTCCCTGATCTCCTCAGTCATTAATACACCTTGGTTCTCAGACTGAAATGAAAGCCCCTTTAGACTTTGGCTGGCCATATATGCAGCTAGGTGGTGAAGTGCATAGAGTGCCAGGCCTGGAGTCAGGAAGACTATCTTCCAAATATAGCCTCAGACACTTACTAGCTGTGTGACCCTGGGCAAGTCACTTCACCCTGTTTGCCTCCATTTCCTCATTGGCAAAATGAGCTGGAGAAGGAAATGGCAAACCACTCCAGTGTCTTTGTCAAGAGAACCCCAAACGGGGTCACAGTGAGTCAGACATAACTGAAACAACTGAACAACTGAAATATGCAAACCTATGAAAGGACAGTCATCTAGGCCCTGACCTAGGTAGGCATGGACTCTGTGTCTTTCCTCATCTACTTAGCAGAGAAAAGGGGGGTTGGAGTTCATAAAATGGGGGAATCTAGAAGTTGTTTGGTAGTCATTGGGTCAATAACCTTTATATGAGTGATGGACATAGCCTTTTAGAAATTAGCCTTCAGAAATCACACAGGTACCCCAAGGCACACCCTCTCCATATATCCACTCTCCCCACTGATGTCTGCATTTGGGGTAGAATATACTCCAGGTTTGTGTGTGACATTTTTTATCACTACTTTTCTTACTATACCATTTCATTAAATACCTTTGTTTTGAACTAATTGTATCTACTGGCTAACTGTTTAAGGTAAAGCTATTGGTGAGGGCCCATCAATGAATGCAAACTCACCTTGGACCTGAAGCAACCCTCCCTGGAGGACTGACCCTGAGAGTACATAATGCCTTGAGATACAGCATGTACTTACTACTACCTCCTAAAGACTATAAGGTCCTTGAGTTTCTATAAGGTCTTTGTGTCTCCAGGCACCTCGCATAGTGCCTTTCGTATAGAAAGTACTTTAATACATTTTTGTCAAATGAATTAGAGGCTCTTTGAAGTTTTATATAGCAGAAGTATAGATACATACATAGCCAGAACGGTTGATATGCTTTCCAGATTGCTCCTATGTAACATCCCCCAACCCGTTCATCCACAAGGCTTTCCATTTATCCAAGTAAAGCCATATATACTCATGACCCCTGCCCTTATCTATTCATCAGCAACACCTCCAAGCCTCTGTCCCAAGGTGCCTTTTACTTAAAACAGACTTTCTCAGTTCCCAAACCCCAAACCTTGCCCTTCTGTACAGTACATCATCAGCCTTCCTTTCCCAGAAATTGTTCCCTGATTCATTCACCATTTTTCTCCATCATTCTCTAACCTAGCATTGCAATCATAAATATTCCCTGCCATTCCACATACACATCCTTGGATAAATGCTCTGTGTAGGTCCTAACACTCTCATTACACTGGGATTAAGTGTACAACTACTGACAGCATTTATATAGCAAGCGGCCAGAGCAAGTGTTCTGATTCAGGAGTTCTCAAGCTGAGGTACATATTAGGGGTTCGTGATTAGGTTAGATTTCATGAAGTCTCTGGTCTTGAATGGGAAAAAAATTACATCTTTGTTCAATGTTACTGATTTCCTTTGTAATTCTATGTATTTTATTTTTCCCATTGAAAACATTATTCTGAGGAATACATAGGCTTCACCAGACTGCCAAAAGGGTCCAAGACACAAAAAATGTAAACAGTCCCTATAATAATGCAATACAGGAGAGAGAGAAAAACTTACCTGGTGAAACATGTATTAAGTACTTATTATGTACAAGGTCTTATTGTAATAAGGTCAAAAACTACTTATGGTTTTCTTTGCCCTGAACTCTGAGGGAGACTATATCCAACACCTCTCAGGGCCTAGGCCAGGGGTTGGGAACCTGTGGCCTCAAGGCCACATGTGGCCATCTGGGTCCTCAGGTATGGCCCTTTGACATTAAGTCATTGTTTCTGCAGGTTCCCCATCTCTGGCCTAGTCAATGACCGTTTCACACTCAGTGCTTGGAGGAGGAAGAGATATTGGGGGTGGGGGAGGCAGGGATTCAATGCTTCCCCTAATCAAGTGGAGTGACCTGAAGAGTACAGAAGGATTCCATTTTCTTCATTTAGGCCTTTCCCACAGGCTAGGGGATAAGAAGAGAGAGTGGGTGCTCTGGGTTAAGGTAGCCTTCTTTATCAGGTCAGTCTTCAGCCCTCTCCAAGTCAACACACACAAATTCCTTACAGCAGAGGGCAGTCTCTCTGACAGCTCTAATTTTAACCTGGAGCAAGGTGCAAATCACTTATTTTCAAAGCTGTTTCAAAGTGACTCTGATAAGCAAATTGCTGGCAGCTCTGGTGGGTGATTACTCCTGCATTAATCAGGGGAAATTATGCCAGTTACTGATTAACTAATTACTGCAATCAGATCGGCACTGAGCACAGGCGTGAGGGGGAGGCCAAGTAAAACACAACCTGGAAAGGTGAAGGGAGCAAATTGGAATGGGAAGGAGAGGGAGGCCTGGTCAGGGGAGGGAGGGGCTGGAGCACATTGGTCCTTGACCTCACACCCCTAGGCCTATCACATCCCTATCCTACTCTAGTGCAAAACTCTATGTTTCTCATCTGATTGAGGAGACACTTTCTATTTGGGAGCTCCTGGTCAGATGAAGGAGAGACCTGTCCTCAGGGAGCTTTTAATCTAAGTGGGAGAGTCCCTGTCCTTAAGGAACTTCAGCGAGAACGGTCTTTTGACTCTTTTTGTATCCCAAGAACTTAGCACAGCAACTAACATTTAATAAATGTTTGTCGATTGGGCAGCCTCTCTGAGCTTTACTTTCCATATTCCATTTCCAAAAAATGAGGAGGTTAGACCAGAAGGCCTCCGGAGTCCCTTCCAACTCAAGACCTGTAATCGAGTTATCTGATGGGAGTAGTGATGCACTTTGTAGACTGACTCTTCTTTGGAACAGGACCTGGACATTAGGGTAGGAGCAGCAGTAGTTAGCCACAGGAATTTAAGGGTAAAGGAAAGGAATTAATGGGATATTTTTGGGTTGCCTTCTGACCCAACACAGAGGAAAATAAAAATCCTGTGTTGAAGAACTATTCTTCAACAGTTGTAGGAACACTGGGAGAGTATAGAGCAGCTATTTTCTACACAATACGGACTTAAGAGAAGGAGGGGCATTTTTGTTACCCCCTCCCCAGGGCAGTTTGGCATGGTGTGTATGGGGTTAGGACTTGGAGTCAGGAAGGCCTGGGTTCAAATCCTATCTCAAATGCTAGTTGTGTGACCCTGGGCAAATAACTTAGCTTTCCTCAGTTTCCTCATCTGCAAAACAGGGAGAGGGTTGATGGTCTCTAAGATCAATTTTAAGTCTATGATCCTATGATTTCTCATGTGACCTAATCATTCAATAAACATTTATTAAGCATCCATTAGGTGCAGGGCACTCTGGATACAAAGACAAAATTGACACAATCCCTGCCCTCGAAGAGCTTACATTTACTTAGAGATTGCCCAGAAATTGTTCCTGAGGAGCAGGGCCAGAAGGAGGTCAAGAGCTATGTAGTTGCTGTTTCTGGTGCTGAATTCTAGCATTCTCTGTCCTCATTGCCAAGCTTGGGCAGGAACTGTAGACATCCCCGAATCACGCAGGCTCCAGAGAAAACCCAAATGCTCCAGTAGCAGTCAGGTCCTAATTTTCTCCCTCCCTATCAGATTGTAATCTCCTTTATCTCAGGATTTATGTGGGACTTCGCTCTGTACTTAGGATAATTGATTACAATATGGCAGAGGCCTTATGGTAAATGGAATTCAACCTCCTTATTTTATAGAGGGAGAAACTGAGGTTTGGAGAAGTTATGACTGGACTAGCATCGTACTAGAGGCAGATCCAGGTATGAACCTGGGTCCTCTGATTCCAAATACAGAATTCTTTCCATCATGCCTTTTTCTTATTGTTCAGTAATTTTTTTCACTCTTTGTGACCCCATTTAGGGTTTTCTTGGCAAAGATTTAGGAGCAGTTTGCCATTTCCTTCTCCAGCTCATTTTGCAGGTGAGGAAACTGAGGCAAACAGAGTTAAGTGACTTGCCTAGCATCACACAGCTAGAAAATGTCTGAGGCTGGATTTGAACTCAGGGAGATGAGTCTTCCTGACTCCAGGCCCAGCATTCTATCCATTGCATCACCTAACTGCACAAGCATGCCATAATAGGTGCTTAATAAATGTGTGTTGAATTATAACCAAGGCTATTGCAGTGAAGGAGGGATGAAACAGCTTTTCTGTTTGTTTGTCCTTGTGTCTAGGATCAGAGTAGCTAAAGGAAGGAGGTTGTGAGCTGGCCAAGTTCAAGTGTTTCTCAACAAAAGCCTCACTGGATACTGAAATAACACACTCATATCACCAGAGAGTCAAACTTCTGTCTGGATTATGCCTTCTTTTCCTGGAGGACTCTCCATGCAAGGTAATAGCAGAGAAAGAATAAATAAGATAGTATTACTGGCCAATGAACCTAGAGGGTATTGAGGACCAGCTGCCAGCCAATAATTAGAAAATAAATCTGGGGGGGGGTGTCTTTGTTCTTCAATTTGAGAAGACTCTGTGGATTGATGGGGAGTACATTAGACTTGAGGAGGCAAGGGTGTCTATCCTAGTAATTGTTCTCTGTAGGTTGCTAGAGTTCTGGCTCTGCTGAGCTAAATTTCTTCTTTCCCTTCTTTACCCCTCCCAACCCCTCCAAGACAGAGGTAAATTCAGGTCTCAGGATAGAATTTCCCTTCTGATCAATAAAAAGGGAATTGGAGACTAGGAGGGAAACAACACATACAACTGGTGACCTTCTGAGGTGATCAGGTAGAGATGGGGTGGGGGTGGGAAGGAGGCAAAGTAATCTTTCTGAGGCATTCTTTTCCTTCATCATACCCTTGCAGACACTCTTGACCCTTCATGGGTTCCCAGATACCTCAGAAAGGGTTCAGTCCCAATATATTCACTACAAAGGGCAGTATACAATAGTGGATAAACTCCAACTTTGGATTCAGGAAGACCTGTGCTTGAACACACATTATCCACATGACCCTGGGCAAGGGTATCTCTCAATTCCCCAGGGGCAGCTTTGTAAGACTATTAGATGCTATTGCATTGACAGAAGAGGCTTCACACCTGGATGTCCCTAAACTGATGAAATCAAAGGTGTAAGCTCCCCCACAATGGGTGGAAAGGATTGGATATAAGATAGGATTTGATGGAGAGTAGAGTTGGTGTGAATTTTGATCTCAGCTGGATTCTCTAGAAGAGTAGACAAGATGACTTCTAAGGTGCCCTTAAGCTCTTAAGGGGCCTTGAGAGTTGCAGAATTTCATAGAACAGGCAAAGGGAATGAAGGGGACAGGGAGGAACCAGCAGGAAGTGCAATTCACCAGAGTGCTTTAGGGATCCAAATCCCTCCCCCCCCCCACCCCAGAGGTAGGATGGACAAAGAGTCCAGTAAAATAGCAAAGAATCTCTCTGTGTCTTTCTCTGGCTCTCTCTGGCTCTCTGTTTGTCTGTCTCCTCTCTCTCTCTCCTCACTCTGTCTCTATCTCTGTCTCTGTCTCTGTCTCTCTGTCTCTGTCTCTGTCTCTCTCTCTCTCTGTGTATGGGTATATGTATGGGTGAGTTGGTGTGCCTGTCTCTGTCTCTCTCATAGCTCCTCTATCTTGCTGCCTTCCTCTGGGACACTCCCTTTCTCCTTATTTCAATCTCTGTAATAGCTTCAATTCATATCCTTCCTCTCTGACTCTCCTCTGTCCATCTGTCTGTGTCTCTTTCTCTCCCTCTCTGTCTCTCTCCCTCATTTGTCTGAGTCTGTCCCTCTCTTCTCCCTCCCTGCTTCTGTCCCATTCTATTTTGCTCCCTCTTTGTCTTTTTCTCTTCCCTGTCTTTTTCCTTCTGTCTCTTTTATCCTCTGTTTCCTTGTCTCTCCTGTCCTCTGTTTCTATCTCTCTCCCCCTCTGTCTCTCTTCCCATCTGTCCCTATCTCTCCCTGTCTGTCTCTCCTCCTACCTGTTTGTTTCTGTCTTCCCCATATGTCTGTGTTTTCCTACAGTCTCTCTGTCTCTACTCATCCTCCCATCCCTCCTATCACACTTCCTTCTTTCAGTTATAAGGGCTTCATTGTTCTTAAATTTAGACACCTCCAAGAATGATGTGATCTATATTCTGGGAGACTTTCCTGAAGGAGAGTTTGCTCTTTCTTGGGTAGGATCAGAGCCACAGTCTTCCGAACCTCTGGACCTCCTTTGTTGTTGTTGTTCAGTTGTGTTCAATTCCTCATGATCCCATTTGGGGTTTTCTTGGTAAAGATGCTGGAGTGGTTTACCATTTCCTTCTCCTGCTCATTTTACATAAGAGGAAACTGAGGCAAACAGAGTTGAGTGACTTGCTCAGGGTCACACAGCTAGTAAGTGTCTGAGGCCAGATTTGAACTCAGAAAGATAAACATTCTGATTACAGGCCCAGCACCTCTGACAACAAAAACAACACTATGTTTCAGGCTTCTTGCTCTTCCTTAATCCTAGTCATTTTTTCCTGGGTTCCAGCCTTGGGGCTCTATCTTTTACCTCTGGGCACCCACATTATTGGAACCCCATAAGTCAACTTTAATTTTCACTCCAAGGGGAGGAAAAGTGACAGAATATTACTTTCTCCCCTTTGGGATGCAAAAAGATGAATCTGACCGATTCTTTCATACACCATCTCTGAGATATAGGTCAAATGGCTCTATCCCATCTCCAAGGGACCAAAAAGCTTAAGCCTCTTGCCCCAAACCACTCAGCAAGGAGAGTATATCCAAGACTAGAAACCAGGTTTTCTAGCCTTCAGGCAATGTATGTTCTTTTCCCCAGTCCTAGAATGACATCCCTCCTAATGTCTGAAACATTCCTTCCTCTTCCCCTTTCCAGTCTTCCTATACTTTAATCCCCCTATACATTCTCCAATCCAATGACACTGACCTCTCTGCTGTTCCTCACACAAAACACTGTATTTCCAGACTCTGAGGATTTTCATTGGCTGTCCTCTATCCCTGGAGCATTCTCCACCTCTTAGATTTCCTGGATTCCTTCAAGTTTCAGGTAAAATCTCACCTTCTTTTCACTTCCCCTTCATTCTAGTGATTTACCTCTGAGATTATCTCTAATTTGTCCTGAATGTATCTTGTTTGTACATAATTGTTTGTATATTGTCTCCCCCATTAGACTGTGGAGTTCTTAAGAGCAGGAGCTGTTTTTTGTTTTTCTTTGTATCCCCAAGGACTGGCACATAGTAGTAGCTTAAAAAATTGTTATTGTCATGTTTCAGGCAGGAGTGTGCAGGAGCTAGCTCTAACTTCTTTAGAGAGCCCATTGTTAAATTTTCAGTAGACCATTTACACCTTAAAAATGAGCAATCACTATGAGTTGAAGCTTGATTTATTGCCTCATTAATTGTCTAGGCTTAAGAAAGTGTCAATCTTGCAGATTAAACTTTAAAATGTATGTATACTTTTTTTTCTTCCCAGAGAGCCTGGTTGTTAAATATTTACCAACATACCTCTGATTTCAGATCCCTCTGCTCAAATAAAATGTCTCCCAGTTTGCTCCCCCGATGCCTGAAATTTTTTTTGGTAGGTGGAGGAATGTCTTAAAGACCACCCAGTTCAAATCCCTCATTGTACAGAAGAGGAAAGAGAGGCCTATAAAAACTCAGTGAATTGCCTTAAGTCACAATATCTCATTAGTGTCTAAGGCAGTAAGATACTAGAAACTAGGTCTCCTAGTCTGGATTTCCTTATACTCTACCAATGTGTCATTCTACAGTGAGAAATGTCTTGAAATACATATACTCCTGGGAGTCAGAAATAGGCTAAATTCACACTAAGATGTAAAATGATTGATAGCAGAACTTTTCTTAGATAGTTGGTTTAGGGTTTTTTGTTGTGGGGTTGGGTTTTTTGGTTTTATTTTACAGAGGGAGAGGGCACTGAAAATCTGATGAGGAGGAGGGTCATTGGATGGGGCTGTCATTAGAAGAGAAACGAAGGCATATGTAGCAGGGGGTACCCAGGCTCCCAGTTTTCATGTGGTAACCTGAAATCAGGAACGTCAACCTTAAACATGATGGATGATGGATGGTCCCCTCCCTAAGTCCCCATCTCTCTGCCCAACCCCCAGAACTCTGTGCCCCCCACAACACACAGAAAGGGGAGACTAATACAAACTTCACCAAAACGGTGCCATAGTAGTTCATGCTCTATCAATTTAGAGTGGCTCCCCACCCCCTTTCATCTTATTAGTGCTGGTGTGCCAAAAAGAAAAGAAGACCAGACTCCCTCTCAGCTCTTTCTGCAACTCATATCTCTCTTATCAGACTGGGGATGTCTTCTGGGTTATCTCAGGAGTGATTTTCTCTTTTATCAGGGGCATTGATAATCCATTGGTGGTAGGATGCATGCATAGTATATCTCCTCATACATATACATGCCTTCCATCTGACAATACACACACACACACACACACACACACACACACACACACTATACATTGTCTTAGGTATGTTTTCATTCTTCTGCCATCAGTAACTATACATTAATGGACTGGGTAAAAGGAGTTCACAACCAAAGAGAGAGAAAAGGAGATTCTCCTATACCAACTCAACCCTTCTAACTTTTCTTCACAAAGAAGGGAGGCCATCTCCTCCTGCATGTTCTCTCCTTTCTAAGTTTTCATGACCCTGTTCCTACCTGTCTGATTATTCTTGCTCAATCTTTTGTTGTCTCATCATCCACATAATGCCCCCTGACTGTGAGTATAACCCATAGGTCTAGGGGGCCAGGACACTGGGTAGAGTATCCAGCATCCAAAACTCTACTGCTCCCTACCTGCTAGGATATTGGCAAGACTTTACAAGGGCCCCCTGATTTCAAGGCTCTGTTGACTCTGTCCTAAGCATTCTTGTCTTTCTCTCAGTGACCTCATCAGTTCCCATGGATTGAATGATAATCTCTATGAAGGTAACTCTCAAATTTATATCTCTAGGCTTATTTAGTCCTCATCCTAAGCTAGTTCCACAACATCAAATGGTTGTCCTGTACACACTTAATAGGCTCTTCTTAATTAGTCTCCTTGATTACTTAAGGGATGAAGAAGAGAAAAAATTATTGTGAAGTGGATGACTGGTTAGAAGTCTGAGAATGGGATTCAGATTTCTGGATCATGATTTAAAATAAAGAGATGATAGGTTCTGACCAGTAGTGGAATATACCTAACAAAGTCTGGCAAAAATGTATTTACCAGTTGTATATATGTGTGTATGTGTATTAATGTATATGCACATATGCATATATTTACATACCTGTAAAGAGACAGAAAGAAATGGATTCGACAATAATATAATCATGGAGATTCAGAACAAGTTGTATGTCCAGACTCAAAGAATTAAGAGTTAATAGTGCAATTTCAACATGGCAGAAGATCCCCAGAGTACCCTATGGAGATCTGTTCTTGATCTTGTGATTAAGGTTTTTATCAATGACTTAGATAAAAGCATAGATGGTATGCTCATTAGATTTGCAGCTGACACAAAACTAAGAGGGATAGCTAACACACTGGATGACAGTCAGGATCCAAAAGAATTTTGACAGAGTAGAGCATTGGGTTGGATCTAATAAGACAATTCTAAAGGAATCAATGTAAAGTCTTACATGTGAGTAAAAAACAAATAGACCTTACAAGGATCAGATGAGAGATGTGTGGATAGATAGTATTTGTTCTGGAAAGAGATCTAGGGGTTTTGATGGACCACCAGCTCAATATGAATCAGTACTGGGATGTGGTAGTCAAATAAAGTGCTACAATTTCAGGCTGTGTTAGGAGGGGATAAATCTTTTAGGAACAGAGAAGCAAGAATCCCACTGTACTCTCTCCTCATCAGAATTCATCTGGAGTACTGTATCTACTTCTGGATGATATTTAAAAGGAGGACATTGATAAGCTGGAAAGTGTCCAAAGGAAGACAACCAGGATGGTGAAGAGGCCTTGAGCCCATTTCATAGGAGGACTGATTAATGAAACTAGTCATCTTTAGTCTGGAAAAGAAAAGATGCTGGGCTGGGGGCTGGGGGAAGGAACCATGATAAGTCCCTTCAAGTATTCTTAGGTCTTTCTTGTGAAGGAATGATTAAATTCATTCTGTTTGACCCCAGAAGGCAGAACCAGGAGTGGTGTATGGAAGTTTAAAAGAGGCTAGTTTAGACTTGCTATTAGGGAAAACTTCCTAACAACTCTGGAGGTTCAAACAGTCTGCCTCAAGGAAGTCAGGAATTTTCCCTCCTTAGAGGTCACCAAGAAAAGACTGGACAGTAACTATTGGGTACATTGTAGTGGCGATTCCTTTTGTGTATGGAAGTTATATTAGAGGTTCACTGAGATAACTTCTAGTCCTCAAACTCAGTGAGTCTATGAAGTTTCCTCCCTTTCCAGTCCAGTCTCCAAACATATGCAAAGGTAACTCTCCTACAATCCAAGTCTAAATATGTCATTTTCCTGCTCAATAAAACTCCCTGTTACCTCTAGAATCAACTACAGATGTCTCTCTGTTGTATTTAAAGCCCTTACAACCTGGACTCAACTCACTTTTCCAAGATTATTACACATTATTTCCTTTCATACTCTCTATGAATTAACCAAACTGACCTTCATATTGTTCCTTACACAGGGTACTACATTTTTCTTTTCTGTACTTATGTACAGGCTACCATATATGGACAGTCTGGAATGCTCTCCTTCTCTGCCTTCACTTCTTAAAGGCCCCAGCTTCTTTTGGAGCTCAGGATGAAATACTCCCTCCAATGAGAGGCCTTTCCTAATCTCCTTAGTTGCTAATGCCTCCTTCCTCCAATTATTGTGCATTCACTCTGTATATGTTTTGTATAGATAGATAAATATAGGATAAACAGACAGAGATGGAAGAAAGAAAAAAGGAAGAAAGGAAGGAAAGGAGGAGGAAAGGAAGGAAGGAAGGAAGGAAGGAAAGAGGAAAAGAAGGAAGGAAAGAAGGAAAGAAGGAAGGAGGGAAGGAGGGAGGGAGGGAGGGAAGGAAGGAAGGAATGAAATGAAAGGGAAAGAAGGGAAAGAAAGGAAGGAAAAAGAAGAAGAAAGGAAGACACTGTCTCTTACCATCATATGTAAGCTCTTTGAGGACAAGGAATTAGCGACTTTTGCCTTTGTGTCCTCAATATCTAGAGAATTGGTTGACACATGATAAGAACTCCTACCTTCCTCAAGAGATCTTTCCCAACCTTCCATTCTCCCACTGCCAGTGCCTTACCTTTGAGGGTGGCTCCCATTTACACTCTATATATTTTATATGTACATAGTTGTTCTCATGTTGTTAGAATGTGAGCTCCTTGAGGGCAGGGACCATGTTTTTAACTCTCTTTGTATTCCCAATACCTAGCACAATGTATGGCATACAGTAAGTAAGCACTTAATAAATGTTGATTGACATACACCTAGAAGTCAGTAGGGTCTATAATCAGGGGGAACCTCTGTACTATCATCCCTATCTGAGCAGGGCCTGAATCCATGGGCACTTTGCCCAGGAATCCTAGGCCTATTGCCCGAGGAAGGCACCCCAGGGATATGATATTCCATTACTCAGTGCCTCAATTTCCCCCACAGTCCATAGGCAATCACCATCCTTGTCTCTTCCTTCTGAGCTAGCATCTGGGGTTAGTCAGAAACAGCTCTGGGAGAGCTGGGAATTGCAGCGACAGAACCCCAGGAGAAAGCAGGCATTCTGTCAAAGGGGATTTATAGGAATTGCTTTTTGCCAGCAGCAGCTCGAGGGACTGGCCTTATTGTTCTGCGGCAACTAATATTTTCTCAGCATTGATACAATCCGACCGTTAGGCAAACAGCAGCAAGGCTTTAACTTCCTCCCCTTCGCTAGATAGAATCAGGCTGCTGCTGCCCATGATGGGAGTAAATCTGGGCTCCCAATTAAAAACTGTTTAGAATTTGCTGCAAAGTGGCTGATGAATGGGGCCCAAGGCTCCATTCATCCCCCTCCACGCTCCCTCACCGTAAAGACGGATATCGACAGTGCATCATAAATAGTTGTTTGAGCTGAGTGCCTCTGGGGCTGGGGGAGAGACCTGACATGATGGAGGGGTGGGAGAAGAAAGAAAGTTCTGCATTCAAATGGGAAATTGTCTAGGTTGGGAACCAATAATAACAACAATAATGCTAGCGATCATAATCATCCCCAACATTTGTATATTTTCCTAAGTACTTTCATAACCGTTATCTGATTTTATCCTCAACAACCCTGTGAGTTACACAGATGAGGTATTATTACTCCCATTTTATCAACCAGTAAACTGAGGCATAGCTAGGTTAGGTAATGTGCCCGCCATCGCCCAGCTGAAAAAGGGTAAAGTCAGGATAATAACTTACATCTCCTGGATCTTCATATACTCTCATTAGGAGGCCAAGGGTAAAAAAACATTTCCCTATCAAGGGTCATTTGGTTCACAGGGAGAAGACTGAGGGCTACTTTTTTGGAGAAGGATTGAACCTGTGGTTTAATTGGCATTAGGCCACTTCCAGTAAGGAAATTCATTCTACCAATGCATGTCTGCACCTGCTCTGTAATCAATTCCGTTTTAGAGAGTGCCTTAAGGGTTAAGAGAAAATATGAAATAATTAACTAAAAAGCATTTATCAAGCACTTACTATGTGCACTGGGGAGTACAAATGGAAAGTGAGACAGCCCCTGACCTCAAGGAGCTTACATTCTAAGGGAAGAAATAACACATATGGAAGGTTTCAGTTGGAAGTCAGATGTAAAGCTCCCCTGATTCTTAGGGGGTCTGGCAAAGCAGATGTTAATGCCTCGCCTTTCATGTCACTTCCATTGATGAAATTACATCAACTTCTAGTGCTGGACCTTTTGACAATGCCAAGAACTTTGGTGACAAGAACTTTCCTTTATGGATCTTTGGTAGCTATCATTGCAGCACCTGAATAAACAGACGCCGGGCCAAGTCTTCACATGGGTCATTTTCCAGACTATGGCTACGCAGTCTGGGCTACAAGTCACTCCAGGGTCTGATTGGCAATTGACTGGGGGAGAGGGGAGAAATGTGGAGTCCCTTTCCCCATAGTAATTGCTCCTTTTATTGATGACCGTCAGACCCAGGTTGGAAGCAAGAACTGAGGGGTCTGGAAGACCCTGCTATTTCAAAGGTTCAAGTCCTTGGCATGGGTCTGAAGGGAGGTATGGGCAAAGGACAGACTTGCCTGAAACATGCCACCTTTCTGTCCCTCTGGGTACATTGCTGCATGAGGGTGACATCTTGGAATCATAGAATCTTAAAGCTGGAAGAGAATTTAGATATTATGTAGCCCAACCCACACTCTAATTTTACAGAAGAGGAGACTGAGGTTCTGAGAAGCTAAGTGATTTGCCCACAATCATACAGCTAATAAGCAGTGGAGCTGATATTCCAACCCAGTTCCTTAATTCCAAATCTCATACACTTCCCACTATTCCCTCTTAATTTGTTTTAGAGGAGAAAAAAATATAAAACACTCCACTAATCTTGTTTTAAAATTAAGACAGGAAACATAAAACTTTATTCAATAAGTAAAACAAATAATAAAAAACACATCAGTTCTATATTATGGATAATTAAGGGAGATAAACAGAGCAGGGAAAAGAATAAAAAAGCAAGAGAGCGGAAAAATAGACAGATGAAGACAGAGAGAAACAACCTGCCAGAGGGGATCATGAAAGGCATGAGCCCATGAAGGGAGAACTCCTTCTTCTGTCCCCATTACTGGCAAGGCAGGGGAGGGAAAGACCCTCAGAGTTTCTGGCCAGAACAGAAACAATTGCTATTCACATTTACTCTGAACCAATCAGGGCCCAAACAACAACCAAGTAAGGCTTGTCCTGGGACTTATTGTTAGCCAATCAATAAGAGTCAAAGTGATTTGGGTTTAAGGCATGGTCCTTAAGAAGGAAATCTATCTCATAAACCCCAAGATACCTTGGGAGGTTTCAGCGATCAAAATTTACAGTCCTTTGGGTAGAGTACCTTCAGGTAAGGGTATAAGGGTATGATACCCTATGTGGACAGAGGGAAAAGAAACAAAGAAGGAAGGAAGAGAGAAAGAAAAAAGAAAAATAATGAAAAAAGGGAGGAAGGAAAAAAAGAAAGGAGGGAAAGAAAGAAAGAAGGGAACGAAAGGAAGAAAGAAAGAAGGGAACGAAAGGAAGAAAGAAAGGAAGGAAGGAAGAAAGAAAGAAAGAAAGAAAGAAAGAAAGAAAGAAAGGAAGAAAGAGCTGTGCTGCCCAACTGGCCAGTTCCAATTGGGTCCCCAGTAGGGCAGTGGGATTTGAAGATCTTCCATGCCCCTTGTATTGGCAAGCTAGCAGGAGCTTGGCGCTTGGTTTCAAGTTCATAATTGTGTCAAGTATTGAGACCCAGAACTTGTGAATCCCACAGTAGGATGAACTTGCTGACATGGCAGGAAGGGGTGGGGCAGGGAAGAGGTTTTGAGAACAGAACTGGTGGTGGCAGAACTTCTTATGAGAGCCAGCCGTAACTGCTGGGAATGAGCAGCATGGAGGCTGAGCAGCTACTGTGAGTGAGGAGAGGAGGATCTTTGCCTAAGGGAGCCTATTTTGTTTTGAAGACTTGGGAATGTCGATGTTCACTGCATTAATTATGTGTACCAACTTTGTGGCTACTGTAATGACTTTGACTTTCTGGTTTTGGTACTCAGCTTTCTGGTATATAAATAAATGCTTTGGTTCTGTCCTCCATGTGGTGAGCCTGTTACATTTTATGATTCACAACTACACCAGCATATTTATAATCACTGTGGGTGTTGTGCATATTGCATTGTTGTCACAGGCAGCTCTTACTACTACTCAAGAGGTTGTTGTTTGTCCTTCATTCTTAGAGAGGACCGTGACAGGGGGCAGGGCCAAGATGGTGGAGTAGAAGCATAAATTTGGTTTGGGCTTCCCCTCCAATCACTTCCCATATATGTAAAAAAATTACTCTAAACAAACTTTAGAGCTACAGAACCCACAAAGTGACAGAGAGAAATAAAGCTCCCACTGAAAGAAGCCCAGAAGGCCAACAGGAAGGATCTATCACATCAGGCTGGGAGCTGAGCACAACCCCACATGAGCCATGACCAGTGGCAGGCCTGGAGCAGACTTCAGGGAAGAAAATCACCAGTAGTTGTGGTGGTTTCCAGAATTGTCAACCCATAAATGCCAAAAAGAAAGTAAAAGGTCAGTGTGGAACTTTGTGGGAACAGGGGGACTAAGAGCGTGGTCCAGCCCCTGCTGAAGGGCAGCAAGAGGCAGCCGGTGGTGCATGACCAGTGCAGCCACCACCATATGGCTGCTTCCAGAGCTCCTGGCCTGCAGATTGTAGCAGGACCAAGTGACCATTTAGAGGGTAATTGATCTTGCTTTAACCTGCTTGGATCTGGCTCACTGTCTTGGGTGGAGATCCTGGGGTATGTGACCAGTGAGCCAGCACTTGTGGTGTCTGTAGAGAGGGCACCCTATTAATAGCTCCAGCAGCTGCAAAAACCCCAGCAATTTGGGATGAAGCTCTCTCCATTCTGGAAGCAGAGTTTTACTGTGGCAAAGTGCTCAAAAATCAAGTAATTGGCTGGTGAGATGAGCAAGTCCAGGAAACACAATCAAACCATAGATTCCTTTTTGGGGGACAAAAAGGATCAAGGCATGGAGTGGGAGAAAGACAGCAAAGTCAGAACTCTTGCATCTAAAGCCTCCAAGAAAAATGTGAATTGGTTATAGGCCATGGAGGAGCTCAAGAAGGATTTTGAAAATCAAGTAAGAGCAGTTGAGGAAAAAATGGGAAGAGAAATGAGAATGATGCAAGAAAATTATGAAAAGTGAATCAACAGCCTGCTAAAGGAGACCCAAAAATACACTGAAGAAAATATAGACTAGTTCAAATGACAAAAGAGCCTCAAAAAGCCAGCAAGAAGAAGAATGCCTTAAAAAGCCGAATTTGCCAGATGGAAAAGGAATTTTGAAAACTCACTGAAGAGAATAGCTCCTTCAAAATAAGACTGGAGCAACTGGAAGCTAATGACTTTATAAGAAATCAAGATACTATAAAACAGATCCAAACAAATGAAAAAATAGAAGGCAATGTGAAATATCTCATTGCAAAAACCACTGACCTAGAAAATAGATCCAGGAGAGATAATTTAAAAATTATTGGACTACCTGAAAGCCATAATCAAAAAAAAGAGCCTAGACACCCTCTTTCAAGAAATTATTACGCAAAATTGCCCTGATATTATAGAACCAGAGATAAAATAGAAATTGAAAGCATTTACTAATCGCCTCTTGAAAAAGATCCCAAAAAGAAAACTCCTAGGAATATTATAGCCAAATTCCAGAGTTCTCAGGTCAAGGAGAAAATACTCCAAGCAGTCGGGAAGAAACAATTTAAGTATTGTGGAAACACAATCAGGATAACACAAGACCTGACAGCTTCTACGTTAAAGGATCAAAGGGTTTGGAATATGATATTCTGGATGTCAAAGGAGCTAGGACTAAAACCAAGAACCACGAACCCAGAAAAACTGAGTATAATGTTTCAGGGGAAAATATGGTCATTCATTGAAATAACGGACTTTCAAGCATTCTTGGTGAAAAGACCAGAGATGAACAAAAAATTTGACTTTCAAATACAAGAAGCAAGAGAAGCATGAGAAGGTAAGTAGGAAAAAGAAGTCATAAGGAATTTATTAAAGTTGAATTATTTACATTCCTACATGGAAAAACAATAATTGTAACTCATAAGACTGTTTTCAGTATGAGGATAGTTGAAGGGAATATGTATGTGTGTATTTGGTGTATATATGTATATATATGTATATATACATATACACATATATATGAATATATGTATATGTATATATATATATGTTTGTATAGGAGGGTGTATGTGTATATAAATATATATGTGAGTGTGGGCATGTGTATGTTCATGGATCCATAGACAGAGAGCACAGGATGAGTTTAATATGAAGGGAAGATATCTAAAAAATAAAATTAAGAGGTGAGAGAGAAATTTATTGGGAGAAGGAAAAAGGAGGAGATAGATTAGGGTAAATTATGTCATATAGAAGAGGCAAGAGAAAACTGTTACAATGGAGGGGAAGAACAGGAAGGTGAAAGGGAATGGAATAATCTTATTCTCATTTAATTTGGCTTAAGGAGGGAATAACATACACACTCAATTGAGTATCTTACCCTACAGAAAAATAGGGGGGTAGGGGATAAGAGGGGGGATGATAGAAGGGAGGGCAGATTGGGGGAGAGGGTAGTTAGAAGCAAACATTTTTGAAAAGGGACAGGGTCAAAGGAGAAAATGGAATAAGTGGAGGGGGGCGGGATAGGATGGAGGGAAATATAGTTGGTCTTTCACAATATGACAACTATGGAAATTGTTTGGGTAACTGCACATGTACAATCTATATTGAATTGCTTGTCTTCCTAGTGGGGACAGGTGAGGAGCGAAGAAGGGGAAAAATCTGAAACTCAAAGTTTTAAAAACAAATGTTTAAAAAAAATTTGTTTCTTTACATGCAACTGGAAAATAAGATGTACAGGCACTTGGGTATAGAGGTCCATCTTGCCCTACTAGAAAGTTAGGGGATTGATGGGGAAGGATATAGAGGAGAATGGATTAGGGGAAGGGGTATTCAGTGGGCTTGCTATTTTGGGGTGGGGGTAGGGGAACAACGGGAGAAAAATTGTAACTCAATATCTTGTGGAAATGAATGTTGAAAACTAAAAATAAATAAATAAATAAATTTAAAAGGAAAAAAAAAAAAGAAACGAATAGGAGACCAAGCAAGAGGATATAATGGTGGCCAACTCTGTACAGTCTCCTGACAACAGGAAGGAAGCTAAAGTTCTTCAAATGGCAAGAAGTGCCCACCTTCAAGGCTCCTTAGGGCAGCCGGCAACAAGATCACAAGACAAAAACTCAGCCACAGGGTTGTAACAGAAAGTCCAAAGGAAAGGTATAGTTATGAGGGGCACAATAGGTTTTTCAGCTTAGTTAAAAGTTGCTTCTTAAAGACCACAGAGATTTTCAAAAAGAACCTGGTAAGAACTGTGTGAACTGATGCAGAATGAAGCAAGAAGAACCAGAAGAACAATTTATGCAATAACAACTTTTGGGAGGACAAATAGCTTTTGAAGGCTTGAGAACTCTGATCAGCACAATGATCAACCACAAATTCCAGAGGACCAATAACGAAGAATGTAAATGGGCTAATATGCAGAATGGTATTCATATGCGTTTTTGGACATGTTCAATATGGGAATTTGTTTTGATTGACTACATATTTGTCATGAGTTTTGTTTTTCTTATTTTTTCCCCAATATGTGTATTGTGGGAGGAGGGAAGGAGTGAACTGAGGCGGGGAAAGGCCCAAAGCATAAGGTAACTGAAAAGAAAAAAAGGAAAAGGAAAGGAAAATGAAGAAAAATAAAGAAAAAAAGAGGACCATGACATCAGGGAGGTGATGCTATGACATGCAAGTGAATTGAATTTAAGTGAGGGAGGACAGTGCAAAGTCACCAGCCTCACTTCCTCCTCCAGAGTCATCAGGGTCCAATGGCAACACGTACATCAGGACAACTGAAGATTGCCTTGATGCAGTGGGAGATCTTGGCCTTTTTAAGCTAAGGTCTTTCCCTGATCTCAGTTTGACTGAGACAAAACCCATTCATTGATTAAGGCTAGGTAAAAAATGAAGCAGAAAATGGCCCCTTTTTACCTAGTTCCAAAAAAAAAAAATACTTTAGCTTAAAAAGGCCAATGTCTCCCACTGCATCCAGGGCCATCTCCAGTTATCCTGATCTATATCTTCCAACTGGACACAGACGGTTCTGGAGGAAAGAGTGAGGCTGGTGACTTTGCACTGTCCTCCCTCACTTAAATCCAATTCACTTGCACGTCATGGTATCACTTCCCTGATGTCATGGTCCTCTTAGAGAACAAAAAACAAAAAAACAACAGACAAGGCAGGGAATAGAGGCCAAGAGCAAGAGTGCATCTGAAATGGCCAAAAAGCCATCATGCAAGATCAGAAACCCCCTCTTAAACTTTTGTCATGAAAGGCTTTGAAAACAATAAGCCCTTCTTCCGTCCCCCTCCCTTTTCACCCTCTCCTCTTCAATTTTATGAAGAAAATCCCCTTCCGATGTGCCTAGGTCAGTTTTTTCCTAACTATGTTTCTCAGACAAAATGAGCTCATAGAATTTAAAGTCGAAAGGGTAACTAGAAATCATGAATTTACTTATTTGGAGGACCAGGAGACCCAGAGAGGGAAAGTGATTTGCCTAAGGTCACCTAGGTAAGTTGGGCAGCCAGATGATGCGGAGGACAGAGAGCACTGGGCCTAGAGCCAGGAGGACCTGAGTTCTAATATGGCCTCAGACATTTACTAGCTGTGTCACCCCGGGCAAGTCACTTAACCCTGTTAGCCTCAGTTTCCTCATATGTAGAATGAGCTGGACAGGAAATAGCAAACCACTCCAGTATCCTTGCCAAGAAACCTCCAAATGGGGCAGTGAATAGAGCACTGGCCCTGGAGTCAGGAGGACCTGAGTTCAAATCTGGCCTCAGACACTTAGCACTTACTAGCAGTTGACCTTGGGCAAGTCACTTAACCCCAACTGGAAAGAAAGATAGAAGGGAAGGAGGGAAGGAAGGAAGGAAGAAAAAAGAAGGAAAGAAAGAAAGAAAGAAAGAAAGAAAGAAAGAAAGAAAGAAAGAAAGAAAGAAAGAAAGAAAGAAAGAAAACTCCAAATGGGGTCATGAAGAGTCAGGCATGACTGAAATTACTAAATAACAAACATCTAAATACGTATAAGGGAAGCTGATCAAGGGCACCTTTGACTAATGTGATAAGTTTGGTCAGGAAAATATCTCCCCACGGACTGTGTGACCATGCCCACTGGTACATTGTTGGGAGGACAAGGGAAGATCCTAATTGTGTGTCCAGGGCTGAAACTACCTTTAAGATAATTAACAATCTGAGATTCAGGAGGATAGACTTTAGTCAGAGGAACTACCCATTTTGTGGCAGCCCATAGTGGTTGTTTGTGCTTCATTCTCAAAGAGGACCAATGACATCAGGAGGGTGATATCTTGACTTGCAAGTGAATTGGATTTAAGTAAGGCAGAGCTGTGCAAGGTCATCAGCCTCACTGTCTCCTCCAGAGTCATAGGAGTTCAATGGCCAGACATAGGTCAGGAAGACCGGCAATGGCCCCCAGCAACCTATACAAGGGAGCAACAGAATGCTTTTTGTCCTTTTCTTTTCTTTTCTCTTGCCTTTTTCCTTGTTTAGAGAACAGACTAGAGAGCAGCAGAAATAAGCCCTCCCTCTCCTTCATTTTACAGGTGAAGAAATTGAGGCTTAACCTGTTTGGGGGTCAATGGTGAAGATGACAATCCCTAGCAATTGTAAGGAGTATGGAATAATAGATTAGGTACTAGCCTTGGAGTCAGAAATATGTGGATTCCAACAATACCACTACAAGGTCTGTATCCTAAAAAGATCAGTGAAAAAGCATATAGATATATACATATATATACATACATATGTATATATATATATACATACATATGTGTATATATATATATATATATATATATATATACATGAAATATTTATAACTTCTTTTTGTGGCAAAGAATTAGAAATTGAGAGGATGCCCATCAATCAGGGAAGAGTTGAACAAGTAGTGGTATACGATTGTGATGAAATAATATGGTGCTATAAGAAACAACGAGCAGGATGGCTTCAGAAAAATCTGGAAAGACTCACATGAACTGATGCAAAGTGAAGTGAATAGAACTTAAAGAACATTGTAAACAGCAACAATATTGTAACAATAATCAGCTGTGAAAGACTCTGACCAATACAATAATCCATGACAATCCCAAAGGACTCATAATGAAAAATGCTATCTAACACCTGAGTAAGAACTGATGAATTCTGAGAGCAGATTGAAGCATGTTTTATTTTACTTTCTTTATTTTTCTTGCCTTTTGACTGCAACATATGACTAATAAGAAATATGTTTTGCATGACTTCATATGTATAATAGATATCATATTATTTGCCTTCTTAATGGTTGGGGGAGGGGCTGGAGGGAGGGAGAGAATTTGGAACTGAAAATTTTAAAAACTGAATCTTTTTCTAAAAGAGAAACAAATATGCAGTTTAAATCCTGCTTCAAGCATTTATTAGCTCTATGACCCTGGCCTAGAGCTATGTGACTCTTGGATCTATGACCCAAGTCACTTAACATCTCTGTGCTTCAGTTTCCTCATCTATAAAATGAAGGGACTGGAATCAGTGGGTTCCAAGGTTCCTCCCAGCTGCAAATCTATGATCCCAAGGTTTTGGGCCAGAAGCATACAAGAGCTGCTCTGTGCTCATCAGCATTTTTCTGAGCCCAGGTCAGAGACCAGAAACCTGAGAGCAAACTTTCCCAGACAGAAGGAAAACAGCAGCTGAGGAGTAATGGTGGGTTTCTTGCAGAAGCACAAAACAGAAACAGATGCCTTGCTATATCAGCAAGCACCCAACATACCCAGGATGGCTGCTAGCACAGGTTCTTAGATCTGCCTTTCTAAAGGAAAGCAACTCAAAACGGGTTAACAATCTTACTTTAATCAATCAAACATATATCATTTACCTAGTCCAGGGGAAAAAGTCAGCACCCTGAACTTAGGAAAATACAAGCAGAAGCTACAAGCAGACAAAGAAACAGATCAGCAGATGGGCTTCCAACCGTCTGACCATTACATC
>CM053584.1:199685282-199733531 GCA_028627135.1 Pseudochirops cupreus
TATATAGCCTTCTCCTGGATCAGAGAATGTCACAGCCCTCTTGACCCACTGCCCAATCACAAAGTAATAAGGTGCGGGCATTCCTGAAGAACAAGCCTCTCGCCACAGGCTCCATGTGACCACATTCAGCCTATTGGGGGCAGAGTATACGTTCAAATCAGGGAAGGTGCTCAGAGCCATTTAAGCCTATCAAAGGTCCTAGGGGCAGGGAAGATCTTCAGATTCCCCATAACACTTGCCCACTCAGCCTGAGAAAGAATGTCATAGTGGTGGTGGTGGTTGTCCTTCGTTCTCAAAGAGGACTAAAATGAAATCACTACATCAGAATCAAGTTACAGTGCATCCGACTGTGGCACATCAGACCAATACAAGCTCAGAATGCTCTACCACAGGTCAGGCACAAATAGTCCATGTGAACATTTGGGGTGGATTGTCTAAATTTGCTTATCTCAAGTTTCTTTTGAGCTGTTTCAATTCTGCTTTGTTCATAGAGCACACCTTCTCTGAAGTGGGCACACCATGCTGAGTGGTCCTGTGCCAGTGTCTCCCATGACACACAATTCCAAATTGTCATGGACAATGTCCCTGAACCCCAGCCAGCCTTCTGTGTAGTGGGGGGGGGGTACTTTGGTTCCCTCAGCGGCATGATCCCAGAATCTAGCCTTCACACTTGGGCAGCACAAGTGTGACAGGATGCCTTGAGAGTAACCCCAAGTTCAAGAGTTTGGGGAAAGCATGGTTATATTTATTTAGAACGGGTTTTATTTTTCTTACCTTGCCAAAGGGAAAGGAAAGGAGAAGAGAAAGAACTGAACATTGGAACTGAAAATAATTTTAAAAAGAGTTTTGGGGATCAAATCTTTTAGAGAGAGGAGCCATATGCCTTTTAAAGAAAAAGGATCCCACACCTGACCCCTGTTGCTAGAGGAACAATAAGCCGTGAGAAAGGCAAAAGTTTGGGTCCTCTCACACCCTGCAGTTATACTGAGTTATTCAGAGAGTGAAGTTCCCATAGATAGGGAGCTGCCTGTTTAACAACTCCAAAGTATGTTTCCCTTCTGATGGAGTCCAAGCCCTCTTAGTATTACCATAAGGTTGAATGCATCTCTGGGGATGTGAAGAACTCACCAGACTATCAAGGTATTTCTTCATAGCTGCCCCAAAAGTATGTGTGCATCTTCTAGGAAAAATCCAAAATACAGCAGCAACTATGACTCTGGGATGGACTGTGCAGGATTCTATGGGAGAACCTAGAAAT
The DNA here is from genome assembly GCA_028627135.1 of Pseudochirops cupreus. Taxonomy (NCBI): domain Eukaryota; kingdom Metazoa; phylum Chordata; class Mammalia; order Diprotodontia; family Pseudocheiridae; genus Pseudochirops; species Pseudochirops cupreus. The sequence goes on from CM053584.1 coordinate 199,686,541, forward strand.
TCACTAAAATATCAGACTGCTATCCCACTTGTAAACTTGAGTTAAGTTCTATCCAAGAGAAACTATTTCAACTGCCTTGTGTGTTTTCTCTTTGTGGACACTTGTAAGTCTAATGCAACTATTGCATTATCTATGAGACAAAATAAAAGTTGCTTTCCATCCAATATGCATTTGTTACCTTGAGCACTTGAACAGGAGTTAGGGACCTTTATAACCATATCTGTGGAAATCTAAATGTAAACCATATCAGATTTTTTTCCTGGAACAATTTCTCAAATTCCTAGTAAAGGCAATAAGCCAAAGGGAAGTTACTCTTCTGAATCAACCCCTGAGATAAAGAGCCAGTCTTATGTAAGCCCAAAGCTTTAGGGAGCCCTGGATAGAAGTAACAGATAGAGTTGGAATTTGAATTCACACCTTCTGATTCCCAAAACAATCTTTCTAGCCCACCATCCTGCTTCTGGTAAGCCAGTCCATTATATATGTCTTCCTGACTCTCCTAGAGGCTGGAATTAGCTTCTATGAAATATATCACACATTGCACGCTATCAGATTTAGATAGGCTAAATGAATAGAGTACTGGGCCTGAAGTCATGAAGACTCATCTTAGGTTCAAATCCGGCCTCAGACACTCACTAGTTTGTGACCCTGGGCAAGTCACTTAACCTGTTTGCCTCAGTTTCTTCATCTGTCAAGTGAGCCAGAGAAGGAAATAACAAGCCACTCCAGCATCTTTGCCAAGATACTAAATTGGGTCATGAAGAGTCAGACACAACTGAAATAAATGAACAACAAAAATGACTTCCTATGGAATTTGCTTCACATACTCAATTTCCAGACAAACTAACCAGCCTGCTTGTTATTCCTCTTACATAAAATATTGTCTCTTACCTCCAGACTTTGATAGGAGCTGAAAGATCCTCAGTGCTTCTATAAGTACTGGTTGTTCCAGAGGGCTGAAAGGCTCTCCCTCCTTATCTCCTTTCCTTAGAATACTTAGCTTCATTTGAAGTCCAGTTTGAGTGAATCTTTCCTGTTCTCTCCCTCCCTCCTCCCCACTCCAGTGACATCCCCCAAATACTTCTCTCTGTCACCACCACCACCTCACAAAAGAATGTAAACTCCTTGAGGGCAGAGATTGGGCTTTTTTGGTTTTGCTTCTGCTTTTGTGCCGTGGGTACCTAGCCCAGTGCCTAGCTTATACTAGGTGCTTCATAAGTGAAAGTTGAATTGAATGGACACCAAATATTGGAGTAACAGAAACACGAAGTCTCCTTTAGAATGGACTCTTCCCACTGGTTATTTTGTCTATACCCTCACTTTTCTCCAGGGAAGACCTGAAGACCTAATTAAAGTTACTCCAGAAGGAAGAAACCCCCAGAGAAAGATATTCTTCACTACATCTTTATCCCTGTAACAAAGGAATTTGTTCCATTCCCATTTCTTCAACCCTAGGCCTAGGGGGTCAGGTCCTAGCAGAGCAAAGACCTAGGCCACTGTTATTCTCTTTCCTCTTAGAAAGTCAACATGATGTAGGGCAAAGACTACTAGATTTGGAGTCAGAAGAACTATATTTCTGCTACTTAGTCTATATGTGACCTTGGACAAGTCAAATAACCTCTCTTGGCCCTGATTTCCTCATCTGTAAAATGAGTTGGACTGTATGGACTCCAAGAATGCTTTCAGCCCTACATTTATGACCCTGTGAAAGGTCTCCCTTCCCTAGTCCTGTCCTATCAGAAATCAATCAATAAATTTTTATTAAATATCTACTGTATGCCCAGCACTATGTTAGTAGTTAAGAGTATAAGTCAAAGGAATGAGGTTATCCCTGCTCGGAAAAAAATACGTGTGTGTGTGTGTGTGTGTGTGTGTGTGTGTGTGTGTGTGTGTGTGTGTGTGTGTGTGTGTGTGCGTGCGCACAGTATAAATAGTAAATAAATTATTGAATGAAGGAATAAATACAAATATATTCATGGTTGTTTGAGAGGGAGGACCCTAGTAGTCGAGGGTAATCAGGGAAAAGAATGAGCATTTATACAGCACCTACTGTGTGCCAAGAACCGTGCTAAAGACTTTACAAATATTATCTCATTTGCTCTTCACATGAGGTAGGTGCTGCTGTTATCCCCATTCTGCACTTGAGGAAGCTGCGACCCAGAGTCACATAGCTAAATCTGGTCCAAATCTGAACTCGGGTCTTCCCAACTCCAGGCCGAGAGCTCTAACCACTAACCATTCAACTGCCTCTAGGAAAGATCCCGTTCAGAAGAAGGTCCTTGAGCTGAACCTTGAAAGGAGAGGGGGTCTTATCAGGTAGATGTAAGGGAGTACATTCCAGGCCCAGGTTCATATAGTTAGTAATTATCTGAGGTCAAATTTGAAATCAGGTCTTCCTCCAGGCTCAATGTTTTATTTCCTGGGCTACCTAGCTGTTGAGGATACAAAGATAAAACAGTTCCTACCCTCAAGAAGCTTATATTCTACTGAGTATAAATGTATAGAGATAAGTAAATACAAAATGAGAAAAAATAAATACCTATTTTGTTGATAAAAAAGGAAGAAAAACCAGTGCAAAGGCTCATTGAGGAGAGATGGATTTCACTGTGGGAAAAACAGAGATGGATGTTTTGGCAAAAGTGCAAATAGCAAGAGGAGGGAGTCATATCCAATAGGATTGTAAAGAGAGTTGGTGACCAGGGTGTGAAGGGCTTTAAAAACTAAATAAAGGAGTCTACGTTTCCCCACCCCATCCCCCAAGGCCATAAGAAGACAGTGGATTTGATTGAATAGGGACCCTGTCTGATCTGCATTTAAGAAAAATCACTTTGGTAGCTGTGTCCAAGACCGGCTAAAGACTAGAAGCAGGCAGACCAGTTAGGAAGCTGTTGCAATCACCCAGGTGAGAGGTAAAGAGGGCCTGTCCTGAGATGGTAGCTGTGTAAGTAGAGAGGAGTCAGACATGAGAGATGCTGGCAGAAGTGGGAAATGACAAGATTTAGCAGTTGATTGGCCATGTAGGGTGAGGAAGAGTGAGGAGTCGAGATTAACAAGAAGGTTGAGAAGCTAGGAGACTGGGAGAATGAGAGTAGTGCCTTTGACAGAAAAAGGGAAGCTTGGAAAAGAAAAAGATTGGGAGACATTAATTAGTTCAGTTCCCACACTAAGCCCCCAGCCTCAGCCCAGCCCTAACTAACAAAACTCCCATCACCTCCTCTGATCTCCAAGGCTTTCCCAGAATTTTAATTGCCTGACAAAAGTAATACCAATATTTATAAGGAAACAACCGAGAAAATCATAAATAAGTACATTACTCACTCATTGAATTAATTAGTACTTAATTACTAGAAATTACCATCAGTTACTATCAATTACTCCTGGAACTAATGCACTCTTTCTCCATTACCATGGGCAATTTCCACAATGACTTGGTTGAGAAGGTGCATCTTGAAGGTCTCATGGTATGAGAGGCCATCTCTGGCTCACCCCCTTGTTCACCCAGTGCCTCACTCCCCTTGGAGTCCTGTACAAGATGAATTGTAGAATCTTAGAATCTCAGGTCACTGAGAAGTCACATTGTCCATTTCCCAACTTCATTTACGTCAGCTGGAGGAGAACCTCCCTTGCTTGTCACAGATTTCCCCAGCCTTCCCATCAACTGATCAGCTATCAAGCAACAAGTAGTTATAAAACTCCTGCTATGTGCTGAGCACTGTGCTAAGTGCTGGGGATATAAAGATGAAAATTAAATAATTCTTGCCCTCATTAAGCTTGCATTCTAATGGCAGAGACTATCTATCTATGTGTGTGTTTATATGTGTACATATATAATGTGTGTATATGTATATAAGTATACACACGTACATGTATATTCATGCATATACATATGTATATACATAGACAAAATGTATACAAAGACAGATACAAAATAGTATTCAGAGTACTAACAACTCAGGAGACTAAAGAAGGCAACATTTGGTTTGAGTCTTGAAGGAAACCAATGATTCCAAGAAACAGAAGCGATAAAAGTGTATTCTAAAAGGGACAAACAATACAAAGGTCCAGAGACAAGAGATGGAGCACCATGAGTAAGGAATGGCAATAAAATCAGTATGGCCAGACCGTACATAATATATGTGGAGGGGAGTAAAATCCAAGAAGGCAGGAAAGTTAGAAAGAGACCGGGTTATATAAAGCTTTAAATATCTAACAGAGAAGTTTCAACCTTATGACTTAACTGATAAGTCTTAAGGAGTCATTTTGTGTCCAAATGACCTACCATGGTGCAATGGATATAGGAATAGACTTGGAATCAAATCTGATCTCAGACATTTGCTAGCTGTGTGGCAGCTAGGTGCCACAGTGGATAATGTGACAGGCTAGTTCGAATCTGGCCATGTGACCCTAAGCAAATCTCTTCACCCTGTCTGCCTCAGTGTCAACCGTAAAATGAGCTGGAAAATGAAATGGCAAACCACTCCAGAATCTTTGCCAAGAAAATCCCAAATGGGGTCATGAAGAGTAGGGCATGACTGAAAACAACTGAACAATGATCCCAGGCAAGTCTCCTAACCTCTGCCTCAGTTTCTTCAACTATATAATGAAGATAACAATAGCATCTACTTCCCAGGGTTGTTATAAGGGTAAAATGAATCAATATTGGCAAAACTTTTTGTATTCCTTAAAGTTCTATGTAAATGGTAGCTATCATATCATCCTCATTACCATTCACCATTGGTAAGCTGACTCACATCTACCCACTCATCAGATCCACCCACATCTACCTGAACCTTGAGATTATCTTTGATTCATGTCTATCTTTTGATGTGTCAAAACCCATTCACACCAAATCCCAGCAGTTCTTCCTCTTCATCAGGTGTGGCTTCATGTTGTACTAGTCTTTTAAACCTCAGTCACATATGCTGGAAACAACACACCCACAGATCTACATGCCCTTCCCTCCCCATTATGGTACTGGTGGAGGCTTCACAAAGGACCCAGCTTTTGACCTTGGAACTTGCTCAATACATGAACTTGAAACTGACAGAAGGTGTTTCTTAGAGCAGATTCAGGGGAACTTGACCTTGGCCCAAGGATTTCTCCTTTTACTACTTTTCCTCAAATATTCATTGATCTCTAACCCTTGGCTAGAGGTGTCAAGCTCCCTTGATCTTCTTGTGGGTCCACTGGACCCCCCAGGGTTTAGGAGCCACTGCTGCTGCTTCTCTCTACCAAATGGTCATCACCCCAAATCTCCCTGTATAGTTCTCGCACATGCTTCCTCTTTCCCTTCCCTTCCCACTACTGCTGCTAAACAAGCTTGTGTTTTCCCAGGTTTATTCACATAAGAAAAGAGAGATATAAAGAAATAATAAGATATTTTGATTGCAGGTAACCATATTGATTACCTATAAAAGATGAAAGATGCTTTCCAGGCTTGACTTGGAAGTTAACCTAACCTTTAATTAAAGTTTCCCCAGCATCCCCCACTCTAGTAATAACTGACACATAATGCTGTACATTGTTGTTGTTCAGTCGTCGATTTTCTCAGCAAAGACGCTAGAGTGGTTTGCCATTTCCTTCTCCAACTTCTCCTTCTCCTCATTTTTAAAAATGAGGAAACTGAGGCAAACAGGATTAAGTGATTTGCTCTGCTAGGAAGTGTCTAAGGCCAGATTTGAACCCAGCAAAAGTAATCTTCCTGACTCCAAGGTCAGCGCTCTATCCACTGTGCCACCTAGTTGCCCATAATGATTTGCATACATTGTCTCATTGTCACTATGTTGAGGTGGAGGCTCTGCCCACCCCAAAACTGTTGGGGTTTCATGACGTATTGTGGTAGAACCATATCAAAGAATTCAAAGTCAAACCACCTCTAATCCAAGTATAGATAGGCATTTATTGAGATAGATTAAGATTGACACCCGTTCTTTGAAGCGGTGTAAGTTCCAAGAAGAACCAGCAGCTTCAGAGAAAGCGAGATGAATTTTTATAGGGTAAAGATGCTGATTACATGGGGTGGCTAGGTGGAACAGTGAATAGAGCACCAGCCCTGGAGTCAGGAGGACCTGAGTTCAAATCTAGCCTCAGACGCTTAACACGCACCAAAAAAACATAAAAACAAAAATCTAGCTGACCTTGGGCAAGTCGCTTAACCCCAATTGCGCTATCTTTCCCCCTCCAAAAAAGCAAAAAAAAAAAAAGATGCCGATTACAAAATCAAAATTTACATAGGACATAGGAATATGATTAATATTTAAAAGGCAAGAGGAATTTGTTAAGGGATTAAGTAATGGAGGAGGGGTCCTATCTATGGTTCAGTGGTTAAACATTTTAGTCATGCTGCCCTCCAATTGGCTAGCTATTGTGGTCCTCTCTGGTATGAAATACATACTATAGTTATACCATACTATACTATACTGTACTGTACTATACTATACTATACTATACTATACTATACTATACGTATTATTATTCCCATTTTATAGATGGAAAAACTGAGATACAAGTTCAAGTGTATATGAGGTAGAAAAATGTGAACTATGTTATTCCCTTGCTGGAGGAATGTGGAAGGGTTGGGACCTCAGAGCTGCAGAGAAATTTATTTATAGTTTGGGAATAAATGCTTTATAGTTTACTGGGGGGGAAGTTTTAAAAAAAACTAACCAGCATACTTGTTGTTTCCTGCAGACCACATTCCATCTCTCACCTCCATGTCTTTTCATAAATATATATATATATTAGTATCTACTTCTCTGTAAGTATATTTCTGTTGAAAACAATATCTAAACCCCTTCTCCATATAGGCCAATTTCTACCCTTTTTTGCAAGGCAATTGGGGTTAAGTGACTTGCCAGGGTCTAAGGACAAATTTGAACTCAGGTCCTTCTGAATCCAGGGCCAGTGTTCTATCCACTGTGCCACCTCACTGCTCTTAGATTAATTTCTCCTTAAAAGATACCAAAACCTCCAAAATCCCATTAACAGTACGTACTGCCTGAGACCACTCATGTTTTTGGATTTCTTTACTCTTTTTGACGTTTTTGAAGATTTACATTTGTCTATATCTGAGAAAACCTTCTGTTTCCAAGCCACAAGGCACCTCCAGGGCATACTTGGGATGCTCTTTCTCTGTGGGATTCTTGCCTTTGTCTGTGGCTCTCTGAGTTCCCCTATTTTACTACAGAACCTCCAACCTGAGCCTCTCTATTTCTGAGGTTTTTAAGGATCAGTACTTTGCTGCTGGCAGTTCATCTGCTAAGAGACTAGACCATCCTACTGAGATGGGTGGGTGGTATTTGCCCTCTGCCTATCTGGGATATCCCTCCACGTCACCCTCAAAGCCCTCAACTCCAAAGATCTAAGTGGTTCTATCTCCAGCCCCAACCTGTAGTAGCTACTCCTACAGAACAGGGAGCCTGGTGATAAGGAAGATAGGGACAAGGAGGAAAAGCACCTTGTGACCAAGGGGCAGTGGTGAGCTGCCAAGCTGGCAGTGCCTAAATCATGCTATCCCCATCTTGCATGGATGCTTCCTTCCTTGTACACCATTGGTAGCTGAGCTGGTAGGTAGATCCAAGGAGCTTGCCTCACCAGATGAGCAGCAGTGGGTTCTATGATTCCCAGCCTAGGATTTAGAAAGCATAACATTTATCAGTATAGAAAATGGTACTTGGGGTGAAATGACTGTTACCAGAGTGCTCTAGGACCAAATGACAGCTCTGTGGACCATCAGGGTAAAACAGTTACATGACCAGGCCCCCAAAAGGTCAAGAAGTAGAGAATAAAATAGGTCAGTTCCCCTGGATTGTTTTTCTTAGGCCTCTTAGACCAAAATTTTCCAAAATTCCAAGAAATAATAAAGATTACTGAGGTAGAAAAATGTGAACTGCATGTTATTCCCTAGCTGGGGGAACGTGGAAGGGTTGGGGCCTCAGAGCCACAGAGAAATTCATTTATAGTTTGGAAATAAATGCTTTATAGTTCACTAGGGGGGAATTTAAAAAAAAATAACCAGCCTACTTGTTGCTTCCTATAGACCACATTCTATCTCTCTCCTCCATGTCTTTTCATAAACTGTCCCCTATGCCTGGAGGTCTTTCTTCCCTTGGTCCCTTCAAGACTTACCATTATTTTTTCCTGGTTCCCCTGGTTGCTAGTATTCCCCTCCACCCCGGGCCTCCTTTTTAGGGGGCAGCGAGGTGGTACAGTAGGGTAGAGTGTCAGTCCTGGAATCAGGAAGACTTGAGTTCAAATCTGGTCTCAGACTCTTATTAGCTGTATGACCCTGGGCAAGTCACTTACTCCTGTTTGGCTCAGTTTCCTCAGCTGTAAAATGAGTAAGAGAAGGAAAGAGCAAATCACTCCAGTATTTCACCGGGAAAACCCCAAATGGGTTCATGAAGAATCAGACACGACTGAAACAACTCAACAACAATATATTTTGTATTGATCCAATGTTGACTTATCTGTGAACATACTGTATCCCCCTCCTTGAATTCCCTTACTCCTTGTCTTTGTCCTGGCATCAGATGCAGTGCCTGGAACATAGCAGGTTCTTGTTGACTGATGGGGGTGGGGGGGCGGGGTGGCAGGAAGTACTGAAGCCAACTTCAAGATTTAATGAATAGTGCTTTATAGAGGAAGTTAGGTGCCACAGTGATGGTGATACAGTGCTGGACCTGGAGTTAGTAAGATCTAAGTTGAAATCCAGCCTCAGACATTTACTATCTGTGTAACCCTGGAAATGTCATTTAACCTCTGTCTGCCTCAGTTTCCTTGCCTGTAAAATGGGCATAATAGTAGCACCTACCTCCCAGGGTAGTTGTGAGGATAAAATGAGATAGTATTTATAAAGCACTTTGCAAACCTTAAAGTGCTGAACAAATGCTAGCTAGCTGTTATCATTATCATCACAGTTATGATAAATGTCTGTTGATTGATTGCTCACAGTCATATACTAGTAAATGTCAGAGGCAGAATTTGAACCCGTCTCCCTGATGTGAAGATCAACATTTTATCTTCCCTACCATACCCATATTCCTCACGAGTAACCCTGGGCTGGAAGAAATGTCAGGATGGCCAGTTGTCTTGTGTCTCCTGAGGAACAGGAGCAAATGATTTAAGTGGTGGCTGTGAATGAGAGAAAACCGTCTTGGGGAAATAAGAGCCTAAAGATGAAGGGAATAGGGCTGAACAGAAAAAGGAATCTTCTCTAGAAAGAAAGCCGGCCTCTGATGTTTCCCACCTGTCAATGATTTGGGCAAGTCATTTACAATCCTTGAGCCTTGGTTTCTTTATCTGTAAAATGAAAGGGTTAGATTAAGTAACCTCTGAGGTCCCTTCCAGATCTGTGGTCCTATGAGCAGATTCTAGAACTGGGTAAAACCAAGTGACTTCTAGGTTCCTTCCAACTCTACCTTCCCCCATTCTATGAATTGGGTTCTGTCTCAGGCTCAGTCATCCTTGGAAGCAGTTTTGGGGGCAGTAGAGGTTGGCAGGAAAGTTGTATTCTCCTCCTCAAATCCTGCGGAAGAAAAAAGATATGGCTTGAAAGTAACCTTGATCTAGGCTGAGCAAGAGTAATCAAAATGTAATTGAGTTTTTTATATGGCAATATTTACACTCATAATTGTACTGAGAAGACAATAAGACCTGTAAATGAAGACCTGGCCTCTCTCGTGCAGGTGGATGGTGACTAAGAGAATCGGAGGTAGGGAGAAATTCGAGGGGCTGTTAGGCAAACTGGGTCAGAAAGCATGAAATGAGCTGAATGAGAAGCTTCTTTGGGAGCCCTGGGTTATGAGCGTGCCTATGAAGGGGGAATGCTGGTTAAGGGAAATTCTGTAGACAAAAGATAGGAAAGTTTCTGAGTTAGGGAGCTTAGATTCCTAGGGGTCTTAGAAGAAAGCAGTGTTGATAGAGAACCAAGGTAGCAAAGGTACAATGGAGAGAGTGTACTGGCACTAGAACCAGAGGGCCTGAACTCAAATCCCTTTTTTGGCACTAACTACCTATATGACTTTGGGCAAGTCACTCAACCCCTCTATATCTGTTCCCTCATCTGTAAAACAAGAGATTTGCACTAGGTGACCTCTGGGGCCCCTTCCAGACCTGTGATGCTATAAAAGTAGGACTTCCAAGAAGAACCCATGTTTGGATTATAGTTGGAAATAAGGGTGATCTACAAAGCAGAAAATCTTAGCAGTCATTTTAAAATCTTAATTTACTGTGAACCTGTGCAATAACAAGAACAACAAACAATAAGGGGCAGCTGGGTGGTGCAGTGAATAGAGCACCAGCCCCGGAGTCAGCAAGAATAACAAAATTACAAGACTAAACTTGTCATTACCTTTCTCGTTCAAGCAGTCCCCACATGACCAATGGATTGAGACCCTCCAAATGTTGTCTTTCCATAGAAGCAATATCTTAAATGGTTATTAGGTTCCAAGACTAGCCCATATCCTTCTGAATAGATCAGGGCCTGTGACCATTCACAAATCTTTAGTGTTTCTTTAATGCACATTTAGAAAAGTTCAAACTTTTCTGGCATTCAAGGCCCTCCAAAATCAAGAGCCACCTTTACCTCTAAAATTGGTTCTCACACCACTCTCCATATTCTAGACAAACAGGGCTAGCTTCTTCTTTTTTTGTACTTAATAATATTTTATTTTTTCCAATTACATGTAAAGATGGCTTTCAATATTTATTTTTGAAGATTTTGAGTTCCAAATTTTTCTCCCTCCATCTCTTCCCCCCTCCTTCCCTCCGTCCCCACTTCCCTAAGACAGCAAGCAATCTGATACAGGTTATCTGTGTCTAATCACATTAAACGTATTTCCACATTAGTCATGTTGTGAAAGCAGAGCTAGTTTCTATAACTCGGATAAGCCCTGTGCTAACCCACTTCTGCTCACAATGTGCCCTTCTCCCAACTGAGACTCTGCTGGCTCAGCTCCTGCTTACTCCTAAAAAATAATGATGGTAATAGTAGCCAACATTTACGTAGTGCCTACTATTTGCCAGGCACTGTGCTAAGTGCTCTTTCCAAATAGTATCTCATTGGAACCTCACAACAACCCTGGGCCTAATTTTACAGATTAGGAAACTGAGGCAAAGAAAAGTTAAGTGACTAGTCCAGGGCTACACAACGAGTAAGTATCTAGAATCAGATGTGAACTCAGGTCTTCCTAATTACAGGCCCAGCACTCAGAGTGAACAAAAAGTGCTACCTCCACCATTAAGATTTTCTTTTCTTTTAGAGGTATTCCATGGCATTAAGTAACTTGCCCAAGGTCACACAGCTGGTAAGCGTCTGAGGCTAAATTTGCACTCAGGTCCTCCTAACTCCAGGGCTGGTGCCACCTTGCTGTTCCCGGTAAAGCTTTTCTTGATTCCCCAATTGGTAAAGAGCTTTCTCACAGCCTCCCCACAGAAAGCAGAAGGCACCTTTCTTTCCCTCTCCAGGAGGATCAGAGAAGGTCCTGGTCTTCTCTAAACAATTGTCTCCCTCGGTGCCCAGGCTGGGTTCTCCACACAGTAGCTGGTTGGTGAGTTTGTTGGATGAATGAACGACCCACCAAAAGGAACTGAAAAAGAACAAAGAGGAAGGAGAACCAGAAGAGAGAGGTCACAGGAGAAGGATCCAGGAGGACGGGGAGGTAAATAGGATCACAGGTAGCAGTGACCTTAGAAACAGAGGTTTCTGCATAATGGAAGGGATAAGAGTGAGATTGTAGGGGGAATGAGGAAATGTCTTCTCTGAACTTGGTATTTTTCCTGGCACTTGCAGATTGTAAGCATTTAGTAAATATTTTATGAATGAATGAATGAATCCACTAAAAAAAATCTATAATGCAGTTAAACTGTGATGCTAACAGCAGCAACCTGAATTCTGTGTCCCAGGAGCCGAGAGTCATGTGGTTCGGGGAGCATGGGCAGGGGAAGATACAGGGCCAGTCTTGGGCAAAATTTAAAAACAAGTGGAAGTCTGATTTCATTCTTCTTGTACTTTTCTTTCTTTACCTCTCTCTTGCTGTATCTCCTACTGTCTTCTTTTCCTAGCCTCCAGTAGCCTTACACTATTATAACCCCCCACCAAAAAATCTCCTATTCTCCCACCTCCTTACCTTTGCTTATGCTGAGCCCCACCCCTGGAATGTCCTGTATCACCATCTCTGCTTAACATAATAAGGCCCAGTTCAAATGCAACCTCATAGGATCCAAAGGTAGAAGGCGCCTTAGAGACTTAGTCTAACTCATTCGTTTTACAGATGCGAATTTCCCACCGTCACATAGATTAGACCCCAGCACTAAATTAGACCCTAGTTCTTCTGACTTCAGATCCAATGCTTTTATGATTCCTCCTCAGTTAAGCCTTCCCTGATTCCTACAGTTGGTAGTGATTTCTCCTTCAGCTGGTTTATTTGGCTGTATCCCATCCACCATTATAAATCATGACTGCTTTGAAAGTAGGAGCCAATACTCCCTCAGCTTTGTGTCTTCCCTATACTTTGCACACAGTAGGTGTTTAACAAATGTTTGTTGAATGAATAATAGCACCCCCTTACTTCGAGGAGTGGTGGGACAGGGTGGATTTTATTTTAAAGGAAGTGTTTTAATGCCAAATAAATCTCTAATTGGTGGAAATTCAGGCAATGTGAGGGAAAGTTGTTTTAGGGCCAAGAAGCCAGTAACACATAAGCAATTTATGCCACTCTAGAATTCTGTTCCCTGAGTCAGCTCCCACCTGGTGTTACCAGCTCTTACAGTCCCTTTTCTTCTTTTTCTCCTGAACCCACAGATTCTATAAAAACCTCAAATTAATTCATATTGTCTCCTATGTTGGGAGAAGGGTGGTACTCTGGTGGTCAGTGAATTTGCATATGTTATGTTCTTATGTTATGTTGTATTATATTATATTATATCATATCACATCATATCATATCATATTATATTATATCCCACTATACGCCAAGTGATAAGGATTCAAAGAAAAGCACGTGCACACACACACACACACACACACACATACACACACACACACACACACACACATACAAAACAGTTCCTGATCTCAGGGAGTCTAATGGAGAAAACATTCAAACAACTATGTATAAGCAAGCTGTATATACACAGGATAAACTGGACACGATCAATAAAAGGAGAGCTCTAGCATTAAGGGAGTGGTTAAGGAAAAGCTTCTTGTAGAAGGGGGCGGTTAGCTGGGACCCCCGGGAAGCCAAGAGGCAAAGACGAGGAGAGAAAGAGATCCAGAAATGGGAGATAGTCAGTGAATATGTCCAGAGTCAGGGGCAGAATGTCTTGTACTACCAGTGTCACTGAATTGCAGAGTACATAGGGGTGGGAGGTGATTAAGGTATAAAAAGACTGGAAAGATAAGAGGGAGTCAGAGCATGAAGGACTTTGGACACTAAACAGAAGAGTTTGTATTTGATTATGGAAGTGATAGGGAGCCATTGGAGTTTATTGAAGAGGGGAGGTGACATGGTCATACCTGTGCTTTAGGAAGATTAGGTTGACAACTGAGCAGAGGATGGACTAGAAGGGAGAGAGACAACGTGGGGAGAACAATCAGTAGGCTTTTATAACAGTCCAGGTGTGAGATGATGATGATGGCCTGAACCAGAGTGGTAGCGGTCAGAGAAGAAACGAGGAACATATATGAAGGAAGTTGTTGGGATTTTTTCTTTGGTTGGTTGCTTCATAGAAGCAATCAGGGTTAAGAGACTTTTCCAAGGTCACACAGTTAGTAAGTGTCTGAGGACCAATTTGAAATCAGGTCCTCCTGACTCCATGGCTGATGCTCTATCCATCATGCTACCTAGCTGCTCTTATGAGGAATATTGTGAAGGTAAAGTCAACAGGACTTGACAACATATTGGATGGGGGAGAGGTGAGAAAGAATGGGTATTCAAAGACAACACCTAAGTTTCAAGCCTTGATGGTGGAATGGGGTTAAGACAGGGAGTCGTGTTTTCAAGCATGTCATTTACATGTCATGTGTTTGAAAGTTGGGGACTGGGGGCAGCTAGGTGGCACAGTGAATAGAGCACCAGCCCTGGAATCAGGAGGACCTGAGTTCAAATCCAGCCTCAGATACTTGACACATTTACTAGCAGTATGGGTAGAGCATTGATAAGCTGGGTTCTAGTCCCATTCCACCTCTAACATATGCTGACTGTATGACCTTCATCAATACCTCTCTTTACCTCTTGGTGCCCCGAGGAGATTCATTGGGACTATAACTTGGAAGAAGAAGATTCAACACAGTTTCCTACCTCAATGAAACCACAAGGACAAAACAAAAGCAAAACAAGTAACAGTGGCTACACATATTAAAAGTAACTCACAAGATACACAGGCACTGTGGTAGGGAGATCCATCCTGCCCTACAGAAAAGTCAGAGGGGTGATGGGGGAGGACATAGGAGAGAATAGATTGGGGGACAGGGGAATACACTGGGATGGCTGTTTTGGGGCGGTGGGTAGGGGAAAGATGGGGAGAAAATTTGTAACTCAAAATTTTGTGGAAATGAATGATGTAAACTAAAATTAAAAAAATAAAATTAAAAAAATAAAAATAAAAAAGTAACTCACAGGTCTACACTACTTTAAGATTTATAAAGCTCTTTGTCACAACTCTATGAGACAGATCATGCAAGTATTATCAGACTTGTTTTACAGATGAGGCACAGAAAAGTTAGCAATTTGCCCAGGATTGTATAGCAAGTCAATGTCAAAGTGTCAACTCAAACTCAGATCTGGCTCCAAGACCAGTGTTCTCTCTATTTCCAGGATACTGTGTGGCGTGAAAATAATAGGAAGGGGGTGGCTAGGTGGTGCAGTGAATAGAGCACCGGCCCTGGAGTCAGGAGGACCTGAGTTCAAATCCAGCCTCAGCCACTTGGCATTTACTAGCCATGTGACCTTGGGCGAGTCACTTAACCCCAACTGCCCTATCTTCCCCCCTCCAAAAAAGCAAAAAAGAAAAAGTTTTAAAAAGAAAATAATAGGACATTAGAGCTGGAAGGGAACTAGGGAAGGGTATGGATAGCAACCACTGCTCACTCTGAGTCTTTCTGGGAGCTGGCTGCTGGTGGTAATTTTACTGCCCAACCCTAGCCCTATCCCCACCAACCCCCACCCCCACTACAAGGTTTGCTACTTCTTTCTGGCTCCTCAAAGAAGGTGACAGGGCTCAGGGCCGCCTGTCCAACCAGCTTTATTGCCTTCCCTGCTCCGAGCTGTGTAAGCGATGGTTCTGCCGCTGAGCTGGGACAAATGTGATAAATAACCATGGAGGACAAGCGGGAGGAGGTGGCTGGGCAACCATAAGCCATAAGTCTCTGTCCAGCTATGCAGCAGACTCATTACTGAGAACTCTGAGGCTGTGAGCAGGCTGCCAGGCCAGGGCATGAAGAAAGCCTGGGGGCCAGGATCCAGTCACTAATGGATCCTCAGAGGCACCCAGGGCTGATGATTGTGTGTGTGTGTGTGTGTGCATGCACACAATACACACATACACACACATACACACACACACACACCCATCACCCCTACCCTAGAATACTCAAATCACTACCCCTCAGATTACATGTCCCCCTTCCCAGCCCCAAGGAAGCTAGATCAAAGGGCAAAGTATCTGGGGGCTCAGGTTACTCCTTCTCCTAAGGGGCCTATGGGTCATGGAAGGAGAGTTGCCTACAGTGATGGAGAGCTGGCTGTGATATGACTGGGAAGTCTTTCCCCCTTCAGTGTATCCACTGGGAAACTGATGGATTTAATCTAGAGCTCTAACCAGCTACAGAGAAGCAGCATGGTGCTAATCTATGTAGTTAGGAGCACTAGACTTAGAGTAAGCAGGATCTAGGTTCAAATCTTGCCTCTGACATGACCTGTGTGACCCTAGGAAAGTCACTTAACTTCTCTGTGCCTCAGTTTCCTTATCTGTAAAAAAAAGAAATAGTCTGATTCAATGGCCTCTAAGGTCCATTCTAAATCTATGATCCACAGAAGCAGGTGAAAGACCCATATGTACAAAAATATTTATTGCAGCTCTCTTTGTGGTGGCAAAAAACTGGAAATTAAGGGGATGCCCATCCACTGGGGAATGGCTAAACAAGTTGTGGTATATGAACGTAGTGGAATACTATTGTGCTATAAGAAATGGGGAGGAGATGGACTTCATATTTACCTGGAGAGGCTTATACAGACTGATGTTAAGTGAGAAGAGAAGAACCAGGAAAAATTTATACACAATGACAGCCACAACGTATGTGTGACAACCAACTTCGATAAACTGGACTCTTCTCAGCAACACACAGCTATAAGACAACTCTACAAGGCTCAGGATGGAAGGAGATACCTACATGCAGAGAAAGATCTAGAAAGAACAGAATTTAATGGAGACTGAAGCAATCTACATGCTATCACTCTTTTCCATGTTTGGTTTTGTTTCCTTTTTCCCATTGTTCACTTCATTGGTTACAACCCTTCTATATGTCCAGTGTGAAAGTATTTGCAGATCCCATATTTGACTGCAAGACACCATGGGGGGGTGGAGGGAAAGAGGGAGGGGAGAGAATTTGAAACTCAAGGGATTCTGGAACTGATTCTTATGAACTAAAAGTAAATAAACAAATCAATTTTAAAAAATAAACAAATCATTTTTTAAAAATAAATAAATAAATCTATGATCCACAGACTGAAAACCTTTCTGCTTGAACATGTGCAACATACATCTGTCCCTGAGGATGCAAGTTCCTTCTTCTACGTACACCATTGCCCTCCTTCCATTCAGTCATCAGCCTGTCCTCCTGCCTTCTGAGGAGTCAGCTGCCCCAGTCACCAGCTCCACACCCCCATTCCCAGAAACTTCCCACCTTCTAAGGCCTAACTCAGTTTAAGGAACTCTGCTTCCCAATTTAGCTCCACCATGAGACATTGCTACTGCTCCAGTTCCTGGGATGGAGTGATTAATTAATTACAGCAAGCCCTGCCGGAGGAGAAGGCAGTGAAGCCTGACAGCTTGAGGCTCTTGGCAGGACCAGCAGCTTGATGCCCAGCTCTGTTTGGCAGGTGAGGACTTCATTCTAGAATCACATAGTGGAGACAGAGATTGGGGAAGAAGTGGGGGCTAGAGAGAAGACGGGGAAAGAGAGGAAGGCTGGAGCAAAAGAGAAGAGACAAGTTCCAGAGGACCTGTGATGAAGAATGTTAGCCATCTCCTGGCAGAGAGGTGATGGGCACAGTTGCAGAGACACCCATGATCACAGTGTAGATGCATTTTGCTTGACTATCCTTATAAGAGTGTTTCCATGCTTTCTTGGTCTTGGTTAACTGCGGGAGGGGTCAGAAAAAAGGGAGGGTTGGCAATTGCAATGCTAAAAAATAAAAATAAAAACCACCCATTGGAATATTTTTTAAAGTACACAGAAGAGAATAAAATTCAGACATAAGCACAGACAATTTTGAAAACAACACACAGAATTTATTTTTTTTATGTGTATATACATAGCAATCAGAGTTAAGTGACTTGCCCAAGGTCATACAGCAAGTAAGTTTCTAAGGTGAGGTTTGAACTCAAGTCCTCCTGACTCCAGGGCCAGTGCTCTATCCACTGTGCCGTATGGCTGCCCTATATTCACATATATTTTAAAAACAAGCAATGTGAGATGGAGATTGATGGCTTCATAAAGAATTGTCTTGGTTTTGTTTTGTTTTGTTTCTTCTTTCTCATGCTTCATTCCATTGGTTATGATTCTTCTTTACAACTTGACTATTGTGAAAATATGTTTAATGTGAAGGTATATGTAGAACCTATATCAGAATGCATGCTGTCTTAGGGGGAGAGGGGAGGAGGAGGGGGAGAAAATTTGGAACTTAAAAGCTTGTGGAACTGAATGTTGTAAATTAAAAATAAACAAATATAAAAGAAAAAAAGAACTCATCTTTATGTTCTGCCATGTGTATGGAAATGCTATTTTTTTGGTGCTTAAGTACAGAATTATAAAAATAAGATTTTGGAAAGAGGAGACAAGGAAAGAGATGGGACAATAATTATAACAGCTGATAATTACAGTGTTTTAAGGTTTGCAAAGTGCTTTATAAATATGATCTTATCTGATCCTTGAAACAACCCTGGAAGGCAGGTGCTGCTATTACCCTCATTTTTTAAATGTAGAAACTGAGGCAGACAGAGGTAAAATTACTCACTTAGGGTCACATAGCCACTAAGTATCTGAGGCCATACTTTGAACTCTGGTCTGTCTGAGTTAAGTGTCATAGTAGATAGAGTGCTGGGCCTGGAATCAGGAAGAGTCAAAGCTGGTTTCACTAGCTATATGAGTCTGGGCAAATCACTTCATCCTGTTGGTCTCAGTTTCCTCATCTGGCAAATCAGCTAGAGAAGGAAATGGCAAAGCACTCCAGGATCTTTGCCAAGAAACTCCCAAATGGAGTCACGAAGAGTCAGACATGACTGAATAACAACAAACTTTCTGATTCCAGGCCCTGCTCCATCTTCTGTACCAGATAGCTACCTCTATCCAAGAGAAGGAAAGCATCAGAGACACTTGGGTTGGAAATGATCCAATAAGACTGCTAGTTCAACAATGCCTCAACAGCCTCTACAACTTCCCCTAGTTTGAAAAAAGAGGAAGAGGGGACAGGGAAGGAGACAAAACAGAAGAGGGGCAGAGGACAGGAAAAGGAAGGTGGCAGGCAGTGACCGAGAAGAACATATTGAAGAGAGATGAGCAGTGAAGGGGTTTAGAGAGACTGGAAGGAGAATCTTCATTTCCTAAGCATATCACTATCCATGACCTCAGTGAACAGCACAATAATCCTTGTTATCCAGGAATATTTGTTCTCAGTGTCCAGAAAGGAAAAAACAAAGAACAAAATAGTGGCTCAGAGGGAAATATTTTTCTTAAAGTCATACAGTAAATCATACATGGAGCAAGGCCTAGAACCCAGGCCTTTGAACTCCCTGCCTTGGCCTTCAGTGACCTTGTTCTGAAAGAGAAAAAACCCTACCTTCTTTTCCTTCCTCATTCCTCATGCTCTATCCATCCCACCCCTCCTCACCACTAATTATCTCTGTGCCTCGGTTGGAGTAGGTGCTATGTAGGATGCTGTATAGGTGGCACAGTCCACAGAGCACCAGGCCTGGAGTAAGGAAGATGTGAGTTCAAATCCAGCCTCAGACACTAACTAGCTGTGTGATCCTGGACAAGTCATTTCACCCTGTTTGCCTGTTTCCTCATCTGTCAAATCAGCAAGAGAAGGAAATGACAAGCCACTCCAGTATCTTTGCCAGAAAAACTCTAAATGGGATCCCAAAGAGTCAGCCATGACTGAAAAAACTCAGGAACAACAAAAGTGAACTTATATACTGCCCTCAGGATCTTCACAGTTGGAGAAAGACCCACAGGCTCAGAGAATTCAGGTTAGAATGAGAAATATTCAGGTCTCCACACTAAAAGACAACTCCCAGTGATGGGGAGAATGAGGAGATAGCCTTAATTTGCTGATCCACTATCTCATGTCTTCCCTCCAAATTATCCATTCTCCAAACAACTATCACAGTGACAATCCCATGGTCTGCCCATACTACTCTCCTGCTCATGAATCAACAGTGGCTTCCTCTTGCTTCTAGGATAAAATACAAACTCTTTTGTCATTTTAAGCCCTTCACAATGTGGCTCCAGCATTCCAGACTGGCTTGCCCATTAGTTCTCTCCCTAGCATTCCATCTCCTGTATCTGTGACTTTGTACGTAAGGTCCCCTCCAACCGATGCCTAGAATGCACTCCCTTCTTTCAGAATCTCCTTAATTCCAAAGCTCAGCTCAAGCTGATTCCCCCAGCTCCTAATGCCTCCCCTACTCATTTCTTTTATTTACTTTGCTATATTTTTGTGTTTACTTATTAAATGTACATGTTCTTCCTTCCCTCCACCTCTACAGAATGTAACCTCCATGAAAACAAGGAATGGTTTTGCTGCTTTTTGTTTTGTTTCCTCGTTGTCTAGCACAGCACCTGGCTTGTTGACTTGCTTAATATATGACTATGAGGCTCTCTTATCTTTATTCTTTCTCTATTTCAATAGGCACATACAGCAAATTTCTCTCTTTCTGTTGCAGTTTCTTTTCATCTCTATGTTCATCCTTAACTATTCTTTCTTTAAATGACTGGCTCAGATCCCTGACATCTTGCCTCCTCCTGTTGCTATCCGTGGTGCTGGGAAGACCATCTCACAGTTATGGGGAGAAGTAATAGGAATGAATGACAGTGTTCTATGACTTGTATTGCTTATGGAGAATGGAGAACATGTGGGAAGAGACTAAGATGGATAAAGCTGATGTTAGAAGAGAAAGATAATCAGCATGGGCATAGAGGTTTTCTCAGGTCACTGGGTGTAGGTGTTTCCAGATTTAAGTGCATTTAAGTGCATATCTCATTAAATCAGTCTCCAGCAAAAACAATAATGTCATTGCTCAGTTGTATCCAACTTATTGTGGCCCTGATAGGGATATTCTTGGCAAAGATACTGGAGTGGTTTTGCCATTTACTTTTGCAGCTCATTTTACAGGTAAGGAAACTGAGGCAAGCAGAGTTAAGTGACTTACCCGGGGTCACACAGTAAGTGTCTGAGTCCAGATTTAAACTCAGATCTTCCTGACTCCATGCCTAGTGCTCTATCCTTTGCACCACCTAGCTGCTCCAGTAATAACAATGACAATAATTAGAATTGATATAACACTTTAAAGTTTACAAATATGAGCTCATTTTATCTTTACAGCAACCTTGGAAAATAGGTGCTCTTATTATCTCCATTTTACAGACGAGGAAACTGAGGCAGGTAGAGGTTGTAACATGCCCAGGATCATGCAGCTAGTAAGTGGTTGAGGCTGGATTTGAACTCCGGTCTTTCTAACTTAGGTCCAGTGACTTAAACTGTTAAGTTGCAATTTGCTCAGAAGGCCCTGCTTCCTCCTTTCCTGTCAGAGATTCACTTTCCTGCTCGGGCATCCAAGGTCTCCTACTTTAGAGAATCATTGAACTCCAAAGCTTTTCTTCTTTCTAGATTTCTATGGCCTGAGGCCCTGCTCTGAGCAGGTAACTCTGGGTGCTAATGAGTGGATTAAATAAACTAATCTCTGCTGACTTGTCAGCTAACAAACCAGGTACTTTCCCTCCCAATTAACTGATTCCCTTGACAGTTCTAAGGGTTCTGAACGTGGAGTCCATAGACTTTTCTTTTTTAATACTTTAATAACTATTTCAATGTAACTTCCTTTTTATTCCTGTGTATTTTGCTTATTCATTCAATAAAGTGCTCGACTTGGATTCAAGAAGACTTGAGTTCAAATCCTGCCTCAGACACTAGCTATATGACTGGACAAGTCACAATCTCTCTGTGCCTCAGTTTTCTTTATCAGTAAATTGGGAATAATAACAGCACCTACCTCTCAGGGTTGTTGTGACAATCAAATGAGATTATATAGGTAAAGGGCATGCCTAAATAAATGCTTGTTATTATTCCTGCTCCAATCACATTTAGGACTGGTCTCTTCTCTTCTTTCCATTATATTTTTTCCTCTCTACCTTCTCTGCTCTCTATTTCTTCTTCCTCTCCACATTCTACCCTTCACCCTCCATTTCATCTTTTCATTCCCTTCCCTCCCCTGTCCTTTCACCTGTCCCCCTTTTCCCCATTTCCCTTTTTATGTCTTCTCCACCTTTTCCTCCCCACCCTTCTCCCTCTTTCTCTTCTTCATCTCTCCCATTCTCTGCTTTCCCTGCTTTCCCCTCCCTCCTCTCCTCTCCCTCTGACCTATTTTAGGTAAAAGAGCAAAGACTGATTAATTTTCCCTACATCAACCAAGAGTCACTTTAATCCTGGGGTGGCACAGGGTATTGTGACAGAGGAGGAGCCCTATGACCCAGTGTGGAGGGGATAAAGCAGAGGGGGGCTGGTGAGGAGGCTTCTACACACAAGGAATCTGCACTCAGGCTGCTCCCACAAAGACTTAATTTGTTTCTTAATGGGTCTCGGACTCTTTGATAAGAGTCCTAAAGTGCCTTTTTCTTAAAAAATAAAATGAAGTCACTGATTATGTCTACTGCTTCCTGGGGGATAGTAAAAGAAAGAGGAGGGCACCAGGGAGAGTAGAGGGGGAGAGTAGGGTACAAAAGGAAGAAGGCAAGGAAGTGGGGGGGGTCAGGTCTGGGGGGGAAAAGAGTGGAGAGGAGGGGGAGGGTAGGAGGGATAAGGAAGAGGGCAGGGAGAGGGGGAGAACAGGGGAAAGGAGGGGGAAAGGAGGGAAGAGGAGGGAGGAGAGCAAGAAAATAAGGAGGTGAAAAGAGAAGGAAGGATAGACAAGAAAGGAGAGATATGTCAGACTTCGGCTCTGTTTCAAATCCCTTTACTGTAGAAAGGGCCCTCTTGTGGGGTAGAGGATGGGGCTCAAATGTGACGGTACAATCAGGGTGTATTTGTATAGGTTTGGGGAGGGGTTATATGGGCTTGCTCTGCTTGTACTTTCCCTCAGTATTAGGCAGGGAGCAATGGCCTAAGCTCCTGACCATTCTACCCCATGGCCTTGCCTCCTATGGGGAAGAGTTGAGGGACATGGGCTCAGCTACACCGGGAAGGTCATGCTGTCCTAAGGCAGGGATGGAAAAGAGGAGGGAGGGAACATGGTTAATTGACAAAGTGGAAGAAAGAGGAGTTCCTGCCTTCACCCACATCGGCAGCTGTCCCTCATCTGCAAACACTGAAGCCCTTTTTTCATTTCTCATTTTTCATTAGCCCCTCAGCATCACCCCTGAGACCCAGTCAGGAAGAGATAAGCTGACCCAGCAATGTGAGCTCCTTCCATGTCACGGACCCTCACAGAGTTCTCCATCCACAAGAGGAATCATTGTATGCCCAGTGATGTGCACGAAGAAAGAACTTAGTAAGTGTTTGCTGAATTAAATTCCATTTAACCAGCATTTATTAAGAGCGCAGCCTATGTAGAACCCTGTGCTAGGTGACAGAGGAGACACAGTCCAAACTTTAAAGCATGGCAAAGTGGAGAAGACTTTGGATCCCCTGCCTCCTAACGGTGGGACCATGGGGCAAGTCACCCTCTCAAAGCCTCAGTTTCCTTGTCTGTAAAGGGAATACTAATAATTGAACTTCCAACTTCCAGGATTTATAAGAAAGAAAACACTTTACCAACCTTAAAGCACAATGCAAATGTGGAGTTGATGTTATTATTATTGAATAAAAAGCATTTATGAAGCACTTAGTTTGTCCCAAACACTAGAGATCACAGTTCATGTAATAAGGGGCTAGGACCCATATATGAATACATAGAATACAAAAAAAAAGTGATGATAATGGGATCAGAGAGGTACAATCCAATGTCTATATCAAGTCTGAGAAGGGAAAGGTCATTACTAGGCTCTTAACTTTACTTAGTAGCCAATTGGTATGATTTTAGGCAAAAGTAACTTAAGCATATTTTAGAGACTAATTCAAATTCTACTTCCTCCATTAAGATTTCCCTGAGATAGATCAGGGTAAATTATCTCATATAAGAGAGAAAAGAGTGCACTGTTACAGTGGAGGGGAGGAGCAGGAAGGTGAAAGAGAATGGGACAACCTTACTCTCATTGAATTTGGCTTAAGGAGGGAATGACATACACACTCAATTGGTTATCTTACCCTACAGGAAAATATTGGGGTAGGGGATAAGAAGGGGAATGGTGGAAGGGAGGACAGATTGTCTCTTCTCAGCAATACAATGATATAAGACAATTCTAAAAGGTTCATGATGTAAAATGCTATCCACATCCAGAGTAGTTAGAATCAAACATTTTTGAAAAGGGATAGGTTCAAAGGAAAAAATAGAATAAGTGGGGAGCAGGATGGGATGGAGGGAAATATAGTCTTTCACAATATAACTACTATGGAAATGATTTGGGTAACTACCCATGTACAACCTATATTGAATTGCTAATCTTCCCAGTGGGGGCAGGTGAGGAGGGAAGAGGGAAAAAATCTGGAACTCAAAATCTTAAAAACAAATGCTTAAAAAAAATTATTTTTTACATGCAACTGGGAAATAAGATATATAGGCACTGGGGCATAGAAATCCGTCTTGCTCTACTAGAAAGTTAGGGGGTTGATGGGGGAGGATATAAGAGAGAAGAGATTAGGGTAAGGGGTATTCAGTAGGCTTCCTATTTTGGGGTGGGAGTAAGGGAAAGATGGAGAGAAAAAATGTAACTCAAAATCTTGTAGAAATGAATATTGAAAACTAAAAATAAATAAATTGAAAGAAAGAAAGAAAGGAAGAAAAGAAGGAAGGAAAGAAGGAAGGAAGGAAGGAAGGAAGGAAGGAAGGAAGGAAGGAAGGAAGGAAAGAAGAAAGACTTCCCTGATCCCAGAGTTAAAACTAGGGGAGTTCACTAGGGCTTTGCCCTAGGGCACAATTACCAGAAGTAACAAGACATTTTCCCTGTGTGATTCTCCAGTTGGATGATTCTCTGCCGGCCGTGTAGTACAACCACTTCCACTGCCCCAAGCCACCTCGGTCAGAATCCTGTCCAGTGTTGTCACTTTCTCAGGACTTGCCCACCTTCCCTATTGAGTGGACTGTCTCCTCATTCCTTCCCCCAACTGAATTTACCTCAGGTTCAAGAATTCCTACTATCTGATACCCTAGTCATTAACATCGTTATTACCCTTGAACTTCCCCAAAGCACTACTTTGTAACCTCTCTAATTCACTTATCATATATTATTTTATATTATTAAGAGGCAGCATGCTATCTATAGTGGGCAGAGAGCTTGCCTTGGATCTTGGAAAACCTGAGTTCACGCGCTGCCTCTGACACTGTGGCTACATTACCCTGAGCAAGTAATCCAATCTCTCAATGTTCAAACTGCAGGTGAGGTGTTGACCTGCACTGGTGGAGGGAGTTCCCTCTTCTGGGAGTCCCCTATGCCAATGAAATCACAAGTCCTATTGTTATTCCTACACAATTTTGTACTAAAGTTATAGAAGCATTTTGTGGTGACCAAGAATTGGAAACTGAGGTGATACCCATCAACTGGGGAATGGCTGAACAAGTTGTAGCATATGAATCCAATAGAATACTATTGGACTATAAGAAATGAGGAGCAGGTGGACTTCAGCAAAACCTGGAAAGTCTTACATGAACTGATGCTGTATAAAGTGAGCAGAACCAGGAGAACATCGTACACAGTAGTAGCAACATTGTGCTATGATCAACTTTGATAGATTTGTCTCTTCTCAGCAATACAATGATATAAGACAATTCTAAAAGGCTCATGATGTGAAATGCTATCCACATCCAGAGAAAGAACTATGGAGTCTGAATGCAGATAGAAGCATACTATTGTCACTTTTTTGTTGTTTTTTCTTTCTCATGGTTTTTCCCTTTTATTCTGATTCTTCTTTCATAACATGAATAATGTGGAAATATTTTTAATATGATTGTATATGTACAGCCTACATCAGATTGCTTACTGTCTTGGGGAGGGGGGAGATGAGGGAGCAAGAAAAAATTGAGTCAAGTTCACAGCAGTGAGAGCATCAGTAAAGATCACTGAGCTGCTACTTCAAGAACAATAGAGTTTAAATACCTGAGCTGTCTGACCTTTAAAAGAAGATGACATTGACAGAAATTCAAAGACAGATGGTGATACATAAAGAAAGAAACACACATCCAAATACATAAAGAGAACACGAGTTTCATTTGCATCCAGAGGAGAAGTGTTAAACACAAAGCCCAAATGAAATGTAATTGGGATATATTTAACAAAAGAAATAAAAATACAGGGGCAGCTAGGTGGCACAGTGAATAGAGCATGGGCCCTGGAGTCTGGAGGACCTGAGTTCAAATCTGACCTCAGACACTTAACATTTACTAGCCATGTGACCTTGGGCAAGTCACTGAACCCCAATTGCCCTACCTCCCCCCCTCCAAAAAAAAAGTAAAAATAAAAATACAATAAAATACAGATAAGGTTAACATAAAGTTTTCTAAGTCAATATGTAGCCTACAGGGCTCCTTATGCAGGGTTAATAGCCCCATTCCTATTTGAGTTTGACACCCTTCAGAAAGAAGAAGAGAGTTTTCCTGATTCTTGATGTGTTGGATAAAATAACACATATTATATATTTTATCCTTTGATAACTTGGGTGCTTTCAGGGAAGGAGAAAGCCTTCCAAGTGAAAGAAATAAGTCAGATTTCAACAATCCCAAAGGAAAATCTGGGTAGGGACAAGAGCCAAAGAGAATTTGTGAGACACTTTTCCCACCAAATAATCCCTAGAAAATTGTAATGAGTGGAAGCTCAACTGACACATGGGTTATATTTGTGTCACATTCTGCTCCTGAACTGAAATGTCCATGAGAGCAGGGACTGTGTCTAAAGGCGCATCTCCCCTACTATAAGCATGCTCTACTTTAAATATTTATTAAGACTTCATTGAATCTGAGTGAATGACAAGGAAGATAAGCCCTTTCAATATTGGAGAGGAGAAATAGAAAAGTTAGAAAGACCTTTAAAGAGACTATTGAATAGTTCAAGTGGGTATCAATAAGGGACAAATTTGAGAGATTTTTCAGTGGTTGGTAACTGAATAAGTATAAAAGATGGGGAAAGATCCAAAAGTACCACCACCATTTCCAAAATGAGACATAAGAATTGAATGGCTCCATCTGCATAGCCACCAGTGACATCTGGATAGGACAGAGAAGCTCACTCTCCTTCACTGAGCAAGGGGAGGCCAGATATGAATTACCCATCACCCCAAATTACTATCATGAAGATTTCTTAAGCTTTGTCATCAACTACCTATTTTCTTCCCCTGAAAGAATGAAGCTCCTTGAGGGCAGGGCCTATATCACTTTTGTCTTTATACAGTGCCTGCCATAGTACTTAGCACATAGTACGTTCTTGTTGGTTGTCTCATTCTGAAATAGCTCCGAAAGATAAGACCGATATCTAGAAGCATTGCTTTTGGAGTAAACAATCAGTTAACCAAATTTTACTGGATTGAGTGCCTACTATGTGCCAGGTACCATGGTAGGTACTAGACATATAAAGACAAAGAATGAAACAATTCCTATTCTCAAAGAATGTGTAATGGTACCATAGAAAATTAGAACAAGAAAAGACCTTAGAAAACATCTAGTTCAAACCTGTAATTTTATAGATGAGGAAACTGAGACTTAGGAAGACATATAGTGAGTTAATGACAGTACCCAGATGTAGCAGCAACCACACTGGCATACCCAGGATGGCTACTAGCACAAGGTCTTAGATCTGCTTTAACAGGAATGATAGCTGTTCAAAGGAACAACAATGTTTTTTTAATTACATTCATTAGTTCAGGGGAAAAATCAGCACTCTGAACTTCAGAGAAAACCCAAACAGAGAAAATACAAGCAGAGAAATAAAGACCCACAGACAGGGCTTCTGTCTGAGAAGTTAGTACAGATCAACAGACAGATCTAACTGTCTGACCAAGGCAATACATACATAGTTACCAGAAAGAGAAGCACCAACATATGGGTTTCTCAAAGCGGGGGAGGGGCTCCTTAAAGGCTACCCAGAGTCTTATCTGGTCAAATCACAAGAACACTCTTCCAATGAGTGAGCCCCAAAGCAAAATGCTAACCTCAGAGTATATATACCCTTTTTAGAGCCAGAGGGCATCACCTTATGACTCAGTGCCTGATTAGAAATTATCAAAAGGTGTGAAAGCCTTCCTACAAGCAAGCCTCCCCTAATCAAGCTTTCCTTAATGTGCTCCATGTGGGGCCTATTAATGGATCGGGAAGATCTTATATCTCATTAATATTATACCAGACAAGAACCAAAAACTTCTGAGATGTGGGTTCTTGTCTGGGCACTTCCACAAACCCACTTTTGTTGTTGTTCAGTCATTTTTTTCAGTTGTGTCCAAGTCTTTGTAACCTCAAATGGTTTTTTTTGTGAGGGGAACAGAGATATTGGAGTAGTTTGCCATTTCCTTCTATAGCTGATTTTACAGATGAGGAACTGAGGCAAACAGGATTAAGTGATTTGCCTAGGGTCACACAGCTAGTAAATATCTGAAGCCAATTTTGAACTCAGGGAGATGAGTCTTCCTGACTCCAGCATTCTATCCACTGCATCCCCTAGCTTCCACAACCTCACTAGTCATTCCTTTTGCCCAACAAAAGTCTCAATACATCTTTATAATTTAATAGCTTAAAACTGCATAGAGATTTTTGGAACACACTGTGGATCATTATTATGATCTCATCATTGATCACTCCTCTGTGGCAGAGATTCCCAGCAAGGCTTGGATCACTTGATAGAGAGAGACCTGGAACCCACAAAAGAAAAAGGGATGGCCTTTTCCTCCATATTGCCACTCCTCCTCCCTCCACAAGCCCACCCCCTCTCAGCCTGGCTCTTCTCCTTGACCAATGACCAACTGGCCTCAGTAATAAAGATCACTGTCCTCCCTCAGTTGGTTATAATAAAATAAAATGTAAACTCTTAGAGGAGGGACTACTCCTTGAGAGGGACTATTTGCTGTTTCTGTTTTCCTCACACTTCCTGCCCATGCCTAGTGTTCAGGGTCTTACATATATAGTGTGTACTTCATAAATTAATTTAAATGAATCGAATAAAACTATAGACTGTCCTTCTGAACAATGCAAATACATGAAACATGAGACAGCACTGTGCATTTGTAAGAACCTTGTGCTATCAGAGTCAGGAGAAGTCTGGATTTAAACCTTGCCTCTGACCCTATATGCAAGTCTCAACCTCCCAGAGCCTCAGTTTCCTAATCTCTAAAATAGGTACACCTGTAGCACCTACTTCAAAGGGTTATTGTAAGGATTATAAAGTTCTTTGTGAATCTTAAAGTGCCATGTAAATATCACCTTTGCCATCATGGTGGCATATGTCAATAACAATAATGAAATTAATGTAGCAAGGTAGGAACTTTATATAATAATCATACCAAAGTAGGTTTTCCAATTTGGCTGCCAGATTTGTTCATGATCTCACTATATAAATCTCAGAACCAGGAAACTCCACTCCCCATCTCTCTAGCCTATGGTCCCATGCCCAATTCCCTCCAACTCAGCCAGCCCCAGGTTTTTGTTTAATGTTTTGAAGGAGGAATTAGTAGGGACCTATTTGTCTTAGTCTTCCTCAAACTCTTTCCCTATTTTCCCCACCCCTACCCCCTGCCCCAGGATTTTTTTTCACAAGCCATAAATCCCAAAGACAACTGCAGCTCTCCGCATTCTCCTCTGTCACTTTGTTACCATCCATCTCCTCCCTCATCATTGATCACCCCCTCTGTGACAGAGATTCCCAGAAAGGCTTGGATCACTTGATGGAGGGAGACCTGGAACCCACAAAAGACAAAGGGATGGCCTTCCACTCCATATCGCCACCCCTCCTTTCTCCACAAGTCCACCGCCTCTCAGCCTGGCTCTTCTCCTTGACCGATGACCAACTGGCCTCAGTAATAAAGATCACTGTCCTCCCTCACCAGGCAGAGTCTTAGAACCTTGGGCTGCTGGGGTCCTGGGGAGGTCATTTCTTTAATGCCCCCCCACTTTCATGCAAGAAGGATCCCGTTGAGGAATGGGGGCTCCTTTGATGTGTGATGATGGGGAGGGGAGAAGGGCTCCAAGACACCCAATCCTACCTTTCTGAGGGCCCCAGGGGGAGGTCAGGCTTCAGCTCATGTACACCTGATCCCCAGTCAGGGCAGCAGAAATAGCCATCTCCTCTCAGCCTCCTCCCCCTCAAGCAGAGACAAGACCTGAGGGGGAGGGAAGTGTTGTAAGGGGATACTACTGCTGCCTGAAGGTCATCTGAAGTGAATGTCTGGGCCTGAGAAGGCAATAGGGGAAGCAGATGCTTTTCCAATGCTTGGAGAAGGGCCCAGAGCTGGTCTGGGGTGGGAGTCTGATTACCAGCCATTATAGCAATGTCAAATAGGAGAAAGTTAGCAGGAGGGGTGGAGTGGAGTAGAATGGAGGGAGAGAAGATGCCAAGTCAGCCATGGAGGTTGGAGAGGGGCTCAAAGGACTAGAGAATGAAGCCGCAAGCAAGAGAAAGAATAGAGTTTGAGTGAGGCAAGGTGGTAATTTTATTGTTCGGTTGTGTCTGACTCTTTGTGACCCCATTTGGGGTTTTCTAGGCAAAGATACTGAAGGGATTTGCCATTTCCTTCTCTAGTTCATTTTACAGATAAGGAAACTGAGGCAAACAGGGTAAGTGTAAAGCACTTATTACTTAATAATAACAGAATAATTAATTAATTATTATTATTAGGGTCACACAGCTAGTAAGCTTCTGAGGCCAGATTTGAACTCAGGAAGATGAGTCTTCCTGACTCCAGGCCCAGCACTCTGCGCACTATGGCGCCACCTAGCGGAAGGTGCCAATAGTCTGAGTCTATCTACAAAATTCTCATAGCCAACAAGTGTGGTTCCCTGCTGGGACTTCAGCTGCTCTTGTGGAAAAAGAGACTGACAGCAGCATAGCCCAGCAACTTCAGGTGGGCGGGTTTCTTGGACTAAGATGTGTCAGTAGGCAGGAGAATGATAGAAAAATCATCATAATAACTAGCATTTATATAGTGCTTTAGGGTTTACAAAGCACTTTACAAATATTGTCTCATCTTATCCTTTATTTTATTTGTCAGTCATGAGCCTGAGAAGCATTTGATGAAAATCTGGGAAGTGCTAGAACATGAGAACCAATCGTGGCTATTGATAATACTTAACATGTATATAGAACCTACTATGTGCCAGACACTGTGCTAATGACTTTACAAGTATTATCTCATTTGATCCTCTCAACAACCTTGGGAGGTGGATGCTGTTATAATAATCCCAATTTTACAGTTGAGGAAAGCCAGATGGCTCAGTGGATAGAGTACTGGACCTGGAGTCAAGAGGACCTGAGTTCAAATCTGACCTCAGACACATGCTAGCTGTGACCTTGGGCAAGTCACTTAACCTCTGTTTGACTGAAACCACTAGAGAAGGAAATGGCAAACCACTCCCATTATCTTTGCCAAGAAAATCCCATGGACAGTTTGATCCATGGGGTCAGGAAGAATTGGATACAACTAAATGACAGGACCACAGCACAACTGAGGAAACTGAGGCAGATGGAGATTAGGTGACTTGACAAGGGTAACATTGCTAATAAGTTGTCTGAGGTCAGGTTTAAGAACTTGGCATTCTTGACTCTAGGCCCAGCACTTTATCCGCTGTGCCCTGAAATAACAAGTTGTTTGTTTGGGGATTTTGTTTTAAAGCAAAGTAGGCAACTCATTCTTCACAGTTATACAGTGAGCTTTACAATTCCCAATGCATTTTCACATTCATTTTCTCATCTGATTCTTATTGCAGCCCTGGGAGGTGAGCAAGGCAGAGAATATTGTCCTCATTTTATAGGGAAAGAAACTAAATCTCAGGGAAAAAATGACTTGCCTAAGGTCACACAGTTTGTTAGCATTAGAGCTAAGATGAGGGTCTAGGCTCTCACAATTCCCAGTCCAGAATTATGCATCCCCATGAGGGTTGCCTTTCCAAGTCGTCACCTTAAGTTATTAGACACATTTTTTTTTCCTTTAAAAAAAATCGTCCTTAGCTTTCCTTTTTACCCTCAGCTCATGCTAAACTTTAGGACCCCAAACATTATTCTGTTCTTAATATTTATTGGTGTCTTCTGTGTTTATATCACCTTTATTTCCCCTGTCCTCTCACCCATTCGGAAAGCCATCTTTTATTTAAAAAAAAAAGGAAGGAGGAAAAAACAATTCAGTAAAACTAATACATATATCCAGGACAAGAGTCCAGTATTCCATATCCATAAGCCCCACCTCTTCAAAAAAGGGAAAGAGGTGTATTTTCATACCTCTATTTCAGTCAAGTTAGTTCATTATATTTGTACAGAATTGTTTCAATTGTTGTTACTGTCATTGTTCTTTTAATGTAGGTTGTTATGGTCAGTGTGTGTGTTTGTGTGTGTTTGTGTGTGTGTGTGTGTGTGTGTGTGTGTGTGTGTGTGAGAGAGAGAGACAGAGAGACAGAGAGACAGAGACAGAGACAGAGAGACAGAGACAGAGAGAGAAAGAGACAGAGACAGAGACAGAGAGTTTGCATTTTCTCCCTGACCTTCCTTATTTGACTTTATATTAATTCATGGAACTCTTCTTATAACTCCCAGGCAAGAGAAAGTAACTCTACTACCTCCCTTCTGGTCCCAGAAGAGACAGCTCAGGACCTGAGCTCAAGGGCCTTGGGAATAGTACTAATCTTGCTTCTAGCCTGGACCCTCTGGCCATCAGTGAAGGCAACAATCCTTGTAGAGAAGGAACTCCCATCCTCCTCAACCCCACCAAAACCAATCACTGATCAATTGCCACCAATGGGCAGATAAGCTCAAGAACCCTGAGAAAGAAAATGTCCTACTTCACAGACTTAATGGGCCTGTTTCCAGCCCAGCCCCCACAGCCATCATCTCAGATTTGCTCAGGTGACTTCTGTAGAGTCAGAAGCCTCCTCAGTAACCACAGCTACTTAAAAACCCCCAAAAAGAAAGGCCTTAATGCCACAGTCCTTAGCAGTCTCAAAGGATTCATCATCAAAAATTCACATGATTTTATCAATGAAAATGATGTAAAAGAAGAGGCATTATTGTCTGCTCTGCCGCTACATCCCAAGGACCTATGAGATCTTTCCATTTGACTTGTGAGACCTCCTTTATATGTTGTGTATCCCATTAAAGTGTGGGCTCCTTGTGGGCAGCGACTGTCTCTCATTTTCTATTTGTAACCCCATTGCCTTTTTTTTAATATAGTAAAGGCTTGATAAATGTTTTTTTTTCATTTGTTTCAACATTATATTCATCATTTCTTATAGGGGAATAGTAAACTAACACATTTGTAACACCATAACTATTTGTTTAACCAGTCCCAAATTGATGGGCATTTACTTGTGTCCAGTTCTTGGCCACCATAAAAAGCACTGCTATAAGGATTTGAGAACTTTTTCTGTCTTTGACTTCCTTGGGGTCTCAAGACCAAAACAGCTCGTGTATAGCTTATAGCAGGAAAGATATAAGAACTTCCCAGGTGTGGGGTGCTGGCCTGGGGCATTTCCAGGAGGCCCTAGAGCCTTCTTCTGTAGAGATCATGCATTATGGAAAGGGGGAAACTCTGACTATTTGTGTTGCTGGGATATGGGGCCAAATAATATACTTTTGAATAACAATGGAGAAAACTGACTTTTCTTTAGCTGTTTCTAGAGTTTTTGTGTAATTATGGCTGTATATTTAATGTCCGTGGAATATTATCAGCTTCCTTAGGGGTGTCTATGAGCCATGGAATTGTGAGCCTAAGGAAATGAATAAAGCCTTGCCAAAGAAGAAGAGTAATGGTGACCAGAAGCCCTTACCCTTCCAGGGATTGTCAGGAGGTTATCAGGAAGGCCAGCAGCTTTGAAATGGAATGGGAAGTGGAGTGGAGGCTAGGCTAAGATGAGGATGGAGAAAAGACATAAGGAGAAGGAAGGGAAGGAAGAGAGAGGGAAGGGAAGGAAGAGGCATGGGCAAGGGAGGAACAGGGAAAGAGATGGGGAGGGAAGAGGAAGAGAAGGGAAAAGAGGAATGACAGGTCATCTTAGAAAAATTCCAGTTCAGGAAAATTGATTGGTGTTTTCCAGGTTGTGTTGTGGGTATGCCCTCTGTGGCCAAGTCAAGGTCAAGGGTGGGGCTGGATGCTTTTAAAATGAGGGTGAGGATTTATTTTCATCCCTCAGCTAAATGAGTCCCCAGACATTCTGCCAAGTGACCTGGCATGTAGGAAGATGCCCAACCAGTTTGGGGTATACCCACCTGGCTCACTGGGTGGAGGAGTTGGCTGTGCATACCTGTGTGATGCTGATAGAGGTGGCAGGACACTAGGTCTTCTCCTTTCCATGGCACTTCTGTCTGACCGTATCCTGGGACTTGGGTCACATGGGAGGGGAAGAAAAAAAAGGGGGGAGAGAGGGGGGAAAAGTATAGGAGAAAGAGGGAGGGAGAGGGAAAGGGAAGTAGTTCTGCTCCTAAAAGGGCCAATCAGCAGAGTAGGAGCAGAGTTATTGACTTATTATCAAAATGACCCAAGCTGTTGACCCAAAGCTAATGATTAATGACTTGTATATTTTGCATATCATTTGTATGCTACTCATTTTATGTTCAGTCTGCTGAAATCTCCCCCCAGTGGTCCTCTTCTTCCCCCCAAGAATCCCCCCAGCTGCTTTCTTTTTCCCCAGTGGTTGCCCCTTCTCCATTTCACTTTTTCTCAGCCTCTCCCATAGTGTTCCCTGGCCCCCATCCTTCTCCCCCAGAATCCACCACTCCCTTTCCTCCCTCTCAATTTCTTTCTATCTCTCCCCAGTATTCTCTAACACCCTTTCTTCTTCCTCCAGTGCTCCCCTAAACTCCAAACCTCTCCTCTCCAGCCTCTGGCCTCTTTCCTGTGTCCTCCCCATCTCAGCTCAAAACCCCTCCCTTCTCTCCCCAATCCTTCCTCCTTGTGTCCACCCTACAACCTCTTCCAGGCATCTCTCCTCTCCCTCTGTCTCACAGCTTCCTCCCTCCAATTTTCCCCCAGACTCCTCTACTTTGCCCCTGTGACCTTCCCCAAAACCTGAGTGTATCAGGTTGGGCCAGCTGTATCCCTGCCCGAGAAAATCTGAGTTGGGCTCTTTCTTCCCCATCTCTTCTTTATTTTCTTTAAATAAGGAGAACCTCCCATCTCCTTATTTATGTACTAGGCAAAAGAAGCCCTGCCTACAGGTTTCATCCGTGCCCTCTTCTGACCCATAGTTTCTGTCCCCTGGCTTTGCCATTCCATGGAGCCGAATTCCTGCTTTTAACGCTAGTCATTCTGTCTTTGCTCCCTCACTCCTGCTTGCCTGCTGGGTTAGCCAGAGAGTCAGAGCTACCCCATGCTGAGAGACCTGAGGTGAGGGGAGAGGAGGGAATCTGCTTGGTAATTAATCCCGGTGCTAATGGAGCCTTCATTGCCTATCAGGGACTTTTAAGCTGCCTCTAGGAAACCCTTCAGCACCATTAGAGACCCTTCCAAGGTCCTTAGTGGGCTCATTAGCATTCTTCATCCCAGTAATTAAAACTCACTAGTCCAGGAGTGGGGGGGTAGTGGTAAAGGGATTGGTTGGGGGGGAGAGTGAGCTAGGTTAAAGGCCCCCCACTCTGTCCTGCTTCCCAGATAGGATTGCTAAATAAATATTTCTCCCCTCTTCAACTCCACCCACATGTTCGTTTCAATATAAGGGAGGTAGATCAGAGCTCCATCTTGGAATGTGTTCATGTTTGCTTCGCATACATGAGAGGGGAATGGTGAAGTAGAGGTTAAGATCAGCCAGACGCACTCCCTCAGCTTTACAGATGAGAAAACTGGGATCCAGAGAAGGGAAGCAAATCGTCAGACAAAACTAAGATGATAAACCAGGCCAGTGCTCTTTCTGCTTTATCCTGTGTGTCCCCTTACCCCGTCTCCAATATTTTCCCTCATTTCTACCTCCCTGCTTCATTCTGGTTTCACTTGCCCTTCCTGGGGGTGAGCGACGGAGTCTCTCCCCTTCTCCGGGTGCCTTTAAAAATGATTCTTATTCAGAACTAGAAGAGCAATTTACCAGTGTTTACAAGGTGACTGAAACGATGTAAAGGAAAACAATTATGAAAGGCTTTAGAACTCCGATTCTCTCAGTGACCAATCATGACTCCAGAAGACTGTGAGATGTGCCTTCCTTCTCTTGGCAGAGACTTGATGCAGGTGCAGAGAGGTGCAGAAAGAGACAGATTTTCTGACTTGGCCAATGTGTTGATTTGCCTCACTTGACTCTATTTGTTATAAGCAGATGCTTGTAATGGGTGGGGGGGAAAAGCAAGTTAGTGAGTCAATACAGAACTTTTCAAAAGAAAAAAGAAAAGGGGAGCAGCTAGGTGGCACAATGAATAGAGTACCAGGTGGAGTCAGTAGGACCTGAGTTCAAATCCAGCCTCCGACACTTAACACTTACTAGCTGTGGGACCTTAGGCAAGTCACTTAACCCCAATTGCCCTGCCTTCCCCCCTCCAAAAAAGAGAGAGAGAGAAGATAGAGGAGCACCCCCTTGGTTGAGGTAAGGGACTAAGAGGGCATAGATTGCACAGATCACAACATTCAAAAAGAAGCAACATTGCAAAAATACGGGTTATTTTTGTCTACTGTTTTTCTTGGTTACAAGGGAGGATTCAATTCATGTCAGGCAATGGGGAAAAATGGTTTTTAAGATAGGATTGATGTAAAAACAAAAGGAATTTTTTATTTAACATATTTATTTAAAATGTCAAGGAAGGTGAAGAATGATACATCCCACGGGAAGGAATGACCCTGAGTCAATTCCTCTTCTTGGGCTTCAGTTTTCCTGTCTGTGTAATGAGTGCTATTCTTCTTTCCAGGGCTGCTAGGGAAGAACTGGAGTTAGTCAGTCACTAATAAACATTTACTAAGGGGTTACTCTGCACCAGTAACCATGTTAAGTATCAGGGCAAAAAGAGGCAAAAGACAAGTCTCTGCCCTCTAGGAGTTCACAGTCTGATGGGGGAGACAATAAGCAAATAAATATGTACAAGTGAGTTATATAAAGGATGAATAGGAAATAATTAAGAGAGGGAAGGTGGCTTTCAGAAAGTGGGATTTTAGCCGGGACCTAAAGGAAGCCAGGAAAGCCAGGAGGCAGAGATGAGGAGGGAGAGCGTTAGGACAGCCAGAGGAAATGTCCAGGGCCAAACGTTGGAGCCTCTTGTTGGGGAACATCAAGGAGGTCAAAGTCGTTGGATCGAAGAGTATGTGGCAAAGGTAAGGTGTAAGAAGACTGGAAAGGCAAGAGAGGGTTCCATTAAATACAGCTGATGCTTAGAACTGAAGGAGGAACTAGAGAAGGGATTATAGTTATATATAGGTGAGAGTAATAATCAAGTGGAGTTAATCTTAGGGTAGCTAGGTGGTGCAGTGGACCTGGAGTCTGGAAGACCTAATTCAAACCTGACCTCAGACACTTACTAGTTATGTGCCCCTGCGCAAGTCACTTAACCTCTGTCCACCTCAGTTTTCTCAGCTATAAAATGGGAATAATAATAACACCAAGATCAAATGAAATCATATTTGTAAAGTATTTAGCAGAGTGCCTGGCTCTATAATAGTTGCTAAATAAATGCTTGTTTCCTTTCTTCCCCTTCCAGGAGATTTTCCTGATCACTCCTGCTGAAGAGTGTCACAGTCTTTACCTATAATAATAATTATCATAGTAACAAGAAAAAGAATAATAGCTGACTTTTTTTTTATTTCATTAAGGATTGTAAAATACTTTACATTTAGTATTTCATTTGTTTTCCACAACAACTCTGTGAAATAGGTGTTCTATTTTACAGATGAGAAAACTGAGATCTAGAAGTATTAATTGACTTTGGGATGCCAGGAGAAGAGTACGGATGGGAAGGGGGAAGTAATTGCTCTATTTGCCTTACTTGTCCACTCTCCAGGGAAAAAATGAATGCGTGTCTGAGTGTCTGGGTACTCCACCCCATGACCTAGCCTACTGGGGATGGGGACTGAGGTATGACAAGTCATAGGATTGGCAGATATCAGAGCTGAAAGAAGCCTTAGAGATTATCTAGGTCCTCAAAATACCATCTGAGGATCCCTGGAAATCGCTGAGACACTTTCAGAAAGTCTTCAAGGTCAAAACTATTTTCATAATAATACTAATAGACTTTAATTTCTAGTATCTACATATCAATAGACATAACCCACATAAACAGAAGATTTTGGAGTCCTCAATAATTTTTAAGAGTATAAAGGGGTCAAGGGGCAGCTAAGTGGCGCAGCAAATAGAGAACTGGCCCTGAAGTCAGGAGGACCTGCGTTCAAATATGACCTCAGACAATTAACACTTACTAGCTGTGTGACCTTGGGCAAGTCACTTAACCCCAATTGCCATGCCTTCCCCCCTCCAAAAAGACAAAAAAAAAAAGTATTAACAGTATAAAAGGAACCTTAGACTAAAATAATGCTAATAGCTAGCACCTCTAAACTGCCTATTATGTGCCAGGCATTGTGCCGAGAATATTATGAATATTATCTCATTTGTTCCTCACAACAGCCTTGGAAGGTAGGTGCTGTTATTTTACATTTGAGGAAACTGAAGCAGACAGAGGTTGACTTGCCCAGGGTCACATATCTAGGAAGTGTCTGAGGTCATATTTGAACTCAGGTCTTCCTGGTTCCAAACTCAATACTCAATCCATTGTACCACCTACCTGCTCCCCAAAAGTTTGAAAAACCCTTATCTGGTCCATCCTTTATTTTATAGCTGAAAAGACTGAGGTCCAGAGAGAGGAACTGGCTTAATAGTCATGTCAGATCCAAGACTAAAATTTCTTCCTTATGATCATGATTTGTGCCATTCCCTGGCCCCACCTGTTCCAAGTATTAAAAATATTAGATGTGCATAGATCCTGTGGCCCTAAGGGGCAGAGAAAGGACCAGTCTTAATGCTAGAGCCAGGGTATGCTGCAAATCTAGCCCACAATCCCCCTTACATGAGAGGAGAGGAAAGAAGACAGGAAGAGAGAGAGAGGATGATAGAAGGAAAAGAGGAAGGAAGAGGAGAAAAAGGAAAAGAGGAAAGAGGAAAAAGAACAAAAAAGAAATAGAACAACAAGAAAGACTAGTCTTAAGAAGGAAAACCGATCAGAAGGATGAACACAGGAAGGAGGATGCCAACCAAAGGACAGGAGCAGGAGTAATAACAATGTACTTGGGAACATTTGAGGCATATCTAGGCCAGCCCCATTCTCCTGGGACCCTGACAGAAACTGGGGGATGGAAAAGAAGGGTTGGCTGTGTGGCCTTGGGGTTTTTTTCCCTCTCCTCTTCAGGAGAGAAAAAAGGGAAAGAATGTTACTAAGAGAGAAAGGCAGTTCGGAAAGGAGAACCGGAGGTGGGGGCAGGGTAAAGACAAGATAATTTTTTCTTATTTTAATATGTAATTAATCACATCAGAGATAGTTATCAACAATCGATAATCTTGGGGCTGCTAAGTGGTACAGCAAATATTGCATCGGCCCTGGAGTCAGGAGGACCTGAGTTCAAATGTCACATCAGACACTTACTTCAACCCTGGACAAGTCACTTAACCCTGCTCAAAAAAAAATCAGTAATCATTTGTTACATGCTTACTCTGTGCCAGGAACTATGCTAGGTGCTAAAGAATGGAACAAGCCCTACTCTCAAAGATCTTACATTCTACAAGGGGAGACAAGTACATATATAGGTATACACGAAATGTAAAGAATTGAATAAATACAAGTTAAACCCAGGTTTCAACTCTGGAATACTTTGCATGATACTGGTTAAGTGTGATTCTGGATCAGTGGAGAGAATTAATGACTTGACCCTGTATGAAGGGGGCAGATATAGTATAAGAGATCTGGAGAAGAAAGGCATCTTTTATTTTAACTTTAAGAAAGAGAAACATATAGTTCCCATATCTTTTTAAAACTAACTCCAGAGAGGAGAAAGGTATAGGGAAATCTCTTACAAAGGGATAGGGAAGCCAGCTCCTCAATCTGTCATTGATTCCCAATTTATCTCCCTAGAGATTTATGGGAATTCTCCCACCTCTCTCCATTGAGTGAGATTTCAGCTTGTTCTCTTCTAAATAGTCCATTCACTCCTGTGCATTGTTTGGTATATTCTGATCTATAGAGCTATTCTGATTTCTTTTTGCTATCTGCTTAGGCAAACGGCTTTACTTGCTTTCCAATATTTGTCTTGGGTTTTTGTGTAACAAGCATTTAGTGAGCTACCAACCAGGGAAGCTGGTGGCTTTGTTGCTTTGAAACAAAAAAAAATGCCACTAGACCAGTAATATTTGGGGGCTGGGGAGCAAATAGAGATGATTCTCACTTGAATAGATATAAATCTCATTCTCTCAGAGAACAAAGTAGCCAGTCTTGTGGCCCTTTCTCTTGCTCCCCTCTAGGCAGGAACTTTAATTTTCCTTATAGAATGAGGTAAAATTTGGGCAAAATTCCAGAGATATCCATCCATGCTTCCTAGGAAGGAGCATTTAGACAACTCAGGTAGACATACACATCTTACATGGGCATCACACAAACATCATACACACAGTAGTTTGGAAGGCAGAGCATTAGCAGTTGGGGAGATCAAAAGAAGGTTTCATAAAGAAACCAGTGTTTGAATGCTTCTTGAAGGAAGAGAGGGCTTCTAGGAAGTAGAGGTGAGGGGGGAGTACATTCCAAGTAGGGGGCACAGCCATCGCAAAACTGTGGAGACAGGAAATGAGATGCCATGTCTGGGGAACAGAAAGACTAGTTTGCTTGGATCACAGAGCACTGGGAAGGGTGCAAGGTATAATAAGTAAGGTGTAATAAGGCTAAAAAGATAGTTTGGAGCCAAATTATAAATATCTTTTCAAGTAAACAGAAGAGTTTATATTTTCTCCTAAAGGCAAGAAAGAATCTCTCAAATTTGAGGAGGGAAATGATGCAACCACTTTGGCGGTTATGTGGCAGATGGTTTGAAATTAATAAAGACTTAAGACAGGCGGACCAATAAGGAGACCATTTTGATAGTGCATGTGAGAGGTGAGAATGGTCTAAATTAAGATGAACTAACCATCTGAGAAGGAAAAAGGGGTTGGATAAGTGATGTTATGGAAAAAGAAACAGCAAAATTTGACAACTGACTAGATTTCTGAGTTAGGGGGAATGAGTCAAAGATAACACTAAGGTTATAAATTGGGAGACTGGGGAAATGGTAGCGATTTGGACAAAAATAGAAAATTTGGAAGATGAATGGGTTTGGGAGGAGAAGTAGGAAAGATAATGAGCCCTATTTTGGACACACCTCTGGGACATCTAGTTTGAAATGTCCCACAGGAAGGTGGTAATGGGAGACTGAAACTCGGAGGAGAGACTGGGGCTGGGCTGGATATATAAATACGTGAGGCATCTGCATAATGGTTTTAATTAAACCCATGGGAGTTGGTGAGATCATTGGGAGAGGCAAGGTGGGGGCAGAGATTAAGTCATATTTTTCCCCAACAATCTTATACTTCCATCTGGAGGGGTGAGAAGGGTGATCTCTTTCCCTTGACTCTCCTGTCCCAAAGCTGGGTGAGTTTTAAGGGCACCGACAGACATAGACCGTGGGACCCTGAGGGGAAGAGAAAGGGCCAGAGTCAGTGCTGGTCCTAGAATGCGCAGAGAGGCAGGTGGCCCAGCCATACCACAGTCCAGAAACCCCACTCACCCACACTAAAGGGACCCCTTTCTACCTCACCATGGCCCAACTAAGTATCCCTTTGTTAATCTACAGGAAAGACTTTCAGTCTTTGTGATTCTCTGCCTTTCTCTGTGCCTCCTGTATCTATTAATCATTTCTTAATCTGCTCTAGTTTGATCTGTCTCTCTTGCTTTTCCTCTAATTCTAGGTGTTTGTCTCTCTCCCCTAGCATCTTTATCTCTCTCTGCTTCTCAGGTTTTCTCTGTCTTCCTTTCTGTCTCTCTCTTTTCCTCTTCATGCTTCTC
The DNA here is from genome assembly GCA_028627135.1 of Pseudochirops cupreus. NCBI lineage: Eukaryota > Metazoa > Chordata > Mammalia > Diprotodontia > Pseudocheiridae > Pseudochirops > Pseudochirops cupreus. The sequence goes on from CM053584.1 coordinate 199,728,293, forward strand.
ATCCTCCCTCCCTCCCCCACCTTTGACATGTGTGTGGTTCCTCTCCAGCCCAGTATAAATAATAGAAATTAATTTGTCAGCTTGAACATAGAGCCCCAGCCGACATGAGGGTGCACTGCAGAGAAAAGCTGGTTGAAATAATTATTCTTGACTTAAGAAATCGTTCTTTTTATTTCTGAAAGCTAATGGAGTGAGAGCAGCATCTGGCCAGGCCAGTGCTAATGATGGTGTGGGATGGGATACGGGTGGGGAAGGAAGGTGGCCCCTTCTGTTCCCAACATAATAAGCACAGTGTTTCCCCCACCACCACCTCCACCAATCCTTCTCCTTATTTGAGAGGCAAATGGAGCATTCAAAGGAACTCTCTGGATTAATGGAGCCACAAATAAGGTTTCAGGATCACAATTTCTTTCACCTTTCTCAAACCTAGAATTATCTCATCACTCCCAACCCTGTACTCTGCAAAGGAACACTGCCAACAGACCTTGTAGACAAGATTCACCACACTGGTCAATAGGAATGAACAAGATGTAGGTGGCAGGAAGTAGGGACCCCACCCAAAAAAGAAGCAGGTCATAGGGGAAAGAGTCCTGGATGTAGGGTCCAGAGGGCCCAGGCTTCAATCTTGGTTCAGCTTAATACTACCTGAATGCCCCTGGGCAAGTCATTTCACAGTCTGGGTCTCAGAGATTTCCCCATCTGCAAAATGAGGGATTGGACCAAATGTTCTTTAAGGTCCCTCCTAGCTCTAAATCCCATGAATTTAGAGATAAACTCAAAATTCCATACTCTGTGAGGTTGGTGGGATGGGGTTGGAACAGGCCACTGTAGCTTTTGTAGGCAGGTCCAGTGGAAGAGTTGACCCTAGGAGAAGGAAAGGGACAAGCTCACTCTTGAAGAGATATGATGAATGAGAGACCGTCTTTGCTCTCAGGAAATTTCACTCTAATTTAGAGACAGGAAGCATATAAACTGGATGTCCCATGGATGTCTCAAACTCAACATGTTGAAAATAGAATTCATCATCTTTCTTCCCCTCAAATTTCCCTGCTTCCAAATTTCCCTATTACTATCTAAGGCACCACCATCCTCCCAGTTACCTAGGATTGAAAACTCGGTGTCATCCTCAATTCCTCACTCTCGGTCATCCCACATATCCAATCTGTTACCAAAACTTATCATTTCTACCTTTATATTGTCTCTTACATACTTCCCCTTATTTCTACTCACACAAACCCCACCATAGTTCAGACTCTCATTGTCTCTGCCTTGGACTATTGCAATAGGCTTTTAATAGGTCTTGCCTCAAGTTTAATCCCTCTCCAATCTATGCTCCTCTAAATTGCCAAGACGATTTTTCTAAAAAGTAAGTCTGACCATGTTTCCTTTTTAATAAGTAATCTCCAGTGGTTCGCTATTACTCTATTCTCTCTGTGCTATATCATTTATTTCAGCCCTCAAAAGGTAGAGGATGGGAGTTGTGGGTAATGTCTGTGCAGTTACAACTCACTGTCAGAGTCCTATGGATAACCCTGGTGTGAGAGAAATATACATCTATACTCATGGCTATAGTTCTTGAGCCCCCAGTGAGCCCCATTTTCACAAATCAGCAATAATTATACCATTGACTCTTAAACATGAAGTATTTATTAAATGACCAGAGAAAAATAAAAGTGGTCATAACATAACATTTACTCAATAAAAGGGAAAAAAGGAATCATCAAAATATAATAGTCCACCCAATAATCTAGTTTAAATTCTTTCACTGTTGGATCCAGTGTCCATATGGGGAAAAATGGTAGGAAATCACTTTGAAAATGTGGAGGATAGTTTGAAAACACACAGAAAAATCTAGCAATTAGGCACATAAGTATGGAAACCCATGTACCATGGGTCTTATGAAACAACCTGCAGCCCTGTTCCTTTTCTGAACTCTCCTGTTGGATGCCACTTCTCTGCTATTCTCAGGCCATGGAAATTATATTAAGCTATTTTCTCTCTTTCACTAAACAGCAGCCCTAAGCTTATAGTCTTTGGCTTTCCTGAGCTGTTCCCTTGGCTAGATCATGAAAAAGTGTTAAGCTATTTCAGTCACAAGCAGTTTAAAACTAACTTTACTCAATGGGAAAAAAAATTAAATAATCAAAATAACAGTCTGCCCTTACATATGGCTGAGACACTCCCACCAATAGACCCAATGTCCATATGGGGGAGGGTGGAGAAGGCAGTAAAAGGCCAAGAACAAGGGAGAACATGGTGGGTGCTGGTTAACCTTTCTGTGTGGCAGATATGGAGGATCTTTCAACCATTATCTTTTTCTACAGCCCCCTGCCCACACAGTCAAAGAATCACAGAATGTCAGAGCTGGAATGAATATCTAGTTTCACCCTATCATCTTACAACCAGGGAAACTAAGAGGAGAACCAACTTCCATAAGATCACACTGCCTTAAACTGAAGAGCTTCAAAGCTCCTGAGATCTGCTTTTTTGGGCTCTGAGAAATTTCTCCTTAAGACAGAGAGAGCAGTTAGAGGCAACAAAAAGCCCCTTGAAGAGTTTCCCCTCTCTCAAGCAGTAACAGGTATGAAAGTGCAAAGCTAACAAATCCAACCATCTCTTCACACAGCAGGATTAGGTTTTCCCCAGTGAGCACTCAGAAGCTACAAGATCTCTCTTCCTATCAAAACAGCTCCCAACAGATCAGCAACTGACCTGTCCTCTCTCAAACTGTAGGTGGAACTAAAGAATAATAGAGTTTAGCCCAGGTAGCTCTTAACACATTAGGAAGATTCAGTTTTCTCCAGTAATCTTCTGGCAGCTACAGAGTTCTCCTCTAATTTGTTCCTAGCAGCAGCAGACCCTGCCTGGCATCAGTTCTCTCAGTGGACTCAGCTCAAAGCAACTGTTCTTCTGAGTCTTCTCCCCTATTTTTTTTTTTTGTTAAAGCAGGACAGGCAGTCTCTACTCTGCTTCTGTCTTCTTAATCAGCTCCTCTTTAAGCAGCTGTTCTGTCTTCTCATTTCTTCTGATCTTTTCTTGCATAGCTTCTCCTCTCCTCTTTTCCTCTGGCTTTTAATGCCTCAAATCAAGACTTTCTCATAAGAAACACAAAATCTGCTGTTTGATCAAGGATGATACAAATAGTGATTATAACATTTTCCCACTGTTCTTTGATTTGTAGTTTCTCAGCTATAACTTTTAAAACCCTAAAAACACCCATATGCAAATAAGTTGAGGGACAACAATGCACTGCAACCAATTTTGCCTCAGTGCTCATGTCTCTGAGCTGCTGTCAAACAGGTCCTCCAAGTGAATTTATCTGAGGAGCTATTTTTTTTGCTCAAGTCCTCAAAACTATCTCAATATGCTTTTCTTGCCTAAATGTCTGTCTTCTGCCCCTTTCATCAAATCAAATGTCCACATGCAAAAGGGACAGCTTACATTTATGTAACCCTTTCCACTTATGAATGAACCCTAGAATAACAAAAATAACTGACATTCTAATAGCATGCTACATATATGATCAACATAACTATTTGGGGGAAGAGATATGGCTATTATCGTCATTTTGCAGAAAAGAAACATGAGACTCCAAGAGGAGGCGGGATTTGCCCAGGGTCATACACATAGTGAAGGTCAAAGTTAGAATACAAGGCTTCCAGATCAAGAGTCCACAACTTTATCTACCACTGCCTCTCAACACACCTTGGTAGCCTGGAAGATGTGGCAACAGGAAAAGGGAGGCAAAATGGGAGTGAGTATTAGAGCAAAGCAACGAAGTATGATGGCAGTATTAGAAAAGGGAGGGAGGAGGGGAGACAATCAGTAATTAAGCAGGGAAGAGTTCTGTATTCCTGGAGCCATTCTGACTCTCAATGACCAAGAGGGTCAGTGATTCAGTATCCTGAGTCAGAGGTTAGAGATTAAACATTAATCTTGGGCAAGAGTCCCATGAACTAGCTCTGAGAGATGGTGTTTTGAGAAATTAGAGTGTCTGAGTATAGGTATTTTTTACATAGCTAACTGGAAGAAGAAAAGATGGGTGGCTGTGAGGGGGGATAGGTCCACTAGGTCAATCAGGAACTAAGATAAATTTATCTGGGGTCGGTAGTTCATTGGTACCCTATTCCATTGATCTTCTGTTTGAAGCAGAAGCATGTCAGTGTTAGATATCAGAAAGAACCTCCTAAAAAGAGGGACAGGAAACCCATCATTTGGTCCATTCATCAACCTGATAGCCATTGGGTATGTGATAAGGATAGGCAAGGGTATTCTCTTAAGTGTTCAATGACTGGCTCTCCAGGAAAACTCCATGAATGCACAACACACTTTTAAGTTTAATTTGCATTGTTAACATTTTCTCTCTCAATTTCTTAAGTCTAGGCAATCAACAGAATAAGAAATCAAGCTGTGATTTGTAGCGTTAGCCAGTTTCTGAAGTATAAATGATCACATGGAAAATTTAACAATTGGATTTACATTCCCTTTGGGCAGAGCACCTGCAGCAATCCAGTATATGGCAGCTAGATGGCACAGTGGATAGAGCGGGGGACCTAGAGCCAGGAACACTCATTTCCCAGAGTTCACATCCAGCCTCAGAAACGGAATAGTTGTGTGACCCTGGGCACGTCACTTAACCTTGTTTGCCTCAGTTTCCTCCTCTGTAAAATGAACTGGAAAAGGAATTGGCAAACCACTCCAGTATCTTCGCCAAGAAAATTCCAAATACAGTGACAAAGAGTCAGGCATGTAAAACTGAAAAATGACTGAACCACAAAACAATCCAGTACGTTCTCGTGTCACCATTTGATTCCTGAATTGATGGCATCTACTTTGTTTTTTTGCTTCTTTGCTACTACAAAAAGTGCTACCATGAATGCTTTGGTATATAAGAGACTGTTTAGTTCATACTTCTTTGGGGAGTATGCCTATCAGTTCACATGTGGGTCACATGGTCCCAGGACAAATTTTTGAAGCCTCAAAGATTATTCAATACCACAAATATAAAATTTAAAGTATATAGGGAAATAAAATGTTATTTTAGAAAATTTAACAACTGGCTTTCCCTAACCCATTCAAACTGGCTCCAGCACATCCCTGGGTAGCATTCAGTAGTTGATCTGGGCAAGATATTCTTTGATGAACTCCAACCCTGTGAATAAGTGACTGATTGAGAACTGTTCCCATCCATACACTCACTTTCCCACAAGAAACCTTCCCTCCCTCTACTTCAATATTC
>CM053584.1:199734031-199767361 GCA_028627135.1 Pseudochirops cupreus
GGGCAATTAATAGGGCTAGTGCAGGGGTTCTCAAACTGTGGTGTGGGAACTACTACTGATGGTCCCCTAGACCTTTTCAGATGGTCCATGAAGTCAAAACTATTTTCCTAATCATACTAAGTCATTATTTGCCTTTTTCACTTCCATTCTCTCACAAGAGCACAGTGAAGTTTTCCAGAGCCTACAAGACCTGTGAATTAAAGATTTAGCTATAAACATGAAAATTGAGTTAATCTTTCATCTGCAGAACTGAACTTTTGGCTTACGAGTGGACAAATCTCCAGCAAGCCTGGACTTGCTGTTTTTCTTGTATTCAACCAGCATCAGCACCAACTAATCATCAAAGAAGATCTTCTGTTATGAGAATGCTTGACAACCAACATAAGAGGTGCTAAATATTCAACTTTTTTGAATCTGGTTTATCCTAGAACAACATTTCTACTGATGGTGCAAAAATAATTTGCAATGTTCCATTTGGAAAAATATGCAAAACAATGCCCTTCTCACTCATGTTTTTTGTTTTGGAAAATATACTTACTTTTCATAAAAATAGGTTATTTGTGTTATTACTCAATGAGTTTATCGTTGTTATTTTAAATTTTTTTTTGCTTTTTTTTTTGGAGGGGGCAAGGCAGGGCAATTGGGGTTAAGTGACTTGCACAAGGTGACAACAACTAGTAAGTACTAAGTGTCTGAGGCCAGATTTGAACTCAGGTCCTCCTGACTCCAGGGATGGTGCTCTATTCGCTGTGTCACCTAGCCACCCCAATCATTATTATATTAAATGAATTGATAAACATTTTAAAATTTATCAGTTTTAATATATAATATGGTAAATGTCAATAGATATGACCCAAATAAACTAAAGCTCTTTCTCTTACTAAAAGAAAGGGTTAAATTAGTCAGTCAGTTAGCCCATAAGCACATATTAAGCACCTACTTATGCTTCAATAATTTTTAAGAGCATAAAGGGATCCTTAGACCAAGAAGTTTGAAAACTACTAAGCTAGAGGAAAGAACCTTCCTGGAGAAAATAACTGTTACTCAAGTTGTGCCCTGAGAGGGTTTGGTACCATGATTCCTTGAAACTTTAGTCCAAAGTGACTCTAAATGAAAGTGTATTAGAACTGTGAAAATGGATACCTTGCTTTGTTTAAGGCCCTCAATTATCCAGGTTTCCAGAATAACTGTATGAGGACTGGCTGCATTGGCCTGACATACCAACAATCCTTTGCAGTGATGGAGTAAACCTAGTTGGATGTGCAGAAAATCAGCAACTTTGAAGCTAATTTAACTCATACCAGCTTGGAAGCAGAATCTGAGTCATTTGGTGGTTTATGGACCTTCAAGACACATCCCTATCTTCAAAGATTTTATGGGTCTTAGAGATAACCTTATCTCCAGTCTCCCCTAACTTTGGTTAGGGAACTCTCTGAATTAATCCTGTTTTTGTAGATATCTCCCTATCAAGCCTTGAACTATGGATTACTTATTTGATTTGTGTATCAAAGGGCCACTTCTTACACCCAGAATTCCTCACTCCACCCCTTGGGGATGGAGATCATTAATTCATTCTTTTCTAAACCCACCTTTACCTCCAAATTCTTTACCTTCCTTTGGTCAAAAGATATATAACCTCTCCCCGTCCATTACTAGGTAGGCTACCAGCATAGGCTGGTAATCCCTATATGCATGTTTTACTTTCTTGCTTAAAAAAAATTTCTTTAATTTCGTAGGTATCATCTTCTTCTGGTTTTCTTCCCTTTAGAGAAGAGAGGGATTTAGATCTTGAGAACCAGCCTTTGCATTCTCCAGGGTCTTCTCTTTCTGGGGAAAGAGAGATCTAAATTCTTTGAAGAGGCCTTGGTTTATAGGATAGTGAGGAGTAAACTGAGTGGGGTGGATTTAGAGGGGCCCTTTGCCAGGGGAGCTAATAAATGACCATCTAAGTGGCTATTGATCTGTCAGTAAAATTTCTTAACCTAGAACATTATTAGCCTAGGGATGAGCCTTCTGGCTGCTCAGTTCAGTGGACAGAGGGGATGGAAATGGGGAGAGAAAAGAGCTATTCTGGAGAGAGAAAAATGAAAACATTATCTATGCTGCCCCAGGCAGCATTCTTGCTTGGTTAGGGAAAAGCCTGATGGAGCAGAGAAGACATGGCTGTGCATTGAGAAGAATACTGGACCGTGGATCCAAAGTCACTAAGTTCTAGTACTGGTTATGTCACCAAGTTCTTGTGTGACTTAGAGACTTGAAATCTCAGAGCTTCAAGGGATTCCAAAAGCTGGCTAAATCAACTCCTTGATGAATCATTGAATGCCCTTGGCATCAAGTCCCTTTGCTTCAGTGGACCTTGGTTTCTCTTATCAAAAGAGGGGATTAGGTTAGTCAATCAGTCAATTAGCAAATAAGCATTTCCTAAGCATCTCTTCTAGGCCAGCCAGTGTGCTAAATTTCGAAGATACAAAGAGAGGCAAAAGATAGCACAGCTCCTTTAAGGAACTCACAATCTAAGGGAGGAGACAACAAGCCAACAAATATGAACCAATCAGCTACATGCGGGATAAATGTTGAGTGGTTTTGCTGAGGTTTAGGTTTAGGGGTGCTCAAGACCCCAAAATGCCAACACGCCGGGTCCTGCCCAATGAATTTGACTCAAGCCTTCTCTCAGCCAAAGTAAAGCAAAGTTTATTAAAGACTGGCCATAATGGAGAGACTCTTAAAGAGCCTAAGTGTCTGTGATGCTTGTATTGAAAGGGGCCAGAACAATCGGACACAGACTGAGTTTGGGCAAGATCAAACCTCAGCACCTTCAGGGAGGCAAGATGGATCTTATGTACAGAAAGACTGTGGGAGGGACCTAGGGGTGGTCTAGAGGAGGGGACTGGGGAGGGTCTTGAGGAACTGAGCTCAGACTCCAGGAATGGGATAAAGGGTGGGAAATAGCAGAAGACTACCTGGAGATGACAGACAATGGAAATCTAAGCTAGTTTAAAGGTAATAGATTTGGATATAGATATTTTGATAGGATCAAGGGTGGGAAGTAGCTGGACAATGGAGGGCTAGACTAGGTTAAAAGTAACAGAGATTAGAGTCTAGCCATAATGGAAGGCTTGTGGCCTCAGATGAATGCCTTATCAAGTGGGAAGATTCAAAGGGGTTCCCAGAGCCTGTACCCCATCAGTTTCAGTAGTGTTCAACTCTGTGAACCATTTGGGGTTTTCTTGGCAGCAAAGATACTGGAATGGTTTGCCATTTCCTTCTCTAGCCCATTTTACAGATGGAGAACTGAGGCAAATAGGGTTAAGCGATTTGCCCAGGATCACGGAGCTAGTAAGCATCTGAAATTGGATTTGAATTCATGAAGATGAGTCTTCCTGATTCTAAGCTCATTGCTCTATCCACTGTGCCACCAAGTTGCCCACACAGGATAAATAGGAAATAATTTGAAAGGAAAAGTACTAGAATTAAGAGGAGTTGGGAAAGGATTCCTGAAGAAGGCAGGATATTAATGAAAACTTAAAGGAAGTCAGGGAAGCCAGGAAGTGAAGATGAGACAAAGCATTCCAGGGAAAATGCCTGGAGAGGAGAGATGGAGTTAAGAATAGAGTAAGTTAGAGAAGTAATTCTCGAAGTACTGGTCTCAGGATGATGTGGTTAGGGTTAGAGTTGCTCTGGAGACCCCAAAACACCAACATGCCAGGTCCTGCCAAATGAATTCAACTCAAGTCTTCTCAGCCAAAGAAAATTAAAGTTTATTAAAAGTTCATTAAAAGTTCACCATATTGAGTAGACTCTTAAAGAGCCTAGGGTCTGTGATGCTTGCATTGGGCAAGCAGGCCAGAGCAAGTCTGTGTTAGGTCATTCTATGGTGCTCCCATGGCCCCACACACATCGGGGCAAGAAGGGGTCTTATATACAGAAAGGTTGTGGAAGGAATCTAGGGGTGGTCTGGAAGAGGAGTTTGGGGAAGGTCTTCAGGAAGAGTCAATGAGGTCAGATCCCAGTAATAAGTTTGGGGAGGGTCTTCAGGAGGAGTCAATGAGGTCAGACTCCAGTAATGAGTTTGGGAAAGGTCTTCAGGAGGAGTTAATGATGTCAATGCAAGGGTGAATTGATATTTTGATAGGCTCAAGGGTGGGAAGTAGATGGACAATGGAGGGCTAGGCTAGTAACAGAGGTCTGGGCAGAGCCACAATGAAAAGCTTATGGTCTCTGCAAATGCCTCATCACCTGGGAAGATTCAATCAGAATCCAAGCCTGCACGTCATCAAGGACACCTATGCACTCTTTTTTAAAAAGTTTTTTTATTTGTTTATTTATTTTTAACATTCATTTTTTTAAATTTTGAGTTCCAGATTCTCTCCCCACCTTCAGCCCCTCCCTCATCCATTGACAAGGTGTGTAAAGTATCGATTATGCATGTTTCAGTGAATAGAATATGACAAAAGTGAACTGAGGTATGTTTTCTCTAAGCAAGATAACGGTCTATTAATAGTAATGTGGATAACTGTAACAAAGCAGGTCAGTCTATCCTCCTTAATAAAGCTAGGGACCACAATGAGAAGCAGGGAAACTCTCTTTATCCAGTAGCAGGAAAAGAGGTGGCTGGTTGAGGAATGCTACAATTGGCTACATTGGGAAAGGTGGGTTGGCCTTTAGGTGAAGATAATCACACCAATTAAGGAATGTCCATTGCTTTGAGGACTTGAATTGCTTCTAACATTCAAGGTTAAAAAATCAGAACCATCCCAATCAGGACCACCCAATTAGTTGTCCTCTTGGAGAACCACCCTTAATTTCTAAAGGAGAGATTAGGGCAGAAGAATTTTCTTTTGTGGAGGGGCTCGATCTAAACTGGTTATTGTTTACAGACAACAAAACCGAGGCTCCCAAGTTAATTGCTTTAGCAAGCAAATATCCCTGGGGCTAGTTGAAAGGGTACTATTCCCTTTCAACTACTCCTTTAAGCCAATTTGGCCTGGGAGAGACCACATTTTTTAGCTTAACTGAGAAATGGGTCTTGACAAAATGGGGAATAGGTTCAATTACGGAGTAGAATCAATTATTAAATGATACAGCATAATTTTAATTTCCTCAAAGTGAAGTCATGCACAACATATTTCCATATTAGCCATATTGAAAAAGGAAAAAATAAGGAAAGTAAAAAAAGTATGCTTTAATCTGCAGAGTTCATCAGTTCTCTCTGTGGAGATGGCTATAATTTTTCATTATGAGTCTTTTGGAATTGTCTTGGATTATTGTATTGATCAGAATAGCTAAGTCTTACACAGTTGATCATCATTATAACATTGCTGTTACTGTGTACAATATTGTCCTGATTTCACTGACTTCACTTTGCATCACTTCATATGTCTTTTCAGGTTTTCCTGAAACCATCCTGCTTGTCATTTCTTATAGAACATTAGTATTCCATCACAGTCATATATCACAACTTATTCAGCCATTCCCCAATTGGTGGGCATCCCCACAGCTTCCAATTCTTTGCCACCACAGAAAGAGCTACTGTAAATATTTTTGTACATGTTGGTCCTTCCTTCCCCTCTTTTTTTTTATCTGTCTGAGATGCAGACCTTGAAGTGGTATTGCTGGGTCAAATTATATGCATAATTTTATAGTCCTTTGGGTATGGTTCCAATTTGTTCTCTAGGATGGTTGGATCAGTTCACAACTCCACCAACAGTGCATTAGTGTCCCTATTTTTCTATAACCCCTCCAGCATTTGTCATTTTCCTTCTCAATCATGTTAGCCAATCTGATGGGGGATATCCCCAGTCATCTCGCTCTATATCATGCCACTGGACCCAGATGACTCAGGAGGAGAAAGTGAGGCTGGTTACTTTGCACAGCCCTCACTCATTTAAATCCAATTCACTTGCAAGTCATGGCATCACTTTCTTGATATTATGATCCTCTTCAAGAATGAAGAACAAACAACAACAAACCATATGATAGGTGTGAGGGGGAACTGAAGAGTTTTTTAAATTTGCATTTCTCTAATCGATAGTGATGGAACATTTTTATGTGACTATTAATAGCTTTGATTCCTTCTTCTAAAAACTGCCCTTTCATATCCTTTGACCATTTATCAATTAGGGAATGATTGTTCTTATATTTATAAATTTAACTCAAATCCTTGTATATTTGAGAAATGAGACCATTATCAGAAAAACTTGCCACAAAATTTTCTCTCGGTTTCCTACTTTTCTTATAATTTTGGTTGCATTGGTTTTGTTTGTACAAAAAGTTTTAATTTCATGTGATTAAAATTATCCATTTTATTACCCTTAATTTTCTCTATCTTTTGTTTGGTCACAAACTCTTGCCTTGTCCACAGATCTGACAGGTAAAAATTTTTCCATGCTCTCCTAATTTACTTATGATGTCACCCTTTATGTTTAAATCATGTACCCATTTTGAAATATTTTTGTATGTGATGCAAGATTAGTTAGTCTATATCTGCCAGACTGCTTTCCAGTTTTCCCAGCAGGTTTTCTCAAATAGTGAGTTCTTGAAAGTCTGGATCTTTGGGTTTGTCAACCACTAGCTTGCTATGGGCATTTGTCACTGTGTGTTGTGTGCATAATCTCTTCCACTGAGCCACCAATCTATTTCTTAGCCAGTACTAGATTATTTTGATGATTACCACTTTGTAATACCGTTTGAGATCCGGTACTGCTAGGCCACCTTCCTTCTCGTTCTTTCTCATAGATTCCCTTGATATTCTCAATCTTTCATTCTTCCAGACAAATTGTTATTATTTTTTTCTAGATATATAAAATAGATCTCTGATTGTTTGATCAGTATGACACTGAAAAAGTAATTTAGACAGAATTGCTGTAATCTTCTTGCTAGTATTTTATTTACATATTTTTCATTAATATTCATTAGGGAAATTAGCCTCTAGTTTTTTTCTTTGTTTTTGCTCTACCTGGTTTAGGTCACCCCTATGCACTCTTAAAAATTATTGAGGACTCCAAAGAGCTTTTGTTTATGTGTGTTGTATCCCCAGTGGTATGCTGGAAAAGGTTTAACAAGCGGCTCTCCAGGAGAAAATGTGCACATAACACACTTTTAAAGTTTAATCTGCATTTTTAACATTTTCTCCATCACTTTCTTAAGTGTAGGTAACCAACAAAACAATAAATCAAACCCTCATTTACCAGTTTTCAACGTTAATGCTCAAACTGAAAATTTACAATTTGCTCTTATCAGCCAGTATGACCTAGATCCAACACAATCATGATTATATCTATTGATATCTACTAAATTAGAAATTAAAATTGATAAAATTTTTAAATAATGGTTTATTAATTAATTTTAAAGCCACAACAATAAATCCATTACATATTAACATGAATAACATTTGTATCTAAAAACTTTATTTTCTAAAAGTAAAAAAATAATGAAAAGAGTGGCATTGTTTTACATATCTTTGCAAACTTAATGTCTGATGATGGAAGCAGCTGGATTCTCATATCTGCTTCTGCATTTGGTCTCTTTTGATATGTTGTTTTAGTTGAAGTGTATGATATCATGAGTATTCAAGAGGCATGACCCATTCAGACTGATGGAGAATAGGCTCTGGGAACCCCCTTGAATTTTCTCATTTGATCTGGGGTTCATCTGAGGCCATAAGCCTTCCATTATCTCTATTCCCAAATCTGTTACCCTTTACCTAGCCTAGCCCTCCATTGCCTGCCATCTCCAGGTAGCCTTCCTCTACTTCCCACCTCACATAAATATGTAGCTGGAAAAGGATGGAGTATTTTACTAGGTGCGTATCTTAGCATTATTTTTTTATTTGTTTATTTACTTTTAGTTTACAAGATTTGGTTCCAGAGTCTCTTGAGTTTCAAATTTTCTCCCCTCCCTCTCCCCCCCCACCCATGGCGGCATGCAATCAAGTACAGGATCTGCAAATACTTTCACGTTGGACATTAGTCTGGTTGTATAGAAGGGTTGTAACCAATGGAGTGGACAATGGGAAAGAAGAAACAAAACCAAACATGAAAAAGAGCGATAGCATGTAGGTTGCTGCAGTCTCCATTTAAACTCTGGCCTTTCTAGATCTTTCTCTGAATGTAGCTATGTCCTTCCTGGGACTTGTAGAGTTGTCTTTTAACTGTGTGCTGCTGAGAAGAGTCCAGTTTATCAAAGTTGGTCATCACACATACGATGTGTCTGTCATTGTGTACAAATTTTTCCTGGTTCTGCTTTTCTCACTTAACATCAGTTTATATAAGGCTCTCCAGGTGAATATGAAGACCATCTCCTCCCCATTTCTTATTGCACAGTAGTATTCTATTACATTCATATACCACAATTTGTTTAGCCATTCCCCAATTGATGGGCATCCCCTTAATTTCCAGTTTTTTGCCGCCACAAAGAGAGCTGCAATAAATATCTTTGTGCATATGCGTGTTCCTCCCACTTCTAGGATCTCTTTGGGGTACAACCCCAGAAGTGGTATATATCTTAGCATTATTATGAAAATAGATTTTACCACACAGACCCATGAAAGGGTTTTTTAGAGACCTCTAGAGACAATTAGGTGGTACAATGGATAGAATGCTGGACCTGGAGTTCAAATCTGCTGACACTATCAATCACTTAACCTTTTTGCTTCAGTTTCCTCATATGTAAAATGAACTGGAGAAGGAAATGGCAAACTACTCTAGTATGTTTGCCAAGAAAACCCCAAATGGGATCACAAAGAGTCATACGTGACTGAACAACAAAACAACAAGGGGTCAGAGGACCTCACTTTGAGAACTAGGTTAGAGGATCCTTAATATCCCTTGCAGACCTGGCATCCTATGTCTGTGTCTGGAAAGAGAGAGAAACTCTCTAGTTCTGTTGAGGTTTGGGGTTTAGGGGTGCTCAAGACCCCAAAATACCAACATGCTGGGTCCTGCCCAATGAATTTGACTCAAGCCTTCTCTCAGCCAAAGTAAAGCAAAGTTTATTAAAGATTGGCCATACTAGGTAGACTCTTAAGGAGCCTAGGTATTTGTGATGCTTGTATTGAAAGGGGCCAGAACAATCTGACACAGACTGAGTTCTGTCCTAGGTTGAATCTCAGCACCTTCAAGGAGGCAAGATGGATTTTATATACAGAAAGACTGTGGGAGGGATCTAGGGGTGGTCTAGAGGAGGGGTTTGGAGAGGGTCTTGAGGAGGAGTCTTAGGAGGATCTTTGATGGAACTAAGGTCAGACTCCAGTAATGGAATTAAAGGTGGGAAGTAGAGGAAGGCTACCTGGAGATGACAGACAATGGAGGGCTAGGCTAGGTAAAGGGTAACAGACTTGGGAATAGAGATAATGGAAGGCTTATGGCCTCAGATGAACCCTAGATCAGGTGAGAAAATTCAAGGGAGTTCCCAGAGCCTATTCTCCATCAGTCTGAATGGGTCATGCCTCTTGAATACCCATGATATCAATGCAGTTTCACATCTACCACAGTTAGGTGTAATCCAAGAGGGCTAGTTTTATAAGGATGCACAGCAAAGCAGGAAATAGGTTCTGGAAGTCTTGCAACCAATGTCCACCACTACAATGGACAAGGGGAAGTGCTTAAAAGTGGGTGAGGAGTTATTCTCAGGGATAAATGGAATATGTGAATGAATGAGGACATAGAATCCTCTCTCCACCTGTTGCCTTGTCTCTATCTTAGGCAATCATCTAAGATGCATCAGGGCCCACTCAGTCTCTCTACTATCATGAATATATAAATACATGTAGCAAGACCTGAACTTTTGAGCTGGACAGAATGCTGGACAAAGACTAGGAATTTTGTTGCTGGCAAATATATATTATAAAGGTCAGAATGTAAATAAAGGCTCTAAGGACAAGGCCAAAAGCCTTGCTTCACCTAACCCTTCAGTTCCTGTCCCCAGATTTATTTGTTTGACACTTGGCAGCATTACGGGGGACTTCGGGGAGTGGAAGCCAGTCAAATCCCTAGTAGATTTTTTGGATGGGGTTCCCAAAATGGTTTGAGGGAATAACAAAAAGCTATATTAGCACATTTGATTCCTATAACAACTCTTTGAGGAAGGTACTATTATTAGCCCCAATTTTGCAGATGAGAAAACTGAGGCACAGAGAGGTTAAGTGACTTGCCCAGGGTCACACAGCTAGTAGGCATCTGAAGAAAGGATTTGAACTCAGTTCTATCCAATGTGCCACCCAGCTGCCCCAAGGCAGAGTAAAAATCAGCAATCTGACAAGGGTTAAAATAATCTTTCTTCAATCAGATAATTGAGCCTAGGGAAAGGATCAGTCAGAACAGCCTTAATTCTGGCTTGAGGGCTTCAGCTAGCTGTATAACTCAGATTCTCGTAGCCTTAGGTGGGACTCTGAACTTGGACGAAGGGCCAAAATAATTATTTTCTAGTACAACTCTCACACAAATACGTCCTCCTTTCAAGGAAAACAAAGTTCAAATCAGTCAAGAAAAAGAGAAACTAGACAAATTTGCTCCAGCAGTAAACGCAGCGATTATTTGATACACCATTGCAAAGGAGGTTCGATGAGATGCTTTCCAAGGTGAAGGTGGCTGACGGCGGCAGAGGGACAGGGTATGCTGCTGAAGTGATCAATTCTACTCCCTCCTCACTGCAATCATTGTCCATTAGTGACAGATAAATCTTACATGGCTTGTTTTGTTTGTTTGGTTGGTTTTTTAGCGATAATATCCCCAAAGCAGCATTTATTTAATCCACTGAATTCCAAAACATTGATTTTAAAAGTCTGGTGTTTCACAATCAACCACCTTGATTGACATGGGCTGACACATGGCACTCTCTGTCAGAATACACAAGGACAACGCCCAAAGAATTACCAAAAAAAAAAAAATATATATATATATATATATATATATCTTATAATAACAATAAAAAATCCATGATTCCTGAACAATCGCAACCAAAAAAAAAAGTTACAAGTATCAAAACTTTTAGCGGCATTGCATTGAAAATAAGGTTTGTGCACATCATTTAAAGAGCAAAAACAAGGCATTACGGAAAGCTCCCATCAGCGCCAGGCCGTGTGAGCTGATGGACGGGCGGCTTGTCTCCTGGAGCATCAGCTTCCTGTACCTGTTTCTCGTTGGCGGAGAGACAGTGGCGGGGGAGGGGTCAACGTATTCCGCATGCAGGTGACGTGTACTGCTCAACAAAACACTATTAGCACAGCTGAAATGAGACAAATTTTTAAGATCAATGTAGACTAATTCTTCCAATCTCTTCCTTTCTTTCCTTCCTTCCTTTCTCCCTCCCTCCCTCCCTTCCTTCCTTTCACTGGGATTCCCAGCTCAACAGGCAAACGTCCATTCCAGAGCCTCCTGTGTGCACAAGGCATGGGTTGTTTTTGAATGTGAAGTGTTCGGGAAGTTCACAGGACCATATATTTAAATCACGAAGAGATCTTTGAGGCCATTGAGTAGAACTCCCTTTATTTCATAGATAAGGAAACTGAGGAATAGAGAGAGCTAAAATGGCTTTCCCAAGATCACACAGCAAGCTGGAAAGTATCTGATTTTTAACCCAGTTCTTCCTAAGGCCAAGTTCTATGTTCTAACCAATACTCCACACTGCCTCCTTAAACAATCTTTGCATAGAAGTTAAAAGTGCCAAAATATGTTATATTTTTTCAATATCATTAATTTTGGTAAGTATGATATAATCAACTAGTTCCTTTTTAAATGCTCATTTTGTTAAGATTTATGTATTATCTTAAAAATTGTACTAGATTTTAAATTATATTTGGACAAAATACAAGTTAAAATTATTTGTATAGAATATTTTATGAAAAATGCAGGTGGAGGGGCAGCTAGGAGGTGCAGTGAATAAAGCACCTGCCATGAAGTCAGGAGGACTTGAGTTCAAATCCGACCTCAGACACTCGACACTTAACTACCTGTGTGACCTTGGGCAAATCACTTAATCCCAATTGCCTTGCCTTCCACCTTCCAAAAAAAAAAAAAAGAAAATGTGGGTAGGCATGGTAATTTTTTTTCTAAAAAGACAGCAGTACTACATTAAGTTTAGAAAACACTGCCTTTGGCTCTGTGGGCCAAAAGAGCTTTAGTCTTCCCTGTTAAGGGAAAGGTTTACCAGCTGCTGTGTTCCAGCAGATGTTAGCAGAGAGCAGCAAATGGCCCAAAGGGACTAAAAACCAGTAGATGGTAGCAGAGTGTAGATCATCAAGCATGCAGTTCCAGACCAGCAGAAATACCTAGACAAGATTACCGTATTTCACTACATAATCGTCGCAGATTTTTATGCCAAACTTTTTTGCAAAACAGTAGGGTGCAACCATTATGTGAAGCTTTTCTTGTAAAATTGTGCTGGTATGACTTAAAAATCATTTGTTACTATCTTTGGTGCAAGATTAGGAGGAACAGAATACTCATGAATATATGTTAAAATTGAATACTGACAACATGCACACTGTGAGAAGTCTAGGCTCTTGGCTTGCAATGCACAAGAGATAAATGTTACCCACAGGCCACTGGTGAATACATTGCTGCTCTGTTTACCCTTTAAACGTCCTGATGAACAGAATTATACTGTGGGGCAATTACCTGATGAAAGGTTATAAGTATTTAGACTGGAAAAACCAGCATGGGATTATTATTATGTAGTGAAAAGCAGTACTCAAAGCCCAGAGAAAGTGGAGAGATAGAATGCCCAGCAGAAAGTGTCAGACACCAGCATAATGACATCACCAGAGTGCATTAGCAGTTCTACAGCACCAGAGATGTGAGGTCCCCCAACCACAAATGTGCCCTGACCACCACATCCCTCTATGTGTTTCTCTCCATGCACATGCCTGGACTCTATACTTTCTGTAGATGGTATATGTGTAGTATTGGAACCTAGGAGAGATTGTCCCTCTGAGGACATGAGGAAATGTTCTTTTTTCACTTTACTATTTGATTGAATGTCTTTTGCTTGAAACTAGTGTATCATATCTGATTAGCTTGATAAAAGCAAATACATCAGTAGGGACTCAGGAGTTATGGTGGGTGCTAGTGTTTCATGTGAGAAGGCCCTGTGTGCTCTCTCGCGCTCTCTCTCTCTCTCTCTCTCTCTCTCTCTCTCTCTCTTTCTCTCTCTCTCTCTCTCTCTCTCTCTATATATATATATATATGTATATCTGTATATATATATATACATACAGTATATATACAGTATATATATGTATATCTGTATATATATATACATACAGTATATATATATATATACTGTAGAAGTATCAAAAATCAGCTTTCTGAAGGAGAGGCTGGACCAATAGCCAGTGCTGAGTTTATCTGGAAGATGATGTAGTATAAACTTTACACTGTAAAGCACACTCAAACTATGTCCCACTGCCAGTTATGCCACTAGCTAGCTGTTTTATCTTGGTCAAGTCACTTCACCTTTGTAAACCTCAGTTTCCCTATCTATAAAATTAGGATTTACAATTCCTGTCCTGCCTACCTCACAAGACTGTTGGGAGAATCAAAGGATATAATGGATATGAAAGAGCTTTGAGAAATAAAATGTGCTGTACAAATATAGGATAGTATTAGGTGGATTTGTGGCTAAATTCTGGTAAGCCAGAGGAGGCTTCCCAGAGGAAATGAGCTTTGAGCTGTCTTAAAAGCCAGGGAGGATGAAGCAGGGTGAATGGAAGGCTTAGAGGCAGCTTCACTCAACCTGACTGCTGCCTGAAATCTTCCTTTGACTTTAAAGCTTTATCAAGTTCAAGTGCAAATTATTCTGGGAAAACATCACCTGATGATCCTCATCAGCTATTTACACCCCACTCTAAACAAGTTTATCAGATTCTTTCCTGAGAGCAAGAGTTGTTTGCAGAAGGAGTAGTGGAAGGGAGATAGGGAGTATTGTTAGGGGAAATTAGTGGCTAGAGTGGAATTCTCCTCTTCCTGAGTTCAAATCTCAACTCATTAGCTGTGTGATCCTGAGCAAGTCACTTAACCCTGTTTGCCTCAGTTTCCTCATCTGTAAAATGGGCTGGAGAAGGAAAAGGCAAACTCCTATATCTTTGCCAAAAAAAATCCCAAATGGGGTCACAAAGAGTCAGACACAACTGAATAACAAAAACATTAGGGAAAAGAGGTATTCCTCCTATGAGGAGAAAATCAAGAACATTTTTAATTTCCAGTTCTGGGTAGAGTCAGCTGTGATCCCAGGACTTTGGCCTCTGGTTTCTCCTCTTCTTCCCCTCCACCTTCAATCTCAATTCCCAAGTTTCACTTCCATTCGTAACACCCTCACCTTCTTCCTCTCCACTCTCGTATCCCCACCTCCACTAACCCGCTTTTTGCATGATCTGTAATCTAGGATGAAAAGCTCCCTTGCTCCTCCTACTGTCTGGAGGCTGAATATCTCCCACCCTCTCTCTCAGCCATCCCAGAAGAGGATTTAAGGATTTCTGCCCCCTCAGTCAGAAAACTGTTCCCCAGAGAACTGTGTCCAATCCAAAAGGGAGCTTAAGGCTCCGAGTCTTTAAATGGGAAATGATTGAGTCTTAATCTTACAGAGTAAAATTCAACTGCTTTCTATTAATAGTTGACAATCTCTTTGTACTCCCCAGCTCCCAGGGACTCTTCTCCTCTCCTGCTACTCTGCGTTGGTGACATGCACACCACTTTGAAGAGATGGCTTTCCCCTACCCTCCAGGCTTCTACTGAAGCCTCTCTCCCCTGAAATTAAAACACAAGGAACCTATTCCTTGGGTCAGTACTGGATGCCACTTTCTCCAGGACACAAGATTAAAAACGGGGGTGGAATAGACTAAAATTATTTGGGAGTTCCACTAGTTCTACCTCCTAGCCCCACCCCATGATGACATCACAGAGGAATTTACTAATCTTCCAAAACTCCACCTCCTAAGCATTTTGTGACTACCTTCTCTCTGGAGTCAGTCTCTAAGGAAGCCTCTTCCTTATACCTTGTCTACCTTAGCCTGGATTTCCCAACATGCCCTTCTTCTTCCATGTTCTTTTTAAATGACTTTTTTTTCTTTTTATCGTTAATTTATCATCAACAAATATGGACATTTCTAGAAAGAGAGAATGTGTGTGTGTGTGTGTGTGGATGTAGATGTGTATGTATAAGAAACTGAACTTCTGGTTAAATCACAGTTAACAAATATTAATTCTGCTGTACACATGACATTTTTTTCTTTCCTTATTTTTTAAGTTTATCATATTTTTCTTTTCTTATTGTGTATTTAAGTTTTAGTATTTGTCTAAAATAAAAAAGATTTTTTAAAAAGACAAATATTAAGTACTTACTATATGCCTGTAACCACACTAAATAAGAGTTGGAAATAAAAAGCAAAAAAAACCATGCTCTTCCCCCATTCTAGTGGGGGAAAATCACAAAGATAGCTATCGACATACAAGATGTATGTAATGTAAATGAAAGGTCGTCTGGGAGGGAAGGTGCTGGCAGAGGCAGAGACTAGAAAAGGTCTCCTGCAGAAGGGGACATATAAGCTGAGTGTTAAAGAATGTCAGGGAAGCTGGGAATGGGAGACAGGACAGGCCGGCCCTATCCCAGGCCCTCTTCTCTCTCTACCCTCTCTCTCAATGACATCACCAGCTCTCATGGGTTTAATTATCATCTCTATGCAGGTGACTCCCAGATCTATTCCAGTCACAGAAACAGTCAATGCAAATTCATGGAGAAGGGATATGGCATGTCCTGTTTGAGGAGCTGCAAGTAGGCCAAAGTAGCTGGATTCTAGAAGCCATGGAGGAGAGTTAATTATAAGAAGACTGGAAAGGCTGGAAGGGAACTGGTTTTAAAGGGCTTTAAATGCCAACCAGGGTACTCTATATTTGATCCTGGAGGTGATAGGGAGTGGGGGTGGGGTGGGATGAGATAGGAAGAATAGACAAGGTGGGGGAAATGTGACAAGGTCAAACTTACATTTTAGGAAAAAGTATTTTAGCAACTGAGTGGAAATTGGATTAAGATGAATATAGATGAAGCAGGGAGCTCAGTCAGAAGGAAGGAGAAAGGGGGGCTGGGATAGAGTATCAGGCTTGGAGTCAGCAGGACCTGAGTTCAAATTTGGCTTTAGACACTCACTAGTTATATGACCTTGGGCAAGTCACATAACCCTGTTTGCCTCCAGAAAAAAAAAAAGACAAGGAGACAATAATAGACCATGATAATACAGGCATACCTCAGAGATAATGCAGGTTAAGTTCCAGACCTTCTCAATAAAGTGAGTCACACAATTTTTTTGGCTTTCCAGTGCATATAAAAGCTATGTTTATACTATACTGTAGTCTATTAAGTGTGCAATAGTATCATGTCTAAAAAAAAGTACATGCCTTAATTGAAAATACTTTATTGCAAAAAAGTGCTAACCGTTGTTTGAGCCTTCAATGAGTTATAATTTTTTTCTGGTAGAGGTTCTTGTTTTGATGTTGATGGCTGCTGACTGATGGGGGGGGGGCATTGCTGAAGATTGGAGTGACTGTGGCAATTTCTTAAAATAAGACAACAATTGATTGACTCTTCCTTATACTCGAACACTTACAGGCCGTTGTGGGGTTTTTAATTGGCCTCATTTCAATATCATTGGGTCTCAGGGAATAGGGAGGCTGAAAGAATGGAGAGAGATGGGGAACAGCCAGTTGGTGGAACAGTCAGAACATGTACAGCATTTATTGATTCGTGGCACCCCAAAACAGTTACAATAGTAACATCAAAGATCACTGATCACAGATCACCATAACAGATATAATAATAATGGAAAGGTTTGAAATATTGCAAGAATTACCAAAGTGACACAGAGACACAGGGTGAGCACAAGCTTTTAGAAAAATGGTACAGAAAGGGACAGCTAGGTGGAGCACCAGCCCTGGAGTCAGGAGGATCTGAGTTCAAATTTGGCCTCAGACGCTTAACACTTAGTAGCTATGGGACCTTGGGCAAGTCATTTAACTCCAATTATCCTGCCTTCCCCTTGTAAAAAAAAGAAAAAAGAAAAAGAAAAATAGCGCAGAAACACTGCTGATGCAGTATTGGCACAATCTTTCAATTTGTAAAAAATGTGAAGCACAAGAAGGCAAAGCACAATAAAACAAGGTACACTTGCAATAATTTTGCAGGAAAACCTCACAGGTTTTATAATACAATTTCACACACATAGCCTCATTTGACTTTTCACAACAATTCTGTGAATTAGATATGACAAATATTATTATCCCCATTTTATAGATGGAGAAATTGTTCTCCATTTTACAGACAGAAAGAGAAATGACTTACCCAAGGTGAAAGACTTAATTAGTGGCAAATTAAGGGTCAGAACCCAATTCTCCTGACTCCTAGTCCTGCCTCTGAATCTTTTTGTACCTAGAATTTCAATCCTTTCCACTCACATACATCAATTTCCTTTAAAAAAACAAAAACAAAAACAAAACCCTGAAGGGGCAGCAAGATGGCAGAGTGGAGAGAGCATCAATCCTGGAGTCAGGAGGACCTGAATTCAAATCCAGCCTCAGACACTTACTAGCTGTGTGACTCTGGGCAAATCACTTAACCCTAATTGTCTAAAAAAAAAAACAACACCTTTTTTTCCCAACCCCTTTCTCACAACCATCACTCACACTTATAAGAATAGGTTGGCAGAGGCAACTGGTCATAACCTACAAAGCCCCTCCTTTACAGCAGCCATTAACCCCAAACCTTCACTAAACCCTTCTATCCCCTCAAGATACTATATCATACTTTTCCTTTCTTTTTCCACCAACTCCTAGAAAATTCTGTCTACCTTTTTATGCCTCTCTATTTCCTTTCCCCTCTCCTACTCCTCAACCCCTGGCAATTCAAGCCTGAACTCAACTGAAATTGCTTTGCCCAAAATTATCAATGAGCTCCAAATAGCTAAAGCTGATGGGTTTTTTCTGAGTCTTTGTTCTTTTTCTTTTTTGCTTTTTGGAAGGGGAAGGTAGGGCAGTTGGGATTAAGTGACTTACCCAAGGTCACACAGCTCATTTTGTGTATGTGTGTATGTGTTAAATGTCTGAGGCCAGATTTGAACTCAAGTCCTTCTGACTCCAGGGCTGTGTTCTATTCACTGCGCCACCTAGCCAGCCCTCCTTATTCTTCTTGATGGGCTGCTAGGGTGGTGCAGTGGATAGAGTGCCAGGCCTGGAGTCAGGAAGACTCATCTTTATGAGTTCATATCCAGCCTCAGACACAAACGAGTTATGTAACCTGGGGCAAGTCACTTCACCCTGTTGGCCTCAATTCTCTCATCTATAAAACGAGCTAGAGAAGGAAATGGCAAACTGGTATCTGCCAAGAAAAATCCCAAATAGAGTCACAAAGACTGAAAAGCTAATGAAGAACACTCTTCTTGACTCCTCTGCTGTGCCTAATACTGTTAATCACTCTCCCCTCTTCTACTTTCTAGGTTTTCACAATACTTGCTCTCCTGGTTCTTCTACCTGTTTTGTCGTATTCTTCTGTTTTCTTTGCTGGCTCATCAGGCCTATCGACAAACCCCCAATCCCAGGCTCTGTCCCAGGCCCTCTTCTCTCTCTACCCTCTCTTTTCAATGACATCAAGACCTATATGGGTTTAATTATAGTCTCCATACAGGTGACTCCCAGAACTATATATCCTGCCCTAGTCTCAATAAGCTCCAGTCCCACATTCTATTGAACATTTGAAACTAGTTGTCCCAAAGACATCTCCAACTCAAAATGTCCAAAACTAAACTCATTATTCACTCCCTTCAAAAAACCCTCTCTTCTTTCAAACCTTACTATTTCTACCATAGAGTAAATACTGCCATAATTTCAGTATCTTGATGTATATAACCTTTGTCATCCTCAACTCCTCTTTCCCTAACCCCATCTGTCTGTCCAAATCAGTTGCCTAACATAACTATTTCTATCTCCACAACATCTCTTCTAGCTGAATCTCCTCTCTATTCCTATAGCCACATCCTTCCTCTAGACCAGCGGTTCTCAACCTGTGGATCACAACCCCTTTGGGGGTCGAATGACCCTTTCACAGGGGTCGCCTAAGACCATTGGAAAACACATATTTCTCATGGTCTTAGGAACCAAGACACCGCTCCTCTATCTGTCTCCAGGCAGGTCCACCCACATGCAGATATGCCCACATACAAGTATTAAAGGGTCGTGGCATGGCATTAGCAAGGTTGAGAACCACTGCTCTAGACCCTCACTAGAGCAATAGGGTCTTAACTGACCATTGGCATAATCAACCCTTGGACTCAAGCCTCTTCCCATTCCAATCCATCCACCATCCAGCTGCCAAAGTGATAAAATATAAACTCAGTTTGGCTTTCAAAGCTCTTTGCAACTTGGTTCAAACCTATCTTTGTAAATTATTATAAATTACTCATTATTAATTACTCCCCTCCCTTAATTTAACAGTCTAAACAAATTGGGTTTCTCTCTGTCCCTCAAACAAGGACATTCCATTTACTGTCCCACAAGTCATCCTTTATGCTGGTAACATTGCACTTCCTCCCTCAAATCAAAGTCAACTGCAAGTCATGTCGTCATTTCCCTGATGTCATGGTTCTCTTCAAAAAGGAAGGACAAACACATCCCTTGACTCACTTCTTAAAGTGAATGGATGTTACTTCACTCAAAATGAGAACCTGGAAAGGCCTTAGCCTAAAAGGGCCCAGGTCTCCCATTACATCCTAGGCCATCTCCAGTCATCCTGATGAATATCTGGCCACTAGACCCAGATGACTCTAGAAGAGAAAGTGAGCCCTCACTCACTCAAATCAAAGTCCACTGCAAGTCATTTCCCTGATGCCATGGACCTCTTAGAGAAGGACAAACACAACCCTCATGCCTAGAATGCACTCCTTCCTCACACCTACCTTATAGAAGCCCTTATTTCCTCTAGTACTCAGCCTAAACACTACCTTCTATAAGACCTTCCTGATTCACCCAACTGGTAGTGCCCTCCCTTCCAAACTCCCTTGTATTTTTTCCACATCTACTTCTATATTCAGCAGGGAGCTAAGTGGCATAGTGAGTAGCCAGCTTCACCTGGAGTCAAAAAGACCTGAGTTCAAATCTTGCCTCAGACAACCTTGCTATGTGACCTTGGGCAAGTCACTTAACTTTTGTTTGCTTCTGTTTCCTCAACTGTAAAATGGAGAAAAATAATTGTAGTGCCAACCTCCCAGGGTGGTTGTGAGGATCAAATAAAACAATTTGTAAAGTGTTCTGCATGGTTCCTGGTATATAGTACTACTAGATCCTAATTATTGTTAGTATTATCATTATTAGTGTGAATCTGTTGTCTCTCCTGATAAGCAGGTAGAAAAGAGTGCAAGCATTTATTAAGCAGTTTACTATGCCCCAGACACTGGCAGAATATAAACTCCCTCAGGGCAGAGAACTCAATCGTTTTTGCCCTTGTACCCCCACAGTCTAGCAAAGTGTCTGGTTCGTACTAGAAGCTTAAGAAATGTGTGTTAATTGATCACTTGATTGACTGAACCAACCTAAACTCCTAGAAGGAGCTCCACCAGGGTAATCATTTACTTGTGACACCCTGAGCCCACTCTACCTGGGGCTAAGCATTTATTTTAATTAGATATTGGGGATTCTTTAGAGATAAAAAAAAATGAGAAGAAATGTGATATGGTAGAATGAATGACTTAAAGTCAAAACGCTTAGGTTCACATCCCAGCTCTGAAACTTTCTAGCTGGGTTGCTTCCCCTAGCTGAGGCTCAGTTTCCCCATCTATGAAAATGGTCATAATACTTATACCACCTACCTCATGGTATAGCTGTGGGGGAAGAGCTTTGTAAACCAAGGTCAAATAAAAGTGACACAGAACAAAGAAAGATGATAGAATACTACTAGTCAATACCTATATAGTGTTTTTGGAGGGGGAGGGGGAGGCAATTGGGGTTAAGTGACTTACTCAAGATCACACAGTAAGTGTCAAGTGTCTGAGGCTAGATTTGAACTCAGGTCCTCTGGACTCCAGAGTCAGGGCTCTATTCACTGTGCCACCTCGCTGCCCCTCTATATAGTGTTTTAAAGTTTTAGAAAGTACTTTACATACATTAATCATTTTAGTCCCACAAAAACCTATTGTGGGGTAGGTATAACAATATTATTATACCCATTTTACAGATGAGAAAGCTGAGACTGAGAGAGGTTAAGGTGCCCAGGTCCACACAGCTAGTGTCACAGGTAAGATTTGAACCCACCTTCTTGACACTGAATTTAGTACTTATTTTAGTAGGACATCTCATGCCTCAGAACTTATTCAGAATTTAGATTCCAAGCAAGTCTACTGTGAAGAAATGGAAAGTACTGAGTTTGAGATTGGAGGTTCTGGGTTTGAATCCTGACTCTGCTACTTATTGTGTTGTTGCTGTTCAGTCATTTTCAGTCATGTCTGACTCTTCATCACCCCATCTGGGTTTGGTTTTTTTTGGAAAAGATACTGGAGTCATTTACCATTTCCTTCTCCAGCTCATTTTACAGATGAGGAAACTGAGGTAAACAGGGAGTGACTAGTGCAGAGTCACCTAGCTAGTAAGTGTCTGAGGCTAGATTTGAGCTCTGGGATATGAGCCTTCCTGACTCCAGTCCCTGTATTCTATCCACTGTGCCACCTACCTGCCCATTACCTGTGTGACCCTGTGCAAATCATTTAACCTTTCTGGCCCCTAGTTTCTTCTAAATCTATGATTCTATGAAATTTCTACCATCCTAGACCCTATCATAATGAGTCTTCTGTCTTTCTATATTAAAAACCTATCCTCAAGGTTGCTCTCTTCCTTTCTCTTCCCACCCAGGAATTACAATTTCCCCTTCCTTTTATCTTTCCTGAATAAGAGAACAGGATGTTAATGACCTCTTTCCTCATGGTGGAGAATCCCGCCTCAATGGCCTCCCACCCATCCTGGTCCAGGCTGTAACCTAAATATGGTCACAACACTATAAACAATGAGTGGAACTCCCATTCTCTGCATAACCTGGGCAGGGAACCAGGCTCCATTTATTACTCATTTGGAGGTTTAGTATCTCAACGTCTTGATGATGTCAGTGATCAGTAATTGGTAGTATTTCCCTATGCATTGACACTTATATTCTCAACCTAAAAAACTGTCTATTTGGCTGTCAATCAACAAACCCTGAGTTGGCCATTTGTGCTAGATACTGAAGTATAAATGTAATGAATGAAACAATTAATGAAAAGCATCTTACATTTTAAGAGGGAGGATAGCAAGGGCATATGTAAGTACATAGAGAAGAGATGCAAAAATAGTTAAACATAAGGTAGTTTGGAAGGGGAGGCAGCTAGACAGTTCAGTGGAAAGAGATCTGGGTCTGGTGATAGCAAGAGCTGAGTTTATAACCGGCATTAAATATTCAGTAGCTGTGTGACCCTGGGCAAGCCCCACTGTTTGCCTAATATGCTGGTGAAAAAGATGGCAAAACCACTCCAGCATCTTTGCCAAGAAAGCCCCACATGGGGTCACAAAGAGTCAGATACAACTGAACTATGAACAATAGAACAATTGAACAACAACAGATTGGAAAGGTGGGTACCACCAGATGGGGGAATCAGGAAGGGCGTCATGTAGAAGGTGATATTTGAACTGCATCTTGAAGGATTAGAGTTTTCTACTAGGGAGTAAAGGAATACATTCTAGGCATGGGAAACCACCAGGAAAAAAGGCACAGTGACAGGAGGTGGAGAATCATGTGGAAAGAACAGAAAGAAGGCTAATTTGGCTTGATGGAAGAATACATCAGGGGGAGTAATGTTTAATGAGGCTGGAAAGATAGGCTGGGGCCAGGTTGCGAAGGGCTTTAAAAGTTAAACACAGTTTATATTTTATCCTAGAGGCAACTGGGAACTGCTGGAGTTGATTGAGTAGGGGAATCATAAAGTCAGATCTCCATTGAAGGAAAATTACTTTGACAGCAATGTATAGGATGGACTAGAATGGAGAGAGAGCTGAGTGGGGGAGACTAATTAGGGAGCTGTTGTAATACTCCAGATGAGAGGTGATGAGGGTCTGAATTGAGGCTGCAACTGTTTGAGTAGAGAAGGGTTAGTTAGGATTCAAGAGATGTTATGAAGGTAGAAATGGTAAGAATTGACAACTGATTGGACAGAGAGACTGAGGATCTGAGTATAACGCTGAGATTATGAATCTGGGAGGCTAGAAGGATGGCAATAACTTCAACAAAAATTGGGAAGTATTTTGGGAGGGGGAGAGGCAAGGAGGGGAAGTCCTAAATTCACTTTTGGACATGTTGAGTTTGAGATGTCTCTAAAGCATCTAGTCTGATGACTAATGTGGATATATGTTTTACATGATTGCACATTTATAGCCTTTATCAAATTGCTTACCTTGTTAGGGATGGGGAAGGGGAGGGGGGAGGGAGGGAGAGAGGAAGGGAGAAAATTTGGAACTTAAAATTTTATATAAGAAAATGAATCTTAAGACAAGACAAAAAAGAACATCTAGGCAATTGGTGATGTTGGAATTAAGCTCAGGGAAGAGATTAGGGATAAATATAAACATACATACATAAATGTATAGAGACATAGACATGTATGTCTACATATTTGTATATCTATGAGTCATTTGCATAAATTAGATAGTTAAACCCATGAGAGCTCATGAAATTATCGAAAAATAGAGAGAGAGAAGAGGTCCTGAGACTGAAAAGAATATGATATGGATGATGAGACAGCCAAAAAAAAAATGGAGATGGAGCAGTGAAAGAAGTAGGAGGAGAACCAAGAGAGTATCATTATGAAAACCAAAAGAGGAGAAAGTATATAGGAAGAGAAGGTGGCCAACAGTGTCAAAGGCAGCAGATAGATGGGAACAAATGGACCAAGAGAAGACCACAATATTGGCAATTAAGAGATCACTGGTGACTTTGAAAAGAGTATTTTCAGTTGAGTGATGAAGTCAAAAGTCATTGTGACATTAACAGATTGGAGGGACCTTAAGAGGGTACCTGGTCCAATTTGTTCATTTTTTTCAGATGAAGAAATCAAGGACCAGAAAGGACAGGTGGCTCACTTAGGTCACTCAGAGATATATAGGCTATAACTTTGGCAGAGATAGGATTCAAATTCAGGTCCTCTGACTCCAAATATAGAACTCTTTCCTCATTAGAGTCACCATTGTCTTCATAAAAAGAGTTCTTGACCATTCCCCAATTGATAAATGGTCAAAGGATATGAATAGGCAGTTTTCAGATGAAGAAATCAAAGCCATACATAGTAACATGAAGAAATGTTGTAAATCACTTTTGATTAGAGAAATGCAAATTAAAACAACTGTGAGGTACCATCTCACACCTATCAGATTGGCTAACATGACAGAAAAGGAAAATGATATATTTTCAAAAAGATGTAGGAAAATTGGGACACTAATGCATTGTTGGTAGAGTTGTGAATTGATCTAAACATTCTGAAGAGCAATTTGAAACTATACCCAAAGGGCAATCAAACTGTACATATACTTTAATCTAGCAATACCACTACTAGGTCTAAATCCCAAAAAGATCATAAAAAGGGGAAAAGAAGTTACACACCCAAAAATATTTATAGCAGCTCTTTTTTGTGGTGACAAAAAACTGGAAATTGAAGAGATGCCCATCAATTGAGGAATGACTAAGCAATCTGTGGTCTATGACTGTAATGGAATAATATTGTGCTATAAGAAATGATGAGCGGATGGATTTCATAAAAGCCCATAAAGAGTTACATGAACTGATACAAAGTGAAATGAGCAGAACCAGGAAAACATCGTAAACAGAACATTTTGGGATAATCGACTAAGAATGACTTAGCTTCTCTCAGCAAAACAATGATCCAAGACAATTCCAAAGAACTCATTATGGAAAATGTTATCCACATCCAAAGAAAGAACTAATGTAGTTTGAATGCAGATTGATGCATACCATTTTAAATTCCTTTATAATTTTTGTTTTAAAAATATAAAAAAATAATAATAAATTAATTTTTGTGGTTTTTTCCCCCCATTTTGGTCTATTTCTTCTTTTACAACATGACTAATATGGAAATATATTTTACATAATTGTGCACATACAACCTATATCAAATTGCTTATCATTTTAGGAAGAGCAAAGGAAGACAGGGAGAAAAATCTGACAATCAAAATTTTATTAAAATGAATGTTAAAATTATCTTTACATATAATTGGAAAAAATAAAATACTATAAAAAATTAAAATATTTGAATTTTTTAAGCAACTCTTCCCTCTGCCTGCCCCTCTAATTTAACAGGAAACATGATTTAGATATGTTTGTAGCCATGAATAAAAGTTATAGCTGTCAGCTAAATAAATAATTAGAAATAACAACAACAAACATAGTCTATTTAATTCTGTGCAAATTGAGGGATGTTCTTGGTTGAACTTGACTCAGGCCAGCCACCTGGTAGTTTGGTCCAATATTGGAACAAAATGAGACTTTTACAGATCACTCAAAAATGAACAAAAGACATTTACTTAGTCATAGCAGGAGAAGGATATTTAGTAAGGATAGTAGACATTGAGGACACCTCAAGTTGATTCAATTGAAGTAACTGCCTTCATCTGAGTTACCAGTCTTTATCCACCAGCCAAGTATCAGAGAACACGCCTGGAACTCCTCGTGACCATTTTGTACCTAGGCAATGAGAAAGAGCCATCAACAGCCTTTAGTCCAATGAAGCAACCAAGTCTTAAGAGTGGTTTTAATATCTTTTAAGGAAAAACAGGCCTAACTTGCTTGGGGGGTACAGGAGTATAGAGGAAGGTTAGGGTATTGCTCCTAGAGCAATGGATTAGCCAATTCATGTTCCCTAATATATTATTCTTCCTGTCCCTCACACACCCTTGTCTAGCTCAGAACTTTTGCACAGGCTATACCTGGATTTCACTGTCTCCTCACCTCCAATTCTTAGAATCTCTCATTTACTTCAAGGCTCAACTCAAGCTTCACTTTCAATGTGAAACCTTTCCCTATCCTCCCCCACCCAGCTGTTAGTGCCTTCTCTCTCCAAATTACACATATGTGTTATATATATGTGTATATATATATATATATGTATATATATATATACACACATATATATACATACACACATTATGCATATATATGCACAAGTATATGTATATACACATATACACATATATAGTACACACATATGCACATATTTTTATATGTACATATTGTCCTCACTGATGGGGTATAAGCTCTCTAAAGGCAAGGACTTCCTCATTTTTGTCTTTGTGTTGCTGTTGTTCAATCATTTCAGTCATGTCCAGCTCTTTGTGACCCCATTTGAGGTTTTCTTGGCAAAGACACTGGAGTGGTTTGCCATTTCCTTCTCCAGCTCATTTTGCAGATGAGGAAACTGAGGCAAATAAGGTTAAATGACTTGCCCAGAGTCACACAGCTAGTAAGTGTCTCAGGTCAGATTTCAGCTCAGGAAGATGAGGCTTCCTGACTCCAGGCCCAGCACTGTGTGCACTATGTAACCTAGCTGCCCCATTGGGAATAGATACAAGAACAAAGGCAACTAGCTAGCGTTTATATTTCACCTAGGGAAGCTAGGGAGCAAAGTGAATAGATTTCTGGCCCTGGAATCAGGAAGTCCTGAATTCAAATGTGGCCTCAGGCACTTACTAGTTGTGTGACTCTGGGCAAATCCCTTAACCCTGTTTGCCTCAGTTTCCTCATCTGTAAAATGGGCTAGAGAAGGAAATGGCAAGCCACTCTAGTGCCTCTGCCAAGAAAACCCCAAACAGGGTCACAAAAAGTCAGATACAACAACAACAAAATCTGTCCCCAATGCCTGTGCCTGACACATAGTAGGTGCTCAACAAAGTGTGACCGATCAGATTGACAAATGACTCTGTATTGTGATTTTGCTTACATTCTGATATTTGGGAATTCTGCTGGGAGTAGAATTTTGCAAGAAAAAGAAACATAAAGCAAAAACAAGTTGTGCCCCATTATGATGAAATCCAAGAGGAGGGGTGCTCTAGTTCTTTCACGGTAATGAATCCTGAAGGAGGTGGGGAAACCCCCAGGGTCTCTGGCGAATGTCTCAGTTTGGTTTTTGTCCTATGATAATAATCCATTTTCTTTGATTTACTCTGCGTAAATGGCAATGCTCTGGCCAAGCTGTGAGCAGGGGGGATAAAGGAAAAGGACCTCATAAAAGCTTTGAGAGATTTATAAATAGAGTTAAAATGACAGGATTGTTTTCCCACAGTTTGGTTCCGTAAATTTAGGTGGGGGTAGCGGGAAGGAGATTTGCTCTAGGCATGAAAATCACTAGTCATGCCTCAGTCACCACCTGCGTTACATATCCCTCTGCAGCCTGGATGATGACTGTTAAGTCATATGCCTGCTCCTTCCCCTCCCTCCTCAGCTTTCTCCTCCAGGCCCTAACAACAACCACCATCAAAGACAGACTGTAAGGATGCCTGTCTTGGGCTCTGACCCTGAGAGATCCCAGCCTATCTCAGGCAATTATCTAATCCACAGCAGAAACAAGAGCCAGGCCCGGAGGGGTCCTGGGGCAGCTGAGCCCTTGATAGATGTGATGGAGGGATCACAGGATTGTAGATTTAGAGATGGTAGGGACCTCGGATGTTATCTCTTCCAACCTCCTTATTTAACAGATGAGGAAACTGAAACCCAGAGATGTTAAATGACTTATCTCATAGGATCATAGATGTAGATAGAGCTGGAAATGACCTCAGAGGCCAGCTAATCCAACCCTCTTTCATTTTTTTTCTTTTTGGAGGGGGGAGGGCAGGGCAATTGGGGTTAAGTGACTTGCCGGAGGTCACAGGGCTAGCAAACGTAAAGTGTCTGAGGCCAAATTTGAACCCACATCCTCCTGACTCCAGGGCCAGTGCTCTATTCACTGTGTCACCTAGCCACCTTGTGAATCCTCTCATTTTTGTAGATGAAGGAACTGAGGCCTAAGGAGGTTAAATGACTTGCCCAAAGTTCCACAGATAAGTATCAGAGGTAGGATTTGAACTCAGGTCTTTTGTTTCCAGAGTCAACATTCTTTCCCTTCCTCTTTGGAGAGATGTCCCATTGAGAGATTTCCACCAAACATGGAGACCTCCTCCCATCAAGGACCCTCTCCTATTGAGGGAACTACCTTTGCATAGGGGATTTGGGAATACAGCAGTTTGAAAGACAGAAGGCTAATAGATATATTCTAGAAGAGATGAGATTGGCTCCTGGTGCCTGGAATTGTGAGAAGTTAGAGGCAAATCAGGGGATACTAGGTGACAGGTTTTCCCCTGACTTTCTGGGAAAGGAAAGCAAGAGGCTAAGATGGTAAATAGATAGGTTGGAAAAGGAGTGGGGGAAAAACTGCTTAATTTCATCAAAGGGTAAATTCACAAGGAAAGAGAGGGTCCTCTCTGCTGACCTCATTAGATTATGGCCTTTAGGCCTGGACAGGACTTTAAATTAAGGGTTCAAAACATGTTTGGTGTCATAGACTCCATTGGCAGTCTGGTGAAGCTGATGAACCCCTTCTTGGAATGTTTTTAAATACATGACATGAAATATATAGTAACACAAAAGGAACAAATAGTATTGAATGAAAGATGTAATTTTCCCCCTGAAATCTATCCATGGACCTTTTGGGGTAGGAGTCTAGGGACCTGCTAAGTAAGACCTGCTGACTTAGATGGACCAGAGAAGCATTATGGAATAGTACAAAGAACACTGAATTTGGAGTCAGGACAGCTTGCTTTTAAATCCCACTTATGATGTTTACTAGCAATGTGACCTTGGGCAAATCACTTGACCTGAGACTTCTAAGTCTAAAATGACTTCTAAGGTCCCTTCCATCACCAATAACAGTAGTTTCTAGTAACAACATTTACGTCTCAGGTCTCTATTCTGGGTGTGGGACCAGGAAAGCCATTCTTCATTCCCCTGCTGACTATGCTTCTGACTGTCCAACTTAGCCTGGGGCATGTTCTCTCTTTAACCCTCTTTTCAGATCCTTTTTATGTTTGATCTTTCTTCCCTTAGAATACAAGCTCCTTGAGGACAGGGACTATCTTTATTTTTGTTTGTCTCCAACATAGGAAACCCTTAATAAATATATGTTGCCCACCCCTCTCCCATCTCCCTCACAGCAGGCCTTGGAGATTCTGTCCCTCATTTCTATCCCTCAAAAGAGGGAATGGCAGTGGTTTGAGACCTTGACCATAATTGCCCTTATCCTGGCCTCTTGAAAGTTGTATGGGAGGGGCAGCTAGGTGGCAGACTGGATAGAGTGCCAGATCTGGATTCAGGAGGACTTGAGTTCAAACGTGACCTCAGACATTTACTAGATGAATGATCCTGTGTAAGTCATTTAAGAAAGAAAGAAAGGAAGGAAGGAAGGAAGGAAAGAAGGAAGGAAGGAAGGAAGGAAGGAGGGAGGGAGGGAGGAAGGAAAGAAGAATGTATATGGGGAGGGTGTGTCATATTCTACTTTGTAAACCTCCAAGTGTCAGATTTATGTGTATAATAGGGTTGGGAGTGATATGGGAATGAAGATAGAGATGCAGTGAGTAATGAGGGTTGCATAGTTACAACTATATGGTCAAAAATTAATCTTGTCCTTGGGGAGAGGTGGAGAAGAACAGGGCGGCGAGGCCAGGGAGGCCCTGGGATAGTGTGGGAGTAGACTGAGATTCCCTGAGAACATCTACTCAGCTGTATTGTTTCTGGGAGCAGATGAGTACTGAGTCCAAGAGATCTGAACCTTCCCTGAGGGAGGAGGAGGACTGGAGGGAACAAAAGTGAAGATCTGGAAAGTGAGCAAAGCTAACACAGATGGGGAGGGTGAAGGAAGCAGGGGAACCAAGACAGGATGCCAGGGAGGGGGAGGGGACAAGGAGCTTTACCCGAGTTCTGTTGCCAAGACTCACCCCTCCCAGCTCTCTAAGGCAGCATTACTTCAGCCCCATTACGTCTCTAACTGGAGACAAATACAGTACCATTAATTTAATTTTATTTGCATTTCAGAGTCATTTCAAAGGAATAAATTGAGGAAAAGTTGATTGAGAGTGTCCTGGAGGATGGGCCCTGAGCTCCCTCAACCTGTGAGGGCTTTTATGAATTATGGCAGCAGTTACCTGACAAAGGACACCTTTGGGCACTGACCTCCACAGAATGCTTGAAAGCTAACAGTTGTTGGTTTGGGGTGCCAGAAGGAGAGCAGGGTTTAGTTAGGTGCATGATACAAATGCTTTATTTGATCAGGCAAGAGCCTTTCTCCCACATTCCAATTTCTAATGCAATTCTCCCAGCACATTTCTAATAATAGATCATAGGACCATAGATCTAGGGCTAGAAGAGACGTCAGAGACTACCTTGTCCATAGGTTCCCAAACTTATTTGACCTACTGCCCTCTTTAAAAAAAATTAGTGCCTCCTTGGAAATCTACTTTCTTTAACCCTTTGATGCTATTTTTTTTTAAATTTGCATCATTTCAAACTACTTCCTCCCCACCTAGATTGTTCCAGTGCTCCCTAGCAGGCAGTATCCCCCACTTTGGGAACCTATGGATTTTTCTAATCTAATTCCCTTTTTTACAGGTAAGGAAACTGAGGCTGAGGGAGATTAAGTTCACACAGGCAGTAGGTGCCAGAGGGAGATTTGAACCCAGCTCCTCTAATGCTCAAGTCAAAGCTCTTAGCTGCCCTCTCCCATGATAATAACAATAGTAGTAGGGGGTCTTTGCTCATCGTCTTGACCTGTGTCTTGCCCCTGGACTCCCATGACTCTGGAGGAGAGAGTAGGTCTGATGACCTTGCACAGCTCTGCCTCACTTAAATCCAACTCCCTTGCAAGTCAAGACATCACCCTCCTGATGTCACTGGTCCTCTTCGAGACTGCAGGATGAACAGCAATAACTAACACACACAGAGTATTGACTTTGTGTCACGCACGGTGCTAAGGGCTTTACAATTAATTTCTCGTTTGATCTTCACAACAATCCTGGGAGGTAGGTGCTATTATTGTCCTCATCTTACAGTTGAGGAAACTGAGGCAAGCAGAGGTTATGTGACTTACCCAGGGTCACTAAGTAAGTATCTGAGGCTGGGTAATGATAACGATAATAATGTAATAACATTTATACAACAAAATCGTAACATTTATGTAGCACTTATTATGTTCCAGCCACTGCACTACGTGCTTTGCAATTATTATCTCATCTGATCCTCACAACAACCCTGGGAGAGAGGTGCTGTTATTATCCCCATTTTACAGATGAAGAAATTGAGGCCAACTCCAGGCCCAGCACTCTATCCACTGCGCCACCTAGCTGCTTCCTGATTAACTCCACCTAATTACTACCAATTCTCAAATCCTCCTGCACTTACACAATATTGGGACTGGAAGGAACCTCAGAGTAGTAACAGCCAACATTTGTGTAAGGCTATAATGTGTGCAAAATGCTGTGTATGGAGACATTATTTCATTTGAACCTCAGAACAGACTCTGTGAGGAAGTACATTAAGAATCAATATCCTCCTTGAGTTCAAGTCTGGCCTCAGACGCTTGACACACTTACTAGCCGTGTGACTTTGGGCAAGTCACTTAACCCTAATTGCAATCCAAAAATAAAAAAAAAAAAGAATATCCTCATTTTAGGGCAGGTAGGTGACACAATGGATAGAGTGCAGGGCCTGAAGTCAGGAAGATCTGAGTTCAAATCTGACCTCAGACATTTACTAGCTGTGTGACCGTGGGCAAGTCACTTAATCCTGTTTGCCTCTGTTTCTTCATCTGGAAAGTCAGCTGGAGAAGGAAATGGTAAACCATTCCAGTATCTTTGCCAAGAAAACCCCAAGTTGGATCACAAAGTCATACGGAAACA
The DNA here is from genome assembly GCA_028627135.1 of Pseudochirops cupreus. Taxonomy (NCBI): domain Eukaryota; kingdom Metazoa; phylum Chordata; class Mammalia; order Diprotodontia; family Pseudocheiridae; genus Pseudochirops; species Pseudochirops cupreus. Next base: position 199,766,008 of record CM053584.1, read on the forward strand.
AAAAGAATAACAACAACAAACATCCTTGTTTTCCAGATGAGATAATTCAGGATCAGAGAGATTAGGTGACGTCCTCATAGTCACATAGCTATGGAGTTTTAGAGTTAAGTCTCAAGCCTGGGTCTTTTCTGTCTCCAAGGGCAGTCCTCTTTCCACTACTCTGTGGGACTTGTACGTTTCAAAGAAATATATGAAGAGCTGCATTGAGTGCCAAGGGTTGGCAATTGGTAACTTGCCAGCTGCATGCACATTATGAAACTCTTTTAGCCAAAATAAATGAATGAGTCTGCATCCGCGTATCAATTTGTTGTATTACCTTTCAAACAATGAATGGCTGCTCATTTACCATATAACACTTCTTTTTGGCACAGGTTGCCTTCTTTAAGCATTGAGAGAGAGAATTACCACGTTAATTATTCAGCACAAAGGTTTTATTAGCTGAGCGCAATGTTAGAAGCAGCTAGGTGACTGGAGTGGATGGAGCACTGGACTTGGAGGCAGGAAGATCTGAATTTGAATGCTGCCGAAAATGAAAACTCTTGCCAGCTGGGTGGTAAGCTACTTAACTTCTGCCGGCCTCATCTGTAAAATGAGGGGGTTGGATTCAATGGTGTCTAACGCCTCTTCCAGCCAGCAGCTTTCTGTAGCTGGCTCATGCTGGCTCCCTGAACTAACAAGCATTTTCACCTATGAAATCTGCAAATGCTACAGATCAGGGTTTGATTTATTATTCTGTTGGTTGTCTAGACTTAAGAAAGCCATGAAGAAAATGTTAATAATGTAGATTACACTTTTTTAAAGGTTTAATTTAGTATTTTATTTTCCCTCAGTTACATGTAAAAACAATTTTTAACATTCATTTTTAAAAGTTTGAGCTCCAAATTCTGTCCCTTTCACCCTCTCTCCTCACCCCCTCCCATTGGGAAGGCAAACAATTCCATATGGGTTATACATGTGTAGTCATGTAAAACATAGTCATAATAGTCATGTTGTGAAAAAACATAGACAAGAGAAAAAAACTCAAGAAAAATGAAGTTTAAAAAAGTATGCTTTTTTAATCTGCATTCAGATTATAAGTGTTCTTTCTCTGGGGATGGATAGCATTTTTCATTCTAAGTCCTTCAGAGTAGCCCTGGATCATAGTATTGCTGAGAATAGCTAAGTCATTCACAGGTTTTCATCTTACAAATTGCTGTTACTTTGTTTTTTTTTTTTGTTTGTTTGTTTTTTTTTATTCTTATAAACAATTGTTTTTTTTTTATTTTTTTTTATTTTTTTTTTATATGAGATTCTTTATTAAATTTTTTGAGTTACATATTTTCTCCCCGTCTTTCCCCCGCCCACCACCCCAAAA
>CM053584.1:199767861-199808183 GCA_028627135.1 Pseudochirops cupreus
CACAGCTATAAGACAACTCTACAAGTCTCAGGATGGAGGGAGATATCTACATTCAGAGAAAGATCTAGAAAGACCACAGTTTAAATGGAGACTGAAGCAGTACATGCTCTCGTTCTTTTTCATGTTTGGTTTTCTTTCTTTTTTCCCATTGTTCACTCCATCAGTTACAACCCTTTTATACAACCAGACCAATGTCCAATGTGAAAGTATTTGCAGATTCTATACTTGATTGCATGCTGCCATGGGTGGGGGGGGGGGAGAGGGAGGGGAGAAAATTTGAAACTCAAGGGATTCTGGAACTGAATCTTGTAAACTAAAAGTAAATAAACAAATCAATTTTTAAAAAAAGAGGAGCATTGGAATCCTTTGGTTCATAGGAAGATGAGCATGACCAACATCCTTTGTATACGATGCAAAGGGAACTGACCCCAGAATTCTTCTCCCTTCTTCCTGGGTTGCCCTGTTCTTTCCCTTTTCTGATTTTTTTTTTTTTTGCTTTTTGGAGGACAATTGGGGTTAAGTGACTTGCCCAAAGTCACACAGCTAGTAAGTGTGTCAAGTGTCTGAGGTCGGATTTGAACTCAGGTCCTCCTGACTCCTGGGCCTGTGCTCTATTCACTGTGCCACCTAGCCGCCCCTTTCTGATTAATTCTTAAGGGACATAGGAGAGGGGAAGGGAGAGAATTACTCCAGTTGCTGCCTTCTTCCTTTCCCTCTTGTTCTAGAAGAAACCTTCTGCAAGAACCAAAGGAAGTGACCAAACAACCAGACTTCATGTCACTCAACTTTGGAGCTAGGAGGAACCTTGGAGTTCATCCAGTATAGTCGCTTCATTTTACAAGCAAGAAAAGGGAAGGGAGTTTTTCATGATCAAATAGAGAAGCAGAGCTAGGTCTTCTAAATCCCAGTCCAATGAACTATTCTTTTTACAATATGCCTTACCCATTCAGCAAATACTTGCTGGTAGAACAGGTGGACCTTTTCCAATTGAAGTAAATTGAATTTTCCTGTTCGGAACAAAATGCTGTTCTCCCAATACATATCATTAGGTACCTAGTCTGAACAGAGTTTAAATAAGACAGGATCTCTGGACTCAAGAAATTGTAAATCTATTGGGGGAGAAGACACAAAAACAGATAATTAGAACATAAAATATTATGTGTTAAGTATCTTAGAGAGGTACCATAAAGGAGCCTGCCTGATGGGGGAAAATTATGATTGGAAGATTCCTCAGCCTATTCAAGGGAATTTGCTCAGCTCTGTCCTTGAACCATATTTTCTAAACAAGCACCAAGCTAAGTAATAACCGTTGCCCTCTCTGGGAAGGTCTCTACTACCTGAGTAGGTAGCATTGATCTCATATCTTTTTTCCCCTGAGAACCCAAGTGTCATAGATAATTTTCTCTTTTTGACGCTGACTCCCTTTCCCCCTTAGAGGCCCAGGGCTTATAGAGCTTATAACAAGGGGTCCTCTATTTTCCAGGCTATGCCAGGGTCAAAGAAGGAAAGGGTTAGGTATGGGGAAAAGCAAGCAATAGAGATGTGAGTATGGTTAAAGGCTTGGTTAACGACCATGACTGTGGTGGAGCTGGCATTAGATTTGGCATTAAGGTGAATACTTGCATCATTTAATGAGTACCGCTATGCACAGTCAATCAATAGACATTTATTAAGTGCTTATTGTGTGCCAGACACTATGTTGAGAAAAGGCAAAAATAGGGTCCTTGCTCTCAGGGACCTCATATTTTAGCACAGGCAACAACATGCAAAGAGCTCATATATATAAAAGATATATACATTGGGAATAGAAGGTAATTTCAAAGGAAAGAGACTGAGGGAGGTGGAAGACTGGGAAAAGCCTCCTGCAAAAGGTGAGATTTGGGTAAGCCAGGGGAGCCAGGAGGCAGAAAGGAGGAGGGAGAACATTCCAGGCATGAGGCATAGCCAGTTTAAAGGCAAGGATGTGGATGGAGTGTCCTGGCTGAGGAATTGCAAGGCCAGAGAATCTGTTGTAGATCAGTGGTATCAAACACAAACAGAAACTGGGCTTACTAATGCAAGGGGGCATGGGTCCCATGTTTGACAGCTCTGTTGTAGAGCGAGTGAAGGGGAAAAAGACTAGAGGTGAAAATTGGCCAGATTGTGAAGGTCTTTGGAAAAAGCAAAGTATAAGGAAAAAATTAGGGTCAGGATTAGGTCGGGTAGGTCATGGCTAAGATTAAGTTTTTATAATATAAACTGGTTGTTTAACCCTTGGCAAGTCTTTTAATCTCTGTCAGCCTCAGTTTCCTCATTTGTGAAATGGGGATGATAATAGCATGTTACTTAGGATCAGGGGCAGCTTGCTGGATAAAGTGCCAGCCAGGCCTGGAGTCAGGAAGACTCATCTTATTGAGTTCAAGTCTGGCCTCAGATACTTACTAGCTGTGTGAGCCTGGGCAAGTCACTTAACCCTATTTGCCTCAGTTTCCTCATCTGTAAAATGAGCTGGAGAAGGAAATGGCAAACCCCTCCAGTATCTCTGCCAAGAAAACCCCAAATGGGGCCACAAAGAATTGGACACAACTGAAAACCAACTAAACAAGAGCAGCATTTAGGATCAAATGAGAATATCTATAATGCATTTTGCAAGCCTTAAAGTGCTATATAAATGTAGTAGTAAAAATAATAGATAAATATACACATATAAATGTGTATATATGCATCTATTGTATATCTATGTGTATGTATGGAGATATACACAATCATATGGATGGATTCAGAATTGAGTGGATGACCAGACTCCAAGAGTAGAAGATAATGGTTCAGTTTCAATAAGGCAGGAGATGCTCAGTGAATTGTCCCAGTGATCTGAGCAGCTGAGTGATGTGGCAGATAGAAAGCTACTCCTGGAGTTAGGAGAGCTGAGTTCAAATCCAGTTCCAGGGGCAGCTAGGTGGTACAGTGGTTAGAGCACTGGGCCTGGACTCAGGAGCACCTGAATTCAAATCCGTCCTTCGACATTTACTAGTTCTGTGACTCTGGGCAAGACACTTAGCCCTGATTGTCTAAAACAAGCAAACAAAAAAAATTTAGCCTCAGACTTTTATTAGTTGTGTGACCCTGGAAAAGTCACTTAACCTTAGTTTCCCCCTGTAAAATGAAGATAAAAACAGCCTCTACCACTCAAGGATGTTGTGAAGTTCAAATGAGATATTTATAAAGAGCTTAGCATAGTGCCTGACACAATAATTTCTTTTTTTTATATTGACTTTCTTATATAGTCTTATATTATGAATTTATTTTTTTCCCTTTTTTTTATTGAATCATTGACTTGTTTATTTACTTTTAGTTTACAAGATTCAGTTCCGCAATCCCTTGAGTTTCAATTTTTCTCCTCTTCCTCTCCTCCCCTCCCGCAAGTTATGCTCCCCCCCCCCCATGGCGGCATGCAATCAAGTATAGGTTCTGCAAATACTTTCATGTTGTACAATAGTCTGGTTGTATAGAAGGGTTGTAACCAATGGAGAGAACAGACCAATAATTTCTAAACAAATACTAGCCTTTATTTTTGTCTATGTTTGGCCATGTGCAATACCATGGTATATTCGTTAAATTTGCAGATGCCTAAGCTGGGATGACAATCAGGATCCAAAAGTATGTTGATAGATTTAGAAGATTGGGGTGAATTTTTTGAATACTTAATTTTTTCCCCAATTACATGTACAAACAATTTTTAACATTCATTTTTAAAATTTTTGAATTCCAAATTCTCTTTCCCTCCCTGAGATGGTAAGCAATTTTATATAAGTTATACTTGTGCAATCATGTGAAACATATTTGCATAATAGTCATGTTGTAAAAGAAATCACAGGCAAAAAAAAAGTCACCAAAAAAAAAGTGAAAAATAATGTGCTTTGATCTGCATTCAGACTCCACCAGGCAATGGTCAGATACCCTGCCTTTTTTTCCTTAAAACATTTATTTTGGGTGGCGCAGTGAATAGAGCACCAGTCCTGGAGTCAGGAGGACCTGAGTTCAAATGTGGCCTCAGACACTTAACACTTACTAGCTGTATGACCTTGGGCAAGTCATTTAACCCCAATTGCCCAGCATTCCCCCCTAAAAAAAGCAAAACAAAACAAAACATTTATTTGTTTTTATAAAATTTTGAGTTCTAAGTTTTGTCCCCAAGACAGGGTACAATCTGATATAGGCTATGTATACAATCATATTAAACATATTTTCGTATTATCGACTCCCTTTCTAATTCAATTAGAGGTAGCTAATAGAGTGCTGAGTCAGAGAGACCTGAATTCAGATCCAGATTTATACTTTATATTAGCTTTGTGACACTCAGCAATTCACTTAATTGCTGTTTGCTTCAGTTTCTCCACCTGTAAAATGGGAATAATAATAATAATAATAATAATAATAACACCTACCTCCCAGGGCGGTTCTGAGGATCAAATGAGATAGTATTTGTAAAGCACTTGGCACAATGCCTGGCACATAGTAGGTGCTTACTAAATAATTGCTTTTTCCCCTTTACTTTGATTAAATCCCAGGTTTGCTGGGCTGTAGGAGGGTAGGGGAGGGTGTCAGAGACTAATTCTCCTACATCTATATACACACAAAGAGATGAGATCAAGCACTTCTTTGGTGTTTACTTAGTGCCAGGCTCTGTGCTAAATGCTGGGAAACAGGGACTGACTCTTGCCTTTCTTTGTATTCCCTAGTGCTTAGCACAATGTCCAACATAGAACAGGTGCTTAATAAATGCTTGTCGAATTTTGTTTGACTGAATGTAAGTAAAGATACAAATAAGGAGTTGACATTCTAATGGGGAAGATAACACACAAAAGGGAGATGAAGAAGCTACCTGGGAAGGAATATGGAGAAGGAATCTATCAAGGGACAAGGAGGAAAAGCATCTGGAGATGCTCAGTGGGTGAGCAGTGTGAATGTTTCCTCAGATGGAGCTTCTCGAGAGGAACCCACAATGCCAGCCAAGGAAGAGGCAATAGGAGTGGAGGTGATGGGGTGCTGGGGTGCTTGGGTGCTTGTGCTTAGACCCCAATTTTAAAAATCACATTTCTCCCTAGCCTCAAAACACTGTCCCTGACAGTTTTCTCCCCAGCCCAAGGATACTGCCTCATGAGTGGGCCACAGTAAAACAAACTATCTTTCCCCATCACAAGAACAAGCTGACCTCTGAAGAAATTCTCTTGCAAAAACAGACTATCTTGTAGCCACATAATTATCATGTATTGATTTCCGAAGTTATCATATTCAATCCAAAGGTCAAGCTACAGACATCAACTCTCAAAGCTATCTTGCTACAGACAGAGCAGACCAAAAATACACCCCTGAGAAACCCCTTCCCCTTGTTTCAAGTAGTGAATGATGCCAGTGACCAAAGGTTGTATGTTATCATCTAATTAGCATATCTGCCAGATAATCCACTACTTTTCCTATATAAGCTTTAGCACCATTCCTATTAAGCTGCAAGTTCCTTAAGGAATGCAAGTTCCTAAAGGAGCTCTGCTCACCATATTGGTGTTACAATAAACCTTTGCCACCTTGACTTAAAGAATGCTTGAGTCTGTGAATTCATTCAGACAATCCTGTCCAGTATTTCAGTCTTTGGGGGGGGCTCCCTGAAACTCTCAAACCACATCAGAGGAGGCATTTCTGTAGTGCCATGCACCGGCAGATTCCCAAAAGAATGCTACTGTGAACAGCTTTTAAGTTTTGGATTACACAGTATAGTCAACACTGTTTATTCCATTACAAATCAAGGCAATCATTCATTACAAATACATATATATTCAAATTATATTACAGTAATTCAAATTATAAATTATATAATTCAAATTATATTATAGTAATTATATATACACAAATATATAAGATTCACAACATTACAAAATCTTATCACAGAAAATCACAATATAGTGTTCATAACAGCTTAACATTAGAATGGCCACACAGTTTTCACTACAGTGGCCACAATATTTAGAACAAAGCATTCAATCAATTCACAATACAATAATCAATCTTCTACTCATGGGGCAATCATACATCAACTCAATCAGTCATTAAATACAGTCATTAGAAAAACCACACAAACCCTCCACCCCTTGGTGTCTAGCAAACCTCAATTTCATCCAAGGAGAGGCCTTTTCTTTATCTTGACTCAGGGTGGTCTCTCTGATTCCCTGGATCCCCTTCCATGGTCTCAGCTCCTACCTGAATCCACCAAACAGTCAACTGGATTCAGGGGCAGACAGCTCCTAGGTTCTCATCCAGTCCTCAGAGGTAGACAGCTCCCAGGTCCTTGTCCAGTTCTCCAGGAAGTCCCTGGTACACACTGAAGTTCATAGGGTCAGGCACATCTCAGACCCTTCACCACTTCTGTTGCTGGGAACTCAAGGATCAGCCAGGCCACGAATAAACAAAAGCTTATCCTGGTCATGCTTCTTTAGTCCTCCAGCAGTTCAGCTGGCACTAGGACCAGGAGAAATGGCCTTCCAGGAGGCCTTCCAGGCAAGCCCTCTCAGCCTTTCAGGTGGCCTTCACCAGATTTTGGTCTCTGGAAAACTCTTTCTCTTTCTTTCTTTCTCTCTCTCTCTCTTTGTCTCTCTCTCTCTCTCAAAAACTCCAACTCACTTCTTCAGTCCACCAACCCAGCTCCCAGATGCTGGGGCAATCCTGCTTCCTCTAACAGGAGTCACCAGGAGGAACATTTCTGATTCTGTCTCTCTGTCTCCAGAATTCTTCTTAGATATACACACTGGCCTCTTGTCTCAGCCAATCCCCTTCTGCCATGTCAACAGGGAAGTTCACGCCCTCTCAACAGGGGACAGAATTCACACCTTCCCTACTTAGCCCCAAGTTACTAAGTGCTAAGTATCTGCTAAATTGATTGCTGTTACAATCTCCAGTATGGGAAGACATCTAGGAAAGAAATAGAAAAGTATAAATATATATGCCTATTTACATATATATGTAATGTTTTGGGACTAGATGTGTGATTTCAACCATGTAGGAAGCTTCCAGTGAAGAACTTCCTCTATCAATGCAGATAGCCACCTTCTCCATAACTTACTCTTGTTAGTATGAGTTTTCTGGGATCAGAGAAAGGTTAAGTGATTTGTGTAGGGTCACACAGGAGAGACAGACACACACAGGGAGAGAGACAGAGAGACAGAGAGAGACAGAGACAGAGAGAGACAGAGAGAGAGAGAACAATTAGTTCTGTCTTCCACTAGGGGACATTTCTTCCTCTCTTTCCCTGACCAGTTCTTTACCATTCTTGCATTATTGAAAAATCCACTGCCGCCTTCTGTGTGTGTTTATAAAATTACCTATAAAAAATAAAATTAGCTATATTTAAAACTAAAGAATAGCTTTTGTGAGTCCCCAGTCTATGCCAGCAATTGTTAGGCAGTTGCAGGATCATCTGTGCTCTTCATATGTAGCTTGCAGCTCCCCAAAACCTCTAATTTCAGTAGAAGGGTGTTCCATTATACTCCATGGGTTAGGTAATAGAAGTACATGGCTCTTTTTCCTAATGCTTGCAAATATAGTGGATAACTTAGTACCATTAATGGATAGCAGAGTACCATTAACTTATTCCGACCATTATCAGTTGCAGAAAGCAGCAAGACAGTCATGACCTCTGCCTTCCATTCTGTTCCCTTCCTAATCATGCACAGTCTAAGGTTTACTTGAGCTAAACATATATGCTGCAGGAACCTGATGAAGAGACTATGCTGATAGAGACATTTAAAACTGAAAGTAAAGAGCTGGTTGGCTTGGGACTTCACACTGAGGGCAAGACTAGTCATATTCAGGTCTGATTTTGCACCACAGTAAATAAGGCAAAATGGGTCTGGAGTGGCAAAGGTCTCACCAAATAAGGAAGGGTTAACTCTCTGAGTACTATATGGAAAGCTGTCATGGGGGTTTCAGGATGTTACTAAATAGTGCGGTATTGCAAGAGTACCTGAGACCCTTCTACCCCCAAAATGAAAGTGCATGGAGAGAATGAATGAATAGCATTTACCAAGTGCTGTGCCAACCACTGAGTCAATATGAATATCAAAGCAAGGTAGTTTCTTCTTTCAAAGAGCTTACCATCTTGTAGAGTGCAATTGTGTATAGGGAAATTGTGGCCAGGGGAGTGTTTTGGTTTGGTCTTGAGAAATCACGGGAATGGTGAGTAGATCCATTTTGTTTCATCATTTTTCCATTGTGTCCATCTCTTTGTGACCCCATTTGGGGTTTTCTTGGCAGAGATACTGGAGTGGTTTGCCATTTCTTTTCCTGGCTCAGATGAGGAAACTGAGGCAAAGAGGGGTAAGTGACTTGACCAGGATCACACAACTAGTAAATATCTGAGGCCACATTTGAACTCAGTAAGATGAGTCTTTCTGACTCCAGGCCAGGCATTCTATCCATTGACATGCCCTTTCCAGAAGCAATGATAGTTTTGATTTGATTATTGTTTCTGGAATAAGAGGTGGAAAGGTGGGAGAACAGAGGCAGAGTGGCTAACACATGTCTGAGGTAAATGAAGGATGGTCTGGGATCTGAGGCCGACTATAGTGGGCTATGAACTCACTGTATCTAGAAACCCTTCCCCTTTCTACACTCGGAGCTCCCATGGGCTTAATTCTCTATAAAGTTGACTCCCAAATTTAAAAATCCAGCCATGGTCTCTCTCCTGAACTTCAGCCTGTCACCAATGCCCTGTTAGTTATCTTCACAAGGATGTTTCTCATAGGCACCTTAAAGCCAACATGTCCAAAAACACAACTCACCTTTACCCTCTCCAACCTCTTAAACCTGTTTTTACTGAAATTTACCTGTTTCTATTGATAACATTACCATCCTTCTACTCATTCTGATTTGCAACCTTGAAATCACCCCTAATTCTCCATTCTCCCTCATATTTCATACTAAATTAAGTCTGAAGTCTTTATTGAATTTATTTCCAAACTATTTCTCTCATCCATCTTCTTCTTTCTAGACCAGCGGTTCTCAACCTGTGGGTTATGTTCAATTTAAATACCTCCTGCAAATCAGATATTTACATTATGATTCATAACAGCAGCAAAATTATAGTTATGAAGTAGAAATGAAAATAGTTTTATGGCTGGGGGTCACCACAACATGAGGAACTGTTTTAAAGGGTCGAGGCATTAGGAAGGTTGAGAACCACTGCTCTAGACTCACATTGCCTGAACTCTAGTTCATGCTTTCATCCCTTTTCACCTGGACTATAGGAATAAACCTCCTAGTTGGTCTCCCTGACTCCAAACCACCTTTTCCCTCTCCAAAGCTGTTAAAATAATCTTCCTAAAGCACAAGTCTGATTATAGCACTTCTATGTTCAAGAATCTTCAGAATCTCCCTATTGCCTCTAGGATATTTCACCCTATGTTCCAGGGAAATAAACAGACATGTTGCTCCTTGAACTTTGTGTTTCATCTCCTTAGTACAACTTATTCCCTATGCCTAGAATATGTTCCTCTTCCTCACCTCCACCTCTCATAATTCTTATCTTACCTCAAGGTTCAGTTCAGATGGCTTTTCCTGATTCCTTTGACTAGTGACCCCTCCCTCCTCAAATTATCTTGGATTTAACTGTTCTTTTATATGATGTATCCCCCATGAATCGACAAGGACTGATTGTGGCATAGGTCGATACCTTGACTATAGTAGGAAACATGGGAACAAAAGAAAGTGACAATAGATGGATTGGCTAAAATGAGCATGTTCCATGGGGGATGGGGCGGTTACGAAACACCACATACTAAGCAGAAAGAAGGTAATCTTGTCTTGGAAGACCTGTTCTGTAATTCATATCTTAAAGAGCTGTTGGAGGTACCAACTGACTTGGCACATAACTAGTATGTGATCAGAGGAAGGATTTGAACACAGCTCTTCCTGACTTGGAAGCAGGTTTTATATCCTTCATTTTAGTTGTCTGCAAACTTTTTGGTTTCAGCACTCCTTGACACTCTTTTTTAAAAAAATTATTTTATTAAATTTGTTTATCTACTTTTAGTTTACAACATTCAGTTCCACAATCCCTTGAGTTCCAAATTTTCTCCTCCTTCTTCCCCCCACCCCCATGGCAGTATACAATCTGATATAAGCTCTACAAAGACCTTCACATTAAGCATTAATCTGATTGTAAAAAAAAATTATAACCAACGGAGTGAACAACGAGAAAGGAGTTTAACAAAACAAAACACAAAAGAGAGCAAGTAGTTTGCTTCAATCTGCATTCAAACTTCGTAGTTCTTTTCTCTGGATGTGGATAGCCTTCTCCATCATGAGTCTTTTAGAGTTGTCTTATAACCTTGCATTGATGAGAGGAGTCCTGTCTACCATCCCTTTACACTCTTAAAAATTACTGAGGACTCCAAGGAGCTCAACCATTAATAATATGATTTACATTTATGTTAATATCTCTATTAATGTTTACTATATTAGAAAATAAAGGTTTTAAAAGTATTAATTAAAATAACAACAGAACTATTACAGGTTGACATATTTTGTGAAAAATAATTGTATTTTCCAACCTCCCAAATTTAGTGAGAACAGTATTGTTTTACATATTTTCACAATGCTTTTTCCTTTCTGATTTAATAAAAGACAATAAAAGACAGCTGGGTTTTATCCACTTCCTCATTTAAACTGTTCTGATGCTGTTTTGGTTGAATTAATTATATCAAACAAGAATATTTCTAAGAGGGTTAGCACAGGGCTTGACATATAGCAGCCACTTAATAAACCTTGTTCCCATTCCTCCTCCCCTTTATACGATAGGGAGTTGGGAAAAAAAAGAGTATTTTAATTGGCAAATAACATCTTAGTATTATTATGAAAATAATTTTGATCTTATAGACCCCCTGAAAGTGTCTTAGGGATTCCGAGTAATCTCTAGATGACACTTTAAAAAGTGCTATTCCTGAAGCAGCTAGGTATCGAAGTGAATACACCAGCCCTCAAGTCAGGAGTACCTGAATTCAAATCCAGCCTCAAACACTTGACCCGATTTTTAGCTGTGTGACCTTGGGCAAGACCCTTAACTCCTTGCTTTCCCCCTTTTTTTTCCAAAAAAAGGCAAAAAGTGCTGTTCTTTTGCCTAGGAAATTGATAAATACCCTGTTTATTCTCCCTTTCCCCACCCTTACTGCAGCTGAGCTTTTCTTTCTTTTCCTCAATTGAATTTCTCTTAAAAGTGAATTTTCATAGCCTCATAGATTAGAGCTGGATGGAACCTTAGAAATCAATCATCTATAGTATTTTGGAAATTGAGGCCCAGATTGGGGATGGGATATTAAGGGAAGAGAGCTGAGATTCAGACCCAGATCCTCTCAGTCCAAATACAGAACTGCTTTCAATGTATCAAGCAGTTTATCCTTTGAGAGGTCTTCCATCTAATCTCAACATATTAAAAGACCTCATCAGTGCTGGATCGACCTCACCCATTTCAAAACACCATCAAACCAAAGTAATCATTAAATGATTAACCACTTCACAAGTGACTAACCCCCCACCTCCCTCTCCATAGGTATTTAAGGTGAGTCAACTCCATCTGTTGTTGGTTCTACTTAGCTTACTAACTGCAAACATTTCACTGGAGTGTGAACTGAATCATAGATTTAGAACAAGAAAGTTCTCATTTTACAGATGAAGAGACTCAGGCCCAGAGAAAAAGGTCTCCTCAATGTAGCAGAGCTGAGTTACAAACCTAAGCCTTCTAACATCCAAACCCAGCTACTCTTTCCATCGTGTACTACGTTGCCTTTTGGAGCAGACAGACAACCTAATTCTAGGCATCTAGATTGGCTATGAAGGACTCTGACCTTGAATTCAGCTTTTTAGGTCATTTTGGTTAGGCAATGGCTCCCAAGTCAGCAAACAGGTACTTAAATAACATACATTGGCATATTTCTTTTTATTTCTTTATCATCCCAGGGTATTCTGGGATAGGGAACTAACTACAAATCCCCTGGTGGATGAGGGCAACAGAGCAGCTAGTAAGATTCCCCCCTTTCCTGGATATTTGGCCTGTCCAGACCTCTGTGACAAGGGTGCCCCTGACTGGAACCTTCAGAACTTCCTTTATGACCTAAGCTTAGGGCATAATTCACTAGGAGATGCCCTATCTCTCCAAGTTCTTACAAGCTTGGTGGACTCTCATAAACCCAACCCAACTTCAACATCTTATAGCTTTGACTTAAAAACTAACAAATGATTACCTTTTACAACAGAAGTGGAAACAGAAGCTTAATTCTTGATTTTGCTACAATTTCTCCCTGGTTTCAGATCTCTGGCTATAACTTACCCACTCAGTAGGGACAGGTAAGCTAGTGGCTACATGAATACTAAGCAATTTATGAGGTTGTGTGTTTTTTAATCTTAGTATTTCCTTTCTAATAATAAGTTTCCCCACCACAAATCATTAAGATGCTAATGGTTCTATAACGTTATTCCCATTTTACTAATCTTGAAATCCATTCTCTCAAGAATATGGCAATTTAATGTCATTTTTCAGTGTAGATTTAAGGGCATTAGGAGAGTTGGTACTATTATGGCTTCATTAATCCTATGAATTGTATATTTATTTGTAGTCTGTAAGTGATCAAGAATAATTTTATAAGTCAAGTTAGGGAACACCCTGGCCATAGGTGTTTTTTATTGTCATCATTTTCTTCCTTTAAAAGGATAGCAAGTTAAGTAGATGTGAATCTTGCCCTTTATTAATTTAAAGGCCAACAAGTACATTGAAAATATAAGTGACTACATATGTATATACATATATATGAATAAAAATAGCAAGTCTGGAATATATTTACATTAGATATATGGAAAGGAAATCTTGTATATTGTCTTAAAACCATCTCTGGAGGTGGGAAGGAACTGCAGACAGAGAACACTTGGGCTTTTTAAGATTTTGCCCACCAATGGGTCCTAGTTAATAGTGATTAGCGGAAGAGGGACGTCAGAAGTTACCTTCTCTTGGAGACACCAATGGGTTTCTAATCATGATGTACTTTGGACCAGAGTGACTTTTAAAATAAATGGAGAGAAAGAAGAAACATCATAATCTGAAATGACAGGCAGAGGGACAGTTCTTCGTCCTTATTTCCGAACTGAGGAAGCCTGTTTTCTAGTTTCCTCCTGATGCTCCAGCTCCCCACCTCCCTCTTCTCCGAGGCTGCTCAGAGCTATTCTTTAGAAAAGCCTCCTTTCCAATAATCAATCTTCACACCAAATCCTCCCTAATACTCAATATTCCCACTTTCAGAAAACTGGGATCCAAGGAAAAAAGGAGACGGGATGCTCCCTGGGAGCTGGATGTGAGGCTCTGGGAGGATGGTCAGGAAAAGTTTGCTTTTTAAGCGCATCGACCTATGAGTGTCTTTTTTTTTTTAAAGGAGTAAATTTAGAAGAAAAAGCTTAAGTCGCTCATTTGTCGGGGTAGTGAAGAAATGGGTTAATTTCCAGGTGTAGTGGGGAACCAAACATCTCAGAAGAGGGGGGTGGGGCAGGTTGCTCCGAGGATACAAATTGGCAGTGGATTCCTGGTCAAAAAGCACTTATTAAAGTGCCTACAGAGAGCCACGAAATGTGTGCTAAGCGCCGGGAATACAAAGAAAAGCAAAAAAGGTGGGAAAGGGCGTGGATTTAGGTTGGACTCCTGACTCTGGGCGGCTTGAGGAAAACATACACACTCAGGGGAAAAGGATAATTGGAGGAAAGCCAAGTCCGGGACCACTGGCAATTCACTTACTCCTGGGGAGAATAGGTGGGGTAAGGGAAGGATTGGGGAAAGAGGGGAAAAGATCAGAACCCGCCCACTCGTTTCCGGGCGGAGACTCTCGGCCCCTCCTCCCGACTCAGGTCGCTGGAGGCGGGGAAAGGGTTTCCCCGGACGCATGCGCACCCAGTCACCTCTCCTCTATGGAATGGTTTCCCTCTCACCCTAAACAACCGCTTTTACTCCCTCCCCTCCCCCCCTTGCATCTACCACTCTCACGGAGAGGGGGAAGCAAGGATAGCAAGGATACTCCTCCCAGGTATGCAGGAGCTCTGTTCCCTTCAAGAAGGGAAAAGTGCGAGAGAGTGCTTCTTTTTGAAAATATGTTAGAAATATCGAAGAGCCTTCCATGCCTGTCCCGAAGTGACCGGATAGTTCTGAAGCGCCGAGGTTTCTGCTCGTGAATTCTCTTCCCCTCCCCTCCCCAGCTCTCCTACGCGGAGCCGGGGAAGAGTGGCACGCCCGTATTCCAGCTGATCAGCTGCTGGGGCCTTGGCGTCGGCTCTTTCCCCGGGCGAGACCATTCTCGACCCGCGAGGAGGGGTGGGGCAGTAAAGTTAGGGAAGGGGGGGAGAAGGAGGAAGCGGCCATTGTCCGGTCAGCGCAGCCTCCGGGGAGGGGCGGGGAGGGTGTGTGTATTACGGAGTAAGCTGGACCCCCGGGCTCCGCCGCGGCTGCCGCTACCCCAGAGCGGGGGGACCAGGGGGGCCAGCACCGCCGCAGGGGGACATCTCTCGGGCCAGGGAGCGGCGGTGGGACCTGCCGAGGGGGCCGGGTCTTCCCTCCTCCCCCGTGGGTCCCTCCTTCCATCAACACACCTCCTTTTCTTCCTCTCGGGCTCCCCTCCCCTCACCACGCACCGCCTCTCCCACCCCCGTTTCCTCAGGCCGAGTGGTGCGGCCCGCCTCCAGCTGACCGGCCTGGAATCCCGGCTCCGAGCCCCGGACTCGCGCCTGCCCGCGCGCTCCCCCTCCCCCCGCCTCGAGCCCCCCGACGCCGCCGTCGCCGCCTCAGCCTCCGCCTCGTCCTCCACGGGCCCAGGCCGCCTTCGCCGCTGCTGCCGCCGCCGAGCACCGCTGCCGCCGAGCACCATGGGAGACGCCGGGAGCGAGCGCAGCAAAGCGCCCAGCCTGCCGCCTCGATGCCCCTGCGGCTTCTGGGGGTGAGTGCTGGGGTCGGAGCTTGGGACGCTGGGGTGGGCACGGGGTGGGCAGGGGCTGTGGGGGGAGGCGGCGGGCGGTGGCTCGGGCCGGGTGCGGGGGGGAGGGGGGGCGCAGTGTTAGGCCCCGGTCGGGCCTACGGGGGGAGCTGGGGCAGTGTCCCAAGGCTGGGCCTGAACCGGGGAGGGGGGGAGGGAGCTGTGCCCTGGGCTCCTCCCTCCCCCCCACCTTCCTATCCCCTCCCCCCACTTTTCTAGCCTCTTCTCCCGACTTTTCTGTCCTCTTACTCTGCACCTTTGTAACCTCCTCTCCTTTCACCTTCTTGCCCCCGCCCCTGCCTTCTCCCCTTGCACCTTTTTAATCTCTTCCCACTTTTCTGTCCTCTTCCCCCTCGAACCTTTGTGTCCCCCTTTCCCTTTTTCTGCCCCCCTCCCACCCTTCTGTACTTCCCTTCCTTGACGGGAGGGGGGAATGCCGTGCATAGTTGCAGCGCTCTGTGCCAGATCGGGGTCGTTCCCCCCGCCCCTACCAGCAAAGAGTTTCTTCCTTCCTGCCTCCAGCATCCCAGTTGGGGTCTGGGCTTGTGCCCAGGCTGCGAGAGGGTATTTCTCTCTTCCCTTCCCCGCCCCCTCTCCCTCCATTCCCCCAGAAGCTTGCATAATCACTTCCTAAATTATATCCCAGTGCCCCATTTGCTTTTCTTTATTGAGGGCAGAGCCCTGAGGTGGTGTAAGAGGCATTCTAGCAAAGTTATCTCCTTCCTTTTTTGGAGTTGTCATTAAAAGTTGTTTAGTGTGTGTCATTTTTTGTTTTAAGTAGAAAAGGCACATCAAAAATCTTCCTGTCAAAACACCTTGCCTGATCAGTCTGGCTAGTGAAGGTGACAGTAACCTGCAAGGCTCTCTGTGTGGTTTTCCTTTTTTCGATATTGTAGGGGAAAAAAGGAATTCTTTAGACTTGCTGATAGATGGTTACTTTATGACAGTTTGCACTCACTTCTAAGTAGAAAGCCAGAGTTGGAAGTCTGAAAATGAGCTGTAGCTAAGGCTAACTTAGTACTGCAGATTTAAAACCAGTGATTTTTGGCTGAAGTTTTCTGATAGACAAAGAACTTGTGTACCGTGTTTGCACCATCGACTCAGTGTCTTTAAAAAATCTGGTGTCACAAGGATCATCTGATAGTAGTTTATTATATGGAGGTGTGAGGCTTAGAAGTAGGTAGCTACTCATGACAACTAATAGCCAGAATATTTTGAAAGTCACTTTCTTAGCAACAGATTTGTCTTCTTGGGACCATTATATATTTAAAGTGTCGTTGAAGTGTTTAAAACTGTTGAGGAAATTATTTTTATCTTTAGCAGTTCTCTTCTGAATTAGAGAGAATACTGCTATTTCTATTCCAGACCTATGCCAAACTTGTGTTTTTATAGGACTTGTGTTTTTGATTACTCACTTTGAAACTTTTTGTCACCTTAATTTGTCTAAGAGGAACAATGTTCACAGTTTCATAGGTGAAAAGTGTTTTAAAATTTCTGCCTTTTCTTCAGGTTATATTTGGATTTGGTGATAAAGGCCATGAACTATGTCTTATTTTTATACTCTATACATCACTAATATACATTTAGGGGCATTTTCTAGGTGGAGCGTTACAGATAACCTATGCTGATGGTAGTTAATATGGATAGAGAGCTCTTCTACAAACCAAGAAGTCCTAAGAGTCTTCTGGTCCTGCCTCTGACATACCTGTGTGACCCTGGAAAAGTCACTTAACCTGTCAGTGCTACATGCAACTCTGAGTGTAAATTGCAGGGAAGGTGCCACCCTGCTTTGGTAGAGGAAATTTCCTTATTCTGGTGTTCTCTATGCTATTGAAGTCATAGTCCTGATCTCCATTAATGAAAACTTAGAATAATGCATTTTCATGGAAGGAAATGGTAGTAGCAGTGATGTCTTTTACAGGCTTAAAAGAATAAATCTCTTTATTAGAAATAATGGACTTAATTATGAACACATTTTCCTTTTTTGGGAGGCGGGGGAGGCAGTCAGGGTTAAGTGACTTGCCCCATGGTCCCACAGCTAGTAAGTGTCTGAGGCTGAATTTGAATTTCGGTCCTCCTGACTCAAGGGCCAGTGTGCTTTCTACCGGGCTACCTAATTGCCTTGGCATCTTTACTTTTCTTTCCTTCCTGTTCCTTCTCCTCCTCCTTTTTTTGTAAATACTATTTTATTTTTTCCAATTACATGTAAAGATAGTTTTCTTTTTTTTTTTTGGAGGGGGGAAGGTAGGGCAATTGGGGCTAAGTGACTTGCCCAAGATCACACAGCTAGTTTTTTGTGTAAGTGTCTGAGTGTGGATTTGAACTCAGGTCCTCCTGACTTCAGGGCTGGTGCTTTATTCATTGCGCCACCTAGCTGCCCCTAAAGATAGTTTTCAACATTCATTTTTTATAAGATTATGAGTTTAAATTTTCTTCCTTCCCTCTCTTCGCTCCTCGCTTCCCCAAGACATTAAGCAGTCTGATATAGGTTATACGTGTACAGTCACTCAACATATTTTAATTTGTTTTTTTGAGATGCTGAGCTCCAAAAAACAGTTTGCTAAGAATATAAACTTGAGATGCATTTTATGTGATGAAATTTGGGATTTGTTAGGGTTTTAATTGCCTTCCCACTTTCAGGAAAGGGGAGATTCTTTGAAAATATTATCTATTCTGTCGGCCTATGGGATTTGTACCTCTAAAAAGTAAACCAGTGAAGGGCCCAAACTGTAAATTTTGCTTTTGGAGTTGGTCAGTAAACATTAAATCCCTATTATGTGCCAGGCACTGCTAAGCATTGGGGCTGCAAAAGGAGACAAAAGACAGTCCCTGCTCTCAAGGAACTCACATTCTTTTGGGGGAGACAACATGCAAACACTATGTAACAAATAAGCTTATATATAGGATAAATTGGAAATAACAGAGAGAACACTAGCATCAAGGGAGAGAGCATCAGGAAAGGTTTCCTGAAGGAGGTGGGAACTTTTGTTGACACCAAACTTAATCATGTTTCTGTTATTTTCATGATCTGGCTTCCATTCCTTATGCCATTCAGCACTTTGGGAAACTGGTTATAGCTGAATGTTACATGTAGAAATATTTGGGCTCCCTTTAGTAAGGTATTGACAAATGGCAAATGTTCTTAATGCCTGGTACATTTATAAATTTAAAAACATTCTAAGAAAAAGTCTATAACACAAAAAAAAATGTTAAACATCCCTGTTCTGGTTCTTCACATACGTAAACCAGTTTCTTTTCACATGGTCATTCCTTTCACATAGGTAAACCAGCCTAACCTAGTTTATGCTAAAATTGCCCTCCTACGTAGCAAGCATTATAGCAAGGTTGGTGTTTTTAGGATGAAATAATATAGTAGGACATTTCTATTTTATAATATTCAAACTTATAGTGAAGTACAAATTGAATGTGGCACCTCTATGAGTCATTAGATATTTAGATAATTGTGCCCAAAATAGATTGGTTGATATTTGTCAAATCTGAAATGTTGTAAGTGGTCTTTGTTTTTTGGGGGTGGAGTATGAGGTATAGGTGTAATCTAAATCATCTTAAATGGTTGGACCAACACCTGTGATATGCTGATGGACCAAACTTCACATTGACTTCTGAAAGTAAACTTGAAATAAAGTGATTTAGGAGCAGATCTAGAAAACATGGAGGGATAGAGTAAAGACTGTAAATGTAGGACAAGAATTAAATGCTGTTTTTATAGGCCACTGGAGAAGGTGATTGGGTAGGATATCGGGAAAGACAAAAGTGACCTTTCTGAGCAATGCTATAGGTTGAATAATACTATTTGATATTTAGCTCTTAAAACTTGTTAAATTTTCTTATTATTCTTTAAAAGGTTTTAAAGATAAGTTCTACTTGTATCGCAGTAATGTGGGACCATTAGGAAGTCCCAGGTCTCAAATGAGTTTAAGCTATATTAATTTGTGACTCAGAGAGCACTGGAGAAACTCAGTGTAGGCAAAAATGTAATTGAAAGTGTTGAACAAAATAGATAAAAAGGCAATACATTTGTGATTTTCTTAGTCAATAGTTAATACAATTAATTAATATATAAAAATTAATTATATAATAATTATATATAATAAATAACAAATAATTAATAATTAATCACAATTAATTTGTGATTTTCTTAGTCAATAAGTGAAGTTGATATGAGTCATTTAAGGAATATCATTGAGGAGACATTTTATTACAGAAGAAAGTGACTGGTCAGATACTGTGAATGAAATAATTGATCACTTGAGTGCTCCATCCATCCTTTCTAAATATAAAAAGACCTAGAAAAAGACTTCTAGCATATCAGGCAGATCTGCAGAGCACTGATGGATATAAAAACCTAGACGTGTGTGTGTGTGTGTGTGTGTGTGTGTGTGTGTGTGTGTGTGTGTGTGTGTGTGTGTGTGTGTATGTGTGTGTGTGTGTGTGTGTGTATGTGTGTGTGTGTATGTGTGTATGTGAGAGAGAGAGAAATGTGAGAAGTCATGGATGGGCTGTCATGTATACTTCTATGTACAATATATGTCCTTTGATGAGATCCCACATTTTTTGAAGTTTGATAACAGATTATCTGAATGTCTCTGAACAATTAAGGACAATATAGGATACTGATTATTATGCGGTTATTTAATTTATAATGTATCATATTTTGATAATGAGAAAGTCCCAGTAATGCTGAGTCATGTCACAATTCAAATCACATAGGAAAAATTTTCTTTAGGCACTTGCCAAGGAGAAATGCTTTACTTTTTGTCCTGCTGTAGCTGAAGTATTTTGCCTTCTACGTAGGCCTGTTAAAGATAACCATTTTAAACCCTAAACAAGAACAAATTTACCAAAGCAATTAGAGGTTTTAGAGATAAAGAATTATAAAATATATTCAATAGGTTTTTTAAAATGAAGAGATACTCTTCACGGGAGGAAATCTGTAGTTTTAAAAAGTTTGAAGACTGATTTTTAAATACAAAATCTATTCTTGGAAAAAAATAGATAAAAATATATTATGATTAGTTTCATCTTATTTCATTTTGAAAGAGGTTTACTGACTAGTCTTGCTAAATAACAGAGCCTAATGGACATTTATGTTGAGATCAGGCTCTCTTTCACTTCTCTCTTTCAGACATTATATGTGTCATTTGCTTGGCATGGTTGGACCTATACCAGTATGAATATTGGTAGAATATAGTTTTGTTTCATAAGCCTCCCAATTAGTATGTTTTGCTATACTTTAGCAGTTTAACTTCAACTTTCTAGTTCATTTTGAATGCAAAATGAATCACTAGTTAATCAAATTTCATTCCAGTGATGCCACTGATTGGCCCTTGATTGTGTAAACCACCAAAACATTCCTTTAAAAATAAGATACATCGTTTGCTTTTACAGTTATTCTGCCTCGTTGATTATTATATATACACCTACAGAGAGAGCAGAAATTAAAATTCAATATCTGTGCATTAAAAACTGGCCCCTTTATCCCTTTTCATTTGAGTTATCAATAAAATATATAGCTAGGTGGCTCAGTGGATAGAGCACCACGCCTGGAGTCAGAAAGGCTTATCTTTCTGAGTTCAAATCTGGCCTAGCTTTGTGACCCTGGGCAAGTCATTTAACCGTGTTTGCCTCAGTTTCCTCATTTGTAAAATGAGCTGGAGAAGGAAATGGCAAACCACTTCAATATCTTTGTCAAGAAAACCCCAAATGGGATCAGACATGACTGAAAAATGACTGAACAATTTGTGCATGATACCCTAATTTAATATGTGGGAGTTGAATTTGAAAGTGTGATTTATCCTAGGAATGAAAAGAATAATTTAGAAAGTGAAGTTTAGGTCTTTTTATTAAATTTAGTTTTTCTCTTTCCATTATTTAAAAAGATAGTTTTTCAGATTCAGAGCTATTAACACTGATCAAATAGATGCTTCCTTTTTTATTTTTTAAAGGCCTTATTCAGCACTATCCTAAGAAGTTCATAGCCCTACCTTTCCTTATTTTGACTAGAAGTCTTAGAGTAAACTTCTGAGCAAAGATCTCCTCATAAAGCTTTATTGGTGGCAAAGTTTAACATTTGTCTTTGTAAACAATTTTGGCTGGAAAAATCAGAGGGGCAAGAACCCTTGGAACAATTTTTTTAAAAAAAGCAAACAAACCTACGGGGTCTAGTGTAGGATAATAAGTGTGGTATTTCCTTTGAGATTCAGATTCCAAAATAAGCCAGAATTTTTTTGTTCAGTAGGTTCTATTTACCCCTTAGTACACATTAAATTGTTCATTTATAGATCTAGAGCTGGAAAGGATGTTAGAGATGATAGAGTCCAGCTTTTCTCATTTTACAGAGGAGGGAACTGAGCCCCAAAGAGGGGGAGGAATTTATTGAATGTTACATAGATGTTAAGTGGCAGAGCTGGGATTTGAACCTGGGTCCTCTTATTATAGTATAGATCCCAATGTTCTTTCCACTGTACTACGTGTTTTGTGTTGACTTGTAACAGATCCTTTGACTGGAATTGGAATTACAACATTGTGTGCGTTAGGACTGATCATCCTTTGTCTGCCTGTACAGAAAGCTCCCTATTACTTTCAGAAAAGGTCCAAGGTGTCTTGACAAACTAGGAAGCAAACTTTTCTCTTATTTCATCCAGGCATTTCTGATTTCAGTGAATACTTTGGATTGGTTATCTCATTAGTGTGGCTATTCTTTCCACCAGTGTTGATCTAACTTATTCATGCCTTTTCCTGTGTCAGGTGGATTCAGTTATAATGCATACTGACTTAAATGTTCAGATTTCTGTGTTGTTTAGCTCTATGGGACTCTGTTCAGATTATGAAAAATAATAGTTATAGCTGTAAGGTATATAAAGTGCTTTAGGTTCATTCTTATTTGAATCTCAGAGCAACCTTATAAAATAGATATCGCTAACTTCATTTTACATATGAAGAGACAGCCTCAAAGAGGTATGATTGGCCTGTAGTCATAGGTAGTAAGTATTGGTTCAAAATTTGAATCCAGATCTTTCTTGACTTCGTATCTAGTTTTCATTCTTTGCACTACATTACACTGCCCCTACTGAAAATTTCAGGGGTCCAGAATTGACATAAGAGATATCTTTTTATCTTAGTATGCCTGTTTAACTTATTTCTAATTCTGTTATAGTGGTTAATTTTATTTATGTGGTTAGTTGTATTCTAGTCTAAGCCTATACAGTATCTAGAGGAAGAATGCCATTGTTAAGCCAGTTTATCATCCCCCTTATCCTTTAGCCAATTATTAGAATTAGAACTTAAAACAAAATTGAGTGTTTAACTTGGGACATCTTATGATGTCTAACGAATGATTCATTCGGGTTTTCCTTAGTTCAGTACCAAACATGATTTTATGGATCCTGTGTTAGGTTTGTGATTCAAACAGATATATTCATTGGGAGGTTTTGACTAACTCCGGGGTTTTTTATAGTATACAAACTGATGTTAACAGATAGACTCCTGAGAAGGGTGCAAGGTGTTGCTTCATGCTGCTTAGAGGAAGTGAAGCCAAAGGCAAAGGTCCTTTTTAGTTTTGGTAGCAGACCTGTTCTGGATGACCTAGAGATTTAGGGGTTCTGTAGTTTTGAAGACAAATGGAGCTGTTATATTTAAAAATCCAAGGTAGGTATATGAGGCTAAAAACAGGGATTGAAAGGATTCCTTCTGAGTCAGACTATTACACTCATAGCTATCCCAAATCTAGTGGCTTTAGCTGTACTTTTTTGCATACCTCCTCCACTTGGTGAAGGGCCACATATCATATCCAAGTGAAGTTATTTTTCTAATGGTTAGGTCAGATTCTTAACCTGGCTTCTTTCTACACATTGGTTTCAGGGCATCAGTGAACTTAGATGGGAAAAAAAAATTAAATCTTTATTTTGATATCATTGGTTTCCTTTGTAATCCTATGTATTTTATACATTTAAAAACATCATTTTGAGAAGAGATCCATAGACTTCACCAGATAGCTAAAAGCATCCATGACACAAAAAAGGTTAAGCCTTTGAGATAGGTTTTTTTCTTTTTTTAAGAATGTTCAACTTGAGCTTTTAAGTGGCTTTTGTAGAACTAGACTATTTGTATTTACAATTATAAATCTTGGATAACAGCACTTGATGAGATTAGAGATAAGTGCATTTCCCAGCAAATTATAGCATCTATATGTAGGGGAGAATGTATATTTGAGGTATGTTGTGTATTTCAATTATAAAACAGTTGACTTGGGAGTCTTGAGTTACTTCTCAAGAGGTCTTCAATTGGAGACTAGATGGCCAAAGGTTGGGGATATTGAGGAATTTCATGCTTCAGGTAGAAGTTTGTTCATTTAACTTCCAAGACTTCTTCCAGCTCTAGGATTCCAAGATTTTAATGATTTGTATTACCTCTACCTAGGAAGGTGTAGGTACTGTATTCATTTAGTGTGGTATAATCTCCAGCGGTTATTTTTCTTGTTCTGTTACCACTACTTAGGTTTTTCAAGTTTTTAGATTTGTATGTGCCTGTATATTTAGTTTGTGTAACATTTTGTTATACAAAATAATTAGTGTCTTTAAATAATAAAGCAGGTCAGCTGTTCACCTTGTTAATGGAGTGTTTGTTAATAATAACTATTAGTAACATCCAAATAGTGTGTACATTGACTAGTTATCTTAATCTTTTGGTTAAGATTAAGAAGGGAAACAGCTGTATTGTCCATGACTAAATCTACCAGATCTGTTGACAGGTATACTGGATAATTTGTTTTTCACAGAATTCAGCAACCTTACCAGTTGTAATATTTAACTGTGCAAGGCCTTGTGGCTTAGATAAAGCTAAAAAGTCTTTTTGTAATTGAGAAGTTCAGTCTTGGAGGAAAAACTCCATGGCATTATTTAAAACATGTTAGGGTCCCTGTCTTCAACAGGTTTAATGTCACAGACTTGATAGCAGTACAGTTTAATGAAAAAATGGCATGCACAATGAGACTTTTTATGTTGGAAGTGGTACTCCTACATCACTTTTATTTTTGGCCTGAAGTTTAGATTGTAAATGATTGAGAAACCTGTTCCTAAAACCATCTGACAAAGACTTTTTTTCGAGAGAGAGGGGACCTCTCCTTTGCTATTTATCTATGAATACCCAGATATTGAATAAGCATTATGTTATGCACACTTGCTAAGGTGGGAAATAAGAGTGAAACATGTGAATTTATGTTTAGACGTTGATATGTAGAAATGAGGCAGGAAAAATTATATACTAGATGGGGCTTCTTAGGTAAGAAGAGAGATGATAGCAGCTATGAACATGTTACAGAACCATGACATTGGTAGTAGCCAGAAACAAGAAAATATTGGGTATTGTGGACATCAGCCTTTAACCCTTGTGGTTGCTTCCTTTATATTCTCTAAAGTTGAGAAACAAATTTGAGCGAGGTGGAAGGAGGTGGAAATAAACATTTTATTTCATTTTCTCTAGGCTTTAGTTTTCTTACTCACAAAATTACAGGGGCCTGCGTTCAGTAATCCCAAATCTTATTCAAGAGGCTGTATAGAGTAGTATTTAGAACTTTGACCTGGGTTAAAGTCCTGCTTCTGAAACCTGTAGGCTTTCTGATTCTAAGTCAGTCACTTAAGCTTAGTGCTGTAGGCAGCTTTCTTGAGGCAGTTGAAAAAAAGGTGCCTAAATTTGTAATCAGGGGTATTTTAATTGTCCTAAAACTACTGTTATGCATTTCAAGTAGTTTCCCGTTGTTCATTAGTCATGGTTTTGGTGAAGATACCTTTGTTCCTATATATAGTTATAACCTTTAAAAACCTTCACTGCCCTTTCTTAGGTCTAGTTTTTCTGGGCCAGACTACTGGTTTTTTTTCAGTCTTTTCTCACCTCTTCATCTCATTATTTTGATTTACTTTTTCTGGATGTAGCTACCTTATTTGTTGCAAAGTGTGAGAATTAGAAAATCCTTTTCTCCTTAGGTGTACAGAAGCCCTTACACATTTTTTGTTGCTGTTGAGGAAGATATGATGGAGGAGCTACAATTCTGGATTTGCAACTTGTTGCTGGAGGCATTCATCACCTGTCTTAACCTATGTTCTTTAAGCAGGAATCACTTTGAAATGACCCAATTCACAGAGATGGGGGAGGAAGAAGTGTTTCTGAGAAGTATTTGAAGAGTAGGACTTGTGAAGAATTGGGAGAATGAAGGGTAAAAATGATACTTTTTTCACTGTTTTTAGCATATAGTCCTGTGTGACTAGAAAATTTTCTTCCTTTTGTCTTACCACTGGGTTTTGCTTTTTATAGTACAGTGATGTATACTACAGTGATTATGATTTAATTGATCTACCATGGAAAACAAATTAATATCAGATTCATAGGGCTTTTTGTGAGGCTTACTGAATAGTTCAAAATGACTCAGATCATCTGATGATAGGTGCTGTGTTCATGCTTATTATAGTGCAAGTGTTTTTAAATGGAGAAGGTAGCCATTACAGCATAATATTTTCTCACATAGCTTAAAATGTTGTAGAAACTTAAGGCATGGCTCAGTGGCTTCTAACACTTCTAACAATCACCTTTCCCAAAACCAGTGTATTCATCATGAAAACAGTGGGTTTTTTTTACATTAATAGTTGTTTATTTCAAGAGATGTCTTAAAGGACATATGTTTATTTTTTGATGCATATGAAATAGTATAATTTATTGAGGGAATCATTTGAAATAAATGGAATGACATTTGAAATAAATTATCTTTAGTGCGATTACATGAAAATTCTGTTTTAGTTTAAAAATATATAATTATATTTATAATATAATTATCTATAATATAATATAACTATATATAATATAGTTATATATGATATATTTATGCAAAATATATATAATATAACTATATAATGTAATATATAGTTATATATAATATAACTATATATAAAAATATATAATTAATTCACTAAATCAAGTTGTATGCAGCATACAACTTGATTTAGTGAATTAATTATATATTAGAACTTTGAGCTTTTTTGCTTAAGAAACAATTTTTTTTAAGGAAAAATATTAGAAGGGGAAATAAACTTAGACCATGGAGGGGCAAAGTTTTTTGTTGATGATGGTTTGTACATTTTCACTAACCCATGAAAAATAAAGCTTTTTTCAAAAATGAGCCGTACATGTTCATTTGACTCAAGGAGATGATATTTAACAACAAAACTGATGTGATTGAGGCTTTACCTTTAGCCATATGTTTTAAGTTACTGCTCTGAAAAATTGGGTGCTAATTTAAGACTTGGTATAAGTTTAAGTATGCCCATATTTACAGTTAATCTTTGAGGAATTAAGAAATGATAGGCATTATATTAACACAGTGGACTATGTGATCTCATTAAAAAATGAATTGTTAGAATTTACAAATGTGCCTTTATCATTCCATAGTGTTTATCTATTCACTATTGTTTAAAAATAAATTTTCAATTTAAAAAATTGTATCAGTAGATTTTACCAAAAAAAGGCTTTTGATTATAGTCAGTAACTAACTTTCTATTGCTTCATTTTAGAATTTGCCCGTGATAGGAGATGATAGGATTGTACCTCCGTAGAGGCCGATTTGATTCCTCTCAGCTTCTAAAATAAAGAAACAACAAAAACAAAAAATCTCAGTGGCTATGTGGGAATTAAGATTTTGTTTTGTTTTTGTTCTGTTTGTACAGAAAATGAAGTTTGTAAATGTGGAAAGTTAGTGATTTAGTTTTTATTCCAGAACTAGCAGCGCCTGCACTTTGTGGCTGAGACCCTGCGTTTCAGGATTCTGAAAACAACATAGGATTTTGGAACCAAAAGACCTAGGTGTGAATCCTGGGCCCGAAGAGAGCTTCAGGCCCTAAGGAGGAGGACTCTTCTTTGTGACTTCAGGTTTGCTTTTTCTTGTTTAAGGCCTGACTGGAGGGAACTCCTTCCTCGACTCTATCGGGCCATTCTTCTTAATTTCTCCCATGATTATATTCTAATTTGTATTAGAGTCGTTTGTGTCCTTTCTCTCCAAAGCTCCTTGAGTGCAGTCTTAACTTTTGTTTTTGTATTTTTATGGAGGGCCTAGAACAGTGTATGTATGTAATAAATTTTGAATCTGTTCAGACAAGAGAACCCTAGGAAGTTTTTCTGACCTCTATGCATTTAGATACTTTTCTGGGTATTTTAGTTTGCTGACTTTATTCTAGTGTTATGTTTTGCTAGGAAGAAAAAATCTGAACCATGAATTAGAGGCATGTATTTGGGGCTGTAACCTTTGTTGAAAGAAATCTGGTGGGTTATGATCATCTGACCTGGCATAAAAATCTTTAAAGAATCCAACTTTTGGGGCAGTTAGGTGGCGTAGTTAATAGAGCACCAGCCCTGGAGTCAGGAGGACTTGAGTTCGAATGTGGCCTCAGATATTTGATACTTACTAGCTGTGTGACTGTGGGCAAGTCACTTGACCCTAATTGCCCTTCCTTCCCCTCTCCAAAAAAAAAACTGACCCAAAAACAAACAAAAGAAAGAATCCAGCTTTTGGAGATAAATAACACACCTCCCCCCCCAAAGGCCAGTGATTAATGCCTTTTCTGGTCATTAGTTACACTGAAATTCCAGTTGGCAGATACTGAGGGAAGGTAATTTTTAAGTAAGGTAGCCAAGCAGAGGGTGAGATTCCTGTTTGGACACAACCAAAACAGTTTATCGAAGATGTATGTGTCTAGTTAGATGACAAAAGGAACATTCTTCAGTGTGGCTTCCATGGCCCTTCGGCCACTTATGGAATCAGTTATGTACTAACTTTGTAAACTCATACTCCTTGTCCTTGTAGCAGAAGGCAATATGGTTTGAGAACCATTTTGAAAGTGTTTTGAATGTGTGATCCAGAATGTCTTGAAAGAGAAAAATGTTTGCTTGTCAAATCAAATGTTTGAGCCTATATGGCAGTAGCTTAGGGTTTTTTGACATTTTGACATATGGAGACATGTTTCCTTTGGGTTGGTGTATAGCTTGGGGAAGAAAATGGAGAGAATTTGGGTCGTGATTGAGATGTATGAAATTCCAGTGCTTCCCCTCTCTCCCAGGGGCTGTTTGGAAGATCACTTTTTCAGCAGGAAGCATGGGGAAATGGATAGTCCTATACCAGCACTGGTATATAGTTTTCCTTTCTGCTTGTTGGCAGATCTTGTTACTGAAAGTTTTTTTCTTGACTGATGATTTAGGCTGTTGTCAACTAGGGATCAAAAAGGCTTTGAATGAGCTAAATGTAGTATTGGTGTGGGTTTCTGCATTAAAAGCATTTGGAGCCATCTCATGCCGTCTATTCTATTTAGAATGCGAATATTAGATTATTAATCGTACCTGGCACATAGTAGATACTTGATACATGCTTGTTGACCTGATTTTTAAATTAGATCTGTGATTTCTTGGATATTGGAAACTCCTGGTGAGGAAATTCCCCTTTATCTGTACAGATCAGCACATGCTCTGTTGTTTATAGTCTTATAGAATTAGCTGGGATCCGCTGAGAGGTTAACTGACTTGACCAGGATCCCACTGTCAGTATGTGTCTGAGGTTGTATTTGAATCTAGGAGGCTGATTGTTTTCTTTGTCTTATCTTTCAGTTAATGATTAATAGAATAATTGGTAGATTAAAAATGTGCAGGTTTGGTGTCTAGGAGCAAGAAGGCACTTTAAGAGAGATCATGTGGGACAGTGTCTTCTTTATTCAGACAGGTGAATACCCAAATCATTCAGAATAGTTAAATGAATAGAGAAAGATCTTTAGTGTTGAAGATTCCATACTCTCTCTCGATTGTCTATTTTAGGGCTTCGTTGCTTTGATAGTCAACTCTTTGCTCTGTCCAACAGAAATTCTTTAATCTCATTGCGCCTTCTCTGTGGATGTAGAGAACAACTTTTCAGTATCTGATGAATAAGCATTTACTAAGTGCCGCAGCTCCCATCCCTGGCAATGTAACAAGAAAAACAAAGTAGCTTGAGAGCTTAAAGCGTTTACATCCTATTCTAATGGGGAGAGAACGTGTACGTGCATACAAAAGAGATAAAAGGTAACAGATTTGAAAGACCAGAAAGGTCTCATGCATATGACAGTGCTTAAACTGAGATTTGATGAAACCCATAGATTTCAAGGGGCAGAGGGGAGGTAGAAGTGTATTTCAGGCATGGAAATGGGAAATGGAGTGGCCTGTGTTGAGAACACCAAGAAGGCCAGATTTGGTAAACCATGGTTGGCATGGATGAGAATAATGTATAATAATATTGAAAAGGTAAACAGAGGAAATTGTGAAGAGCTTTCAGTGCCACACAATGGAGTTTGATTAGACATGGTGAGACCTGCATTTCAGGAATATCACTTTGTGATGTTTGGAGGCTGAATTGGAAAGGGGAAAGGCTTGAGGCAAGCATTTGTCATTTGAGTTAGTCTATTTTTTAAGGTGTTATTTTCTTCAGTATTTTTTTGGATTTCCTTTAGCAGGCTGTTGACTTGCTTTTCATAATTTTCTTGCATCATTCTCATTTCTCTTTCAAAATTTTCCTTTACTTCTCTTATATGATTATCAAAATCTTTTTTGAGTTCCTCCATGGCCTGTGACCAGTTCATATTTTTCTTGGAGGCTTTTGGGTGCAGCAATTTTGACTTTGCTGTCTTCTTCTGGTTCTATGTTTTGATTGTCTTTGTCATCAAAAAACAATTCTATAGTTTGATTTTGCTTCCTCTGCTTGCTCATCTTGCCAGTCAGTTACTTGACTTTTGAGCTCTTTGCCACAGTAGAGCTCTGCTTCCAGAGTGGAGAGTTCTGTCTCCCAAATTTCTGAGGTTTTGTGCAGCTGTTGTCAGAGCTTCTTCCAGACAGCTGCCTCAGAACTATGAGGAAGACTGCCTCTCCTGAGCCTCAGCAAACTCTGCCACACTAGTGCTCCCCACGCCAGGACTGCCACCCAAGACTGTGACCCAGATCCACGGAGCCCAAAGCAAGAAAATCCTGCCTTAGCGCCAGCAAAGGCATTCCAGCAATTGCCCTCTGGTTAGTCACTTTGTTCCCCCCACGGTTTGTGGGCCAAGAGCTCCATTGCCCTGGGGATAGGGGCCAGATGGCACTCTTCTCTTTCTTCACCCAGTTCCAACAGAGTTCCCTCACTGACTTTTTCTTTCTTTTTGGCATTTATGGGTTGAGAAGTCTGGAAACTGCCACAGCTGCCAGTGATTCACTCTCCTGAAATCTGCTCCGGCCAGTCTGTTTTGCAGGTCTGCACGGGCCCATGTGGCACTGCTCTCTGCTCCCAGTCCAGTGTGATAGACCCTTCCTGTTGACCTGCCAGGCTACCTTCATCGGGAGATTTGTTTCTCTTTGTCACTTTGTGGGTTCTGTAGCTCTAAAATTTGGTTAGAGTCATTTTTTACAGATATTGGAGGTGGTTGGAGTGGGAGCTCAAGCAAGTTCTTGCTTTTACTTCACTAACTTGGCTCTGTCCCTGCTTAATAGAAGCTGGTAATGAAGAATGAGATTGGAACTGTATGGATCTGGGAGTCATTTACATATGGAAACAGATGAAGTCACCAAATGAGAGAGAGGGAATATACAATGTATGGATGTATGTGTGTATATGTGATACATACATAATACATATATACCTCCATACATATAATGCACATATACATACATAGATGGAGAGAGAAAAGGGCTTAGAACAGAATCTTTGGGGCATATTCCCATTTAAGGGACATCTATGAGAGGTACTGTGAAAACAGAAAAATCTGCCAGTGGATTAGTTATGTGGGATGAATAAGAGTAAAGAGTTGAGGGAGACACTGAGGTTGTGAACCTGGAATCAGTTAAGTCAGCAAGCCTTTATTAAATGTCTTCTGTATTCCAGACACTACTAAATGCTGGGCATACAAAGAAAGGCAAAAGATAGTTCCCTGCTCTCCAGGAGTTCACAGTCTAACGGGGAGACAACATAAAACAACTATGTACAAACGAAATATAGACAGGATAAATTGGAGATAATCAGCAAAAGGAAGGCACTTCTTGTAGAAGGTGGAATTTTATATGGGACTTGAAGGAAGCAAGGAGGGAGAGAAATCCAGGCCCTGGGGGACAGCCAGTGAGAATGCCCATAGTAGGGAGATGGAATCTTATGTGAGGAACAGTAAGGAGGTTAATTTCATTAAATTGCTGGGTGCATTGGGTAATAAGACTGGGAAAGTAGGGGAGTGCTAGGTTATGAAGGGTTTTGAATGCTAAAAGGAAGATTTTATAAAATATAATACTGGAGGCTTTAGGGGGCCACAGGAGTTTTGGGAGAGGGGAGGAAAAGGGGTGTGGTGATACAGTTAAGAGATAAAGTAAGCAAGAAGGGGGAGTGATATTTTAAGTTTAAGAATATTGATGTTTTAAGTATGTTGTATTGACTTCTTTGTGTAAGATGGATTGGTAGAGATCATTAGGAAATTACTGCAACTAGTTCAGATCAGCGGTGATGAGGAACTGAAGAAGATCATAGGATCATGTATTTAGAGTTTGAAGGGACCTTAGAGTCCTTTTAGTCCACCTCCTCATTAAATAGATTAGTAATCTGAGTCCAAATGAAATTGAATGACTTGCCCAGTGTTAAACAGGTGGCAGAGGTTTGACTTGAACCCAGATCCTCTTACTCCAAATCCATCAAACTTTTCACTGTTTAAGGAGTGTGTGTGTGTGTGTGTGTGTGTGTGTGTGTGTGTGTATGTGTGTGTGTTCTTTCTGTTTGTCTGTCTAGATATTTCACGCTAAGACACCTAATGTTAACTTTAGCTATGCCAGCATGTCACATAGGAGAATACTGAAAGAACAGTAAGGGCTGCAATACTTGGAATACTAGTTCAATGACTTTCATTCTCTCTTGAGGCTCATATTCTTTTCTTCTAGCAGAGGCCTTAATATCTTTCTCAAAGTGGTTAGTGAAATATCAAATTGGGAAATGATTCAACTGTGAAACTAGTGGACCACTAAGATGTATGTATGTATGTACTTTCTAGTGGAGGAAATGTGTCAGTAATTAGGTACAAGCAAGGTACATGCTGATTAGTTAGAGGGTAGCTGTAGAGGAGAAGGCTCTTACTTCTGAGGGCAGGGGAATGGGGGGATATGAAGCGTGAATCTGGGAAGAATCCAGGCATTCTAAGAGATGAGATTCTGTCCTTCAGAGAATGGAATTCCTCCATTCTAGGGATGAAGGAGAACCAGCATAAAGATAAGAGGTGAGAGATGGAGTGTCATGTGTGAGGCTCAGCAGGTAGACTTGCATGGCCAGGTTGTATAGTCAGTGGAAGAGAGTAAAGCATAAGAAGACTGGAAATGTAGGAAGGGATTGGGTTTTTGAATAGCCTTAAGTGCCAGCCAAAGTAATATCAAGTGGAGCAGAGTATGTAGAGCAGTGGTTCTCAACCTGTGGGTCACAACCCCTTTGGAGGTCGAATGACCTTTTCATAGGGGTCACAGGGGTCGCCTAAGACCATCGGAAAACACATATTTCTGATAGTCTTAGGAACCGAGACACCGCTCTTCTATCTGTCTCCAGGTGGGTCCACCTGCATGCAGATACACCCTAGAGAGAGAAGGTCCAGGACAGAGTGCAGAACTTTGATTGGGGGTGGGTTTGGTTGTGTGCCCATATTTAATAGATGGCAAGAGATGGTGAAGTGCAAATTTTTTTTAAGAGTCAAAAAGTTGGCCTTTGTGGACAGAGACAATGAGCTAGATAAGAACTCAGAATTATGTAGTACTAAGATTTACAAAATATTTTGCTTAGAACAACTCTGGTGCCACTTCAAGTGTAGTGTAAGCATTATTATCCTGACTTTACAAATGAGAAAACATTTTCAATAGTTAAGTGACTTACTGGAAGTCATAGCTAACAGGTATGAAAGTTTGAATTTGAATTCAAGACTTTTGATTCCAGTTCAATACTCTTTTACTATACTACGCTTAGTTTCCAGAGCTCTCCATCTAAGCTCTAAGATTTTTTCATTCTTAGTGGTTCTTCACTGAGGTCCGTTGGCTACCAGGATAGGTTTTTTTCACCCGTGGCAAATGGTGTTGTTGGTGGGATATAAGAGAAGAATAACAGAATAGTAGCAATTAGAGTAGGAGAAATGCAGTATGTATTTCTCACTTGTTAAAAATAGCTATCTGCTTTTGGCTGGCTGCCTTTCTTCATCTCAATGTCATATGAACGGAGAATAATTAGCTAATGGTATTGCTGATATTTCTGTGAGAACAGTTTAAATGTTGTCAGGGTTATAGTTAGTATGTTAATTCACTGGGCAAAATATATCATTTGGGTAGTATCTAGTTTTTACAGTTAAGTTTTAAAAAGAAATTTAAATATTTTTCCAAAACAAAAATCATTTTTTACATTAAAAATTTTTTTAAAGTTCTGAATTCTCTCCCTCTCTCCAGTCCCTCCTCTGCCCAGTATGACATTAATTATACATATGAAATCGTACAAAATGTATATAAACATTTTTTAAAATAGTTTTTGCCTGAAATGCTCTCCCTCCTCATCTCTGCTTTTTGGCTTTTTTCAAACATCAGCTAAAATTCCCCCCCCCCTCCCCCAGAAACCTTTCCAGGTTCCCCCGAAGGGCTACGATCTTTGTGAAATTACCTCCAAGTTACCCTATGTGTATGTCTTGTTTGTACAGTTATTTGCATGTCATCTTCCCTACTAGATTGATGGTAGGCACTGTTTTTGCCTTTCTTTGTATCTCATCACTTAGCACAGTGCTTGGCAGATTGTAAGTGTTTAATAAATGCTTGCAACTTGACTAGAAATTATTATCATACTTAGCTTTGAAAGGCCTAACTCTTAGGAGGTAGGACGTGTTTAACTCTCCTAATTTTTATCCTGATGGTATATTCTCTTGGAAATCCATCTCAGGAATTTGTGACTCCTGAGTGTTAGTTTTAAACCTGTGCACAATGGTGTACCCATCATATGTGTTTGGTTTGGTGAACAGTAGGGGTGGGAGAGCCATACTGCTATGGATTTCCTGTCTCTCTGGGAGTCTGGAGAATGTGTAATAGCCAACTGACTTATAAATTACAGTTCCATTGAGGTGTTATGATGGCTTCATAAACCCTTTTCTTCAGTCATTACTTTCTTAGAAGTTTTGCTTCTGTATGTATGTATAACCCCTATCAAATTGCCTGCATTCTCAATGTGGGGGAGAGAAAGAAGGAAGGAGATAATTTGGATCCAACTCAACATTAAAAAAAATGAATGTTAAAATTGTTTTTACATGTCATTGGAAAAAAGTAATTTAAAAAGTTTTGCTTCTGGGCTGAAACTTATCATACCCAGGTGTTGGGGTAGGTGGAAGGGAAATAAATGAACACAATTTATTGAATTGTTTTGTTTTTATTATTTTGCTAGTGCTTTTTTTTTTAAACGAGTATGGTGAATAGGAGAAAATATTTTCTTCTGAGGGAAAAGGGAAGCTTTGGGTGGGTTTTTTGCCCTCAGGTAGCAGAAATAGCTAGCTTATTTGAAAAATTTAAAGTTTCTTACTTGATTTGTTCCTTTTTTCTCATTAAGAATTGTGATAACTTGCAAAATTTTTAAGAAAATGAATTCTGAAGCAGGCTGATGTCCATGGCATTAGATCAGACAGACATCAAGAGAGCTGGGTTCCATTTCTTGTTCCTTTAGTAACTTACTAGGTGTATTGATTGTATAAGTCATTTTGTCTTTCTCCAAGGTATAAATTGAGGTCAGTACCCTCAGTTATTTGTGAAATGTTCTTGTATGCCCTAGTGAGATGTATTGCTTGGAATATGTGTGGTGCATTATTTCCCCCAGATTTTAAACTTAAAATTGGTATTTGGGTATCTTTCTGATGTTGAAAGTGAGGATTACTTTCCCTACTTAGATTTTAAAATGAGAGATGCTATGGTTATAATTTCAATTATAGGTAAAGATATATATGTATTGAGGTGTATAAATGCAAAAAGATTAGTAAATCAATTGAAAAATGACTAACGATAGTAAGGACAAGAATCACACCAAAGTTTATTTTGAATGTATATGTTTTACGTGTGTGTGTATGTGTGTGTGTGTGTGTGTGTGTGTGTGTATGGAGAGAGAGAGAGTGAGAGTGTTAAGGCATTGTTGATAAATGATGGGAAGTACTGAAAGAAATACAAGGTCTAATGTCTGCCTTCAAGGAGCTTATATCCTACTTCACTAGATCAGAGTCTATGTTTATCCACTGGAATTTGCAGTTTCTTGAGAAAGTCATCTGTAGTGAACTAGATGGTTCCGCTTCCTTTCCTTTTAATTGCTTCTTAAATGCTGACATTGCTTCCAGCCTCATTAAACTGAAACTGCCCCCCACCTCCAAAGTTATCAGTGATCTCTATGCCTTCATCATTCCTCACCTAGATCATTATAACACCCTTCAAATTGGTCTCTACCATGTTTCTCACCACTCTATCCAATCCATCGAATATACTTCTCAGAAATCATTTTCCTTAAGCACAGATATGATTATGTAACTTCTCTATTTAACCAGTTCCAGAGCTAAGATAAAATATAAACTTTTTAGCTTTTAAAGTTCTCTGTAACCTGTCCCCAACCTAT
This sequence comes from Pseudochirops cupreus, assembly GCA_028627135.1. NCBI lineage: Eukaryota > Metazoa > Chordata > Mammalia > Diprotodontia > Pseudocheiridae > Pseudochirops > Pseudochirops cupreus. The sequence goes on from CM053584.1 coordinate 199,803,568, forward strand.
CTTTCCAGCTTTATTTGGACATTATTCCCCAACCCACAGTCTTGTTATTGAACCAGCCTAGCTTCTCTCTTCTAGACCGTACTATATATCCCCTTTTTATGCTTTTCCTTGTCCATCCCTGTGCCTGGAGTACACATTCTCCTTACCTCCATGAAATAGAGTTCCCCTCTTCCTTTACTTTCTTTAACTTAATTTTTTTTTCAATTAATAAAAATCTCTTCTCTCCCTCCCACCTGTGTTCCATTGGGAAAAAAACAAAAAGAGAATAAAACTTATGTAACAGATATGTAGTCAAACAAATGATTGCATTGGCCATGTTTACAATATCCTTCTGTCTGTCGGTCGGTTTGTCTGTCTATCTACCTATCTACCTAATCTATCTATCTGTTTTACCCACCTCAATCTGCATTCTGAATCCATTAACCTTTCTGTCAGGAGGTGGGTTCTCTGTTTCTTCATGAGTCCCCTGGAATCAGGGTTGGCCAATACATTGATCAGAGTTCTCTCTTTTTTCTATTAAGCTACCTTGTATATAGTTGTATTTATTCACTTTATATTTATATTGCACATATTTTTATATGTACTTAATATGCCCCAATTAGGATGTAAGGTCCTTACCAGTAGAAACTGCTTCATTGTATTTGTATTCCCACAGTTTTGCAAAGTGCTGGCCCAAGGTAGTTGCTGTTGATTGATTCTTTGTATTCCCAGATTGGCACAGTGAAACCTGGCAACAGAGTAAACTGAATAAATACTCATTAACTGACTTGAGTTTTGGGAGTGTATAATCCTCAGATATAAATCAACTAAATTCCTATATGGCAATTAAATGACAACTGTTGTTAACTTTTGTTTTTCTTCTGTTGGAACTCTCTGACTTTCATTTGGACCAATGGCTAAATTAAGTGAAGTTTTAGATCATTTTTGGACCTTAGTTACTTCATCTGTAAAATGAAGATGTTAAACTATATCAGAGACATAAAGGTCCTGAGAGCAGCCTGAACCAGAGTAAAATGTGATTGGGAGATGTTTAACAAAATTAATAAAATTACAAAACAATAAAATTCATTAAAATGCAATAGATAATGTCAGCTTGTGATTTTCCAAGTTAATATGTGACCTGCAGGGATCAGTGTCTGGATTTGATGATTTCTGAAGCTCCTTCCAGCTATAAATTTGTGGTCCTATGAAATGGAGAATTAGTAAAGTTAGGGTATTCAAAACATATGGAAGGATATTATGGTCCCCCAGTGTGTTTTTTCTCTTTTTGTTTCAACTATTCTACATGCTTCTGGATTTCATTATTTTAATTTAGGTTCTCAGAGACCAAGGCATAGGAGTCAGTGTATGTTGTCATGTCATCATTTCCCTGATGCCATGGTCCTCTTGGAAAACAAAGAACACACACAATTTAATGTCTACGCTTTTGGTTTACTGGGTAATGGGGCCTTTTTTTCTTTCTTGCAGGTGAAGAAGGGTGCTTTTGGAATGGGGTTATGTTGGGAAATAAGTGATATAAATAAAAACAAAAACATTACAGAATCATAGATTTTGTGCTGGAAGGGACCTCAGAGAGGCCATTGGCTCCAACCTGTCATTTTACAGATTAGGACACTAAGGCACAGAGAGGTTAGTGATATATTCAAGGACAAACAGTGAGCAAGTGTCTGAAACGGCAGAATTTGAAACTTGGTCTTCTTGATTTCCAGGTCTAGTGCTGTACCTACTAAGTAGCCAGTGCTGCTTCAGTAAAATTTAACACATTTTTAGACTAGAATTCCTCCTTGCTTTTGGATTCGTGTTCTATATTACCTGCTTTTGCAGTCTGTGTTCCCAGTTGAGCACTCAGCTTTTTGTTTTGTTCTAATATGCTGAGTTTGACTAAATCCATTTTATCTGACACTTTGAAAAGCACTCTTTATAATGGCTTATATTGAGAGAGATTTGCTTTTGAGAAGTTGTACTAATTGACAGCCATCAAACTGGACAGATTTAGGCCAGGTAAAGTCTAAAAGTGTCTGTCACATAGGAATAAAGTTAAAATCACCTGCTGCAGAAACTAGGGAGTTTTATCATCATTTTCATCTTGAATAAGAGAAAAAGCATCATTAGATCTTGGCACTATAGTACCATAGTTGGGAGATTGGCTGCTTACTTTATCTCTATAAAGTATTTTTTGTCCTAGCTTCAAACTAACTTATAATTTAAACTTTTTCTGGCTTTGGTTAAAGTTTTGTTTCTTTGGGTTTTAAATTAGGAAATACAAAAATAGAAGTGCTTGAGTTGTAATAGCTGAAACTAGTTAGAAAATGTATAGACTGGTGAGCTGAGCTAATCAGTCTTTAGAATGAGTTTTATAAGTGGCAGGTTTTTATAGAGGTGGTTGAGAGAATTCTTGAAGAAAGCTGCCAACTTCTTCCTTTAAGCTAAGATTTTGTGTAGAATTTCTTTGATCCAAAAAGGTCCTAGAATCATCATGCTTTCCTGTAGAAGTAGCTTATACCTTCATTTAAAAAAAAATCAGGTCCAGCTTTTGACTGTGGAATAATCTTAAGGCACATAAACCAATAATACTATACCATACAGATACATGTAACCATACAGATAATAATAGTAAACTTCCCTACAGGTTTTGATCAGTTAGCTCAAAGTCCTGAGGCTCAGTAGATGGTCAAAGTGTTAGTATGATGGAGACTGAGGGAGAGGTAGGAGATAAAGCAAAAGATCCTTGCAAGTATGCTCTTGCCGGAGGAATGCTTTTCTAGTTGTTTTTCTCTAGTGCTTTTCTCATTATTCTGGTACACCTTAAAAAAAGAAACCTTATTTGGTCATGTTCATGCTCATGTCCAAGTGCTAGTGTCATATATTGTTATCTATCATTGTTATTAAGATAAACTACAATATTACACAGGAAGGAAAAAGTTCTGAGGAATGCTGTGTGTGGGACGTACTTAGAATAATCTTTCAAAAGAGAAATTGATCAGACACTCAGCCTCTGCTATGTGCCAGAAACTCTTCTAGATTCTGGGGATAATAGAAAGAAATGAAACAAGTTATTTTTCTCAAGGAGCTTATATTCTATATGGAAAGACATCATATACATATGCAAACATTATATCAAATGCAGACTTTTTGGGTGATAGTGCATTAATATCTTAAGTTGATGAGGAAAGATTTCTTGTGAGGAGATAGTACTTAAGCCAGGTTTTGAAGGAAATGGGGGATTGATTCTAAGAGGCAGGGATAAGGAGGACCAAAGAGTTTATGAAGGTATGTGTTAATATAACAAGCCAAAGGAATTTTGGAGATGGGTTGTAAAAGTCTTTAAATGCGAAACAGAGTTTTTATATTTGATCATAGAAACACTGGGAGTTTATTGAATAGGGGAATGACATGGTCAGCGGTGTACTTTAGGAAAATCAGTTTGGCTGGTATGTTGAGAAGATGGAGAAGAAAGAGACACCCACCCTCACCCTTAGAAGACAGTTGGAGTGCTTTAGGTGAGAGGTGATGAGGGCAGGAAGTAGGGTGGTGGTCCTGTGAATGGAGAAAAGGAACTGGATGTGAAAGATAGAATGGAGGTAGAATTGATAGCACATGACTATTTGGATATGTGGATCAAGAGAAAGTGAGGGGTTGAGGATGATTTTTGAGGTTGCTACCCTGGGTAGTAATTGGAAGTGTAGTAGTTTTCTCACAATAGATAAATTTGGAAGAGATATGAATTGGCTTGGTGGAAAACATAATGCATTCAATTTTGGAAAGGTTGAGTTTGAGATGCCTACAGACTATAAACTTTGAAATACCTAATAATTAGTTGGTAGTATGGGACTGGGGCTCAGGAGAGAGGCCAAGCCAAGACTGTATATTTAGATTTGGTATTTATCCTGTAGAGATGTTTAACTCAGTGGAGCTGATGAGATCACCAAGAGAGCTAGGAACGGGAAGATGAGGGAGGCCCAAGAGTTGTATTTTACACCTAGAAATTAGGGCTGAAATATGAATGATGATCTAGCAGAAGAGGCTGAGGAGTTTTCAAACAGATGAGAGTCTAGGGAGGAGAGATTATTCAGAAGGAAGGGATTCATTCCCTTGTTTGGTAGGCAAGCATTGTCTTAAGCTGTTGTAAAGTGGTGTTGAATGCTACAGGGAGGTTAAAAAAAAGGTTTGAGAAAAGGTCATCAGATTTAGCAACTAAGAGATAATTGGTAACTTTGGAAAGAGAAATTTCAATTGAGTGAGACTGGAAACCAAATTGTGGGGAAGTGATAGGAGAAGAAGTGGAAGCAGTGAGTCAGTAAGCATTTATTGTATACTTGTTTATGTAGCACCTGCTGTGTGCCTGTCTCTGCTAAGCCCTGGGGATGCAAAGAAAGGCAAAAGATAGTTCCTGACTTTGAGAAGTCTTTTCTATATGTTTGTCTGTGAAAAGAGAGGGGTGATCAAGGATAGTTTGATGGGATAGTAATGTCAAGTAAGAATTTCTTAAAAATAAATTTTTTTTTATATGAGATTCTTTATTAAATTTTTTTGAGTTACATCTTTTCTCCCCGTCTTTCCCCCGCCCACCACCCCAAAACAGCCATCCCGGTATTTCCCCCCTCCCCCAGTCTATT
>CM053584.1:199808683-199821682 GCA_028627135.1 Pseudochirops cupreus
TATGTTGCTGCTTCTACGCCGCCATCTTGCCTCCGCCCCTAAAAATAAATTTTTAAAGAGACTTGGGCCTATTTGTAGGCAACAGGAAGGGAAAACTAACCCAGGAAAGAGTATTAGAGAAATGGATTGATAGGCAAGATGAAAGAATTCAAGGGTTTAAATTGAGAGGTTTGGCTTTGATGAATAAAAAGGTCTCAGCTTTATTTAAATCTGGTGTAAGGGAGGAGAAAAAAAGAGAAAAGGATGTAAGAAAATGACTGAGATATACTGTGGTCATGAATAAAAGGCTTAGTGAATCTTGTCCCCTCCTATACTCTTCTATATCCCGTACCTCATATTTATGCCCTTTACTCATCTGTTGTATTGTCTACTTTAGAACTCTTTTGTATCTCCTTGTGTTCCCAACTTGTATCTCCTTCTATACTCATCTGTAGTATACTCTGCTTCTTGGCTTTGCTCCTTAGTTTCTTTCTTTATTCCAAGTTCTGCCTCATTTGTACTACTCTGTTTTTGCCTGTGAAATGTAAAATAAGTTATACTGCATTTCAAGATCAAACCAATACCGTTATCACATGAGCAACATTGAATAGACACTGTGTGCAAAAACTGCAGGAGAAATCACAAAGATTGTAGAAGGTGTGTCCAATAACCATGAGATGTAGAACAGATAGTATTATTAATGTAACCCGGATGAAGAAACCAAGGCAGAGTTGTGGTCTACGGTCATATAACTAGTTAGGAGCACAGCCTCCCATTTTTCCTAGCTAGCCCTTTATTCTTTTTTTCCCCTACTTAACAGTATTTTATTTTTCCTGATTACATGCAAAGATAGTTTGCAACATTCACTTTTACAAGATTTTGATTACAAGATTAGAAGTAAGTTTTTTCTCCCTCTCTCTTTGTAATGCCATGCACGAGCAGCTTTCCAGAAGAATGCCACTGTGAACAGCTTTTAAGGTTCTGATTACACAGTATAGTGAACACTCTCTTTATTCCATAACCAATCAAAGCAAAACATTCACAGTAAATCAAAGTACAGCATTCACAATGTTACAACTTATCACAGAAAATCAAAATGTAGCATTCACAACAACTTATCACAGAAAATGGCCACATGGTTTTCACCACAGTGGTCCCAAAATTTTCAGCAAAGAACAGTCATTTAGTAACTCATTCGTTCTATCATCCTTAAGGAGGTTTGCCTCCTCAAGGAACACAAAGTACAATAGTCAAAGTTCTTCACTCATGGGGCACACTAAGTTAACTCAATCAGTCACTTATTCAGTCCTCAGTCACTTGAGTACAATCATTTAGTCAATCAATCATTCAATCATCCTTCTTCATTCACTATTCAATTATCAGAAAATACATAGACCCTCCACCCCTAGGTCACTAGTAAATTTAAAATTTCTCAGTCAGTACACAGTATCCAAGTAGAGCCTTCTTACAAGCTTGACTCAGGGTGGTTTCTCAGATTCCCTGGATTCCCTTTCATGGTCCCAGATCCTACCTGGATTCACCAAACTGTCACCTGGATTCAAAGGCAGATAGCTCCCAGGTCTCTGTGCAGTTCCTGCTCCACATTGGAGCTTACAGTGTCCAGTCCATCTCAAATCTTTCACTGTCTCTGTTCTGGGGAAGACAAGGCTTAACAAAGCCACAGACAGGTTCATGCAAAGTACCAGTATCACAGTCATGCTTCCTCAGTCTTTGGCAGCTGCCCTTGGAAATCCTCAACAGCTATGGCTGACCCTCAGACTCAGTAGAAGTTTCAGCTGGTTCCCAGAATCAAAATCACTCCATCCAGGTTTTCAAAATCATTCTCTCTCTCGTGTGTGTGTGTGTGTGTGTGTGTGCGCATGTGTGTGTGTGCGTGTGCGTGTGTGTGTGTGTCTGTGAAGTGATGGGGGGTGGGGGCTTTCCTCTTCAGCCTCCTCGGTGGCAGCAGCTTCTGCCTCCCCAATGCTTGCTTCAAGAAGATCTGACTCTCCCTTATATACAATATTGTCCCTCCCTGTTCAACCCCTTCCTGTTACATCAGTAACAGGAGACAGGAATTCATACCTTCTGTTTCTTTAACAGAGGCTTAATCTGATCTAGGTGCTAAGTACCTCTTAGTTTAGCAATACAAAAGGAACTTCAGATCTCATTACTGTGACACTCTTCTCCCCCCTCCCCAAGATAGCATGCAATCTAACATAGGTTATACATGTACAATCATATTAAACATATTTCCACATTGGTTGGTTGGTGGTGGTTCTTCATTCTTGAAGAGGACCAAAATGATATCACTATGCTAAAGTCAGGTTTCAATGTGTCCGACTGTGGCTGATCAGACCGATATAAGCTTGGAATATACAGGTTGGGCACAAATAGTTCATGTGAACATTTGGGGTGGATACTCCAAATTTTCGCATCTTGTGTGTCCTTTGAGCACATTGGTAATGTTGTGAAAGAAGAATCAGAACAAAAGAAAAAAGCCATGAGAAAGAAAAAAATAAAGAGAAAAAATAGTACAATTCGATTTATGTTCAGACTCCATAGTTCTTTCTCCGGATGTGGACAGCATTTTCCATCACAAGTCCCTTGGACTTGTCTTAGATCCTTGCATTGCTGAGAAGAGCTAAGTCTATCAAAATTGGTCATTGTACAATGTTGCTGTTACTATGTACAGTATTCTCCTAGTTTTGCTCATTTCACTTTAGCACAGTTCATATCGATCTTTCCAAGTTTTTCTGAAATTTGCCTGCTTATCATTTCTTATAGCACAATAGTATTCCATTACATTCATAAACCACAACTTGTTCAGCCATTCTCCATTTGATGGGCTTCCCTCAATTTCCAGTTCTATACCACCACAAACTAGCCATTTATTCCTCTGGGATGGGGTTGAACTAGATGATATTTTAAGATCTCCTCTAATTTTGACAGTCTGAAAGTCACATGTTACCAGAAGGTGATAAAGCAACAATTACTTATTAAACACCTACTGTGTACTAGGCCCTGGGGTTACAGATCTAGAGAATGAAATAATCTCTATGCTTTAACTGGGAAACAAACAAGTAAATAAATGAATAAATGCACATTCATTAATTCACTTATTCGAATTCATTCATGCATTCATTTATTTACAAAGTAGTTAGCAGTGAAGACTTGGAGAATCAGAAACTTGCGTATGTTGAAAGAGGAGAATAATTTTTTTCTCTTAAGTATAGAGTGAGGAGGAAGTGTGTTTCAGGTATGCAGGGAATAGCCAATGAAAAGCACAGGGATAAGAGACAGCCATTTTGGATAGTTTGAAGAGCAAAGGAGTGAGGCTGGGGGTGTGTGTGGGGGTAAAATGTCCTAAAAGAAAGATCAGAGCAGGGTTGTGACTAGCATAGAAGAAGTTGGATGGGATGGTAATTACAAGGCAATTGTTGTTAGTTTCTTTGGGGACGTTAGGCAGTTTTAGAAGTTGAAATCATAGATGACATGACATTGTTAACCACTATCTAGTAGAAGCCTTTCCTCATATTAATCACGTTAAGAGCTCCCAAAAGTTTCCTCATTACTTGATATTAGGTATATGTCATTCTATACATTGAAGAGTTTAAATTACAATACACTTGTCATTTAGGACATTGAGCTTTAGAAATGGTTTTAGTGTCATCATGCAGGGATGCTTTTGAGAATGTGAAGTCAAATTCTTAGATTTACTTACAATTTAAACACTCCTAGTGTCATCTGATTATAAATTTAAAATAAAACAGAATTGGGCTGGCTAGGTGGTATAGTGAATAGAGCACTGGCCCTGGAGTCAGGAGGACCTGAGTTCAAATGTCTCCTCAGACACTTGTCACAAAAACTGGCTGTGTGACCTTGGGCAAGTCACTTAACCCCAGTTGCCCTCCAAAAAAGAAAAAAAAAACAAAATAAAATAAAACAGAATTTACTAGGGGTATGGAATAAGAAAGATACCATTTATAGCACATTTTCCTCTTTCAGCATTAGAAACATTACTTTTAGTTGAAATAATTTGATGTTTGATAGAAGTCAGTTCTTAGCAATATATAACCAATCTGTGCATGGAGATATGTTGAATGAGATTCCCTCTGTTCCTCCCTCCCCCCCATACACAAAAATTGGATATGTAGTGAGGGACTTGTTGCTTGACTTGACTTGGCAATCAGCAATTTCTTACTAGGGGATGTTTGCTAATATATGCATAATGATCATAATTTTCTTATGTTCCTCTCTCCCACCTCCTAGCCAAGAAATAGGGAAATTACTGAGGCAAAATGATACATTTTTTTGCCCTTTCCCAGCCACAGTTAATTTGTGCTATTTTTAAAGAGGATTAAGTTTACTATTATATGATACCTTATTCACATACATACATTTTAGGTCTTATCACAGTATTGAAATTATCTTAGTATCTTCTGATAATTGCTATGTTTTGATTTTTCATCTGGATGTTTTGGAAAAAGTAATCAGTTATACAACGTGTAAATAAAGGTGTCTTGTAGCAGTAACTAATACTTTTTTTCCCTGCCTTTTTAAATGCTGAGACTTGATAATCATAAATTCTGCTTGTCTGAATTATATAAAATTTTTCTTATCAGAATGGAGAAGAAATTATAAGTGTAATCCACAGATTGTGATGGCACTTTATTTAACTTAGTAATTACATTCTCTCCCCTTCTGTCCCTGAACATTTTACCCAGTATTCAGATGAGTGGGAGACATAGCGTAACATAGGGCAGTGGTTCCCATTGTTTTCTATTTCAGGAACTCCTTTCAACAAGAACAAATTTGTTGTAAATCCTGAGGATATTTTAATGTTCTACTAATAATATTCTTTCAGATTTATTAAGTGTTTAAATTAACTGTTATGATAATTTTTGCTTCCTAAAACTCCACATTAAAATTTACATTATATAATAGTTATAAAATATAAAATTTTGAACTACCTACAATTAAAAAATTAAATATAAAATTCTTAAATCCTAATGATAAAATAATTACAGATATTTTACATGGGACATTCTGTATTAATTAAAAGAAGTAATCTAGCAAGACTTTGTGCTTTCTCTTATCAGCAAAACTTCATATTAAGTTTTTTTATTTTACAAATTTTGTTCAATATGATTAATGCTTTTACTGAAATAAGTTACAATTTGGAACATTATGTTACAATTTAACATAATTGCATGTAAACTGAATTTCAATTTTGGGCTTTTTTATTTGAACAAAGGGTTGTAATATTTGTTTTAAACATCAGACAGAAATGCAGTCCAAAATCTGGTTCCACATTGAGTTTATTTCTGGATGTGAACATAAAACAGCAGTTAAAGTGAAAATGCTTGCTCACTTAAATAAGTGATATTAAGCTAGTAGGAGCTGTTTATAATCTCTCTTACTGAGATGGAAATTTTTTTTTCTTCTTAGCTGTCTAACCTATTGATGAAGATGCATTAAGTGATAAATGTCCTTAAAATTTAGTTGTGTGTTGCTTTTTTATCATTGTTTATATTAAACTAACCTTTTAAAATCTCTTTGGATTTGACCTCTGTTCTGCCACTGTCAAACAGCTATTTTTGTTATTGTTCAGTTGTTTCAGTTGTGTCTTGACCTTTTGTGACCCCATTTGGAGTTTTCTTGGCAGTATTGGAGTGGTTTGCTCTCTCTTTCTCCAGCTCATTTTACAGGTGAGGAAACTGAGAGCAACAGGGTTAAAAGTGACTTGCCCAGTGTCACACAGCTAGTAAGTTTAGGCCAGATTTAAACTCAAGAAGATGAAGGGCTCATGATCTGATGAGGAAAAGAACACTTAAAATGATGCTGGGGGAAGTGAGGGAAGTGGAGGGTACCTAGCATCATGGGACATGATGAAGTCCTGTGGTTGGGAGGGGATCCATCCTCTGCCTCACCAATTGAAGGAAGAGCCCCTGCCCAGGGCATTCTGAGGAGGTGTGAGTTTCATAGTTATGTAATCTTGCCTGAAGATGAGTTCCTTAAGACAATGATGAAGTCCAGGAGAACAGCCAGGTGGAAAATGATGAAATGGCGGCCCTGGGTGCCCTCCTTAGATAGAGGCTCTGAAGAATATCCTTAATGTCCATCTTCCACCCTCTCCAATCAAAATGACTGGCTAGTGTTGCCAATCTGTTTGAAAATTTGCCAGAAAGAAGTAGTAATATAAACAGAAAAGTACATTCATATTGTAAGACAGCCTTAATAACTGTGAATCAGCATAAGGTTTTTTTCTGCCAAACATTTGTGGTGGGTAAAATATTCATGCCCATCAGTAATGGTTTTCAAATAGTTTGATATTAAATCTTCCTAACATCTTGATCGTGTGATTACATAGCTAGTGAAGTATGGTTATAATGGAACTGAGGGGATCAAGGCTGCTGTTCTGGTGCAGTGTACAGACGGTTTGATATCAAACCCTTGTGCTGGTGTGGAAACATTTTGATGACGGAGAAACTGCAAGAAAACATGTTTAGTCAGAAGAAGCTAGAGTTTGATATAACTGCTGTATGAATGTCAAAATCGTTTTCCACATGATCATAATGGTTTTGAATCAGTTCAGAAACAAACCTGTTATATAATATAGCTTCAAACATGTATCTGCTTGTTGCCACAATGGAAAAATATACTTGCAACATAATCGGACAATTGCTTTATGCTTAAGATGCCATTAAAGAATTTTTAGCACAAATCTCTTTGTACTATTGTCAGGAACCCCCAAGGATTTGGTGAACCATTAAATGGGAACTTTGAACCTCTGGCATAATGGATAGAGAGAGCTGACCTTTCAACCAGAAATCCTGAACTTGTGGCCAGTGATGTCAGATTCAAATAGAAACTAAGTCTTGTGAGATTGATTATTGACTTAAAAATCCAGAAATTAACATTATCTATGTTGTATTGTGTTTTTATTTATTTTATTAAAACATTTCTCAGTTTGATTTTAATCTGGTTCAGGCCACATGAGGGAATGGAACAAGCCTCAGGTTTTACACCCCTGCCCTAAGCGACCAAATTATTAGTAGAGTTCCCTCATTTGGGAGTTTTCTCTATCAGTTAAGTTAGAGATCTTGCCACTCTCCATATTGACCAATAGAAAAATGGATATGTTTGAGTTTTGCATTTCATTTTCCCTCCTCCACCTCTCTTGGAGATGCCAGTAGAGAACCCTACAGATCCCACAGTTACTCATTTGTGCAATCTGTGCCAGGTAAAATAACCAAGTCAAATATTTATTAAGCTCCCACTATGTGCAAAGAATGCATTAGAGGGGTGCTAAGATTCAGGACAACTAAAACTTTGTGTCTGTGCCAAATTATGGGAGAGACAGAACAATTACAAACTACTAGGAAGGTACTTACCTCTAAGGACAAAGCTGTGTCTCTTTGGGGCCTCCTCACCCCCAATCCCTATCGCATTTTGTAACAAAGAAACAGTTAAGCAAACAGATGCAAGAACACAACCACTTAAATAGAACATTGTTTCTAAGGGAAAATATGCTGCTATGTGTGGAACACTATCCATTTTGTAAGTTCAGGTTATTTCCTTTAAAAATTTTACTTCAGTTAATGACCTAGCCAAGGGTATTTTATGTATTTGCAAGGTGGGGTTTAGGAGCAGTATAATAGGTACAGGGAGTGAGAAGCACTTGTTGGTGCGAATCTTTAAATAACATAATAAGCATCCGAATAACAGATGCTTTGTATAGTCATTCTCTGTGCTGGTTTGGTGACATGTAAACAATTTAAGTGGCTCAGTGTGAAACTGTAGTGTAAGACATTCAGTGATTGATTAAGATCTTTGTGATCTTGGCTGTTTCCTGAATATCTGCTCCTGTAAATCTGGTGCCAGACCTGTGCTTGGGAGGAGAAGGGGATGTGTTTTGGGATTGGTGTTGGCTGGGAAAGGTTCTCCGTGTTATTTACTGTAGTAGGTGTTCCTTCTGTGTCTCCGTTACTGAGAAAAGGAGGTGTGCCTGATCAAGGGAAGAAATGACCTCGATTTAAGAAATTCTTTTATTAAAAGTTTTAGTATTTGAAATAGGGTAAGACTTGATGTGGAAAGGGAAGGTGTTTGTGTGTGGGTCAGAAGCGGCACTCTGGGTATGATTTTGTAATTAAAATTCTGCTTTTTTTCTTTGAAATGGAAGAAGGTTGTTACTTTATATATCACTTTGAGTATGACAGTGTAGTTTGTAGTTATGATGTTGCTTACTTTTTTAAGAGAACTGTATTTTTTGGTATAAATTTTATTAGGTAATAAGTGTTAATCCTTGAGATGCCTACATTTGTGAACATATATGCGTTTATATTTGCATATGTACGTATTGGTGTATACATATATACACACATTTGGCCCTCATATTAGGCCAGTTGATCTGCATAACAAATAATAGATAAGGAGTACTAAAATTTAAAAGGGCTTTTGTTTTTAAAGGTTTTTCTAAGTTTTTTTAATCAAAATGGAATTTTGGAAATTAAAAAAAATCAGTAGCTGTAATAGGGAATTTTACCCATCATACAGTGATTTGTATGTGACTGCTAGGTGGAGTAGTGAATACAGAATGCAGAATTCACTGTCAGGAAGACCTGGGTTTGAATATTGCTTCCCCTACTTAGCCGTGTGACCCTGCACCAGCAACCTGGCCTTTCTGTCTCAGTTTCCAAATTTGTAAAATGGAGATGATCATAGCTTACTTAGCACTTACTTCTCAGGGTTGTAATGAGGATCAAATGATAAAACATATATAAAATACTTTGTAAACCTTAAAACATTATCTAAATCAGTGGTTCTCAACCTTCCTAATGCCGTGACCCTTTAATACACTTCCTCATGTTGTGGTGACCCCCAACCATAAAATTATTTTTGTTACTACTTCATAAAACTGTAATTTTGCTACTGTTATGAATCATAATGTAAATATCTGATATGCAGGATGTATTTTCATTGTTACAAATTGAACATAACGCACAGGTTGAGAACCGCTGATCTAAATGTTTGTTATTATCAGGAATATTCTTAAGGATTATTGAAATTATGGACCTTTCAAATGCAGAAGCAGCTCAGATTGGTGGTATATTGTGCTTAGTGGTTTATTTTCCAGTGACCTTTGAGTTTTCTAAGGTACATTTAAGAAAAGAAGTCCTTCTTTTTACTTCAGTCACTGTAAATGTCAACAAGAGATACTCTGTGGTCACTGACTTTCTGCAGTAGTAAGGTCAGATAAGGAAATCTCCAAACCTTTTAGGAACTGGTGTGTAAAGGGCACTGTATTATCATCTAACATCTGGACTGCCTCACTGGAGACCTGAGATGTTCACAAAGTAGATGGCTCTATTCATGGGGAAGACCTTATTTTAGTTTAACTGTATAATGTTTTTCTGTGAGGCAAAAAGTGATGACGCAGAGTCAAATGTTCACCTTTAAGGAGTACAAAAGGAAGCAGGAGAAGAGTGATAGATATGGCGGGCCCATGGGCGGCTGGGGGCAAGGGCTAGTTTGAAAAAACTCCTGTCTCTTTACAATTCTATTATCAGATTGTTTGAAGAGGCTTTTGAAATTTTCTGTGTGCTTTGGCTAAAAGTACATATGGGGCATAAAGCAAATCCTTCCCTCATCTTGGTGTGCTGGGGCTATTAAAGCAGCATACATTCATGCTTTTGGCATGTAGAATGTGTGTGAATCATTAGAGAAGCCTAAGTGACTATGTTTGGTTTCTCCATTACAGAACTTTTGGTTTGCTGGGCAATTAAACCTTTGATACTTAATGATTTAAAAATGCAAGTCCAAATACAGTCTAGAATTACTTGTGCATTTCTTTTATTTTTAGACTTTTTACTTTTTGTATTGGAATGAAACGGCAGTTATGTCTAATAAAACTAGACTGCTTTGTTTTCAGAAATGGAATTGTCAAGTGAAGTATTTTTTTGGGGAAAGAATTACTCTTCGTATTTTTTTTCTTTTCCAAAAGGATAAGAAAAAGCCTTTAATTTTTTTTTTTACAGGATTGCATCAGTTTAAATTCAAGGGGTTTGAAAGTGTATTACTACTTTCTATCTGAAGAAAGAGAGGTTCTCTGAATAAGGGAAACCCCTCCATACAGAAATAAAAGGTACCAGCACATTATGTTACCTGGACAGCAAGTCTTCAAGTAACATACTGATGCACCAAAGCAGAAAACTAATTAAGGAAGATAACTTCTTGTGACAGTTTGATGTTAATATAGCATTAAGCTCTAGAGATTATAAAAATTGGTGGAAAAATCTTTGTTCTTTCACTCACAAGTGAGGAACAACTTTGACTCAAGTAAGCTTAGGTGTGTAATTACTTTGGGTGGGGGAGAGGTGGATAGAAAAATAGAGATGGTCATAGCTGACTCTTTATAATCTCATTTGGGATTTTCTTAGCAAAGATACTGGAGTAATTTACCATTTTTTCTCCAGCTCATTTTACAGATAAGGAAACTGAGGTAAACAGTGAAGTGAATTGCCTGGAGTCACATGACTAGTCAGTGACTGAGGCCGGATTTTTACTTGGGAACATGAGTTCTCCAGGCCTGGTATTCTGTCCACAGTACCACTTACCTAGCTGCCCTACTGCTTTTAATTTTAGAGAGCTGGCTACAGTTTTGACAGTTTGTGACTTACCCTGCCTCTAACAGTGTGTAAGAGGTGGGACTTGAACCCAAGTCTTCCTGATTTCAAGGCAGACTGTAATATTTCATGCTTTCTCTTACCTCCCTCACTCTCCTCTCCCTCTCTCCTCCTCCTCTGTCTGTCTCTCTCTTTTCCTCTCCCCTCCCCTTCCTCTCCCTTATACAAAATGGCAGTCAGTTAAAGGGTGTGTCTTGTGCCATTTAAGCTAGAGTTTATATGGGTTTTAAGTTTTTACAAGCTTTAGGATTTGTAAAGCATTTTATAAATATTATCTCATTTTATCCTCATAACAACCCTGGGAGTTAAGTGCTTTTATTGTCTCCATTTTATAGGGGAGGGAACTGAGCCAAATAGAGGTTAAGTGATTTACCCAGGGTTTCACAGCTAGTAAATGTCTGAAGCTGATTTTGAACTCAAGTTTTCCTGACTCTAGGACCAGGTTTTTTAATCAACTGTACCATCTGGCTGTTGTTGGTGAGCTAGTAGCACTATGTAAGACTGTATATACTTATGTTACTGTCAGCTTCTGGGACTTTGTGGGAACTTAAACCATCACATGTATTTGTCTTTTTTTTCCTTTGGTTTTTGAGGGTTAGTTTGATGCACATGGATTGTTTCTGTTTTTATTTTTTATTTATTTATTTTGAAATTAACTTTTGTTTATTTTTAGTTTGCATCATTCATTTCCACAAGATTTTGACTTACAAATTTTCTCCCCATCTTTCCCCTACCTAATACCCCAAAACAGCGATCCCACTGTATACCCCCTCCCCCAGTCTGCTCTCTCCTATATCCTCCCCCATCACTCCTCTGACTTTTCCAGTAGGGCAAGATGGACCTCCCTACCCCAGTGCCTGTATATCTTATTTCCTAGTTGCATGTAAATACTAATACTAAATATATATATTTTAAACATTTGAGTTTAAAACTTTAAATTTCAGATTGTTTCCCTTCCTCCCTCATCACCCACCCTTACTGGGAAGATAAGCAACTCAATATAGGTTGTAGATGTGTAGTTAGGCAAAACGTTTCCATAATGGATATATTGTGAAAGACTGACTATATTTCCCTCCATCTTCTTCTACCCTGCACTTGTTCTGTTCTCTGTCCTTTTACAGAAGTGTGTGCTTCTAACAACCCTTCCCCCCAACCTGCCCTCCCTTCTATCATCCCCCCGCTCATCCCCTTCCCCCCTACTCTCCTGTAGGGCAAGATAACCAATTTAGAGTGTATGTCATTCCTTCCCTAAGCCAAATTCAATGAGAGTAAGGTTGACCCATTCCCTTCTGCCTTCCTGTTCTTCCCCTCCATTGTAACAGTTATCCTTTGCCTCTTCTGTATGAGATAATTAACCCCATTCTGTCTTTCCCCATCTCCTCTCATTATATTCTTCTCTCATCTCTCAATTTCACCTTTTAAATATCATCCCTTCCTATTAAATTGAACCTGTGCCCTCTGTCTATGTATACCTGTACATATATATATATGTATACACACACACTCACATATGTATTCATATGCATATATACCCTCTTATATAGACATATATGTATGGATACATACATATATGTGTATGTGTATATACACACACACATACACATTTACATTCCCTTCAACTATCCTCATACTGAGGAAAGTTTCATAAGTTACAATGATCGTTTTTCCATGTAGGCATGTAAATAGTTCAACTTTGATAAGTTCCTTGTGATTTCTTTTCTCTATTTACCTTCGCATGCTTCTTATATTTGAATCTCAAATTTTCTATTCAACTCTGGTTTTTTCAGCAAGAATGCTTGAAAGTCCTCCACCTCATTGAATGACCATATTTACCCCTGAAACATTATACTTAATTTTGCTGGGTAAATGATTCTTGGTTTTAATCCTAGCTCCTTTGATCTCCAAAATATCGTATTCCAAGCCCTTCGCTCCCTTAATGTAGAAGCTGCTAGATCCTGTGTTATCCTGATTGAGTTTCCCCAGTATTCAAATTGTTTCTTCTTGGCAGCTTGTAATATTTTCTCCTTGATCTGGGAACTCCAGAACCTGGCTATAACATTCTTAGGGGTTTTCTTTTTTGGGATCTTTTTCAAGAGGTGATTGGTCAATTCTTTCAATTTCTGTTTTGCTCTCTGGTTCTAAGATATCAGGGCAATTTTCCTTGAGAATTTCTTGAAGGATGCTTTCTAGATTCTTTTTCTGATCATGGCTTTTAGGTAGTCCAATAATTTTTAAATTGTCTCTCCTGGATCTATTTTCCAGATCAGTGGTTTTTCCAAGGAGATATTTCACATTGCCTTCTAGTTTTTCCTTTATTTGGATCTATTTAATA
>CM053584.1:199821782-199858925 GCA_028627135.1 Pseudochirops cupreus
CTCATAAAGTCATTTGCTTCCATTTGCTCCACTCTAATTCTGAAGGAATTATTCTCTTCAGTGAGCTTTTGAGATTTTTTTCCCATCTGGCAAATTTGGCTTTTTAAGGCATTCCTCTCCTCACGGGCTTTTTTGGGTCTCTTTTGCCATTTGAATTAGTTTATTTTTTAAGGTGTTATTTTCTTCAGTCAGGTTGTTGACTCTTTTCATGATTTTCTTGCATCATTCTCGTTTCTCTTCCCAATTTTTCCTCCACTTCACTTACTAGATTTTTAAAATCCTTCTTGAACTCCTCTATGGCCTATAACTAGTTCATATTTTTCTTGGAAGCTTTTGGTGCAGGAGTTCTGACTGTGTTGTCTTCCTCCTCTTCCATGCTTTGATCCTTTTTGTCCCCCAAAAAGGCATCTAAAGTTGGATTACTGTGCTTGCTTTGCTTCCTTTGCTTGCTCATGTTGGCTAGTCAGTTACTTGACTTTTGAGCTCTTTGCCACAGTGGAACTCTGCTTCCAGAGGGGAGAGCTTTGTCCCAAATTGCTGGGGTTTTTGTAGCTGCTGAAGCTATTAGGAGGGCCCTGTCTCTACAGCTGCCAGGAGCTTTGGCTCACTGGTCACACACCTCAGGACCACCACCCAAGGCCGCGATCCAGATACAGGCAGGTTAAGGCAAGATAGCTTATCCTCTGAATAGTTGCTTGGCCCCTCTGTAATCTGCAGGCCAGGAGCTCTGAAGCAGCCAGGTGGAGGTGGCTGCAGGGCCGCCACTTCTGGCTCTGGGGCTAGAGGGTCGGACCTGATCCTCCATCCCCCCCAGATCCAGCAAAGTTCCACTGACCTTTTACTTTGTCTTTGGCATTTATGGGTTGATAATTCTGGAAACTGCCACAGGTGCTGGTGGTCCACTCTCCCAAATGATCCAGCAGGCTGGATTGGCCTCCCTGGGGCTAAAACTCAGGCTGGGCTCTGCTCCTAGTGTGCTGTGATGGACCCTTCCTGTCTACCTGCCGGGCCGCCTTCAGTGGGAGATTTGTTTATCTCTGTCACTTTGTGGATTCTGTAGCTCTAAAATTTCTTTAGAGTCATATTTTATAGGTATTTGAGGAGGTTATGGGGGGAGCCCATGGAGTTTTCCGGCTTCTATGCTGCCATCTTGACTCCGTCCCCTGATTGTTTCTGTTTTTAAAGAAAACTTCACTGATTTGTCAAAACTGTTCTTTTTTTGCACTCTGTTTTGAAAAACCTTTAAGTAAAGATGACATTCTTCTTTCAGAATCTATCATAAGGTTTTAAATATTGTTAATTTTAATCTCTCCTGTTAGGCATTTTCATTAATGACTAATGGTCTTGAGCCATAAATGAGTTCATATTTTATGAATATGTTTATATAAACATATAGATATATATAGCTTTAAGATGTTTTTTGCAGGTATTTAAGAATTTCTTTGGACTACTTTAGCCATTTGAATTTCCAGATCAAGGACATTCTTAGAAAAGATAATATTGTCTTTCTGTTTATAGACCTGAGTATGAGTAATTCTACTTTTTTTCTTGAGCAGCGAGTCTTCTTGCTTAAAAAACAGAAACAATCCCCTACGCCCAACACAAAATTACACACAAAAACCAACTCCTGCTATTTAGCTTCCTCTTAGTATCTCTAACCTCTTAGAATCCCCAATTTCTTTCAAGGCTTAGCTTATATGCCACCTCCTATAAGAAACCCTTTTTTTTTCTATCTCTAGTTGTTAACATTCTTCTGTTAAATTGTTTTGTATTAAGGTGTCTCTTAATGTGTTTTTATTCTCTAGTACAGCGGTTCTCAACCTGTAGGTTATGGTCAATATAAATACATCCTGCATATCAGATATGTACATTACAGTTCATAACAGTAGCAAAATTACAGTTATGAAGGAGCAACAAAAATAATTTTATGGTTGGGGGTCACCACAACATGAGGAACTGTATTAAAGGATCGCGGCATTAGGAAGGTTGAGAACTACTGCTCGAGTAGAATGTAAGCTCTGAGAGCAAGGAGAGGTTTTCATTTCTGTCTTTTGTCTTCCCAGCATCTAACACTGTGCCTTGTCATATTGTAGGTAACTTAAATTGCTTAATGAATTCCTGCTGCTTATTATTATTATTATCATCCAGCTTATAACTATAGAATCTGAATCTTTAGTTTATCATGGCTATGCCAAAAGTTTTATTATTTCACCATCATAGATAAAAAACCGTTTATTTTGAAGTTATACTGTCATTCATACTCTGTAATTATTATAAGCTCCCTGGCAGTAGAGATTACTTTTTTCTATCTACTATGCCCAGAATATTATCTTTTACATAGTAGATCCTTGTTAAATGTTTATTGAATGGATTTTGTCCCTCTTTCCTTTTGGGACCAAAAGTAGACATTGGCAAGGTGAATAGTCTTAGAATTATGCCAGAATAGTGTTGAGTTCACTTTGGTTTTGGAGTGACATTTTTTTCTGTGTCTAGTTTGCTAATCTTTAGTACTTGACCATGTTTGTATCATCTTGGAAACTGCTGAACTCCTTGGTATAATAAAGGGGTTAATTGCCCATGGGTTTGACATGTTTCATGCTTTCTCTCTAGAGCAGGGGATGGTAATTTTGGGCCTGTTATCTTAAAAAAATTATTTTTGATAACTATATTTCAATGCAAATTGGTTTCCTTTGTTAATCTTAGTTATTTTTATTTTATTCATTTAAAAAGATTATTATGGAGAAGGGTCCATAAGCTTCCCAGGCCACCAAGATAGGTCCATGACACAAAATAGGGTTAAGAATTTCTGATCTTAAAAAAAAAAAGAATTTTTGATCTTAGAATTATTTTTACAGTAATTCAAATAACACTAAAATTAAACATGTACTTTTCCTTTCTTTAGATATTGTTAAAGATTTTTAAACCTCAGCATGTATTCTGTTACAAAAATGTTCCAATATGATTTGAGGTATGAAAAAGTCAATAACATGATAGGGAATTGCACATTTTGATATTTAGTTTAAATGGACAATCCTCTTATTTTTAGGGGAATCCATAGTTTTGTAGCAGGTGTGTCTGGTATAGGCTATGGGGAAAATAGTAATCCTTCAGCCAGCTATTTTGGGATTAAAAGTAAAATCATTGCTTTACTTTGTATCTTTTACTTTAAGAATTCATGAGTTTTTAGAGGTGACACATGTGATCCATCTTTTTCTGAGGAAGAATAAAGCCAATGAAGCATTTGCTAACATGAAATGCTTTTCTTCTGTATTAAGGAAATTAAAGGAAAGGTGAATGGGCAAAGTAACCATTAAAGGACTTTACTTTAAAAATACAACAGAAACCACACACTTTCATTGTCCACATTACTTTAAACTTTTTGTCTCAAAACATTCACAGCTTAAAAATACATTTTCTTGTTCCCTGCTTAGTGTTAGCCAGTGACTCTCTTTTTTGCTATCCTGTTGTGTCAGTAGGAATGCTACAGAAGTCCTTTTTGATCTGAAAAGCACTTTGTTAGGGAACTGAGAAAGAAAATGTAGGTTTCTAATCTCCCACTCAAATTCTACTTGATAGAGACAGTAACTTATTAATAGACTTCAGTGAACAACTTTTTTCTTTTACTAGATATGGTCCAGAATTTATGAAAATGTACCACTTGTAAACCATATGATCAAACTGGAGAACCCCCTGCAGGGTTAGATAGTCTACTGTCAGTACTAATGTGGAGTCTTGTCTTACATTAGACTCTGAAAAAACTGGTTGCCTAAAACACACATTTATCTAGGTCCACGTTTCAGGTTAAGTCTTCTGCTTTTTTTTCCTTTCCATGAAGTTATATTTAATGGGAAATATTAAAAAGACCAACAGTTCCGGGTTTTAAATTACATTTCTGACATGCAAGTTCTGAAAAGTTCTTCATTAGGTCCCCTTCTGCTGGCTTCTGGTGTCTCTTAAAAGATTAATGTTCTGTATAGGAGTATTTGTATATTATCACAAGGAAATAGCCTTTAATCTGAAAGGGTCTAGGTTGGTGGCTGCCCAGCCTTTCAGGGCCATTATTAATGTTCTTTATGTTATGCTAAGATCTAGGTTCGATTTTCTGTTAGGTACTTCTACTAAAGCTTGGGAGAGGTAGGAATTTGGTTGAGGGAAGATGGCTCTTTTAGGGTAAGATTGAAGTCATTCTTTGCTTACTTGGCAAGCCCTTTTAACTAATTTGAATTTTTAAAAAAAAGCTGTACTACTGGTGGTTTGCTATGTTTGTAGATCTTTGGCCAAATGGATGGTACCTATGACAGGATTTTAAGGAGAGGAACAGGGTACTAACCAGGTAAAAACATGAGGATTCCTTAAGATGTCGTTAAAACAATTGTAGAAATATAATCTTGTTTTAGTTTTAGACTTGTAGGAATTTGAAAGATCTTGATAAAGGTAAAGCTTGTTTATAGAACTATTTATGTTTAAATATAGAATTCCAAGTAAAGCAAAGTATACTTTTTATTTTTTAATTGTGTTTATATCTTTTGTTTTTTATATCACCTGCCTTCCCCTGTCCTCCCCCTTCAGAGAGCCATATTTTATCAAGAAGAAGAAAATATCAGGTCATCAGACTAAAAAGTCTGATGTTATCTGTAGTGTTCCATATTGACCATAATCCCCCACCTGTGCAAACAAGAGAGCTTGGTTTTTCATACTTCCTTTTTGGGGCCAAGCTTGGTTATTAATAATTTCATAGCATTCAGTTTTAGTTTTGTTGTTAATTCCACTTACATTGTAGTAATTATATATTTTCCTAGTTTTGTTTACCATATTTTCTATTTTTTTTTCTTCGTGGGGGAAGGCAGGGCAGTTGGGGTTAAGTGACTTGCCCAAGGTCTCATGGCTAGTTTTGTGTTAAGTGTCTGAGGCTGGATTTGAACTCAGGTCCTCCTGACTCCATTGCCAGTGCTCTATTCACTGTACCACCTAGCTGCCCCTGCTTGCCGTACTTTCTTTTTTTTTAAATAACTTTTGTTTATTTTTACTTTACATCATTCATTTCCACATGATTTTGAGTTAGAAATTTTCTCCCAGTCTTTCCCCTACCCACCACTTCAAAACAGTCATCCCACTATATACCCCCTTCACCAATCTGCTCTCTCCTATATCCTCCTCTATCGCCCCTCTGACTTTCCAGTAGGGCAAGATGGATCTCCCTACCTCAGTGCCTGTATATCTTATTTCTCAGTTGCATGTAAATAATAATAATAATATTAATAATAATAATAAATATAATTTTTTTAAACATTTGATTTTAAAATTTTAAATTCTAGATTCTTTCCCTTCCTCCCTCGTCACCCACCCCAACTAGAAAAGACAAGCAATTCAATACAGGTCGTATATGTGTAGTTATGCAAAACATCTCTGCAATGGACATATTGTGAAAGACTGACTATATTTCCCTCCATCCTTTCCTGCCGCCCACTTGTTCTATTCTCTACTTTGTCCCTGTCCCATTAAAAAAGTGTGTGCTTCCAACAACCCTCCCCCACAACCTGCCCTCCCCTCCATCATCCCCCCTCTCATTCCCTTCCTCCTGTAGGGCAAGATACCCAATTTAGAGTGTATGCCATTCCCTCTCTAAGCCAAATTTAGTGAGAGTAAGGTTGACCCATTTCCTTTTGCCTTCCTGTTCTTCCCCTCCATTGTAACAGTTATCCCTTGCCTCTTTTATATGAGATAATTAACCCCACTCTGTCTCTCCCGATCTCCTCTCATTCTATTCCTCTCCCACCTCTCAATTTCATCTTTTAAAATATTATCCCATCCTATTCAGTTGATCCTGTGCCCTCTATGTACACACACATATACACACACACGTATTCATACGCATATATGCCCTCCTATATAGTCATATGTGTATATATACATATACATACATATATACATACATATACACACACATTTATATTCCTTTCAACTATCCTCATACTGAGAAAAATTTCTTAACATACAATTATCATTTTTCCATGTAGGCATGTAAATAGTTCAACTTTGATAAGTTCCTTATGATTTCTTTTTCCTGTTTACCTTCTCAGGCTTCTTATATTTGAATGTCCCACTTTCTATTCAGCTATGGTTTTTTCAGCAAGAATGCTTTAAAGTCGTCCACCTCATTGAATGACCATATTTTCCCCCGAAACATTATACTTAATTTTGCTCAATAGGTGATTCTTGGTTTTAATTCTAGCTCCCTTGATCTCCAGAATATCATATTCAGGCCCTTCGCTCCCTTAATGTAGAAGCTGCTAGATCCTGTGTTATCCTGATTGAGTTTCCCCAGTATTCAAATTGTTTCTTTTTGGCAGCTTGTAATATTTTCTCCTTGATCTGGGAACTCCAGAACCTAGCTGTAACATTCTTAGGGATTTTCTTTTTGGGATCTTTTTCAAGAGGTGATTGGTCAGTTCTTTCAATTTCTGTTTTGCCCTCTGGTTCTAAGATATCAGGGCAATTTTCCTTGAGAATTTCTTGAAGGATGATTTCTAGGGTCTTCTTTAGATCATGGCTTTCAGGTAGTCTAATAATTTTTAAATTGTTTCTCCTGGATCTATTTTCCAGATCAGTGGTTTTTCCAAGGAGATATTTCACATTGCCTTCTAGTTTTACATTTGTTTGGATCTGTTTAATAGTATCTTGATTTGTCATAAAGTCATTGCTCCACTCTAATTCTGAAGGAATTATTCTCTTCAGTGAGCTTTTAAGATTCTTTTCCCATCTGGCAAATATGACTTTTTAAGGCATTCTTCTCGTCATTGGCTTTTTAGGCCTCTTTTGCTATTTGAGTTAGTCTATTTTTTAAGGTGTTATTTTCTTCAGTCAGGTTGTTGATTCTCTTTTCATGATTTTCTTGTATCATTCTCATTTCTCTTCCCAATTTTTCCTCCACTTCTCTTATTTGATTTTCAAAATCCTTCTTAAGCTCCTCCATTGTCTATAACCAGTTCATATTTTTCTTGGAAGCTTTTGGTGCAGGAGTTCTGATTGTGTTGTCTTTCTCCTGTTCCATACTTTGATCCCTTTTGTCCCCAAAAAAGTAATCTAAATTTGGATTGCTGTGCTTGCTTTGCTTCCTTTGCCTGCTCCTGTTGCCAGTCAATTCACTTGACTTTTGAGTTCTTTGCCACAGTAGAACTCTGCTTCCAGAGGGGAAAGTTTTGTCCCAAATCGCTGGGGTTTTTGTAGCTGCTGAAGCTTTTAGGAGGCTACCATCTCTACAGCCACTACAAGCTTTGGCTCACTGGTGACACACCTCAGGACCCACCACCCAACACCATGATCTCGATCCAGGCAGTTTAAGGCAAGATAGCTTATCCTTTGAATGGTTGCTTGGCCCCCCTGCAATCTGCAGGCCAGGAGCTCTGAAGCATCCAGGTGGAGGCAACTGCAGGGCCACTGCTTCCGCCACTTCTGGCTCTGGTTGCAGAGGGCCAGACCTGATCCTCCATTCCACCCCTCCCCCCCCAATCCAGCCCAGTTCCACTGACTTTTTACTTTGTCTTTGGATTTATGGGTTGATAATTCTGGAAAGCACCACAGGTGCTGGTGATCCGCTCTCCCAAACCAGGGCTAGTTCGCCCGCCCTGGGGCTAAAACCGCAGCCGGTCTCAGCTCCCAGTGTGCTGTGGTGAACCCTTCCTGTCCACCTGCTGGGCTGCCTTCCGCGGAGATTTGTTTCTCTGTCACTTTGTGGTTTCTGTGGCTCTAAAATTTATTTAGAGTCATATTTTATAGGTATTTGAGGTGGTTATGGGGGGTGCCCATGGAGTTTTCCTGCTACCCTGCCCCTTAACATACTTTCTATCAGTTTATACAAGTCTTCCCATGATTATCTGTGTTTGTAATATTCCTTGTTTTTTTAAATTCCATTACATTCATATAGTACAGCTTGTTTAGTCACTTCCTAGTTGATAGTCATCTACTTTTTTTCCAATTTTTGTGCTGCAGTAATAATTTGGAAGCTTATGAGGGTCTTTTTATCTTTTTGCTTCTGGGGGGTTATGCTTGACAGTATGATCTCTGCAAAAAAGGGTGTGGACATTTTCACCACTGTAATTCCAAATTACAGCAAAGCATTTTCCCTACCCTCCCCCCACCAAAGTTTTAGTTTTTTCTTTACTTTCACAGAATTTCAAGTCACTTAGCATGCATTTTCTCAGTATGGGACAAACATCTATTATTCTGTCAACAATTTCTCATAATGTTTACCCTCCAGAAACCACTAAGCGAGAAGGGGTATTTAAAAATTTTTAAATTAATTAGCCTATTTTTGGTTTTCAGCATTCACTTTCAGGTTTTGAATTCTAAATTTCCCACCTCCTCTCTCCCCTCCTTCAGATGGCATGCAATCTGATAGAGGCTCTATGTATATATTTGTATTAAACATTTTCACATTAGTTATATTGTAAAGAAGAATTAGAACTGATAGGAGGAACCAGGAGAAAGAAGAAACAAACAAACGAAAAAGAGCAAATAGTCTGCTTCTATCTGCGTTCAGACTCCATAGTTCTTTCTCTGGGTGTAGGTAGATACTTTTCCATCATTAGTCTTTTGGATTTGTCTTAGATTGTTGTATCACTAAGAAGACCTGTGTCTAGCAGATACCAGCAAAGCCTCTTAAATCATTTGTTAGAATGCAATGTATAAAAACAAGTTAAATTGAAAAAAAATGAGTCTGGGTTAGTGGATTAGAGGTCTTGTAGCCTTTCCACATGGTTAGCTAGCTATGAATGCTTCAAGTGGCTTGTAGTCATCCAGGTGGTGCTTCTCTTTCCCCTGACTTAACTGAGCTTTTCCTTTCCTGTTGGACCCAGTTTTTTTTTTCTGGTTTTGTAGCAAATTGACCTACTAAAGCAATGTTAATGCTAAAAGAATTGTGAATATTTAGGCCTTTTCCATGTTTTCTAGTGATAGACTTGTGTTGTCAGATTTTCCTGCAGTTTATTTAATTTCACAGTAGCATTCATGGTGGTATGCTCAGTGTTAAACCTCTATACATTTATTATAGACTTTTTGCATTTCTTAAATGCCTCTTTTTCTGGAATAGAATTTTGTAAGACTACTACTGTTTGCCTAGCAACATGGAAAATTTGAATAATAGACTAACATTGCTTTAGATTTTTTTGGTCCTACCAGTATATCTTCAGCATGGCTATTTTTGACTATACAGTACCATCTGAAGAGTTTCTTAAAGTCATTTTTGGGAAACTCATCTCTCTTGAATACTGTTCAGAGTTGTAATTAGAGTCTCTTGACTGGCCTACAGAAAGTTGACCTAACTCTTAGCGTAGTTGAGTTGCCATATGTTAGCAGTAAAAACTAGTGATAGAGTATAACATAGTATTAGTAATTAAAGCAGGAAGATATTACATAAAACATAATGCTTTATCACAAATGTTGACGTTTGAGAAAAAAAGCAGGTTCGTTAGAGCAGAGTAATGAACGTATGTGGACACTATTTGTGGAGATTTTGTCGGTGATTTCTACACATTTTCAAGGTTGAAAGAGGTTGCTATCACCAGTCATTTATAGTTTCTGGGCTGTGGAGCTGGAATATCTTTCTGTATCGGTTCTGTGCGTTTGAGACAGTCATTTTGAAAAACTGTACACTGCAAGTTGGACCAAGTGATAGGAAGATTGACTTCTTAGAGGAAATCCTGACTTATTCCTATTGAATTTGCAAAAATAGAAAATAAAAATTGTAATAGCTTTACAGAATGGTGTTTCTGATTAGTTTCTCTATAATCATCTTTCTCTTTAATTATAATTCTGTTATTTAAATTTCAGTATTTATAGAAACTTTTAATACATGATTATGTACAATTGATTTATTAGCTGAGGCTTTTTTTTAAGTCAGTGTTGGTTTGTAAGTGTTTTATTCCATTCGTTGGTAGTTGCAGAAAAATTGCTGCTAATAAGTAAGATTTATTCAGCAAATCTTCTAGTTATGTTTTTAGCACATAGTAATTTTATTTTTTTCAGAAATAAATATAGCTGGTTTTCATTCTATTAAAAATGTGTAGGGGGGCGGCTAGGTGGCGCAGTGAATAGAGTACCAGCCCTGGAGTCAGGAGGACCTGAGTTCAAGTCCGGCCTCAGACACTTGACACACTTACTAGCCGTGTGACTTTGGGCAAGTCACTTAACCCCAATTGCCCTCCCCCCCCAAAAATGTGTAGAGCCTACTCCTTCCTTAAAAGCATATTCTGATCAACATTTCTGGAAGTGCCTTCACTCTGCTAATCATTAGTCACCCATATTTTATCTATTAAACGATTTCTCAAGTTGTATTTAAAGGTGAGTATATTCCTGTCTTGGAAGTAATAGTGATAGATATTATGACAGGTTTTTGTCCTATAAACACCTCAAATATTTTCACAAAGTGCCTCTTTATATTTGTGATAGCTTTTCTTGCTGGGCATGATAGGTGATGACAAGAAAGGAGTCAAGAACTAGGATTTTATCTTGTGCCTTTAATTCTATTTAGAAAGTAATAGGTAAATTGCATTTACCTATTTTCTTTTTTTTTTTTTCAAGGCCAAAATAACTTTTAAAAGGCCCAAAATATGTTCAAAAATCTAATCCTAATTCAGCGTGATGAGGTGAGGGATAATTCTTGGACTAATAACCATCAATTTAGGAAAGCTGATAATAACCATCAGTTTAGGAACTTTTTTCTCATCTCAGTCCCTGATTGGTCCAAAGATTGGTCCAACACTATTTCTTTGCAGCTGATCTTTTCCCTTCTCCTTTCTTTGGTCTGTCTTTTCCACGAAGCTTCTTTAGTTGCATCTGCTCTTCCTTAAAATCTTGATGTTCATCTCTGTAAAGACCAAAGAAACGGAGTTTCCTCATGAGAGCAAAATAGGTATTGTGAGGAGGATACCAGTCATAAGTCTCCTTCCTTTTGGCCAAAGGCTGTTCACTAAATAATTTCACTACTTTCATGGATTTGGAATCGGTGGGATTGGCAACTTCTCCAAATATTCGAGCACTCAGGCGAGCCATTCGTATGGCATATTCTGAAAGAGATGACATCTTGAGAGAGAGAGCCAGTATATAGTTCCAGTTTAACCGGTCCGGGCCTTCCTCACCTATATGTCACCGCATTTACCTATTTTCAAAAAAGATATTTGAGGAAAAGAATAGGTCCTTAAAATATAAATAGGGACAAAGATTTTAAAACAAGGTCATGTTACAATTGTCAAACTCAAAGCAAAAGATTTGTATGGTGACTTTAACATGGTGATCATGAAATGAACTTGTTTGTTTGCTTTTGAATTTCTTTTGTGTGAATTGAAGATTTTTTTGGTTTGTTTTGTATTTAGGACACATTGTAGTATAATGGACAAATAGCTCACTGTAGAACTAGATAGGAAGGCCAAAGGTAGGAAGTTAATAAGCTAAATTCTGCCTATATGAACCTGGAAACATCACTTAAACTTAAAGAGTGCCCCAGGCAACTCTGCTAGACTGATTTACAAATAAGGTTTTGACCTACCTTGGTCGAAGGAGTCACAGGTTCAGTCAGTTTCCTTATGTTTATTGTATCTTTTTTTATTCTGATTTCTTTACTCAGAATCATTTCATATATCTCATAGTAATTATTTGAATTCTTCATATTTCTTGTTTTTTTGTAGGACATTCTCTCCAAGCCCTTATGCCACATCTCTCCTTCCTTACATGGCCAGATTCTTAGAAAAAGCCATCTTACACCCATTGCTTCTGTTTTCCTTTCCTCTTCTTAGTCTGTTGGATATTGTTTTCATCAGTCAATTGAAACTGATCTCTCTAAGGTTACCAGTAACTTCTTAATCACCAAATGTGATGACCTTTTCTTGGTTTTTATTTTCCTTTACCACCCCTTCCATCTACTTCTCCTGAGTTTCATGACACTGTTCACTTTCTGGTTTTCTTCTCACCTCTCAGGTTGTTCCTTCTCTTGTCTCCTTTGATATATTATGATCTCTGTCTTCTTTCCACTATGGTGGGTATACCCCCCCTGGATGCTATCCTGAATTGCTATCTTTTCTTTTATTATATCATCAGCTATTATGATTTAAATTATTTCTGTGTAGATAATTTTCAGATCTATATAACCAACTCTGGTCTCCTAAATTCCCATTCCACATGACCAGCTGATTGTTGGACATTTTAAACTGGATAGTTCTGTAGGCATCTGAAACTCAATATATAGTAGAAAAACATTCATTCCACAGTTAGAGAATGTGGGTTCAAATCATTTGGCTGTCATTTAGCCTCTTTGGGCTTCAGTTTCTCCATTTGTAAAATGAAGGAGTTGAATTAGTTGACCTTTGAGGTAAGGTAGACTCTTTTCCCAGCTATGATCTTTTGATCCTATTTTGGAAACCAAAACCATTTTCTTGTTCCCCCAAACCTTCCTCCTTTCCAGCTTTCCTATTTCTGTTGAGGTCACTACCAAACTTTCCATCACTCAGTTTCTTCACTTAATGAGTCTTCCTTGACTGTCATTTACCCAAATCCAGTCACTTGACAAATCTAAGTGATTTTTACCTCCACAACATCGATCATCTGTCTTCTTTCTGTTCACTTACCTATTGCTGTTATCTTGTCTAATACTGTATTATTGCAGTATCCCTCTTAATTGGTCTTCAGGCCTCCACAGTCTCTTCTGTCTGCATTCCATTCTCCACCATTCCTGATCTTGTTACTCCCCCTGCCCATGAAACTAATAATTCCCTCCTGCCTCTGTTCAAACTCCCCTGTTAGACATTTAAAACCTTTTAAAGTCTGGGTCAAGACTTTCTACAGGTTTATTACACAATATTCTCCTCCATGTACCTTTCCACCAAATTGTTCTGCTTATTGTTTCCTGCACACAATACTCCATCTCCCACCTTCTTACCGTTGCATAACATTTTCTCTATGTCTACAGTATCACCCTCTCCTCACCTACACCCTCCTCACCTATAACTCTAAATCCCTAGCTTACTTCAAGGCTCAGCTAAAGTATTCCCTTCACAAGTCCTCGTCTCTTATTTTTCCCTCCCATGTTTGGTGCCTACTTCCCTCTTTATGTATGTATCTGTGTACCTATTTTTCTGCCAGTAGAATATAAACTCCTTGAGAGGGTGAATTGTCTTTGTATCTTCATGGCCTATTATGCCTATACAGAGTAACTGGTGCTAAAAATAAATGATTATTCGGTAACTGGACTTCTACTTTGTTTCTAGTCCTATATTTTGTATTTTAAACAAAATTATATTTAATTAGGTCTTCAAAGTAATAATATTATTTTTCACTTGACTTAGTGATAATATTCTCTGAATTCAGATATTTCTGGGAAGCTGTTTGGGAAAAAAAATTGGTTAGCTTAGTTAAAAAAAAGTTAACAAAATGTTAGAGATTGGAACACCCAGTTTTAATTTCTGCTTTGGTTGCTACCACTTTTCTTCTCTTTGTTATCTCAACACCATTAAATACTAGTTTTGTATGTGGAAATGTCGGGTCATTGAGAGGGGAATATAGGGACTGATGAGGTCGGTTAAGAGCTCTTTAAATAAATCTGCAGTTTAAGATGGACAATAGTGACGTAATTAAAAAAACCAGGATTTTAGTAAGTGGAACAAGTAGTTATTTATCAAAAGCAGCCCAAATATAGCACTTTTCCATATTGCCCCTCAAATACCTTCATCTAGCTCTCTAGTTTCCAACTATGTAATGGAAATAACAACACTCGTTTTTATTCCAAATTTAACTTGAACTATCTTTGGGTTGTTTTAAAAAAAGAATCAGCCTATCATCAGAGAATATCTTGGTTATTTCCTGTTTTCTGCAGTATATTTAGATTGTTGGTAAAACTATAGTTTATAGTGGTGTTGTATGGTATAAAGTACTGCTCTAAATCCATTAAAAATAATAAAACCATTTAGTTTGCCCAGTAGTTTTAAAAAGTTGCATGATAGTTTTGTTTTCCAGTGTTTTTTAATTATGTTTTGCAAATGCTAATCTCCATTTCTTGGTTCTCTTCCTGTTCCATTACTCTATTTCCCTGTTCTTCCACTGTCAGTTTTAAAATAATTTTTATTTAATATTACTTTCTTAAAGTCAAGTTGTGCTAATCTTAATCTCTCTTCACAAATTTTCTTTTTCTTATTCTTAATATTATCTATCATCTTTCCATATGAATTTTCTCTGGTGAATGGGTTTGATAATGAAGTTAGATAAAGCTGTTTTAAAAAGTATGAGAGTGTTATGGGAGAAATATTGCCTTTCTGAGATCATGTGGTAGATAACTGCTGTCGAAATATATTTACTGCAATGCAGAAATTACAGAGGTAAAAAACTAGGTTTTATTATGCTCAAGCATTGGTTCAGGCCTCAGAGAAAACAATAAATATGCACAATCTTTAGAATTCTAACAAGGCCTTTTATAGGCAAAATTTTATCAGAATGACAGAGAAAAATTTTTTTTTAACATATTTGCAATCTTCTACATTCCTCTTAGGCCATAAAAGTTAAAGAAAATACAGATTCTCTAATCCCATGCTTCTTTCAGTAACGTAAAAGTTGAAAAGACTTAGTTAAGCAGAGTTGTAATTTTATACATAAACAAATCTAGTTAAGCATCCTTTATAATCTAAGTCACGTTACAGATTAAACATTTTTAGAAGGGATTCACAAATGAGCTAGTTGAGGAGAAAAATTTACATGTCACCTGAAGTCAGAATCAACTGAAAATCTTCTTCTCTTTTCTTATTTAAGGAGTGTTTAAGGCTGTAAGTAAATTTTTATATTACATGGGACCAGTTTTAGTCAGGTGAGGTCAACATCAACAGAAGATAGGCTTTCAGTTAACCAAAAGTTGCAGAATGAATGACCCTGAGTCCCAAATAACAAAAACCAATAAAAGGAAATAAAAAATTCCTGTTAGAATAGTGTATAATGAAACTATGTTGTGGGATAACTAAGTTCATCTGGAGGGTAGTTTTAAAAAAAAGTGATTTTTTTTTTCCATTTTGGTTCTCAAAGATTATTTCCAAAGACTTTAAGGAGCTTGAGGTATAATTTGTGTATCTTTGAAAGTTTGTAAATCTAGCTGTGACCTAAACCAATATAATTACAGTGACAGGATGATAATGTACTATATAAAGTACACTAGAATCAGAATCAAGAGCTCTGAGTTACAGTTCTAGCGCTTCCACCAACTTGGTTAATATACTTTACAAGTGGACCTCACTTTCCTCATCTCTAAAATGAGAAAGTAGGGTGAGATTAAAATAAATTAAATTCAAATATTTATTAAGTGCTTTCTATAGGCAAGGTACTGTGCCAGGCACTGGGGAGAAAAATGAAGGACAATTCCTACCGTCCTACTGGTAGGACTTTAGAATATCTTTTCCAACTCTGATTCTTTAGAATAGAAGAAATGTACTTTTAAAGGGTTCATTGAAATACATATAGTGTCATATGGCATGGCTAGGAAGTAATAATTGACAGACCGATACCAGTGGCATTATTATGGAAGTCTTATTTTTTTCCCCATGTTTGTGGATTTTTGTTATGCATTTGAGCTAAGAGAAGGAAGTTGTTACTGAGAAAAAAAAATAAAGGAAAAAATGGAAATGGAAGAAGCTTATTTTAAAATGGTATCATTTCCCAGGAAGAAAGTAATGCATATACCAAGTAGAAATTTAGATTTTAATATATCAGCAAGTTTGGTGCTGAAAGTGCCCTTGGGCAATCTAGTTCACACCCTTTGTTTTGCACATAAAAAAAATGAGGTCACAAATGTTAAATGATTTGCCCAAATTCATGGCTAGTTAAGTTGCAGAGCTGGAATTCAAACTCAAGTCTCAGTTTTAAATCCAATACTTAGGTCAGTGCATCATATATCACAGTGCTGATGTTCCCTTGAACCACTATGGTTCCATTAACCCACTGATCTCCCTTTAAAAAAAATTTAATTTTTAATTTTCAGCATTCTTTTCCACAAGATTTTGAGTTCCAAGTTTTCTCCTCATCTCTCCCTTCTGCCCCATCTGAAGATGGCATGCATTCTGATTACCCTTTCCCCTAGTCTGCCATCCCTTCTGTCATGCCTCACCCTTCTTACCCCCTTCCCCCTTACTTTCTTGTAGGACAAGATATGTTTCTCTACCCCATTGCTTGTATATCTTATTTCCCAGTTGCATGCAAAAAAGTTTTTTACATTTGTTTTTAAAACTTTGAGTTACAAATTCTCTCCCTTCTTCCATCCCCTTATTGAGAAGGAAAGCAATTCAATAGAGGTTGTACATGTTTAGTTATGCAAAACACTTCCATAATAGTCATATTGTGAAAGATTAACTATGTTTTCCTCCATCCTATCTTGCCCCCCACTTATTCTATTTTTCCTTTGACCCCATCCCTTTTCAGAAATGTGTTTGCATCTACCAGTCTGCCCTTCCTTCTATCATTTCCCTTCTTCCTCTCCTTTTTTCCTTCTCTTACTTTCCTGTAGGGTAAGATAACTAATCGAGTCTGTATGTTATTCCCTCCTTAAGTCAAATCCAGTGAGAGTAAGGTTCACTCATTCCCTCTCACCTCTTTCCCTCCATTGTGTAACCTTTTTCTTGTCTCTTTTATGTGAGGTAATTTACCCCATTGTTTCTCTCTCCTCCCAATATATTCCTCTCTCATCCCTTAATTTTATTTTTTAGATGTCATCCCTTCAGCTCACCCTATGCCATCTATTTATGTCTGTCTGTCTGTCTATCTATATATCCATTTATCTATTTCTTTCAACTACCCTAATACTGAGAAAGGTCTCATGAGTTATAAATATCATCTTTCCATGTAGGAATGTAAACAGTTCAGCTTTAATAAGTTCCTTATGAGCTCTCTTTCCTGTTCATCTTTTCATACTTCTCTTGATTCTTGTATTTGAAAGTCACATTTTCTATTTAGCTCTGGTCTTTTCATTAAGAATCTTGAAAGTCTTCTATTTCATTGAATGTCCATATTTTCCCCTGTAAGGCAGGACTCTGACTCTGCTTCCAGTGAGATTGGGGATTGGAGTGGGTGTGGGGTATACTGTCTCAAGCTTCTGGGGTTTTGTATCAGCCACTGGATCCCCCACTGTCTGTGGGCCCAGAGCACCCCGTTGGTGCCACCTCTGTTGCCCCAGGGCTGGGGCTGGACTGCCCTTTCCTCTTTCACCCAGGTCCTGCAGACTTCCCTCACTGACCTTCCATGCTGTTCTTGGTGTTTGTGGGTTAAGAAGTCTGGAAATCACTACTGTTGCGAGTGATTTAGTCCCCTGAGCACTGCTGCTACCTTGTAGTGCCTGGTGCAGCCCATGCCAGACTGTGCTCCGCTCCCTGCCCAGTGTGATACCCTTCCTGTGGGTCTTCCATGGTGTTGGACTGGAGATGTGTTTCACTCTTGTCATTTTGTGCATTCTTGCAACTCTAGAATTTGTTTAGAGTTATTTTTTCCAGGTATTTGGAAGAGTTTGGGGGCAAGCTCAAGCAAGTCCCTGTTTTACCCTGCCATCTTGGCCCCCTCAAAGCATTATTTTTGAGTGAAAGTTTGGGACCAGTCATTCCCTACATCTTTTCTTCCTTTTCTTTCATACTCTACCTATCAAATGATTCTTTTCATATTGTTGTCAAACATAACTAATTCCCAGGCATCCTTAAGAAACCTTCATTGGACTTTAACTAGACCCTCAAGCTATGTCTCTTCTCCGTTTCTCAGTGAATCTCCTAGAAAAAGCTGTTTAATCTCATTGTCTCCACTTCCTTTCTTATCATTTCTTAGCCCTGTGCAGTTAGGTTTCTGATCTCATCAGTTAATTGAAATTTCTTTATCCAAAGTTACCAAAAATCTCCTAATTGTTAAATCTTACGGCATTTTCTCAGTGTTGATCCTTCTCTGTTATACTGCATTTGGCACATTTGACCACCCTTTTCTTTGGCTGTTCTCTTCTCTCTGAATTTTTTGATAACTGCTCTCTCTTGGTTTTCATTCTGCCTAATTGCTCCTTTTTAGGCTCCTTTACTGGTTTGTCATCTATGTCATATCCCCTAAATATATGTGTTCCCCATGACTGTCTGGAGCCCTCTTCTCTGCCTTTACATTTTATTTTCTTGGCGACTTCTTCAGTTCTCATAGGTTTAGTTATCTCTTCTGTTAGTCCTTCCAGGTTTGTGTATCCTCAATTCCTCATTATACCTCATTAAACCCCACATACATTTGCCACCTACCTCTATACCATCTTGTTTTCAATAATTTCTCTCTACTCACATAGCCTTCTACCTTAGTTCAAGTCTTAATCATACCTCATCACCAAGCTTATTTTGACAGGCTACTAAATATTCTTTCTGCGTCAACCCCATCTTATATACTCTACTGCCAAAGTGGTTTTCCTTAAGCCCAGCTCTATCCATGACACTGACTATTGACTTCTTCTTACTTCTGTAGTAAAATATAAACTCTTAATTAGCTTTTAAAGTTCTTTATAACCTCTTTCCAGCCTCATTTTGTATTACTGCCCCTCCTGAACTTTATTTAATTCAGCCAAACTAGCTTTCTCTCTTCTTCATACTTTATGCTGTATCTCCCATCTTTGCCTTTGCACTAGTTACTCATGTCTGAAATGTACTCCTTCCTCATCTCCACCTCACATAATTCTTTTCTTCTAGTGCCACCTTTACAGCAAAGCTTAGTGCCCTTCCTCCTAAACTACTTTGTATTATACTAACTTGTATTTATTATTCTTTTTATATTCTGTATATTCTTTTATATATGTACTTGTTATCTCTCCTTTAGAATATAAACTTCTTGATGGTAGGGATTGTTTCTTTCTTTGTTTTTGTATCTCTTGCACCTAGCATAGTGTCTTTATGCACTTAATGAATGTTGTTGACTCAATTACAAGTCAAAGGCATGATGGAAGACAGACATTGTCTCCGTGGACTGTAACTTCAGGTTTTGTTAAGAGGATGTTAAAATCCATAGTTTGGAAAGGACAACATAGCATCCAAGTGGAAAAGGTGCTAGATTTGAAGTCGAAGAACTAGAATTCATATTCTAAATCTGCCACTTACACAATAACTTTGAGAAGGTTACCTTCAGGACTCATCTACAAAAGTGAGAAGGGTTGATTTAGATGAACTGTAAGGTCCCTTCATCTCAATTCAGTACTTTATACCTTAGCAGCGGTATTGTCTTTTAAAACAAAATGTGTGTAAAATGTGTGTATGTGTGTAATGCCATATGGTTTCATATTTATGTATATGTATAAATGAGTACTCCATTTTGTGTTAAAAATGTGAGCCAATAAAATAGTGGTTTTTGTGCTATACCTTCAGTTCCTAATTTGATAAGAATTTGAAGGAAATAAAGCATTCAAGATATAGTGGTATGATTAAAGACAAAAACTTTTTGGTCTTTTAAATGTTATTCTAGATAAAAATTTTGTTTCTGGGTTTGAAAGTAGTGAAATTGCAGAGAAATGAGAATAATTCTTCAGTATTAAGAGTACATCAGATCTACTTACTAGTTTAAAAGAAATGTTTTTATTGTTCTTAGCACATGTTAGAATTTATATCATATGTGCAATTGTGACTTTCCTCTTTGAAATTACTAATACTTTAAGTTTACTAGGAGTTTTGCTTTTTTATAAGGATTTTAATTTGAAGGTTTTTTTTTTTTTGGAAAAATTAGAAATTTGGATTTTATAAAACTAGTGGATCAGTCAGATCAGGGCTTTTCGAAGTGAGTTTGTGGTAGGTTCCTCTAAAATGCATTTTTGATAGGAAGATGACAGTTTAAGCAAGTTTTCCATTTCAAGTCTATATGAATATAAAAATGTAATTCTTTTCTATCTTGTCCTGAAATTGGGACCATATTCAGTGTTGGAAGCAGTTATGTTGTTTTGTTTTTTTTTTAACACAGAATTTAACAGGATTCACTGAATTTTCTTGTTTACTAATTGGCATGTGTGTATATCAGCTTAGCTGTTTATAGGGTTGCTTTTAGTATAATAATAGAAATTGAATGTTCTATATGCTGTGAAAAAGTGTTTCTATTGCAAACAGATGCTTTATTTTTTTCAGATAGTGACAATGAGGTAGAATACTGGTTTCTATTAGAGAAATTTATGCTCAGCTTTACAAAAAAATGACTTTGGAAAACAGATTTATAGTAGCAGTGCTGCTTTTTTTATTGTGCTAAAATTTCTCTTTAAAAAGAGAGATATTTTATTTTGTTACTGGACTAACAAGGTTTGGTAAATGCCATCTTCTACATGTGCATTTTACTCCATAGAAGATTTTTGTAATGGTGTCATGAATTTATTTCGATCAAGCATTTTTCTTAAGATGTTACTTTGGGGAAGACACTACTCATCTAACACACCTTGATAACTAAGGTATTGACTTTTGTAAGGTATAGCTTCAATAATTTGTTTTAATTGCTTTATTTTCAGTGTGTGACTTGTTTCTTCATACATTTTGATCTTTAAAAAATGATTGAAAAAAACAAGATTTCCTTCATATTTAAAATTTGAATGTTGTTTATTAAAGACGAGTAATCAACAGGGCTGAGCTCTGTACTAGTTTAATGAAATCAGATAATATTTTATTCTTCAGTAAAATTGTTTGAAATGTGTAATTATGATAACACTTGCAATGCTTAATGTTTTAACCATCAATAGATGTTTTTCTCTTTGGGGGCTTAACTTTTCATACCTTTTAAATTGCATTTTGCATTGAATATGCTTGTATGCCCTCATTTCCCCCTTTCCACATAAAGAAGAGTTTTCCCTAATCAATGGTATAATAATGGTGAAATTCTAGACTGGTTACTAATATGCTTTTGTCCAGTTCAGTGATACAAGGTTTCTTTTTCCCTTTAATTTTAATGGATATTAATTTATTATGATGATTTTTATTTGATTTTACTTTATTTTATTTTTTTTAGGATCTACTCTGTTTTATAGTGGTCTGCCCCTTAAGTTTGAAAAAGGTCTTGTTATTATAGGGAACAGAATTTTTTTTTCCAAGTTATGGTTGGAAAAACTCCTTAACAGAGGAGTAGCTGCTAGGTCATGTAGGGGTTGTAAGCTGCTTAAGTAGAGTGTATGTCCTCAACAGTGACTTTGCAACTCCTTGAAGTATTGCAGTATGCTGTCATTGTTATTATTAATACTAATATTTTACCCTGAAAAAAAGTATGTGGAAAGGGAATAAAATTCTTGTTTGATTTTTTTTTTCTGGATATAGAGGAAATCCTGAGATTCTCAACCATTTCAGTTTTATTAGACTTTGATTTTTCTTTTTTATTGGACTAAATGATTTCTAAATACTTTTCAGCTCTGTGAATTCCTGGTGAAGGCAGTTGAAATGTATGGATTCAAATTTTTAAAACTGATTTGATAGGTATTTATTGGTTAGGTGCTCTTGACTTAAGCAAATTAGACCCCCTATATCTGTTTTATTGAGTTTTCCTCCCATAAAATTAGCTCTTAGTTTTCTTTATTCACTAGTTTTTTTTCAATGTTATTAATCTCTCCTTTGATTTTTCAGATTTTTTTTTCTTTTTGGAGGGGGGAAGGCAGGGGAATTGGGCTTAAGTGACTTGCCCAAGGTCACATGACTAGTGTTAAGTGTCTTGAGGCTGGATTTGAACTCAGGTCCTCCTGACTCCAGGGCCAGTGCTGTTGTTCACTGCACCGTCTAGTTGCCCCCGATTTTTCAGAATTTTTAATTTGGTATTTAATTAGGGATTTTTGATTCGTTCTTTTTCTAGCTTTTTTAGTTGCATGCTCATTTCATTGATCTGCTCTTTTTCTATTTTATTCACATAAGCATATAGGGTATAAAATTTCCTCTAAAATTGCTTTGACTGTCTCAAGTTTTGGTATGTTGTCTCATTATTGTCGTTCTCTTTGATGAAATTATTGCTGGTTTTTGTAATTTGTTGTTTGACCCACTCATTCTTTATTACTAGCTTATTTAGTTTCCAACTAATTTTTAGCCTGTCTTTCTATGGCCATTTATTAAATATGATTTTTATTGCCTCATGATCTGAAAAGGATGCATTTAATATTTCTTCCTTTCTGCATTGGATTGTGAAGTTTTTATGCCTTAATATACAGTCAGTTTTTGTATACATGCCATGTACCATTGAGAAAAAGATATTTCTTTCTATCTCCTTTCAGTTTTTGTGGTGATATTTATCTGATTCCGAGAGGGGAAGGTTGAGGTCCCCTACTAGTATAGTTTTACTGTGTTCTTTCTTCCTGTAACTAACTTAACTTGTCCTTTAAAAATTTGGGTTCTATACCACTTGGTGCATATATGTTTAGTATTGATATCACTTCACTGTCTATGGCACCTTTTAGCAAGATATAGTTTCCTTTCTTATCTCTTTTAATTAGACCTCTTTTTGCTTTATGTGAGATCAGGATTGCCGCCTCTGCTTTTTAAATTTCAGTTGAAGCATAATGGATTCTGTTTAGATAGGTGTAAACACCATGTTATTAGTAATTTTTTTTTCTAAAATGATTAATCATAGTTTCATGGTATTTTGGCAGAGAAGATGGTCGTTGCTGGAAAGATCAGGAAAAGTTAGTTAACAAAAGGGGAAACAGTAGATTTAAAACCTATTCCAAACTCATCTTTCTTTTTAACATAGGTTAGACTTATTTTTATGGGTATCATTCTCCCCTTCCCGTCTGAACAACCACAAAAAAAAGGATAGGAAAAAATTATAGTTTCACTTTCAGAACTAGTAGGAAATTAAAAAAAACGTTCTTCTTATCCTCCTTTGCTCCCTAAATACAATTGTTATAGAATATTTGTCCACTATCTTTATTAGGCTGGTCATTGTTTTACAGCCAGGTTTTTAAGGTTTTTTTTTTTTTATACTTTGCATCAAGAAGACATACAAGGCATTTCATACAAATATTTGTTTCTTAATTCCCCTTAGTTTTTGACAAGGAAAAAATATGATTGATAAGGGAAGGGGGAAAGGAAAGCAGTATGATTGAAGAGGTGCCAGGACTGGGTTTGTGGGGAAATAAGATCATAGGACTGAAAAAAGGTTGAGAAACAGAATTAGTGGACAAGGTGGACTGTCAGAAGAAAAAATCTAGAATGTAATTACCAAACATATTATCTATGAATCCTGTTTGAGATTGGCATTGTACTGATTTAAGATTAAGTGGCTCAGTGTTTCTGACTTTTTATAATCTGGAAGAACAATAAGTTAGATGTCCTTTGTGCCTTGCTATGAACTTTTATGGAAGTTAGCAAAGTTCTAACTGAAGAATGCTTATGCCTGTGTTGAAGACTTCCAGGCCCAGGCATCTCGATATGCAGAAATTGCAGTTTATAATCTTAAAATGGGAAGAGCCATACAGCGATGGATAGAGTCCTGAGCAAAAGAAGCTAATGCCTGTGTAGATGTAAATAATACTTGCCTGACATGGACTTGAATCTGTCAAGAGAGATATTGGGTGTTAAAAGGATACCAGTTTGCCCTTTCTTGGTGGGAACTCTAGACAGAATAGGAGAGTGGGAAGTGCCTTGGCTCTAGAGTCAGAGGACTTAATTCAAAGCCCACGTTTATCACTTTCTTACCTATGTGATCTTGGGGAAAAATCACTGAAGTTCCTTGGGCCTCAGTATGCTCATTAGGGCTTTATTGGACTTAAGTCTTAAATCCCTTCCAGTTCTAGGTTTGTGGTCCTATGATTGTCTGAAATTTTTAAATTTTTAATTAATTTTTCAGAAATAATACAGATTTTATTAGGATACAGTGACTAGCTCTTGAAAAGGATGGTATAATGGAAGAAACCCTCAGTGGGAAGGAGACATGACTCTGGTTGCCTCTCCCTTTGACACTAAGTGGGCTTTGTGACTTAAAATTTCCGCACTTGTAAAACAAGGATGATGATGATGATGATAGTACCATACTAATTTAGAGACTACTTCCAGAATAAAGACCCAGCTTGGTTTTTTGGTACTTCCTGTATATCTCTACACTTTTAAAAACCAGCTGCAATCTTGTGAAGATGCCGTTCATCATTTATAGAGAGACATCACTAGCTTTGTTTTGGCAAATCTTTCCTAGTGTTTTCCACAAGTGGGCCAGTAAGGTATATAATCATCAGAAAGCATTAAATTCCTACTATGTGCCAGTCCCCATGCCAAGGCACTGGGGATAAAACAGCAACAAAATGGAATAGTCCCTCCCATCAAGGAGATTACATTCTATAGAGGTAACAAAGTATAAATAATTATACAAAATAAATATAAAGTAATACGAAGTTGGGGAGAGGCCAGGCCTTAGCAACTAAGGGATTAGGAAAATCATATCTTTGGTTTTTTAGATGGAAACAATAAGTCACTAATACAATGGCTACTATAATATATAATAATTATACTAGATATAATATTTGTTTATCCTGTCTTTTTTTGACCTGACCACTTGATGTCTTGGAAGTTTAGTAATGGCATCTAGAAGTGTATTTTTGAAGGAAGCTAACATTTGTCACCTTGGGGGAGATAAATATCATTGCATATAATGTATAATCTAATCTGGTAAGATGTAATTAAAATTTTTGATCAGCATGTTACAGTTGGTTTCTGAACTTTCTGAACATATGTGTGTATATACACACACATAATAATAATAAAGAGCCATTAATGTTAGAACTGCAGAGCAGTTTTAAAGAGAAAATGAAATGTTTCCTTCTAACCCATTTGCGATGCTTTGCAATTTGAAAAGTCAGAATTGCTTTGAAATACTAGTTAGCTTAGGAATGACTTTATGGATAGAATATGATTTGGCGGTCACCAAGAAAGATCTGTGCACAACAATAGTTTCTCTTTCAATACTGGCTTGAGAGTACCACATTTCGTTATGCCTTTGGTTTGTCATTATTAAAATGCAAAAGCTGTATCAAGTAATAGTGTTTTAATTTTTTCTAGAAGCACCTCAGTTATCCAGCATTATCAAGGTTGTTTTATAGATGAGGAAACTGAGGCTAAGAGATGTTAAGAGACTTGTCCAGTCATAGCTAATAACTTTCTGGAGCAGAATTTAAACTCATTTCTAAGTCTAAACCATCTACCTGACTGACCCAGGCTGTCTCCTAATAACATATTGATCATTATTTACCTTTTTTTTAAAGCTCAGGAAGGGTTATCTTTATGAGAATCAGTTACTGTGTCCTGCTCTAATATATCAATACTTTGGATAACTGTTCAGGTATTAAGTATAGCAAACATTTATTACTTAATATATGAAAGCCTTTATATACTAAGACTCTAAGGGTACAAAAAGGAAACAGTCTCAGCCCTCATGGAACTTACATTTTACTGATGGGGTTGGAAGGTTTACAACATTTGGCCCAAAACACTCCTGGAGTGCAGCCTGAACCAGATTTAATTGTAATTGTTAAATATTTAATAATATAAGT
This sequence comes from Pseudochirops cupreus, assembly GCA_028627135.1. NCBI lineage: Eukaryota > Metazoa > Chordata > Mammalia > Diprotodontia > Pseudocheiridae > Pseudochirops > Pseudochirops cupreus. Next base: position 199,847,281 of record CM053584.1, read on the forward strand.
AAAATACAGTAAAAAATGAATAATATTTCATTTAAAAACTTAAGTCAGTGTGTGATCTGCAAGGGTCCTTGCAAGGGTATAGTTTAGTGACCCGTTTCTGTTTGAGTTTGACACCTCTGGTTTACAATACATATATAGATAAAGAAATACAAAGTAATTTTAGGAGAAGGGAGAGTAAGTCAATGTAATTGGTGCAATTTGTAAAGGGTCTTCAGAGAAGGGGGCACCTGAGCTTGAATCCTGAAGGAATTCAACCCATTCTGAAAGGTAGAACTAAGGATCTTCAAACATATGGAGACTGGAAAATAGAATGCCAATTTTGAGAGAGAGTTTGTCCAGTCTGCTGTATAGTACATAATATGTGACAGGAAGTTATATGAAACAAACCAGAAAAGGTATGGTAGCTAGTGTATCTTCAGTGAGCAGTCACTTATAAAATATTACAATGTGCCAGGTGTTATGGTGAGTACTAGGAATACAAAAACATAAGTAAAACAACCCTTGCCTCAAGAAGCTTATATTTCTGTCAAGGGATACAACATGCAATGTACATAGAAAACATATAGAATAGATACAAAGTGATTTTAGTGGGGAAGGTGCGAGCAGCTGGTAAAATGAGGAAAAGCCTCACTTAGAAGGTTGAAGGTTCACTTGAGCTGAATTTTCAAAATAGACGTATGAAGAGATGGAGGTGAGAATGGGCTTACGTTAGAGGTAACAGATGCTGCAGAGACCTAGAAATGGGAAATAAAAGACCATATGTGAGGAATAGTGAGACAAGGCCCATTTAACTGGGAACAGGAAGGGACTATGTTGTGTGATAAGACTGTAGGAAGGCAAGTTGGGGCCAGATTATGAAGATCTTTAAATGCTATGGAGAAGAGTTTATATTTTATCAGAGGCAATATGGAGCCACTGGAATTTTAATAGAAGAGTGATATTGTCTGACTTGTACTTCAGGAATGTTACCTTGGCAGCAGTGTGAAGGGTGAATTGCAGTAGGGAAAAATGAGGCAGGGATATTGCAGCAACTCAGGTGGGAGGTGATGAGGATTGGAACTACTGAACTAAGGTGGTGGCTGTTTGAACAGTGAGAAGGAATCTGGTATGAGGGATATTGTGGAAGTAGAAATGACAAGAGCCAACAATGATTGGTGAGGTGAAAGAGAGGGAGTCGAGTTGTTTATGACACCAGTTTGCAAACCCGGGCAACTAAAAGAATGATAGTGCCCTTCGCAGAGGAAAGTTGGGAAGAGGGTTTTTTGGGGGGAGGAAAGAGAAAGAGTTGTTTTGGACATGTTTGGTTAAGAATATTTTTGGAGCATTCACTCAGAAATGTCTAATAGACAGTGGTACAGGACTGGTGATCTCAGGAGAGAGACTAAAACGACATGTATATTTTGGGGAGTTACCTAAATTTCTAAGCTGAGGAGGTGGTGGGCTTTTTTTTTTGTTTGTTATTTGATCCTAGAGATAGTGAGAAGACATTGAAGGTTTTGAGCAGAGGAATGACATGATCAGGGCTGTAGATTAGGAAAATTATTTTATCAGCTTCTAACTGGGATGGATTGGAAAAAGGAAAGAACAATTAAACATGTTGTAGTTGCTTAATAAATATTTGTTGAATTTAGTTGACAATGTTACAGTGAGATTGTAGGATCTTGAAAACTATAGCTGTAAAGGTTCTTAGAAGTCATGTGGTCTAGTCGTCTTATTTTTTTTATATGAAGAATCAGACCCATGAAGTATGTGACAGGAAGGTCCTATAGGTAAATAGGTATTAAGAGGCAGAGCAAGGACTTGAAACCAGACCCTCTGACTCCAGATCCAACATTCTTTCTGCTGTACCTCTTACTAGTTTCACATCTTTGTAATGAGATAATCTATTAATAATGTTATTGCTAAATTATATTGGTTGGGTCATTTTTATGCAGCATAACCTTATTCTAGGTATGTCATTATTATATGAGTTACTCTCAGCTAGCCAGCTCTCTGAGGAAAATAAGAATGGGAAGGAGAAATTGTCTTGTAGAAGTTGGGAAAAGAATACAAAATACCTTGTGTTGGCATGAGAATGGATGGAGAAATCACAGAATAAAATAGTTTCTGGTTTTTTTTAAAAACTATTTTGGAGGGGGGAAGGTAGGGCAGTTGGGGTTAAGTGACTTGCCCAAGGTCACATGGCTAGTAAGTGTTAAGTGTCTGAGGCTGGATTTGAACTCAGGTCCTCCTGACTCCAGGGTGGGTGCTCTATTCACTGCACCACCTAGCCTCTCCCAGAATAAAATATTGGACAAAGGATTGAGCAGAAGTAAGACAATTGACAGTTTTGCCTGGGGCAGTGAAATTACTCTGTGTTTGTTGATTGCTTTTGTCTTTACATATGGAAAAAGAAAAAAAAAGAAATATTGTTGATTCAAGTGACTTCTTGGTTCAGACTTGATATAGGTGTATTTAATGGTGTTGGTAAGCACAGGAGAGCTTTGGTTGTAGCAGCAGGCATCTTAGCATACCCAGAATGGCTGCTAGCACAGGTTCTTAGATCTGCGTTTCTAAAGGAGAACAACTCAAAATAGGTTAACAATTTTACTTCAGTCAATCAAATATATATCATTTACCTAGTTCAGGGGAAAAATCAGCACCCTGAACTTCAGAGAGTACAAACAGGAGTTGCAACAAAAAATAACACAATTCAGAAGACAGGGCTTCCAGTTGTCTGACCATTACATCCATACCTACTTAGGTACCATAGAGGGAAGCACCAACATCTGGGTTTTCAAAGCCAGAGCGCTCAACGACTGCCCAGAGTCTCATCTGGTCAAATCACACAATTCTTTCCAAAGTGATCCCCAAACCAAAACCTCACATCAGGTCAGAGAATGTTACAACCCTCTTGACCCAACTGCCCCCTCACAAAGTAACAAGGTGTGGGCATTCCTGAAAAACAAGCCTCCCGCTGCAGGTTCCATGTGACCACATTCAGCCTATTAGGGGGCAGAGTATATTTTCAAATCAGGCAAGGTTCTCAGATTCCCTTAAGCCTATTAAGGGGCCAGGGGGCAGGGAAGATCTTCAGATTCCCCATTACATTGGTTCACCAGAAACTCAGTTTTTAAGGTATATGTGTAAAAGCAGAGGGTAGTTTGACCCAATAGCTAGAGAGTTGCCCTGCACACCAGAGACATCTGAATTAAAGCTCTGACTTGGACTGGCTTTGTGACTCTGGGCAGGTCACTTAAACTCTTACTTTAAGGCCAGAGGTTCTCAAACTTGCTCACAGGGTCCCTTTAAACTCCTAAAATATGAAAGCTTTGCAAAAATCTTTTGTTTATGTGAGTTATTTACATAATATGTAATGTAAATAAATGTCAGTATTTACATAATAGAAATTAAAAGGTCTTAGTATTATTATGAAAGTAGTTTTGACCTTGATGTGAAATAAGGAGGGGAGAAGAGGGAGCTCTTGGCCAATGGCTTCAATTTTTTCCAGTAAAATTGGAGGTGAGGTTCTCAGCTGAGAGGATGGGGAAAGGGAGGAATGGAAGGCTTAAGTAAGGATGAAAAACTTAGGAAAAGCTACTGTAGTACATGAAATAATTAGGCAGGTGTAAAAGTATTGCCTTACAGCAATGAGGGACCAGGTAAGGTTACTCAGCGAAAATTTTTATTGGACTCAGCCCAGTTTCATGATTTTTTATGATTTCATTTAGCAATATATATGTGGGAGCTGAGGCAGAAAATGGTAGGAGTAATCCAAATCTGAGGTTTGTCTGAGCAAAATAAGTGATGTGGGGAAGCAGGGCAAAGGACTCCCAGGCCGGTATAGAGTTGAATTAGTTCATCATCGAGTCAAAATGCAGAAGGGAGCAGAGTGTAGCCATTGAAAAGGCATGGAGTACGTAAAGAAGAGAAGGAAGGCTAATATACAGAGAGCAGCAAAAGTGTAAGAAGACCTGAAAGGTAGAAAGGGGCTAAATTGTGAAGGGCTTTAAATGCCAGAGAATTTTGTTGTTGTTCTTGAAGGTATTAGAGATGATGATAAACAAAGTGATTGCAGTAGTCCAGGTATATTGTAGAGAGGGGCCTGTACCAGGGTGGCAGCTATGTGAGTGGAAATGTTGTGAAGGTAAAAATTACAAGTCTTGGCAACAGATTGATTAGGTGGTTAAGAATTGAGGAGTTGAGATTGACAATAAGATTTGTACTTTTGGTACTTGGGAAGATGGTATCTTCAACAATATTCTGGAAATTAGAGGGGAGGTTTTTTTAGGTGAAGATACTGGGTTCTGATTTTGACATGTTGACAGTCTCATATCCTTAAGGACAGAATGGAAAAATGTTGAGTGACTTTGCCAAGAGTATCATTTACATTAGCTTGGAGGGAGATCTGTCACGTCTTTCTCTGTCCTTGGATCTTGTTCGAAGTGAATTTGAACATCCTTTGTCATGGCTTTAAAGTAGGCATACTTATTAAATTTGTGGATTATGCAAAGTTAATAGAGATGGATACTATAATAGACAGTAGATTGAAGACTGAAGTCTTAATTGAAGTTGTTTTTGATATAATTGTTAATACCATTGATTCAAGTGACTTCTTGGTTCAGACTTGATATAGGTGTGTTTAGTGGTGTTGGAAAGCACAGGAGAACCTAGGTTCACCAGAAACTTAATTTTAAGGTATATGTGTAAAATCAGAAGGTAAGTGTGACTTAATGGCTAGAGAGTTACCCTGGACACCAGGGAGACCCTAATTCAAGTTCTAGCTTGGACACATACTACACTGGCTTTGTGACTCTGGGCAGGTCACTTAAACTTTTACTTTAAGGCCAGAGGTTCTCAAACTTTGCCCACAGGGCCCCTTTACACTCCTAAAATATAAGAACCCTGCAAAAATCTTTTGTTTATGTGGGTTATATCTATCAATATTTACATATTAGAAATTAAAAGGTCTTAGTATTATTATTCTTTCAGCAGTTAGTTTTAAAATTGTCAAAGGACTTGATAAAATAAGATCAGAGAATCATAGATTTTGAACTGGAAGTGTTCTTAGAAATGATCTAGGCTAACCCTTTATTCTACACTAATGGAAACTGAGCCTGTGAGACATTAAATCCAATATAGGTTCTACAAATACCTTAAACATTAAACATTAGTCAGGTTGTAAAGAAGGATTATAACCAATGGAATAAACAGCAAGAAAGAAGAAACAAAGCAAAACAAAAAAGGGAGAGAGCAAGTAGTTTGCTTCAATCTGCATCCAGACTCTGTAAATCTTCCTCTGGATGTGGATGGAGCTTTCCATCATGAGTCTTTTGAAGTCGTCTTGTAGCCTTGCATTGCTGAGAGGAGCCTAGTCTATCAAAGTTAGTCATCACAGATACGATATGACTGTAATTATGTACGATGTTCTCCTGGTTCTGCTCCTCTCACTCAGCATCAGTTTATATAAGTCTCTCCAGGTTATTATAAAGTCCATCTGCCCCTCATTTCATATAACATAATAGAATCTCATTATTACATTCATATACCACAGCTTGCCTAGCCATTCCCCAATTGGTGGGCATTGATTTCCATTTCTTTGCCACCACAAAAAGAGCTGCTATAAATATTTTTGTATATGGGTTCTTTTCCCACTTGTATGATCTCTTTGGGACACAGCCCTAGAAGTGGTATTGGTGAGTCAGAGGGTGTGCACATTTTTATAAGCCTTTGGGCATAATTCCAAATTGCTTTCCAGAATGGTTAGATCAGTTCTGAACACCAACAATGCATTAGTGTTCCAATTTTCCCACATCTTCTCCAGCATTTATCATTTTCCTGTTTTGTCATATTAGCCAATCTGACAGGTGAGATGTACCTCAAGAGTTGTTTTGATTTGCATTTCTCTAATCAATAATGATTTAGAGCATTTTTTCATATGACTATAGATGTCTTTAATTTCTTCCTCTGAAAACTACCTGTTCACATCCTTTGACCATTTATTAATTGGGGAATAACTTGTATTCTTACAGATTTGACTCAGTTTTCTGTATATTTTAGAAATGAAACCTTTGTCACAGATACTGGTTGTATAAATTCTTTCCCAGTTTTCTGCTTCCCTCTTAATCTTGGTTATATTGGCTTTGCTTGTACAAAAATTTTTCAATTTAATGTGATCAAAATTATCCATTTTGCATTTCGTAGTGCTCTATCTCTTGTTTGGTCATAAATTCTTCCCTTCTCCATAAATCTGAAAGGTAAAACTATTCCTTGCTCTCGCAGATTACTTACAGTATCAGCCTTTGTATCTAGATTGTAAACCCATTTAGAATTTATTTTGCTGTATGGTGTAAGATATTGGTCTATGCCCAGTTTCTGCCATATTTGGTATGACTCCTTCTTTTCCAATTTTCCCAGTCTATAAAGTATTGGAATTAATTGTTCTTTAAATGTTTGGTAGAATTTGCTTGTAAATCTATCTCGCTCTGGAAATTTTTTCCTAGAGAATTCATTCATGGCTTGTTCCAATTTCTTTTTCTGAGATGGAGTTATTTAAGTATTTTACTTCATCTTTCTGTTAATCTGGACAAATTATATTTTGTAAATATTCATCCATTTCAATAAGATTGTCAAATTTATGGGCACACAGTTGGGCAAAATAATTCCTAATTATTGTTTTAATTTCCTCTTCTTTGGAGATAAATTCACCCTTTTAATTTTTGATACTGGTAATTTGATTTTCTTCTTTGCTTTTTTAAATTAAATTGCCTAAAAGTTTATCAATTTTATTGGCTTTTTAAATAAAACCAGCTCTTAGTTTGATCCTTGATGCCTCATAGAGTTATTAGCTTCAATTTGTCTAAATTTGTCTTTTTTGTCAGTTTGTCAAATTCCAAATTTTAGTCCATTGTTTTTCTCAGCTTTTCAATCTCCTTTTCCATTTGTTCAGTTTTTACTTTTAAGGAGTTATTTTCTCCAGTTAGATATTGAACCTCCTTTCCCATTTGACAAATTTCGCTTTTTAAGGAGTTGTTTTCTTCAGTGAAATTTTTTTCCATTTTGCCAGTTGTAGTTTTAAAATAATTGGTCAGTTTATCTTCTACCTCTCTAATTTGACTTTTAAAATCCTTCTTGAGCTCTCCTAAAAATGGTTTTTGGGCTTGAGACGTGTTCATATTCCCTTTTGTGGTTTCACATGTGGATATGGGGTCAATGCTGTCCTCTTCTGAATTTGGTTCTGTGTTCTCAGTATAATAGGATTCTAAAGTCTTTGTTTTTCCAGTTTGCTTTTTGCCCATTGTGATTGCCTATTTCCTGGCTTTCAAAATAGATCTCTGCTTCTGCTGTACAGAGGGTTCTGATCCATGCTTCTTATTCTGGGAGTTAGGGGCCTAGTTATTGCCTTTTCTGTGCTGTGGCCTCTGAGTACCTAGACTGAGGCCAAGGCCAGGACTTTCAGTGTTTCCCTGGGGTTACACTGAAGTTCACAGTGTGAGGTGTGGGGGAGGGTTGGTCTGGTAGCTTCAGGATTCTGCCTCTGTGCCCCTTGGCTAGAGCTCAAGCAGGCTTGGGAGTTGGTGGCCGGTGCCCGCTGGTGTCTGCCAATTCTCCTGGTTGTGCTAAGGCATATCTGGGATTCTGGTGTTAGTGCTTGTTGGCTCCATCCTCTTTGAGTTCAGGATCTCCTGCTGGTCAACTGAGATAGGGCTTTTTTGGATGCCTCCCATCCTGTACTTTAGCTTTTAGCTTCAGCATATCCACAGCCATGCCCTTCCTGTAGGACTCCCAAGCCTGCTGTTGGTTCCACTATTTCAGTATTTTACACTAGGGCAATATTCTCTGGGTTTTTCAGGGTCAGAGAGGGAGATGAGAGAGCAGCCACAATTTACTCTGCCATCTTGGCTCCTGGAAGTTCAGGCAGGTGATTTTTAAACTTCCAGAGTGGGGGCTGATAGCCCCAGGAGTAACTATTGCCACTTCTGCACGTTCTGCATGTCTCTCTTACCTAGACCCCCATCCTGGGGTGAGAGGTTTGGGAATCGGCCCTGTGGTGCTAAGTTAGTTCGCCTGGACTCACTTTGGCTCTGCTATGGTTGGGTCTGTGCTTGGTGCAGATCCAAGTGTGCAGCACTCTACTCCTTTTGCCTGGCACAACAAATCCTACCATTCCATACTTTGCTGGGCTGGAAATCTGCCACATTCCATCTTCTAGTGGATTCTGCCACTCTAAAAACCATTCAGATTCACTTTTTAGAGGTTACTGAAAGAATTCATAGGTAAGGTCAGATGGGTTCCTGCTTTCACTATGCTATCTTGGCTCAACAACTCCCTCTCCCATTCCCCTCCCCCCCAACGGAAGGCTTGCTGAACCTTGACACTAGTTAGACCAATTCTGGAAGATTGTGCTCAGGTCAGCCCCATTTTCCATCACTTTCCTCTGGATGCTTATACATCTGCTCTCCCTTCCTCTCATGTGTAGAATGTACACCTGCCTTGTAGAAAACCTGGTCCCTGATGATAGCCTCTTCCATATATCTATCTATCTATCTGTCTGTCTGTCTATCTATCTATCTATCTATCTATCTATATATCTATATCTATATCTATGCTGGTGAGGTTTACATCCTTTTAGGGGGCCTTGCTGCCTGATCCATTACTGCATTCCTTTTCTATTTGCCAGGATTTCTATATTTCTACATCCGATTTGCTAGGGTTCTCTCCCTTGATATTTCTGTGTGTGTACTTTGTGTCAGAGTACATGCCTTTAGTAGAATATAATCTGTCAGGGAAGCATTGTTTTTTGTCTTTGCATCCCCTATCACATAGTGTAGTTGCTTAATTATTAAAGGACCGTAACCAGTATGTTAAAATGCTGGGAAACCTTGTCATGAAGAATAAATAGCTGTCTTCAGAATTTCAAAGGCTATTTGTTTTTTTTTTTTTTTCTGTGTTGGTAGAACCATTGTGATATTATAGTAGAGTGTTGACCTTGAAGTAACAAGTCCTGAGTTCATATCCCAGCTCTGCCAACAGTGAAAGGCTTCTGAACCTTTTAACCAAAAGTTAATTAAAAATCAAATGTGTAATGAATCTGAGGTGTTTCGTATAGCGCTTGCCCATGTTGTGTCAGGGAGCTTCCCAGCAGCCTTGGTTCTGAGTCCAAAGTAAGCATGTTTTGCACTGTGCATGCCCTCAGGCCACGCCTCTTCAACTGCCTACCTGGGAACAGGAGTCCTGAGTGGAAAAAATTTAAGAAGCTGTGGTATAGATGATCATAAAGGTTCCTTGACAATTCTTTTTATTTTTTAAATAGTATTTTATTTTTTTCCGATTATATGTAAAGATAATTTTCAACATTGATTTTTTATAAGGTTTTGAGTTCTAAATTTTTCTCCTTCCCTCTCCTCCCTCTTCCCCAAGATAGCAAGTAATTTGATAAAGTTTATACATGTGCATTCATTTAAAACATATTTCCACATTAGTCATGCTGTGAAAGAAGAAATAGAACAAATGGAGCAAAACCATGAACAAAACAAAGTGAAAATAGTGTGTTTTGATCTGCATTCAGACTCCCATCAGTTCTTTCTCTGGATATGAATAGCATTTTCCATCATGAGTCTTTTAGAATTGTCTTGGATCATTGTATTGCTGAGAAGAGCTAAGTCAATCATAGTTGATCATCATACAATATAACTGTTACTGTGTACAGTGTTCTGGTTCTGCTCACTTCACTCAGAATCAATTCATGTAAGATTTTCCAGGATTTTCTGAAATCTGCCTGCTCATCATTTCTTGTACCACAATAGTATTCCATTATATTTGTATACCACAACTTGTTCAGCCATTTCACAATTGATGGACATCCCCTCTATCTCCAAGCTTTAAAAACATGTATTTGTTTATTTTTAGTTTTCAGCATTCACTTTTATAAGATTTTGAGTTCTAAATTTTCCCTCTCCCTTTCATCTACCCTCCTCAAAATGGCATGCAATCTGATATAGGGTATACATGTACAATAACATTAAACATTTCCTCATTAGTCATGTTGTGAAAGAAGAATCCAGGGGTGGCTAGGTGGCACAATGAATAGAGCACTGGCCCTGGAGTCAGGAGGACCTGAGTTCAAATCTGGCCTCAGACACAACACGCACACGCATACACACACAAACACACACACACACACACACACACACACACACACACACACACACACTAGCCGTGTGACCTTGGACAAGTCACTTAACCCCAGTTGGCCTGCCCTCCTCCCTCCAAAAAGTAAAAAAGAAAAAAAAAAGAATCAGAACAAAAGGGAAAAACCATGAGAAAGAAAAAAAAAGACATACTAGTATGCTCCCATCTGCATTCAGACTCCATAATTCTTTCTCTAAATGTAGATAGCTCTTTCCATTATGAGTCTTTTGGAATTGCCTTAGGTCATTACATTGCTGAGAAGAGCTAAGTCTATCAAAGTTGGTCATCACACAGTGTTGCTGGTACTGTATGCAGTATTGTCCTGGTTCTGCTCCCTTCACTTTGCATCATTTCATGTAAGTCTTTCCAGGTTTTTCGGAAATCCACCTTCTTATCATTTCTTATGGACCAGTAGTATTATGTCACAACTTGTTTAGCCATTCTCCAATTGATGGGCATCCCCTCAGTTTCTACTTCTTTGTCGCAGATTTCAGTTTTTTTATCTCCCAAAGAGAGTTGCTATAAATATTTTTGTGCATGTAGGTTCTTTCTCCTCTTTTATGATCTCTTTGGCTTACAGACCTAGTAGTAGTATTGCTTGGTCAAAGTATATGCACAGTTTGATTGCCCTTTTAGACATAGTTCCAGTTTGCTTTCCAGAAAGGTTGGATCAGTTCTAAACTTCATCAACTGTGCATTGGTGTCCCAATTTTCCCATATCTTCTCCATTTATTATTTTCCTTTTCTGTCATATTAGCCAATCTATGGGTGTGAGGTGTGGTACCTTACGAATTTTAATTTTCATTTCTCTAACCAGTAGTGATTTAGAGTATTTTTTTTTCATGAATATAGCTAGCTTTGATTTCTTCATCAGAAAAATACCTGTTCATATCCTTTGACCGTTTATGAATTGGGAAATGACTTGTATTCTTATAAACTTGATTCAATTCTCTATATTTTTGAGAAATGACTTAAAATCTGTGACCTAAGAACTGGGACAAAAGGGTAGAAGTTAAGAGTCATGTTTGAACTCAATGTAAGAAAGAACTTGGTAATAATTAGAACAGCTCAAAAAGGAATGGACTGTCTTAAGAAGTAGAGGAAATTCTGGGTCCCCAGGTGTGCCCCAGTAAGTATGGAACTTAGTGAACCTATGGTAGTGTTAAATGTCCAGTGGTAATGTTAGAGTTGGGGACCTGTTACCTTTCTTGCCATCTTGGTCTTCCTCTTCACCTCCAAATAGTAAATTGTTCTGGAGTTTCTGTTTCCTACTTTAAGAAAATAGTTATTTAACAACTACAAAACACTTTTCACACAAATAAAGTCAGATCTAACTAAATGGAAAAACATCAATTGCTCATGGCTGGGTCGAGCTAATATAATAAAAATGACAATTTTACCTAAATTAAATTATGTAAATAGTGCTATACCAATCAATCTACCCAAAAATTATTTTATAGAACTAGAAAAAATAG
>CM053584.1:199859425-199889631 GCA_028627135.1 Pseudochirops cupreus
TATTTCCATAACTTCCCTTTATTCACATTTGTAATTTTTTTTTTACAACAGTAATGTTCCATTATCTTCATATACCACAATTTGTTTAACCATTCCATGGGTACTTGTTTCCAGATTTTTGGCTATCATAAAAAGCGTGGCTATATATTTTGATTTTTATGGGGACCTTCCTTTTTGTTTTCCTTTGTTTTTCTTTTTTATAAAAATTTCTCTCTTTAAAATACATTTTTTATTGATTCTTTTTTTATATATACCATAATTTTCCCTACTCCCTTTCTACTGTCACAGAGTGTTATCTTTATATAATAAATAGTATTTAATGACAAAGAGAAAGAAAAAAAGGGAAAAAAAATCAGCACAACTTATTAATACATCAAAAAAAATTGGAAAATATTTGCATTGTATAACACATAGGACCCCATACTATTGCAAAGGAGTGGTGTCTTCTCATTTTCCCTTTTGAGTGTTTCTTGTTCTTTATGATTTTGCAGTATTCATTTTCGAATTTTCTTTGGTGCTTCTTTCTGTTTACAGGTATATGTGGGTTCAGTTCCAGACTACTGCAACAAAGCAAATATTGCAAAAAAGCAAGTCATACAAGTTGTTTTTTTTTGGTTTCCCAGTGCATATTATAATTATGTTTACTCTGTTTTGTAGTCTAATAAAATGTGCTATAGAATTATGTCTAAAAATGTGCATACCTTAATTAAAAATGCTTTATTGAGTAAAAAATGCTAACCATCATCCGAATGTTCAGTGAGTTGTAATCTTTTTGCTGATAGAGGGTCTTGCCTCAGTGTTGATGGCTGCTCACTGACTGATCAGGGTGGTGGTTTGTGAAGGTTGCGGTGGCTGTGGCAATTTCTTAAAGTAAGACAACGAAGTTTGCTGTGTTGACTCCTCCGTTCACTTGAACACTTAGAAGGCATTGTATGGTTACTAATTGATGTAATTTCAGTATTGTTGTATCTCAGGGAATAGGGACACATAAGGAGAGGGACAGAGATAGGGGAATAGCCCACTGGTGGAGCAATCAAAAGACATAAAACATTTATCAGTTAAGTTCATCACCTTATACAGGCTCTGTTTATGGCTCCCCAGAACAATCAATATTGACATTAAAGATTACTGATCATAGATATTATAATAGATACAATAATAATTAAAATGTTTGAAATATTGTGAGATTGCCAAAATGTGACATAGAAACACGATGTGAGCACGTGCTGTTGGAAAAATGGCATCAACTGGGAGCAGCTAGGTGGTGCAGTGAATAGAGCACCGGTCCTGGAGTCAGGAGGACCTCAGTTCACATGTGGCCTCAGACACTTGACACACTAGCTATGTGACCTTGAGCAAGTCATTTACCCCCAATTGCCCTGCCTCCCCTCCTCCAAAAAAAATGGCACCAATAGACTTGCTCAATGTGGGGTTGCCATAGACCTTCAGTTTGTAAAAAATGCATCATCTGTGAAGTGCAGCAAAGTGAAGAGCAATAAAATAAAGTACACTTGTATTTTGTTGTAGTCATGTATATTTTTCTTGGTTCTGCTTCTTTTACTCTGCATCAGTTCATATAGATCTTTCTGTGCTTCTCTATATTCCTCACACAAGTAATTTCTTACAGCACAGTAATATTCCATTACATTTATGTACCAGGGTTTGTTTATCTGTTACCCAGTGATAGGTTTCTCTTTTGTTCCAATTCTTTGATGTCACAAAAAGTATTATTATAAATATTTTTGTATATATGGGGACTTATCAGAAGAAAGAATTCAACTAACATTTATTATGCTGTTTTCAAGAAGCTCCCAGTCTAATGAGGGAGCAAACTCCTATGTACAAGCAAGAGATATATGGGATAAATTTGTAGTCTTAGAGGGAAGGCACTAAGATTGTGTTTTATAATGACTTATTTTGATCATTAATTTGAGTCATTGTGGTGGTTTTTCTAAATATTTTTCTAAATCCTTTTGTGTAAATGTTTGTGTACAAGTGTTATAAAAGCATAGAGTTATTCTTGTATTAAAACAAAAGTATTAATCATCCAGTCATTAGAATGGTATCAGGAGTAGAATTGGAAGATCCTAGAACAAGAACATCAAAATACTAAAATGGTTCTAATGATAAAAATCTTTTCTTTCTCTTAAAAATTGGAACTCTTCCACTATAGGTCTTAATTAATAGGAGGGTTCTTAGAGAAATGAGTAAAAGCTCAGAAATCAAAGAGTACTAGAACTAAAAAGATCTTTGAAATATTCCTTATTCTGCAAATAAGGAAAATGAGATTAGATTTTGTCACTTGCCCATCACATAGTCGTGGAGCTCTTGGATGAGACTCCAAATTTTGGGCTTTGGTTCAGTTATTTTTCTGCTAAATTGTGTGACCCCTTCTAACTTATTAGTTACATAATGGATAGTACACAATAATCCTTAACTAAATGAATGCTGTATATTATCATGTTTTTCATTAAAGAATGATTATTCATCTGGATTGTCTTGAGTTTTTGTAGCTTCCAGGTGACAGCTTATTCTTTGTAACCCTTCGGTTTTTGGTTGTTATCATTCAGTTAACCCATTCACTAATGGGGAAAACAGTAGAAGGAAGAGAAGGTAAAAATAATATTAATTTATTACTGGTTAGAGAAATGATGAAGAAAAGAGGTGTATAATTCTGTAATTGGATTTTAGAGAGAAAAATTTGTAGTATTTTAAGTTATTAATGTTAGTAACTGAAAGTATTCCTTTTGCATAAAAATGAAAAAAGCTGGTTATGCTCTGAGAAACTTTTAAAAAATTACATATTGTAATCATGAAATATTTGGTTTTAATAATAAAACTTTCCATCAATAAGAATTTGGGTACCTTTTATGTGTCTACCACTGCATTAGTATTATAAAGGAACAGCCTGCTTCTCTTTATGTACAGTGTTATTTGTATTCTCTTAGACATTCCCAAAAGGCTTTGTGAGGAAATGCTGAAATAAAGACCCTGATTGCCTTTCTTTGCAACTTATGTAACTTCTAGTGGCCTACTTGGATTGAAATAAGCATCTACGGGCTATAGTTTTTGCTCTTCTGGAATGCCAAATTTCAGCTCAGAGCAAATTCTTCAGCAGAGCAATAAACCTTTGAAAATTGCTTTATAATGGAAATGCTGACAGACCATTAACTATAGTGGTGCCAGTGTACTGCTCAAACATACATGAGGTTGTCCCACGTTGCTAAATGAGCTGTGTCCTTCCCATTGTGGCCAGTGCTGCATAGAAGCAGCATGCTGTATGTTGTGCCATACAGTTATTAATGAGGAAGTTCAGACATCACTTTTAACATGGAATAGTGGGACAATTTTAGAGGGAGAAAGTGGTTTAGGCTGTACTGATGCTGATAGCCTGCTTTTTATTCACCATACTGGAAAAGGTCCAGGGTAAATTTAACATGATGCATTTAATCACTATTCCAATTACAATGCCACTGAAGCAGATCAATGTTTTCTTACTACCAATTCATTGGAACTCCTAGGTCATAAAGAATCATTATTAGGCATATTGGAAAGTCTCAGCCCAACAGAAATGTGGATTCTGGGATTTTCCAATTACTCTGAAATAGTATTGGAGTGCTATCTGGACATACATTTCTCTATGCATCTTATTAAAATTTAAAGGAATCAGACCTCCCACTTACTGTGAAAATTCCTGGAATGCTGCAGAAAGGAGTGATGCAGTCACTCCTAAAGATAAAAATAAACAGAAATAGAAGGAAGGTGTGTGTTAATGTAATTTAAAAAGCTCGTGTGCATATTACTTATAAATTAATTGTACTAGAAAAGGACATGGGGCCTTACTTTGAGGAACTGTGATATTCTTTAAATATAGATAGCAAGATACAGGTAGATTTTTAATAAGCAGTAGCATCCCATTAAAATAAAATTGACAAACTGATTGAAGACAAGAACCGCTTCTTTCTATCCCTTTCATCTAGCACAGAGCTTTGTACGTAATAGGTGCTTTTGGAATGCAATTATAGAGATTCAGACATGCTGCACTAAAAGCATGTCCTCCAAACATTATGAGAAGAATGTATTGTTTATGTGTTGGCTTGCCTAATATTTGATCCCCTGCATAAAATGTTATTGTTAAACTTATATACTCTTGTCAGATGGGTCCATTTGTACCTTTTTTCTTTGGTGTAATCGTGGAGGATAAGAACTAGTATACTGGATCATACTAAAGCATACTGAAGACAGGAGTCTGTTTCTGACATACTGTGGGACATTTTATTAGGACAGCATAGTAACTGTCCAACATCAGACTCAGAAGGTTAGGGTTTTTAAGAGTTTTGGTCACTGTTCAATTACCTTATTTTGGATCTAGCACATACCATTTGAATACTTTAGCCTGTTTATGTTTTGTAGGCTTACAGATGTGCCTCAGGAATATTTTGGATATTGTCATTTTAAAATTTTTATTGATTTAAAAAAATATCATTCATCCTTGGCAGTGGAAAATAGAAAAAGTGTTACAGGTCCAGAACAGATTTCTTTGTTTTGAAGGGTCAGCCACAGACTTGCTGTTTTGGAAAGGAAATATATTTTACAGCTTGAAGTGGCCCTTTTTGGAGGACAAAGCTTCTCTTTATGTCAGTTATCCTAAAAATGACAAAAAAAAATGTGGTATTGTGATGCTCTTTGAATTTGTATTTTTAAAGATTTTTTTCTTATGAATCTGGTATTGGAGCATTTTTCATTGTCATTTGTTCCTAAGAATAGTGAGCAAGACCTGCTAATTTTTAATCTTTTATCATTTATAATAGTACCTTTGAAATATGTTAGATTTTGTTTAATTTTCTCATTATATTGTCTTTGAGTTTCTTCTAATTAAATAGTGTTAAATGTAGCTGGACAAAGTGGTGGTAGGTTATTAATAAGACTATCTTATCTGAAGCAGGTGGACTTATATCTTGACTGAAATGAAACAAAAGTAGTAGTAAAATTAATATTAAAGTTTCTGAGTGTTTTAAGAGCTTTTCATTTAGCCTTTTCTATCTTTGAGTTAGTGAAATGCAGGTTCTGTAAGGGCAAGTTCTGTATTTTTTTACTTTTGTTATTCTCATAACTGAGAGCAGTGTCTTGCATTCATTCATTCAATAATCCTGGCACAGGCAGTATTTATTATGTGCCAACTATATGCTAAGCATTGTGCTAAGTGCTGAGAATACAAAAAGAGGCAAAAGACCGTTCTTGCCTTGAAGAAGTTTACAATTTAATGAGAGGCTTATAGTCTAAGCACATATAGTCTAAGCAAGCTTAATAAATGCTTGTGAATTGCATTGTAGTGTGAGAATTGTTAGGTAATTTGATCTGTAATTATTATATAGAAGAGGGTATTTTTGAGGTGATTGATCTATCAGCTAAAATCCTTACTGGAAGAAGGAATGCAGGCTGGGTAACTTAAAAAAGTTTTAAAAGTAATTATTTCTTATTATTCTTAAATTTTCCCACTTGCATGCAGAAAAATTTAGCAGTCATTTAAAAAGATTTTGAGTTCCAAATTCTCTTCACCCCCGGCCCCCCAATCCTTGAGAAGGCAAGCCCTTTGATTTTGATTATATATATGAGGTCATAGCAGATTTATGTCCACATTAACCATGTTGCAAAAGAAAAGACTAACAAAATAAAACATTAAAAATAAAGTTTAAAAAAATATGCTTCAATCTGCATTCAAAGTTCTTCAGTTCTCTTTATGGAAATAGCATTTTTCGTCATGGGTCCTTTGGAATTGTTTTGGATCATTGTCTTGTTAATGATAACTAAATCTTTCCAAATTAGTCATCCTTACAATATTACTGTTAGTGTGTGTGGTGGTCACCTCTTTCTGCTCTCTTTACTTTGCATGAATTCATACAAGTCTTCCCAGGTTTCTCTGAAACCATCCTGCTTGTCATTTTTTATAACATAATAGTGTTTCCATTACAGTCATGTATCACAATTTGTTCAGTCATTCCCCGATTATTGGATATCCCCTCAATTTACAATTCTGTGCTACCACAAAAAAAAGCTGCTATAAATATTTTGTATAAATAGATTCTTTTCCCTTTCCTGTTTTTGGGGGGGGGGGGTGGTTTCCAGAACTAGTAGTGGTATTGCTGGGTCAAATGGTATGCAGTTTTATAGCCCTTTGGTTTAGCTACAAATTGTTCTCCAGAATAGTTTGACTAGTTCATAACTCCACCAGCCCTTTCCTTTTTCCCCTCCAACGTCTGTTTTTTTCCTTTTCTGTCCTTTTAGCCAATCTGATAGGTGCGATGTGGTACCTCAGTTATTCTGATTTGCATTTCTCTAATCAGTAGTGATTTAGAGCATTTTTTCATGTTTCATTCATAGCTTTGATTTCTTCTTCTGCAAACTACCTGTTCATATCCTTTGCCATTTATTAACCAAGGTGGTTGTGGCTCTTATTTTTTTTATAAATTAGGCTTAGTTCTCTCTATATTTCAAAAATGAGGCCTTTAACAAGGAAATTTGTTGCAAATTTTTTCTTCAAGTTTCCTGTTTTCCTTCTAATTTGTCTGTGTTAGATTTGTTTGTGCAAAAAGCTTTTTAATTACATGTAATCAGAATAATTTTTACCTCTTGGAATCTCCTATTTTCTCATTTCATCATAAACTCTTCCTTTATCTGTAGATCTGACAGGTACTTTTTTTCCCCATGCTCCTCTGGCTTTCTTATCCTTTACTTCTAAATTGTTTATCCATTTTGACCTTATCTTTGTCTGGGGTGTGAGATGTTGGTCTATGGACTAGGTGACTTCTTGAGTTTATTTATGCTTTAGCAAAAATTAGACCATTGACCATCCTCCAGTAGTACACTCCATACTGTTCCTACTGTTGTGCCCTTGTTCACTCTGTTCTTTGTTTCTGTAATGCCCCTCATTTTCCCAACTTCCTTTGCATACTGAATTTCTCGTTTGGCCTTTTGATTCCATTTCAAATGCTATTTCCCAGAAACTTTCCCTGATTCTGGTTCCTCCTCTCAAATAATATTAATCTTTACTCGTATTTGACCTTACATAGTAGAACTTTTTGCACATCTCTCATATGTGTTTGTGTCAGTTTTAACTCTGTCTATACAAACTATGAAGACAGAGACCATTTCTTTTTTAAAGTTTGTGTCTCTGTGCCCAGGCTTTATTTATGTACATTAAAAATTAAATAAATGTTGATTAAATTGCGTTGGATTTTGGAACTTTATTGCTTGCTGCAATGTTTACTCCATCTCTTAGGTTAACCATGGCTAGACTTGGCTTTTAATTGGGGCCCCACCTATAACAGGCACACAATAAACTGTCACCTTCTCCACCATTATTGTGAGAAGAAATATAATGCTATCTTATTTCCTTTATCTTTGTTATTTTTTGTCAGTCTGCCATAATACAGGGAAATTGTGCTTGGGTGCAGCCCTTTGAACAAAAGAAAAAGCATTTATGAAGTGGTTAACATCTGCCAGCCACTGTGCTTGTAATGAGGATATAAATATAGAATCAAGACAGCAAGAAATAGAAGCCTTAACCAATCTCAGACAAAGAAACTGATCAAACCATAAATGAACTTATAAAGAAAAAAAAACTTGAGGCCAAGTAAATTTTTCTTTGATTCAAATGTAGTCTTGTTACTTAACCATAGATGAAGATGATGTGGAGTAAAGACAACTATATACCATTGTATATATTCATTGTAATGAATATTTATATAAAATTTCAAATATGGTATTAGCCAGTCAGGAAAATAGCAAGATTGTATACCATGATCAGGTCAGATCTATACCAAGAATTCAGGGTTTGCTCAATATTAGGAAAATTATAAATATAATACATCATTAATAAGAATAACAAAAATAGTTTAAGAAGAAAAAGGTTTTGACAATACTAATTTCTGTTAAAAACTGAAAGGCTTCTTCACAAACAAAATAAATACACCAAGAATAAGAAAGAAAGTTGTCGAATGAGGGAAAAAATCTTTGTGTCATATTTTTCTGATAAGGATTTGATATCTGTGATACATAAACAGTGAATTAAGAGGGTTGGCCCCAAAGTCTTGTGCAGTTTTAAGTTATTAGCTAAAATATCTTATACCACCTAAGGTCTTAAAGCTTAAAACTGCAGTAGACTAAAAACTGTTCCACTGTAGTGATCAAGTGATGTGAACAAATATTTCTCAGAATTGCACATTAACAACCACATGAAAGAGTGTGCTAAATAATTAATAATAAAAGAAATGCAAATCAAAATAGCCCTTGCGTTCTGCCTATATCCTGCTAATTGGCAAAGATGAAAGAAAATAGGCATTGGAAAGGTTGTGGGTGGATCCTTTTACTCAGTGATTCCTACTACTGCTAGCTTAAGTAAGTCACTGATAAGAAGAAAATCTTCATGCTTACCAAAATATTTATAATAGCCCTTTTTGTGATAGCATAGAAGTGGAAACAAAATAGATGCTCATTGATTAGGGAATGGTTAAACAAATCTTTGTGGTATGTGAATGTAACAGAATATTACCATGCTGTAAGAAATGATGATTATGGTGAATACAGAGGAAGATCTGTATGAACTGATGAAGTTAGCAGAACTAAGAAAATATGACTACAGCCATGTTAATAAAAACACAGCTACAAAATAATCAAAATTGAATGTTCCACAATTTCAAAGATAAGCATGACTTGAAAGATGAGGTATAAGAAAAACCCCCACACTTTTGTAGAGGGGGGAGGTATACTAGTGTGGTACATTGCACATATTTTCAGACTTCATATTAAACACACTGTTTTAATAAGGATTTTATTCCTCCTATTTTTATTTTTCTTTCTTTGGTTTAATTTTTGCCAGTGGAGCTTTTTTTCTTTTTTGACAGTTAGATAAAGGACATACTGAAACAAATGAACCCTAGCAACCTAATGTTCAGTGAACTTAATGACTCCAGCTATAGGGGTAAGGCATCACATTTGGTAAAAACTAGAAAAAATCTGGCAGAAATTAGATTTAGATCAACATCTCACAGATGGATCAAGATAATTATTAAATGGTTACATGACAGAGATATGAAAGTTCACATCATAAACAAATTAGAGAAACAGGGAAGAAATTACCTTTCGGATCTGAGGACAAGAAGTATCTATGAACAAATAAGGGATAGAGAGGAGATTACAGAGAGTAAAATGGAGAATTTTAATTACATAAAATTGAAGAAGTTTTGTTTATCAAAACCAATATAGTTAAAATTAGAAGGGAAACGGGTAACTAGGAGAAACATTTGCAGTAAATTTCTCTGATAAAGGTTTAATATTACCAAGATATATATTTTCATTTGTTTTATAATATACATATACTGTAATTGTACATACCATAAAAACAAGGACCATTTCCCAGTAGATACATAATCAGAAATTATGGTTGAGTCATTGTTAAAGGAAGAAATTCAGACTGTCAACAGCCATATGAAAAACATATGGCAAAAGGATATGACCAGGCAGTTTTCAAAGGAAAGAAATTTAAACTTTTAATAGCTATGTGGAAAAACAAATGCTTCGTATTGCCTTAAAATTAGAGATTTTTTTTTTCTTTTTGGAGGGGGGAAGGCAGGGCAATTGAGGTTAAGTGACTTGCCCAAGGTCACATGGCTAATAAGTGTGTCAAGTGTCTGAGGCCCCATTTGAATTCAGATCCTTCTGACTCCAGGGCCTGTGCTCTATTCACTGTGCCACCTAGCTACCCCAGAATTAGAGAAAATTAAGGAATTGTTGATGGGTCAATTGGTCCAGCCATTCTAGCAGGTTAATTCAATAGTGTAACCAAAGATTCACTAAAACACGTATGCCTTTTGACTCAACAATACCACAGTGAGCATGGGCTTATATAAAGGGCTTATATAAACAAAATATTTATAGTCTCTTTTTTTTGTAGTGGCAAAAAAGTAGAAAGTAAGAGTTTACCCACATATTAAGGAATGGAACTAAACAAATTAAAGTATTTGAATGTGATGAAATGCCATTATATCATAAGAAATAAAAACAGCTTTGAAAGACTTAAGAATTCTGATCAGTGCAACAACCAGCATAATTTCAGAGGTCTTGTTCTGTGAAAGGTGTTGATCTAATTTCCTGACAGAAATTTAATAGATTCAAGGTGCCAGATGCAAGTTACACTTTTGGACATGACCAAAACTGAGTTTGGTTTGCTTGATGGTATTTTTGCCACATTGGTTTTATTTTGTTTTTTATTTGGGATGAGAAGAGGTAAGAAGGAGAGGGGAAAAAAGCTAAATGGAACACCCACTAACCTCCCCCAGTTGTGATTGGAGCGGTAGGACATTTAATCATGTTCTTTTTTGTAACTATGGTTGAATTGATATAATTTAGTTACTAATCCCAAGTGTATATATGTGAGGTTACTAGGCAGATAACAATATGCTTGTATTGGGTAGGCTCCGGTTTCCAGGATGAGAATGCAAAGCATGGTCACATGGTCTGTGAACTACTACTAAAGTACTAAATCTAAAGGCGGCACAATAAACCTATCGTCGGAATAGGATGGAGCTTGTCATTATTGTTGTTGGATGCAATTTATTGTTGTTGTTGTTATTGGCAGCATCAGGAATTGTAATGAATTGCACCTATTCATCCATGTTCTTTGAATTTGTCCCTTATGTGACTGGCAACTGCTATTTTAGATAAATGTCTAAAGGGTCTGAGGTTCAGTTTGTGACTGAATATATTCGCACAGCAGCTGACAGGCCCATGTAGGAATCAACTATGTGTTCTCTAACCTTATCAAGAGTGCACTTCACTTGGTTAGTATGCTGTATGTGGCCCATTGGATTAGTGTCAGCCAACTGAAGGTAGGGAAGCAGCACATAATGGAGTTCATGTCAAATTGGTTCTAAGCTCACTGCTTTTTAATGCTTTCATTTATAACTTTGATGATGAAACATGGAGTATGGTCTTTAAATAGGCCTATAATGTCTAATTGGGTTGGATAGCTATAGCACAATGGGAAAGTGGATTAAAATTAAGAATTTCTTTGACAGTTAAAAAAGTCATAGGATGGAAATAGCGCAGCATTTAAGAAGAACAGAGATGATAACTTAAAGAAAGAAAACATGAAATTCAACATAAACTTATGACTGACTTTGTATCATTTGCAGAAAAAAATCAGACTGAATTATATATAATTCAGCCATGTCTTTGCCTTTATATAAATATGATACTGATCTATAGATAATAAAGCATAATTTGAAAAACGCAATCCAAAAAACATAAGACAGATAGCCTTGCTGTTCCCTGTTGTGACTCAGGACCATTGATAAAAAATAAGCAGACAAAAAAACAACCAAAGACTTATCAACTAAAGGATTTGGGATAGAGGACGATAAACTGAGATAATATAGATCCATCTGTCTGGAAAGTAATGAGATTAGTATAGAGAAGGCTAATGGCAGTACTTTAAAAGTAGTTTTCAAATATATAAAAATTACTTTATACATAGTGCTTAGTAACTAAACTTTCCCATAAAGTCTGAAAGACTTTTATTATAGTAGAAGATACTTAAATTTGACGTTAGAAATTAATGATTTGAATGATTATGCTGGAGTTTTTAAAAAAAAGGGTTTGTGGTATCTAGATGTAAAAAAGGATAGATAGTTGGGAATGGTGGTTTATGCAAAATCTTTTGTGGTGTACAGAATTATAGTTTAGATGACCTTTTGAATTCCTTTTACTGTATGTAGCAACTATACAGAGGATCAATTTTCCTTTACTAACTTATTACTCTTGTTTATGTTGATGAATGACCCTACAATTATTGAGAAATGGAAACTTGGTTAAAGTTGAGAGTCTTGAATTTTTCTTCATTTTTGTATCAGAATACTTAATCAAGTGTATAGAGAATTATGGTCTTTTTTTTCCTTGCTCTGTTCTCTGAAAGCATGAGTTCTGAACTTAGCTATCCTCATTTCCTTACTGCCTTTTACTTGCAGTAAGGGAATATCAGATGTAGATCATATTAGTGTATTCTTTTATAAAATAGAAACATACCTATAAAAGTAGGGTAAAGCCGTTAGTATACATAGTTATTATTTCTTTAACCTGTCATATTTAGTGAATGCTCTGGCAGTGCTTTCATTCTATTTTAGCAGGGGACACCTATTGTAGTATTTGCAGTTTAGTAACTCTGACCCTTGGGGAATTTTCCCAGATGCCTGAAAAGTCTTATACTTTTTACCAGTCATGAAGGTGTTTTTGGTAGTATGTTTAACCTTGTTGTTTTTGACTACAAAAGTAACTATCGTCTTTCAGTTAACATGGCTTATTAAGTCAGACAAATAGCTAAACATAATACCAAAAATTTACTTTTCATCTCTTATTAAAATTATCATCTATTTAATCTAATTTTCCATAAATTTGGATGGGAGTGCCACTGACAGTAGGCTTAAATTATCTTAATAATGGAAGATGATAAATGCATAGCCATCCACTGTGAATAACTACTCGTTGGTCACAGAGACTGTAATGGATAATTTTTCACTTAGTGTTATAAGGAAGCCTTCTGAACCCAGGGAGAATACTTAGTTCAAAATTTCTAGTTTAATTGAACAAGCAGCTAGCAAGGTACTGGAAATGCAAAGACAAAACAGTCTCTGCCTTCAAGGAGATTACTTTCTTTTGGGAGGTGGGATGCAACATGTACCCCAAAGCAAAATACACACATTCTTTTTTGGAAAGATTGTAGATTTTTTCACATCTTACTTAAGTGTGGCAGTCATTCTAGTCATGTGAACAATATTTGGGAAAAATGCTTCGTATTTTCTTATTCTTCTTTACCCTACTCTTCTGTTTCAAATTTTCTAAAAATGCCCTTTTGGTTGATAATTTGTAATTTGTTTTGTGGCGATAGCTTTGCTTATAATTTTTAGTGATTATATGTAAAAAGGATGTATCTGCCTTGTAGCCAAATCCTGGATTGTTCTGACATTCTTTTAGAGATACTTTATTAACCTGTTATGAAGGAGAGGACTTAAGTTCAAACTTTGTTTCTTTCAGATTTTCCCATTTTTACATAGTGTTGCATTGTATCGAATATTTTGGACTCTTGTGGCCAGAGGAATGGAAGGAATACTTTTTGTCCGTAGTGATCACATACTACAATTATTGTAAAGTCCCATAAAATAACATTTTCATTTATATTTGTTGTTAAATATTCTTATATGTCGTGCTTTAGATTTATAAAAAATAGATCTGTGGGGAAAGTGGGTCTTTATATATAATGTACAATTACACTATATGCATATTGTGGTTTTACTGTTTCTTGTAGTCTTGTCCTGATCCCTTGTTCTCTTCAATTTTAAATATAGAAAATAACTTTTTTTGCTTGTTTTAAAATTTAATTCTATGTGAAAACTTGTTATGCTTTTCCTTTTTAACATAGCAGTTAATCAGAATTTTTCTCCAAATGGATTGTCCAGCAAAAAAATATAGCTCGCTCATGCTCCCTGTCCGTCTGTCTGTCTGTCTTTCTCTGTCTCTCTCTATTTTTTGGTTACTCTCTGCTCTAGAAAGAGAAGTAAGGATGGACTATTTGTGCTGAGATTTTTTTCCTTATTGTTAGAGTAACTTGAATCTGCTTAAGTAATTTGTTTTTTAGTTACACATAGCATATTTCCAAGATTTGATATTTGTGTGATTAGACTGTACATGTCTTACCTGGAAACATTTTAAAAAATTTCCCTCCTTCATTTCAGAACTTTCTACCTCCTCATCCCACCCTGATTTGTTGCATAAACTCTTCACTGTGTTTTTCTTTTTTTCTTCACTAAACTCATTGATGGTTGTGGCTATTCTTGCTTACCATTCCAGACACTTTGTCAGATGGTACTGATTTAAGCTTTTAGTAATTAGTCTAGGAAAACAGCATAGGTTAAGGAACAAAAATGAAACTGTTTTAAGTTTGGATTCAGTTACAGGAAACTTTAAAAAAAAATCTACCAAAACACACCTCAGGGCAAGGCACAAGACCTAGTATTATACTTCTCAATTCTAATCATCAGCCTCTCTTTTTGAGTATAAAAATAAACACCTGACTACAAGATTAAAAAAGTTAAAAAAGCCCTACAAACCACAATACTTCATCCCAGATACATTTTTTAAAAAATAGAATAAGCTGGAAATACCCAGTGTGACTTCCCAATGCTTAGCATCTGGACGGTATATTCTTGCCATGAGCAGAACCCAGTTTTATCAGCTCTTTTTCCCCCTTGGTACTTTTTACTTCTTGCCTTTGTAAAAATTGTTTCAGCAATATCAAGTGATGTGTAACATTTCAGATAGTCTGGATGAACTATTGAAAACCTCCTTTGTCACTGCCAGTGACTATATCATCCATTTAAGCTGGCCTTTTCCTTCCTAGCCTGCAGTGGGTAGGGTGTGATGGTTTAGCAGAGTCATTTACTGCTTCCTAGCATGTTGTTAAGGAAGTAGGCTTTTAAAGTTGCAAGTATAGATAATAGCAGGCAGATTTTCTCTAAAGTGATCCTCACAACATCATGTAACTCTGAAGGGCCAGGTTCACAATTTTGTTTCTGGTTTACATCTTACTGTATATGGGTGAAAAGACAGTGTGAGAATTTGTTAGCATATTTCACTGTTTGGATTCCCTTAATGGATTGGGCTTTATGTGGAGTGATTCTACATTAAAGCAAATGCATGTTTTCTGAACCAATTACATCCTGAATTTTGGGGGAAAATTATTCTAGAAGAATGTGCTTGATCTCAAATGTATTTTTATAACCTGTCTTAAGGAATTGTCAACTGTCAGTCACTTATAGTCTCCTGAGTGATAGTTGCTAATTAACAAAGAGATTTCTCTACAGTAACCCTAGGAAACTGGTAGTTTAAGTACTATGATCTCCATTTTACAGTTATGGAAACTGAAGTTCACCTAATGAATATGAAAACCAGAACTTAAATCTCTTGATTCCTTAACTGATGTTCTTTCTGTTTCATTATTTAGTTGTCTCATTACTTAGCTGATGTTGGTATTGTTCCATTTTTATTGCAAAATTTGTTACATTGACAACCATGTGACTTATGACAGTTCTCTGAATGACATGTGAATAATATACAGGATCTTTTTTGACACTATGCAGAACAGTGACTTTCATGGTCCCTGTCTATGAAAAACTTGATCTCTTTCGTAATCAAACTGTGGACGTTACTATAATTTTGGGTTCCTCTTCTCTAACTCTCCAGGGTGTGGAGTGAATACACCTTACGAATGTACCTCTTTTATGTATTATCTTCCTCCATTAGAATGGAAGCTTCTTCAAAGGCTTGGACTCTCTTTTTCTTTGCATTTGTATTCCCAGATCCTTGCAAAGTAGTGCCTGGCACATAATAATAATCACTTAGCAAATGCTTGTTGCTTTCTTATATACTCAGATATAGATAATATTTGTGAGAATAAGGGAATAATGAGGAAAATTCTGCTGTGCCATTTTTTGGTGGTGAAATTCAGGTGTTAAAACTGTGGTACTTGGTAATGAATACAAGTTGACTTGAATTTCCTCTGCCTACTCCCCACTGTGGCTTAGAGCAAAGGAACAAGAAATGTGGTAGGCCTGTCAAGTCTCTCTGGCTCTCTTTGATATTGCTTGGACAAGGACTACATCAGAGCCTGCTTTTCAAGTTATCCTAGCAACAAGAAAAATCTTCTTCCTTTGGGAACTCTTTGCCAACTTTTGGTTTCTCATTGTCAGTCGGGAACCTCAGGGTTTCTATAGAATTGACATGGAGCTAGCAATTTGCTATTGAGGGTGTGGAGGTCAGGGTAAGGTAAAGAGTTTATCCTCCCAAGTTAACAGGAAATATTTGGGAATTCCTCATTATTTTTGCAACAGTGGAGAATGGAGGGATTTGTGGAATAACTTGACATTAGAAGAATGAAATTTTTGGCTAGTTCTATTATGTATGTATAATATATCTCATTCTATCTGTATATGTGGCTTGTTGATCTGTATGTAGGTATTTCTAAGACTGCTAGAGTGACATGGTAGATAGAGTGCTGATCCTGGAGTCAGGAAACTCTTGAACTCTTCATGAGTTCAAGTCTACCCTCAGACACTTAACTGTTGTGTGATGCTGGGCAAGTCACTTGACTCTGCCTCAGTTTCCTCATCTATAAAATGAGCTGGAAAGGGAAACGGCAAACCACTCCAGTATCTTTGCCAAGAAAACTCCAAATGGGGTTACAAAGAGTTGGACATAACTGAAAATGACTGAATAACAAAATTTCTTTCTTTTTGTGTATGTGAAATGGAGTCTTCAACACTAGAGGAATAAAATTAGGGACATTTTATCCTTTCTTAATTCCACATGATACCTTTTGATGCCACAGAATTTTCAGGAAACCGGAACACAGTATACAATCTATGTATGACCACAATGACTACTGATTACTTGCTTCTCTTTGAATTTTAGCTATATTGGTTTTGTTTGTGTAAAAACTTACTAATATATAATCAAAATTGTCCTTTTTATTGTCTGTGATGTTCTGTATCACTGCGAGGTCTACTTTTTTCCCTATCCATAAATCTGACAGGCAACTTTCTTCCTTATTCTTTTATTCCTAATTGGTTTATGATGTCATCTTATATATCTAAGTCATGTATCCATTTGGAGCTCATATTGGTAAATACAGTGTGAGATTGATTTAGCATTTTTCCAATGGTTTTTATTGAATAGTGAATTCTTACCTTAGGTGAACTCTATGGGCTTTTCAGACACTAGTTTACTGTGCCTGTTTGCTTCTATATATTTTGTATCTAATCTGTTTCATGTAAAAAATTTAAACACAAAATAGAAACCCAGAAAGTCAAAGAAGAGATGAACAGAATTGAAAGCAAAAAACCCAATGAATCAATAAGAGGTGGTTTAAAAAAGTAATAAAATACATAAACCATTCATTAATTTGATTTCAGAAAAGGAGGAAAACAAAATTACTGTTGTGAAAATTGAAAGGTGAATTACCACTAAAGAAGAAATAATGGGAAATCTTAGAATTTGGGGCCTAAATATGTGCTAATTAAACTGACAATCTAAAGGATATGGTTAAATATTTACAAAAATATAAAAGCCCCAGATGAACAGAACAAGAGCGTAAATACCTAGTGAACAAGCCATAAATGGGCTTTCAAAAGGGGGGAAAAATCAAGGTCAGATGGATTTAAAAATGAACTCTATTGAACATTTTAAAGAAGCATTAATTCTATTATATAAAAGTTATATGAAAAAATAGAAAAAGAAGAGCTCTCAGATTCATTTTTATGGTATAAATATGGTCTTTGATACCTAAAACAGGGAGAATCAAAACAGAAAGAAACCTTTGGAGCGGTATCCATAATGAATCTCTGTAAGAAATTTTAAGTATTAACAAGGAGACTACTGCAACATATCACAAAAATTATGCACTTTGGCCAGGTTGGATTTATACTAGAAACGCAGGATTCGTTTAGTATTAAGAGACATAATTGACCATGTTAATAACAGCAACAAAAAATATGATTATATCAATAGATGCAGAAATAACTTTTGGTAAGCTGTAACACCTATCCTATTAAAAACACTTGAAAGCATAAAAATAAATGGTTCTTTCTGTAATTTAATAAATATTGTCTATCTAAAATCAAGAGCCAGCACTATGTGTAGTATGAGATAAACTTTCTAGTGAGGTCAGGGGTAAAGCAAAGATATCCATTATAATTTTTATTATTTGCTAGAAATTCTAGTTATAATGGTAAGACAAGAAAACTAAATTGAGGGGAATACATAGCCAAAGACTTAATCAGACTTTTATTAAGCACTTCTTAAGTGCCAGACACTCTTAGTATTGGGGATTCAAAGGAGCTTAGAAGAGGAAACAGAGTACTGATTTTGCTTTGACGGTTTACTTACAGGATCCTGGAGACTCAACTGAAAAATTAGTTGAAATAATTAACAGCTTGAGCAGAGTTGAATGATATAAAATAAAGTCATATAAATCATTAATATTTTTGTTTATTACCAGCGAAACCTGGAAGAAAAATACAGAAAAACAAATTCCGTTTAAAAAACTACAAACTGTATAAAATACTTTTTGAATTCTAATCTACCTACATAGGAATTATATTAATATAACTATAAAATTCTCTTTACACAAATACAGTTTTAAGTAGTTGGGGAACTAACTATTCATTGTTTGTGGAAATAGGTTGATCCAATATAATAGAAATTATAATAGTACTTAATTTATTCACAGTCAAACCAATCAAGCTACTAAAGGATTTCTTTGTTGGGGTACAAATATAAATATGAGATAGACAATAAAAATGTGAACTTTTTATTATCACCATTCTAATGTTATAGTTTAGCTCTGACAGCATGGTGGTGCAGAATTTTGTGGTTTAGCATGTGTATTCATCTTAAGGTGACGGTGCTTGGCCATTTCTCAGGGACCGAAGGCTCACAATTGGAACAAAATTAGATATTGCTAATTTATTGGTTAACAAAAGGAGGTTTCCTTAGCTGTAGGAGGAGAAAGACATTTATAGGAAAGTACAGGATCTTCATCAAGGAAAAAGCCTGGATTCAGATGAAGATGGTTATCTTGTTTTGATGTTAGTCATTCTTAAGAAGTCTGTAATTAGTCCCTTAAGTCCTTGGTCTTTTAGGCAGTGCGTTGGATAGAGTGCCAGACTTGGAATCAAGAAATATCATCTCTTCAGTGCAAATCTAGCCTCTGGGGCTTAGTAGCTGTGTGACCCTGGGCAAGTCACTTAATTCTGCCTCAGTGTCCTGATCTGTAAAATGAGCTGGAGAAGGAAATGTCGAACCATTCCAAATATCTTTGCCAAGGAAACCCCATATGGGGGTTATTGAAGAGCCCAGCACAGCTGGAATGACTCAAGGACAACAAAAAAGGACCATGGGAACTTTCCAGTTGACTTGCAGCTGAAACCTTCCATATGTGTTATGTCATAATTTCTAGCTCCTTGAGGACAGGGATTGTCTTTTTTCCCCCCTGTATCCTCATTGTTTAGCACAGTGCTTTTGCACATACTAAGCACTTAACAAATGCTTCATTCATTAATTTGTATCTTGAATTATGTGGATAGGGAGAGTGTGTGTATTTGTTAGGGACTGAGATGGGGTTAACTTAGGGATAATTTCCTGGGGATGGAAGTTTTAAGTTTTTTAAGTCAAATTTATGGGAAAGATATAGTGTGACAGTACCTGTCTTCATTTGAAGAATAACATAACTGCATGTTTAATTTTTCTATTAAAGTAAATTTTATATATAATTTTTTTCCATATTAATGCATACAGTTATAAAGTGAATTTTTCCTATTTAGTGGTCAGCCAAGAAGCAGATTGGGGAGAAATAACATGGTATAGTGAAAGAAAATTTTGAATATGTAGTTTGGGGACTAGGTTTGAATCCTGGACTCTGTTCTTTATGTATAACCTGTTTGAGTTAAATTCTGGGCCGCTAGGCAGCTGTCCCTGTTTCTTCATTTATAAAATGAAGACACTAGACCAGTCAGTTTCAAAGTTCGGAATCTGAGATCTGATTAGACTTGAGGGCTTGCTTTAGGTGACTGTTGTGTTCTCTACCCACCCTCCCCCCCCCAAAAAAGGATAATAAGAACAGGTCACAAGAAGACCATCATTCCTTAGAATGAGAATTAGAACATTAGGCACTCAGACTGAGAATTTGAAAAGCATTGTGTTTAATCTAATTGGGATCCCAGAGACGGAAACATGGTGTAGTGTTGTGATATGTTCAGAGTTGTGGAGATGGAAAATAACTTTGCAGGAGAAGAGGGAGGATATCCAGAAGAAAGGAATGGCAGCAATTCTGTTATGGTAAAACTTTGAGAGCAAGGTGTAGATTCAGCTATTTTGTAGAGGAGAAAATCCTCTTGTTTGGCAAATGAATAAATACATGTAGAAAGCAGAAGCGAGAAATTCTGAATCCAGTGAAAAGATCTTTACCTTTCCTGTACCTTTTAGAGGCTTGAATAAAGGTTATTTTTCCTTGTAGGTCATAGTTGTGACATTTGTGGTTTCTAAGTACAGAAAACAGTAGCTCGCTCTCACTACTGTGATAATCAAGCAGACTCCTGTCTTATTTGATATCTTTAAATTTGTTGGGAATTGTTGGTTGTCTGTTTTGAATCCCTAGCTAATTTAGCTACTAGTTAGTTATGCTTTAGAAAAGGATTGAGTAACAAGTCTGGGTGGGGAAAAAAGGAAAATAAAAAGTTTTCTTTTGCCCTGACTAGTGATTTGTTTTTTGTTTATTAGTCCAGATGCCTGGCCGGTAAATATTTTGCATACTTACCCTTCAAAAATTCCTTGTATAAATTAGAATGGTACTGAATTTTTAGCTCTTTTCTTTTTTTTTTTTGCCTCAGGTCCAGCAAGACTATGAATCTCTGTTCCAAATGCTTTGCTGGTAAGTGCAGTAAAAGGCGTTTTTTTGTTTTTGTTTTTTTTTAATTTTGTTGTTAGACAATCTAAATCATATGGTTGGCACCTCCTTGGGGTATATGCATTGGGGTTTTGTTTTCTTAGTGTTTGTCTGAAATCAGATTCTCCTCAGTTTGGTGCTTCATTTATTTGCTTAGTATTGTTGAAACAGTCTGCAATGTGTATAATGTAATATCCTCTTGTGTATAATCAAGTTTTACTTGGTAGAGTTTACAGATATCTGATGTGACCTTGAACTGTAAAACTCTAGTTTTAATGTGGCAATATTTTCTGTCCTTCATCCTGGTTTGAATAATTAACTCCTTAATTAGGAATGCTGTCTTTCCTCATGATAACTCAATATAAACGATTTTGTAATCTATGAGACTTTGATGTTTCAAATTCAAGAATAAACACCATAAGGAAATTTACTTCCCATGGCTGTTCCAATTGAATTTAAAGGAGTGGACTTTCCACTGACTTAATGTATTGTATGATCATGAGCAAGTCATTCCCCATCTCTGGGTCATTTTCCTCATTTATTAAAAAAAGAGAGTTGGATAAGACATTTTTAAAGGTTCCTTTAAGTTCTAAAATTCTGATAGTTTGACTTTTTGGACTGTGAATCCCTATCATCAAGAAGACCTTCATATCCAATGTTGTTAACCTACGAGATTCTCTTTGGACTAAAATGAATTTCTTCCTTCCACCACTTCATTTTCATTTACTTTTAATTGTATTCTTTTGGATTCTTCGTAAGAAAATCATCTCAGTATTCCACTGTAATCTTGGAACTTCTAGAAATCAATGAATCAGTAATTCTTTATTAAACATCTACTCTGTACCCAGGCAATGTGCTAAGTGCTGGGAATGCAAAAAAGGCAAAAGACAGTTCAAGCCTTCAAGGCTCACAATCTGATGAGGTAGATAACAAATTCATATAAGC
Source organism: Pseudochirops cupreus (assembly GCA_028627135.1). NCBI lineage: Eukaryota > Metazoa > Chordata > Mammalia > Diprotodontia > Pseudocheiridae > Pseudochirops > Pseudochirops cupreus. The sequence goes on from CM053584.1 coordinate 199,880,919, forward strand.
AAGCTAATAGACAGGATAAATGGGAACTAATTGAAAGAGGGAAGAGGGGTTGGGAAAGGTTTTTAAAATTTTAATTGGGACTTGAAGGAAGCCAGGAGACTCAGGAGGTAGAGATATGGAAGGAAAGCATTCCAGGCATGGAGGACAGCCAAAGAAAATTCTTGGGGCTGAGAGATGGAACACCTAGGAGGCTGGTATCACTGGATTGTTCAGAGAGCAAGGTGTTAAAAAAAAGAAAACTGGAAAGGTAGGAGGGGGGCTAAGTTGTGAAGGGCTTTGAATGCCAGAGAATTTTATATTTGATCTTGGAGGAGTTAGGGAGTCAGTGGAATTGATTGAATAGGGGAGTAACATGGTTGGACCTATACGATAGGAAAATCACTTTGTTGGCTGAATGGGGGATGGATTGGAATGGGGAGAGATTTGAGGCAGATAGATCTACCAGTACACAGGCTATTGCAGTAGTCCAGGCATGAGTTGATGAGGGTCTATACCAGAGTGGTGGCAGTATCAGAGTGAAGGGGGAATAGTAGAAAAATGTTACAAAGGTAAAATTCACAGGCATTGGCCACAGATTGAGTATGGGGATGGGGGGACAGGAGAAAGATGGTGAGGAATTGAAAAATGACACCTAGGCTGAGATTCTGAGAGACTCAGGATGGTGTCACTCAGAAGGAAAACAGGAAAGTTTGGAAGCAGGGATTGTTTGAATAAAAGATAATGAATTCAGTTTTAGATATATTGAGTTTAAAATATCTGCTGGACATGTAGTTTGGGATTTCTGAAAGGCAGTTAGAGATATGAGACTAGAGGTCAACAGAGTAGTGCTGGATAGATAGATTTTAGGGAGAAAAGAAGAGCATCCAAGAGAGCCCTGTGGGATACTTATCATTAGATATGGTGTTACCTGGATGAGGACTGATCAGAGGAGACTGAGAAGGAGCAAAGGAACAAACACTCTGATAGGTAGGAGGAGAACCAGGAAAGGGTGGTGCCCCTCAAATTAAGAGACAACAGAGTATCAAGGAGGAGAAGGGTAGTAGTCAGTGTGTCAAATAGTTCAGAGAAGTCATGAAGAGTGTTTGATTAGAAATCTGCTAATATACCAAGGGGTAGCTAGGTGGCACAGAGGGTAGAGTGTTGGGCTTGGAGTCAGGAAGACCCGAGTTCAAATGTGGCTTCAGACATTTAATAGCAGTTTGAGCCTGGGCAAGTCACTTAACCCTGTTTGCCTCATCTGAAAAATGAGCTGGAGAAGGAAATGGCAAACCTCCCCAGTATCTTTGCCAAGAAAACTCCATATGAGGTCATAATTATCGAACACAGTGTACCATGATGAATATAGTAAAAGTTGACGCTTTAAACCTGCTAAAATTTTGGGAATTTTTAAGTGGTTTATTACCACTTCCTAAAGAAAAATTGTTTTGCTGATTTTCACACTAGACACAATAGCTACTCAGTTACTGATGTTTCCCATAAGTATAATTATATTTTTTGAAACCTAAACATAGTTACAAATGTTACAATAGTTACAATCAGTTTTTCAGTGATAATAGATTTTAACTTCATATATATTTTTGTGTTGAACTTTGTCTTTTTTGGAAGACTTGTTTTCTAAGATACTGTTCCTTTTATGAGCATGGCTTTTGGAAAATTCGGTTACTTCTGAATAATTTAATCTGCTATAAATTCTCTAAATTACAATTAATTAGTGTCGGTCACAGTTGAAACAGGTCAAAAATTTTAAATTCATGATTTTTAAAAACTATTATAGTTTGGATTTCTTTTTTTCTCCTCTTCTTTTGGTTTGATTGTTTCTTGTTTCTTCTTTAGGTCCCACATCTTTATACTCTTGGAAGTTTTATGGCACTTGTTGACTACTCAGGTTTTCCTTGAAGTCTTTGTTGTTTAGAATTTTATGGGAATTATCTTTAGCCTAGATGAGGAAATTCGATACATCTTCCCTACACATACAAGTGCCACTCTCCCCTTCACTTCTGTTCTCTTGAATTTAGAAAGCTGAGGAGAGAAAGAACCGTAGTGAACTTGAAAGTCTCATTTGGTGAGTGTATCATGGTAAGCAGTAGGAAAAAACAGAATTAATTCTGAAACACTGTAGTAGAGAACATACAAAGTATGAAGGTTACTTTTGTCAAACTCCACCAATGATAATGATTTGAAATAATTTAAATGTGTGTTGTTAAATTAAGATAAAGTGGAAAGTTGCTTAAAAATAAATTTAAAAAACTTGACAGTGTGGGTTTAGTGAGATCTGTAAAATTTCTTTTGGAAATAAATTTATATAGTAGAAATACAGAAATGTATTCACTGTTCTTTTTGAGATAGTGGGCTAGACCATTGCAGCAGCATAAGTGACTAATTTGTCAGGCTCACTTTCAGCAGGGAGGAAGGAAAGGATAAGAGTTTTTGATATAATAATATTTCCTTGACTAGAAAACACATTCCCAAAGTAAATACGGTATCCACTTGTTTTCTCTTGTTATCATTGGTCCTTGGTATTTCTGTGTGTTATTCGAAGAGGGAGAGTGCAATAAAAGGAACAAAAGGGTAGGCAAACTTTGTTTTTTTTTTTTAAAGAACTGATGAAAAATTGATTGAGAAATGAAACCCTAGCAATTAATTTCCCTCAGCAGCCCATTTCCTGCAGAGAAATGTCTAGTTCTGGCTCTTCCGTTGACTTTGGAGAAAACAAGGATTTGTCATGGCTATAGCCCTGGACAGGCTTGAAAGGAAACTTGTGGCTCATGTTGAAATGATCTTACTAGTTACCCTTAGGCTGAGTTTTTTCCAGACTGTAGGATATGTTGATATCTCTCTCAGGTCTGTGTTATCAGTTGTCTACTTTGGCTCTCTGAGCTTGAAAATTGCTTTTTGACTTCTTGGACTTGACTGTGGGAAGTTTTCAGATTGACAGTTGTTCTCTGTAAATGATGAAGTCAGTGGGCTTCATCTGGAGGTTACCTACATAAGAGTGTGGGGGGGAGGGCGAGGGGAGGTCTTTAAAAAACTTTATGTTTGAGAGCATTGTCCTGAAAATATTTCTTTGCTAAAATTCTCTAGGAAAATCTGAAGTAGTTCTTGATAAATCAATTTAACACTTTTTGGAGTGTTATGATTTTGTTTCCTCCTATGAGGTATAATGAGTAGATGATGAATACTCCTGTTAGATACCACTGAGATTAGTTAATTTTCCTAAAAACAAATTTTCATATTTCTTTTCCTTCTGTCACTGTTTAATTTTTCTTTCCTCTTCCTTTCTTAGCCCACTTTGCACAATCCTTCCCCAGGTTCCTTTCTCACAAATTCATACTTTTACATATTTCTTGGGAAAACTGTCTCAGGACCTTAGTGGGTACTTCTCTCAGGACCAAGATTGATCCTAGAAAAGAGGCAAGAATCACGTGGAGCTTATACAAGGATTCTTCAAACCGTTGGCTTGGTTTTATGTGTGGACTTAAAACATACATAAAGACAATAAAACCTTTTTAATCTAGGTGCCTCTAAATTGAAATTTGTAATAATTTGTCTTTACCATGATAACTTAAATAACTTATTTTGCACAAAATTACAGAGAGAATTTTTAACAATGTTAAAGGAAATAAATTATTTTCCAGTATCTGTTCTCCAGAAGAATCTATTTATAAATATAAGCAATCAGTATGCTTATTGAAAAGTCTGCTTTTTTATTTATTTTCCTAGGTTACTTGTTTTTCAGTCATGTCATATTCTTCACGATCCCGTTGGAGTTTGCAGAATATTAGAGTAGTTTACAATTTCCTTTTCCAGATCATTTTTATAGATGAAGAAACTGAGACAAACTGGGTTAAGTGACATATAGGGTCACACAAATGTCTGAGAGAAGTTGTTTATTTTATATTACTGATTTTTTTCTGTGTTAAAACTACCTTAATTTTGGAATTTCTGCCTTCTCTACCCAGCAGTTAATATTTTTAATCAAAGATTAAAAATAAAAGTGAAACAGTTCAGTAAAACCAATATTAACTTTCTAACCACATATATAATGTTTCATACCCATTCTGCAAAAGAAGTGGGGAAATGTTTTTTGTTGTTCTTCTTTGGGATTGGGCTGTCATTTAAAAAATAATACAATATTAAAAATTTTTTTAATAGTTCGTATAATCTCACATTAGTTTCAATTACTGACATACTATATATATGTAATTACTTATGTTTGAATAGGAGCTAATGGCAGAATAACCCATAAAAATTTCAAGCAAGCTTTGTTTATATTTCTGTTATGAGGAATAAATAATTTTTAGTGTAAGTAAAACCCTATAACTCAATAACCTTGTATAAATAATTTGATGTCTCTAAACTTTAGGTATCTCTATTATGGCTTTAGTTTCTTCTCAACTAAAGATTTATATTTCCTAGTTTCAGTATATAAAACTATAGAAAGATGCCTTTGTATGCATAGATAAAAATATATTTTTAAAATTTTACTTTTAAATAATTTTTTCTCCATCTCATTGAGAAAAAAGAAAAAAAGCAAAACCTTTGCTGCAAATATGTATAGTCAAGCGTAACTAATTTCTGCATTGGTTATATTTTTGAAAAAACTGTCTCAGTCTGGACCCTGAATCTATCAGTCTATGTCCTGTTTTGTTCTCTGGAGGTAGGTAGCATATTTCATCATGGAATCAAAGTTGTTTTTGCAGTAATGCTATTGTATAATAATATTACTGTTCTCATTCTACTCACTTCATTTTGTATCAGTTCATACAAGACTTCCCAGGTTTTTCTGAAGTGGCCCTAATTGTCATTCAAAGCTCCACCAATAGTGCTTTAATGTACCTGTTTTCCAACAGCCACTCCAGTATTTAGTTTCTTTTTTTTTTTTAATCACTTTTGCCCATCTGATGGGTAGCAGGTGAGTGGCAAGAATTTCTTTAATTTTCATTTCTCTAATTATTATTTACAGTGCAGGAGATGTTCTTTACTCTGTGAACATAATATTAATGCAAAACAAAAGGCTTTCTGTGACATCTTAAAAAATATACTGATTAATAATAGAGGCTAGCAGGGTGTTTCTACAATACCTCACCTTTAAACAAAGGCAGCTTGTTGCTATTTGCCAAATGTCAGAATATGCTATTGTTGCTTTTCATAAAATTCTTTTATCCTGGTTACTGATATAAATACTGTTTTTCTGAAGTAGTGTGCTCCGAAAATTCTAAAGCAGAATACCAGTGGCTATTGGTATTCATGCTTTAATTGGGAAACCATTTTCTTTCATCCTCTGTCTGTGACTCTTTATTTTTTCATCACAATATATTACTGTGTTTTCCTCTCTTCTTTCTGATTTCAGTCTTAGCTCTCTTGGTTGAAACCTCTGTTTGAAGGCTGGTAACTATATTTTCAATGATATACTCTAGAAAGAACTTCCCACTGTCCAGTGAAATGGTGATTAATAGCAGGTATTAAATGGTGAGTAGAATGAGACTGCGGTAAGCACTGAGTATCCAGAAAATGCCACATTAGTTTGATCACTTACTGATTAATGCTTTTAAATTAGATAGTGAATCACTGTGCTTTTCAAGGTAAAAGAAGCATTTTTTAAAAAGATGTTATGTAGATCATGTCAAAAATAATGATCTTTTCTAAAGAGAAATCATTTTCATTACTGATAAATAGCCAGAGTAGCAAAGTGCCTTTTATTCTTAGGTAGGCACATTAATAGGGAGGCTGAAGAAATCAGTATCTCTTGTGTCTCCTTCAGAATAGTTCTGGTATTTCCATTTGTTTTATTCTTATCCTACATTCTTTCTGTTAGAAAACTGCCTGTTACATGTTTAAGCAGTTGGTATACTCTAAATAACCCTTCAAAATCTGAATGGTTGTTCCAGAGCTTCTCTCTTCTTAATTCCCTTAATAATATTCTCAGTGACAATGTAAGTCAAATCAGAATGAGAGATTTCTAAGAGGCCAGTTACTGGGCAGATATTGTTAGTTCTCATGAATATAGGGCATGAGGTAAGAATCTGATAAGCTGGAAGGTCTAAGTGAGGTTTTCTTGGCTAGTTGTTGTATGGATGAGGAACTTCTTTTGGATCCCAGGGTCCTTTTCTGAAGTGGTATGTAAAGTTTGATCCAGATTGTTATTTGGGAGATAGATGCTCCAGATAACTCTTGCATCATCTGTGCTTAATGCCTCTTAGAGTTCACGGGTCTGTAAGGTAGCTAGCATATGACAGTGGAACAAGTTCTGGATTTGGAGTCAGAGAACCTGGATTAAAATCCTTAGATCAGCTGCTTGCTACTCGTATAACCTTAGGCAAGTCAGTCTCTTTGGGCCTTTGTTTACTCTCATTTTGTAGGAAGTTGGGCTAGATCTAGATCTGTTCAGTTCTACTTTCTTTGATCTTGTGATCTACTTTAGCTATTTCCAGGGGAAGCTAAAGCATTTCTCTATTTCCTCTTTGTTTGAGCTATTGTAGGGATATGGTTGATTAACTGAGAAAGAGGAGTTTCATTTCTATTATAGATTAATTATAAATTTGAAGGCGTTGTAGCATACTGGACACATTGTTGGCCTTTGAATCAGAGAGACCTGGGTTCACGTTCTGTTTTTTTTATATGTCCTAGCTTTATGATCCTGGATAGGTCACTTAACCTCTAAAGGTCTCTGACAACATTCTAAAATTACAGATTTCAAACAAATTGTTAATCTGAATGAATGATAAATAAAGTCAAAAGTCTGGGTCATTATCAATTACAGATTTTCGATATTTGAATGGACCCAAAATGCCGTCTAGTACTATCTCTATAACCACATAATTAATTACCTTCTATAAAATCACTGTCAAATGGTGATTTAGCCTTTGCGTGCAGGACCTCTGTTAGAAGGAACTTAATACCCTAGTAGATTGGTCATTTCATTTCAAAACGACTATGATCATTAGGAAGTTTTTTATTTAGAACCAAACTTTTTCCATTCTATTCTTCCTAGTTCTGGTATCTTGTAATTCTCCTTTCTGTCCCTAATTCAGAAGTTTCTCCCTGTGACATGGTTTCAAGTCCCTTTACCACAGTAGTTGCCTTCTTTTTGGTTGTACTCCATTTTGTCAGTCCTCTCCCAAGAAGTAGTCTAACCAGTTTAGAGTACAGTGAGATTGTTTCCATCTTTGAACACTATAATTCTCATAATGTAGCCCTAGATTCCATTTCCTCTTTTGACAGCTCATTCACACTGTTTAGTCAGCACGTTTGCTATGAACTAAAATGACCAGATCTTTTTCCATATGAATTGTTCTCTAATCAGGTCATTTCTAGTCAGTACTTAAATAATTTATTTTTTTAACCTATATGTAGGACTTAGTCATTCATATTAAAACCTTTTTAGATTTGGCTTATCATTCTGTTGTGTTGTGAACCTTTTGGATTCCAGTTGTGTTATCTAGTATATTAATACTGTCTCTTCCAGCTTCATGTCATTAATATATTATTTGTCCTTTCTTCAGATACTGTTTCCTAGAAAATATCCAGATATATGCTGTTATTAATGTATAATTAAAACATAATATTTGGATACATAAAATAATTAAAAGCTCTAATACTGGTCATTTTTCTCATTTCTTAATAAAGTCAGTTCTATATTATTGTATTGTAAGAAATGACAAGCAGGATGACTTCAGAAAAACTGAAAGACTTACTTGAACTGATGCAAAGTGAAGTGAACAGAACCAGGAGACAGTTGTACATGGTAACAGCAATATTATATGATAAAGAATTGTGAATGACTTAGCTCTTCTCAGCAATACAATGATCCAACTCAGTCCCAAAGGACTTATAGTGAAAAATGGGATCCATCTCCAGAGAATGAACTGATACTGTCTGAATACAGACTGAACCAACTAACCTTCCTTCCCTCCTTCCTTCCTTCACAAAATGTCTAATATGGAAATTTTTTTACATGAATTGCACATGTATAACCTATATCAGATTGTCCACCATCTTTGGGGGAAGAATAGAATTTGGAATTTAACTTTTTTTAAAAATTGTAAAAAAATTTTTAAAACATAATTGGGGGAAAATAAAATGTTATTTAAAAATACAGTTCTAGAATGAAAGGGATCACTATGTTTTAACTATCCTTAATCTTTTAATTTCAATAATTTTGCTTGGAATGACTTTAAAATATATTACAGTTTAAACAAATTAATGTGTTTTTTAAAAAATTAATTTATTTATTTTCTTGTTTACACCACTCATTTCCATGGGATTTTGAGTTACAAATTTTCTCGCTATCTTTCCCCTGCCTACCACCCCAAAACAGTGATCCCACTGTATAGCCCCTCCCCAAAACTGTTCTCTCCTATGTTCTCCCTCATCACCCCTCTGACTTTCCGGTAGGGCAGGATGGGTCTCCCTACCCCAGTGCCTGTATATCTTAATTATATATACATATATATTTTTAGCATTTTATATTTATATATTTATAAATATTATATATTTATATATTATATATGTTTATTTATATAAATATGTATATATTTATATAAAGTTTAAATTCTAGATTCTTTCCCTTCCTCCCTCGTCACCCATCCCCACTGGAAGGACGAGCAATTCAGTACAGGCTGTACATGTGTAATTACGCAGAACATCTTGACAGTGGACATATTGTGGGAGACTGATTATATGTCCCTCCTTCCTATCCAGTCCCCCCCCCCCC
>CM053584.1:199890131-199921015 GCA_028627135.1 Pseudochirops cupreus
GCTTTTGAGATTCTTTTTCCATCTGGCAAATTTGACTTTTTAAGGCATTCTTCTCCTCATTGGCTTTTTGGGCCTCTTTCAACATTTGGGTTAATCTGTTTTTTAAGGTGTTATTTTCTTCAGTCAGGTTGTTGACTTTCTTTTCATGATTTTCTTGCATCATTCTCATTTCTCTCCCCAATTTTTCCTCCACTTCTCTTATTTGGTTTTCAAAATCCTTCTTAAGCTGATCTGTGGCTTTTAGGCAGTCTTCGTGTTTCTTGGAAGCTTTTGGTGTGGGAGTTCTGATTGTGTTGTCTTCCCCCCATTCCATGCTTTGATCCTTTGTGTCCCCAAAAAAGGAATCTAAAGTTGGATTGCTGTTCTTACTTTGCTTCCTTTGCCTGCTCATGTTGGCCAGTCAATTACTTGATTATTTAGCTCTGTGGAACTCTGCTTCCAGGGGGGAAAGTTCTGTCCCAAATCACAGGTGTTTTTGCAGCTGCTGGAGCTATTAGGAGGCTGCTGCAGCCCCCACCAGCTTTGACTCACTGAAAACGCACCCCCGGACCACCACCCAAGACCCCGATCCGGATCCAGGACGCTCAGTGCAAGAGCACTTAGCCTCTGAACTATTGCTTGGTCCCCCTGCAGTCAGCATGCCAGGAGCTCTGAAGCAGCCATGTGGAGGCGGCTGCAGGGCCTCCGCTTCTGCCACTTCCTTGCCCTGAAGGCAGTTCGGCCAGACTGCTTTTCTCCCCCAAATTTAGCTGAGTTCCACTGACCTTTCACTTAGTCCTTGTTTCTTATGGCTTGATAATTCTGGAAACTGCGACTGCTGCTGCTGATCCACTCTCCTGAAGACTCCAGCTGTGGCTTGTTCTGGCCGTCTGTGGCCAAGCTGCTGTTTCAGGCTGGCCTGGTTTCAGCTCCCAGCGTGCTGCGATGAGACCTTAGTGCTGAGCTGCCTTCAGTGGGAGATGTGTTTTTCTGTTTTTTTGTGTGAGTTTTGGATCCCTAAAATTTGTTAGAGTCATATTTTTTGGGTATTTGAGGTGGCTATGTGTGAGCTGCAGAACCTTGCTGCTTCTACGCCTCCATCTTGGTTCTGCCCCCCCAAAATATTAATGTTTTAAAGATATGCATGGACTAAAAGGGTGAGAATGTGGTGTGTGTAATCTTATAAGACAAAAGCAAAAAACAGAACAATATTTTGTAAATTGTGGGGGTTAGGAGTGGTGGGGGGGTGGTATATGTCTGTGTGTATATGTATATGTAGGGAAGGTAGAATATGCATTCCGAACATGTTCCTGAGGTATCATGGAGCAAGAACATGGAGAACTGTTGCCTCTGTGATTTTTGTGAGGGTGCGGAAAGGCTATGAAAAAAGAGCAGTTATCTACAGCACCCTGAAATGCAGTAAAAGCCAGTAAACCTGGAGATGACCACAAAATGTGTGTGGGAATGTGGTAGCAATTTTGAATAAGGTTGTTACTTTTTGTGTGTGAGAAGTTCACATGGTTACAAGGCTATATAATTTATCCTGGATTGGCTCAGTGGCTATTTGACTTAAGATCTGGGGAAAAAATTTTAGAGGGATTCTATTAAAAGCAGCTGATTTGTTCCAAGGGGAGGTATTTCTTTCTAGAAGATTTTCTATGCCTTTGGTGAGATCTCCATTCTTTAACATCTTTGCTATTTCATGAATATCTTGTTCATATAACTTTAAGCTCATTAACCTTGCTCTCTGCACTGCATATTGAAACACCGTTTCTAATTTAGTCCCTTGTGTTTCTGCTTCACAAATGATTTTAAAAAATTTGCAACAGTGACTTAATTGCAGTGATGCTTGGCCATTGTCAAGTCTGAAGGCAAAGATGAGTTCCATTTTTAGATATCAGAGCCTTCAGGTTTCATTTGTTAAAACTTCCTCGTTTGTGGCTTTTTTCACTTATACATATATGCATAATATTTGAAAAAAAAGTGTTCTTTCCTGTTCTATTTATATTTAGCAATTTGGTTGAGTTATGGAAAAGCCTGTGCTCTGCTTTGTGTATTTGCTCATTTGGAAACCTTGTATAGTTTATAGAGACACTAGTGATTTGTTCCCTAGCCTCCCTGTGGATTTTGTTTCATATTACAATCTAATTCCACGTCCGTGTCGTGCACTCCTGAGCCGTTAATTTGTACATTTCGATGCAGTTTGTTTCATCGTGTTTTTGTAATCCAAACTGAATGTAACGAGCTGTGTGCTTTGGGGACCTAGCTTTGGCTTGCCAATTAGAACAAAGTGGTTACTGAGAGAGAGTGTGTTTTAAATAAAACATGGCACCTCTGAGTGGGACTGGCAGTCACTAGGGAATAAAGAGATGGTTTAACTTTTGGACTAAGAAAGAATAGGCTACTGTCTAAGATCAGTCCTTTTTAAGAGGAAAAGGTGAAGATATTTATTTGCCTTTATAATGTAAGATTGTGAATTTTCCCCATGTGACCAATCATATTTAGAAGTTTGCCTTTCTAAGTTAAGTTATTTTTCATTGCCATATAGGGTATCAACATAAAAACTCTTTATTAGAATATCAGTCTGCTGCATTTTCTAGCTCCCAACCATTCATTCCAATGGAAGGTGAGTATATAAAAGTAAGTGGTCCAGTTAAAAGTTCTACCCGTATCTCACTACAGACACTTTACAGTTACTGTTAGTAGTATGAATATAAGAGTGGTCTTAAGTTTTTCTCCTATAGTCACTGAGTATAGCAAGATTTCAACAATTATAGAATCTAGAAGCTGGCATTAAAAAAAAATCTGTGATGTATTTACCAGGTTCAAAGTCCAGTTGTGGTTTCAGCAGGACACATCAGACATAAATTTCCAGAGGTACAGATTCACTTTTATATACACAGCATATTCATATCATAGGGATAGTCTTGTTACTACTCTTTTTAATTTTAATCTTTTCCTGGATATTCATACAGGTTTCGTCCACTAACAGTAGTTGTCCCACAGAGCTCTCTGGGAGCACCCTTTTGTTTTTCCCTCTATACAGTTTCACTAGATGATCTAATCAGTTCCGATTCATTAATTTGTCTCTTTGCTAATCACAGCTCTGAACCTCTCTGCTGAACTCTATAGTCTCATTTCCAACTGCTTATTGGACATCTCACAGTGAATGTACCATTGACCTCTTAAATTCAACATGTCCATTCCTGAACTTAATATCTTTCCCTCAAATTCCTCCCCCTTTTAAAAACTTCCATATTACTGTTGAAGGTCCCACCATCCTCCCAAGTCATCCAGGCTTGCAGCCTAGGTATCATCCTCAACTCTTTACTAACTGTTACAATCTTTTGCCAAGGCCTATTGATTTTATATTTGCACCATCTCTCACATATTACTATTTCTTTCCTCTGACAGTGCCACCACTCTAGTGCAGGCCCTTGTCACCATCCCTTGGTCTATTGCAGTAGTCTGCTTGTGGGTCTCCTGTGCCTCAAGTCCTTCCACTCCCCATGTCCATCCTCCATTCAGCTGTCAAAGTCGTTTTTGTAAAGTGCAAGTCAGACCATGTCACCCATCACCACCTAAAGTCCATTATTTCCTTATCACATACAGAATCAATTATAGGATACGGTTTTATGTTCAAAGCCCTTCGTAACTTGATCTCTCTCTCCCTTTTGAGTCTTCTTAAACCTTATATCTCCCCTCTTTGCCCCCCTTCAGCACACTCCCACATACTCTCTGATCAAGTGACATTGGCCACCTTGCTATTCCCAACATAAGATACTCTATCTCTAGAGTCTAGGCATTTTCCCTGACTGGCCCCCATGTCTGCAATTCTCTCCCTCCTCATCAGTGTTTTCTGACTTATGGTTTCCTTCAAGTCTTAGCTATAATCCTGCCTTCTACAGGAAGCTTTTCCTTATTTTCTAATGCTAACATCTTCCCTCTATTGATTATTTTCAGTTTAATCATATAAATACATATGTATAAAACACACACATATATATATGCATACACACAAACACATATACACACTTAATACACATATATACACAGACATGTATCTCTCTCTCTCTCTCTCTCTCTCTTTCTCTTTCTCTTTCTCTTTCTCTCTCTGTCTCTGTCTCTCCAGCTATCTTTGTACATAGTTGTTTTCATGTTGTCTCCTCCATTAGACTATGTGCTCAATGAGTACAGGGATTTTGTCTTTTGTATTTCTTTTAGCAGAGTGTCTAGCACATAGTAGCCCTTAATAAGTGTTTCTTGACTGAGTGGTTATGAAACATTAAAATTTTAGTATATAAAGAGCAAAAAAGAAAGTACTCATAATAAATGCTTCTTGACTGATTGACAGTAGTAACTGAATTGTCCTTATTCTCTTATGAAATTCATTTTGCTCTCTTTTGTTTTTTAACATTGATATTCTTAATCACTTTCCACCAACTCTCTCTACTCTCCCTTGTAAGTAGTGTAATTAAGCAGAGGAAATCAACACATTGACTTTTTTGTGAAAACATGTCTCATTCTTTACCTGTTATTCTTTATTTCTTTATATTGATGTTGGAAGGATTCTTTGTCATCCCTCTTCTCTTAGGTACAGCTAGGTGGCCCAGTGGATGGAATGCTTAATCTGGATTTGAGAAGGTCTGAGTTCAGATACTACCTGAGTTCAAATACTTTGTAGCTGAGTGACCCCAGGCAGATCCCTTAACCACTGTCTGCTTCAGTTTCTATATCTGCAAAATGGGGATAATAATAGTACCTACCTCCCAGGGTTATTGTAAGAATCAAATGAGATAATGTTTATAAAATACCTGCATAATTTAAAGTGCTATATGAATGATAGCTGTGACTACTACTATTATTATTCTGAAGTCATGATTAGCCACAATCCTGAAGTCTTTTCAAGTTGTTTTTCTTTATTATTATTATTAATGTCATCGTGTAAATTGTCCTAGTTCTTGCTTTGCTCTTTATCAATTCTTATGACTCATAATAAGTTTCTTTGAATCTGTTCCATTTGTTGTTCTGGCCCAATAATATTTCATTATATTTTTGTGTATATATGTATGTACATATACACATCCATAAAACACACACACGTGTGTAATGTGTGTGTATGCATGTGTGTTTGTGTGGTTTCAGTCTTGTCCATCTCTTCATGACACCATTTTTGAGGGTAAGGAGATTTTTTGGCAAAGATACTAGAGTGGTTTGCCATTTCCTTCTCTAGGTCATTTTATAGATGAGGAACTGACGCAAACAGGTGCCCAGAGTCACATTATCTCCTAAGTGCCTAAGGCTAGATTTGAATTTAGGCAGATGAGTCTTCCTAATTCCAAGATCAGAGTTCTTTCTATCCACTGAGCCACTGCCACTTCCACCCTATGTGTACCACAGCCTTCCCCCCCACCCTTATTATATTTTTAGCCACTTTTCAGTTAATGAGCATCCATCTTTTTTTCCATTTCTTTGCTACAGTAAAGCCTACTGCTGAGAAACATTTTAGCATTTTCCCACTATCTTTTATTATTAGGATATGCCCCCGTGCTTAATAGTGGTATGCAGTCTAGTTAATTTTGGAGTAGATTTTCAAATTGTTTTCTTAAGTGGTGGGGCCAATTCATAGCTCAACCAACACTGTGTTATCTTGTTCTCCAGCAGCCCCTCCAACAATTGCCATTTTCCTCTTTTGTCACTTCACCCATCTGATGGATGTATTGTGGATAACTATTTATACCAAGTAACTGAGGTGGTTCTGCCATAGCTCAGGGTCAGATGAACTGCTAAATTTAGAGTAACAGAAGAGTTCAGGATTCTAAACTTTTTCATAAACTATTGTAGGAAGAAATTGTGCCTTACTGAACATCTCTAAATTAAGGCAGGAAGAGCCCTTTTTTAGGATGGGCATTTGATCTGTCAGAAAGTGGCAAGAGGAACCAGGTTTTAAGAAAACTAAATAGTAAAGAGTTTTCTAATTGAAGTCTATAGAAAGATGGGCTCTGGGTTGATGAAAATTTATTTCTATATATGTTTCTTGGAAAAATCACAATTTTTTACATTTACTTTTGAAACCTTTACCTATTTTGTTGGTGATTCAAGGAGGAAGTTACAATACTTGAAAAGCAAAATGTCTTTTGCTATAGATAAAAACAAAGCGTTGGGAAAGAATTTAGAATGCACTAGGTGACTCCAGAAAAGCAGTTGTGATCATGTTTCAGACAAAGCAAAAACAAACATTCCTCACGTAAAGAGATAAACACAGAAAATACATTATACTGTAAAGAACCATAGTCAACAAATCCATATCAGTATTTAAACTTAAATTCTCCCAGTGAAAAGAGAAAATTAGCCAAATTTTAAGAAGGCATAGACAGTAGTACTTATAGTCGCTAAAGATTTTAAAGGTCCTGTCTTGATTTTGGACAAATATAACAGAAAAGAAAAAGAACAATATAGAAATCAACAAATTGCTGGAGAAACTAGAGCTGAGAGTTTTGACTCTTCTAAATGAAACTGCTAAAGCACATAGGTTTTTCACAGTACTACATGGAGCTTTTTAAAAAACTGACTGTATTGGGGTACGTAGAATTGGCAAATAAATGTAAAAAGGCAAAAATAGTAAATACATCCTTTACAGACCACAACATAATAAAAATATAGTAATCACTCCAGAGAGCACAAAGATAGGCAGTAATAGAAAGGCAAATCCCAGTCTAAATATCTGCAGAATGCACAAATATTTAGTTACCAATCTTCCAGATAACAGGAGAAACTTGTATAGATTCAACTAAAAATGCTCTTTCCAGGAATATGGAACTACTTAACTATCTGGAGGAATGTTCAGCAGTTGTGACTGGGATGTGCCGATATGATAAAAATGATAATATACCTGAAGTTCATTTATAGTTTTAGTGCAGTACCACAAATGCTTATTAATGCTTTACAGGACCTCTTGATTTTCAGAGACAGATGGATAGTACTGTTATTCTAGAATTGAATAGGTAGTGATTTTAAATATTAAGATGTAACTCTTGCAAAGAATCCTCACTAACATTTAGAAAACAAGTGATTAATGCCTGAAGTTGTTCCTTGAAGGAACAAAAAAAACTTTGGACTAGATTTGGAAGACCCAAGTATATGCCCTTGATTTGACACTTCCTGAATGTGTGACTTTCTGTGTGAGTCTCCGAAGCTATTTTCTAACCTGTAAAATGAGAATAATATTTATGCTATCTATGGTAGTTGGTCAGCAAAGTGCTTTGTAAAATAAAACTATATAATTCACTAGTATTCTCAGAAGACTGTAATGGGAGATCATTTTTTTTTCCTCTGCAAAAACTTACTGGGCATCAGATCATATTTGTCTTTGTTGAACTGAAAATCAACAATTATAAATTTATTTTTCTTTTCTTCTTTGGCAAGAAGTCTTGAGTTTTTGACCTTCTACCTCAATTTGAGATTTATTTTATTTTATTTATTTGCTTCCCTCAGAAAGGGAATCAGTGACAGAATATGCTTGGTGGCAGATGCCGGATCTGAAGTTACTGCTGGATTGAAGAATGATACCTATTTCTTTCTGTTAGTCTGACTATCTACTCTTGGACTGTACTTGTTTTAGCGCTCTTTTTTCCATCCTCAGTAAACAAACTCTTCATCAGTAGTGACAATGTTGCCTAACCATGTGAGAAAAATGGGTAGGTTGATCCTGGTGTAGATAGCCTTTTATTTCACTGTGATCCATTCTCCGTGTCTGTCAACAAGGCCAGTGCAGCACTTAGTGGCGATTCCACTTAAAGTTTAGTGCTGAAGGCTCTTGAGAAACCATTTACAAACGGTCTTTTGACAGTTCTGCTTACTTTATTTGTTGTCAGGGGACAAGAGGTGGGAAGAGTTCTGTACTGCATTTAGAGACATTTCTAGTTGAATAAAAAATATCTGGGAAAATTGTAAAGTTTTTTCATTGGAAGATCACTGGCAACTTACCTACTGGCATCTAAAGTGGGTCTATCACCTGTGAGAGTCTTTGAAAGAAAAGAAATACCTGATTCATATGCATTCATAAATATTTTAAGTGTGCCACTGTTGAACAGCTTCAGTTTGTTCTGAGCTTCCTTTTTCCCTTTAATATTCTGGGCACATTCTGTTCATGCATTAATATTTCCATATGTGTTTGACCAATGTAGTTGTATCATTGTCAGCTGAGAGGTACTAAGTGCTATTCAGATAACTAGAACTGCTCCTTAAGTCTGTATATTTGGGTTGTTATTTCATTCTCTAACTCTGATATTTGAAACTTCCCAGAATGTTTCTGCATGTTTTTAGATAGAAGTAAATTGAGAATATTTAGTATGTAGACTCAGAAATAAAGAATTGGGGGACATTGGAAGCACCACACCAACATGTGTCAGAGAGAGAGAAGGACAGAAGAGAGAAGAAAGAGAACTAGCTGCAACCAAGGGAGCCCTTTTGAAGTAAAATGTAAAGGTCAAATTTCATGTATTTGTTCCTATTTGAGCTTCATGTGGCACAATGGAAATTCTTTCACTTCTGGTTAATAAGAGATTTAGAGAGTCAGTGTCTCTGGAATACCTGACTACCTGACATTATTAGTCCTCTGCTCAGCTCCACCCTGCCATTGTAGAAAATTACATATTCTACATTTTCAGGACCTTTTCTTATACATCTTTGCATCACAGAGAAAAATAACACTTAGCAAAAAGATAATTACTTCAATTTGAACATGTGTGTCTTTTTTTTTTAAGTAAAAGCAACCTTTTAAAAAAAACTATATAACTACAATAATTTTCCCAATAATTTTCTTTTCTTTTCTCATTTTAAACTTTACAAAATGTTTGGTTATTAAAATGCTTGTTGATTTATATTTTTATCTTTCAACATATGTTTTTCTTAAGAATTTAAAGAAAGATTAACCAAGTAGGAGTAAAGGGTAGCTAAATGTTTTATCTTATTCAATTGGCATCCTTGTCCTCTTTACTTGAGGAGTTATAATCCCAATAGCAAGTACAAAATAAAGTAAGATATTTATGAAGATTAGTAACTGTATTTTTCTTTTTGATGTTTTGCCAAGCTATAGTTAGTCAACAATCATTAAGCACCCAATACATACCTGGGCCTGTGCTAAAGTACTGGGGATCCAAAAAAAGACAAAAGACGAAGTCCTTTCGCTGAAAAGATAGGTTATCTGCTCTCAAAAAACCCAGAAAACTCCATAATAATAGACAAGACTAAACAAAGCAAGCTGTCTTTCTTTCTGTCTATCTGTCTATCTATCCATCCATCCATCTATCCATCTATCTATCTATCTATTGAGGAGAGCAGTGTTAAAAATGAATGTTTAATACATTATAAGGGAAAAATAATGGTTTCACTTATTTTTTTTTTCTTTTTTAAGGTTTTTCAATTATTTTAAGATTTATTTATTTATTTTTTTTGGCTTTCATTTCATTTAGGTTTGGGTTTTTTGCTTTATGTCTGACTGTTGGAAAAGTTAGTTTATGAAGCAGAGGGGAAGTTGAAGGCAGTCAGATCTAGTAAAAAGTTGAGATAGGAAGGAAGATATTGGAAGGGAAAGATAGTACAAAAACCTCTCAGTATTCCAGGCTTCTTGCTGTTTTGACAATTCTGCAACTCTAGTCTAGGAAAAAAAAAGCCCATAATTTTAGAAACTGAACATCCGGGGAAGGGTGGGCTAGCTGATTGGCCTTCACTTCAGTGAGAGAAGGACCCTAACTTAAATGATTTCTCTTTTTACCCCTAAATATGCCTCTCATAGTACCTTTATTAGATCATTAACTCCTGTATTGTGGTATAGTCACTTTTTAGAGACTGCTAAATGTCAACAGAGAATATCAAGGGTGTGTCGTTTATATTAATCTTTTGTTTATCCAGAATAACAAATAATGTTCAGACACCTGGATTTTCTCTCTCCCAATTCTCTATTCTCTTCTGTTCTCCCATTCTGTATGCTATTTTTTTGTATGTGTGGTACAAATGATACACTGATAAACTGATAATAAAATGTTTGTTGAATTGGATTATGTTACTGTCAATTTAAAAGACTTTCAGGCTGTATTGAAAAGTTAATAAATACATAAATCTAATTCCTTAGATTTAGAATTGGAAGAGACTTTAGAGGTCATCTCATCAAATCCTTTGATTTTTATAGATGAGGAAACTTAGATACAGAAGAAATATAGTTAGAAAACTATCTGCATTTATTATTTTATTTTGCTTGCTTTGGGGATGAGGTGGGGAATAAAAATAAAGTGGGCCACTTAAATTTTTGATTCAGCATATTATAAAAATAATTAGGCTAGTGAATATTTAAAATGTTATTTAAAATGTGAAACATAAATAAAATTTTAAGCATATAAAGTAGATGAAAATATGAAATACATAAATTTTGTATGCCTATGTAAATATTAAAAATATTTCCTCAGTTCCATCCATATCATGGTCAATTTTAAAGGAGAAGTAAAAAGAAAGCTAGAGACATTTGGAGATCTTGTCTAGGGAGAAAAGAGGAAAGGACACAGGACCTTTAGTATATTTTGGTTTTTAAAGGTTGCTACCTTGAAGAAACTCCAAAAGGATAGTTGAATAATACGTGTGATAAATATTTGTGCCAATCTCATAAAGATCAAAAGATTGAATTTTTTTAGTGAGAGGCAACATTGTAAGCAGTGGTAAGAATATTGCCATGCAGCTCAGAAGTCCTGGGTTTTAGATCCCTTCTCTGCCATTCTACTGAGTGAGGGCTGTGTGTCCTTGGGCAAATCACTTTTCCCCATGGTTGGGTTTTCCCTGTGTATAAAATGAAGTGTTTTCAGAAAATCAACTTCATTGTATAAGATGAGGAATGGATATAGTTAGCTTTTTTTTTTTTTTTAAAGTATGCTGAAAGGTCAGTACAAGTCACCAGTGGAATCGGTGGCCAAACAAAACAATGTGCTCAAGGTGTACTTCTAGAATATTATGTTAAGTTCTAGATACTGTATCACAAACAACTGAAGAGCACTAGAAGAGGGCATTCAAAATGGTAAAGAGCCATGTGTCCATATTATATGAGAATTGGTTGAAGAAACTGAGTATGTTTAGTGTGGACAAAACTGGAGGAAAAGTGGGAAACCAAGGACTTGAAAGATTTTAATTGTAGAATAGGGATTGTTAAACTTGTCCTATTTGGCAGAACCAAGAACAGTAGATAGAATTTGCATAGAGACAAATTTGGACTAGATGTCAGGAAAAACTTCCCAACAATATAGTTGTTTGTAAGTTGATTGAGGTGCTTTGGGAGGTAGTGTACTTCCCCTCCTCCTTAGGTCTCCAAGCAAAGTTCAGATGACTAATTGTAACCTGAAATGTTGTAGTGGGGATTCATTTTCAGTTATAGCTTGAGCTCAGTGGCCACTAAGGTACTTTTCTTTCTCTGATGTGTGACTAAATGAATGCTACAGCCTTTTCCATGTCTAACACTATAATGATAAGCATAATTATTTTTATTAATGACATATTCTGTGAACTCAGAGGAGTTGCATTTGAGGCTGTAACATGGTTATATGGACAGCTGATACCCTATGTCACTGAGGAAGTGAATGTATTCAGGCATATTAATAATCAGTTTCTTAATTTATTTAAACAAAAAGTAATTAAGTGCTTATTGTCTTTCTAATACTGTGCTAGATCCCAAATGCAGATAGCTTATTTAAAAACAAAAAAAACAAAAAACCCAGACTTGATTTATTAATCAATAGGGGGAAGAGCAACATGATGGAATATGTGCTTTACTGTGATCTGGTAACAGAATATAGGATAGGGATCATGGGATGGGAAGAGTAGGGAGGACAGAATAGAAGTAGAGGTTGACTCTTTAACATAGTCCCAAGTGTGGAGGGTTCATTTTAGAATAATGACAGGAGAAAACAAGAAATCTAGGATAAAAAAACAGCCAGGGGGCAGCTAGGTGGCTCTGTGAATACGGCCCTGGAGTCCATGCAGCCTGAGACACTTAACACTTACTAGCCATGTGACCTCAGGCAAGTCATTTAACCCCAGTTGCCCTGCCCTCCCACCTCCAAAAAGAAAAAAAAAAGCCAGCGGGTGTTGAGTGGGGATGGTGTGGTAAGAGACAGAAGGAGAAGAAATCTAAAGTTAACCGCTTTTATTAGCCCATTGACATAAGTAGGAAAGTATAGGAAAAGGAACTTTTAAAGCAGTTAACATCAGAGATCTGGGAACTTAGAAGCCACCTAATCCAACTCCTTCATTTTAAAAGAACTACATGGGTGGTCAGTACTAACTGGAGGGAGAATTTGAACTCATATTCTTTGACTCTTTCTATTGTGATGGCATTTGATTTTAGACTTCCAAATTTTTGAGGGGCCAGGGTGGGTGTGGGGTTCTATACTTGTTGTTTTATTGTTATAGGATATTGGGGAGATGAACCTGCCTTTACCAATGCAGGTTGCTAAATGTTCTTCCATTTTTTGTTTAAGAGAGTTACTGCTTAGGGCCTCATTATTGTTCAGTTCATTTCCAACTCTTTGTGACCTGTGGACCATAGCACAACAGGCCTTTCTATCTTCTACTACCTCTAAAAGTCTGTCCAAGTTTATGTTCATTGTTCCATGACACTGTCTATCCATCTCATCCTCGGCCTCTCCTTTTCCTTTTCCTTTAATCTTTCCCTACATGAGCATCTTTTCCAGTGAGTCTTGCCTTCTCATGTGGCCATTTAAGCTTCAGCTTCAGTGTTTGACCTTCCAGTGAATAGTTGGAATTAATTTTTTAAAGTATTGACTGATTTGATTTCTTTGCTGTCCAGAAGTGCGTAGGGGCACTGACAGATTAATTAACTTGCCCAGAGCCATCTAGCCAGTATAGATTCAGGGTGGGACTTGAACCCATGTCTTCTTGACTTGACTTCTGGCTCTCTGTTTACTACACATGTAGAGCAGAAACATAGGAATAGGTAACTGGAAACATGGGACTGGAGTCTAGTGAAAGGTTTTGACTGAGTATTTAAATTGAAGTCGCCAGAACCAGAGTAATAAAGTGGAAGCTTCTTGAAGTAGGTATACATATTCATTCATCTTTGAATTTGAGTGTATAATAAACAGTGGTCCAAGAGAGGACCATGTCATAGAAGCCAAGGGGACAATAAATGGTGAGTGTGTGAACAAAAATTGCTCTAGCTCTGATAAAGATCTGATTTTTAAGATTTATAGAGTTGGTACAAATACATAAGAAAAAGCCATTCCACTATAGATAAGTGGCCAAAGGATATGAACAAGCATGAATTACAAAAAAAAAAAAAAGAAATATAAGTTATTAACATCCTTTTGAAAGAATGTTCCAAATTATCATTAATAAGAAATGGCCAATTAAAATGTCTCTGAAGTTTCACCTCATGCCCATCATACTGTCAGAGAAGAAAATATTAAATATTAGAGGGACATGGTAAGACAGACAAGACAAGCACTGTTGGTAGAGCTGTGAATTGGTTTAACTGTTCTGGAAAACAATTTGGAATTAGCTCCAGATATTTATTAGTGTCTATACTTTTAACCCAGTGAAACCGAACTTACTATCTTTTTCTCAAATCTTGACCCAGTAAAAAGGAACTTATTTTTCTCTCAAATCCTTCCCCAACCCCCCACCTTCCCTATTACTGTGGAAGGCAACACCACCTTCCCAGTCACTCAGCTGGCAACCTAGGCATCACCCTGAATTTCTCATTATCTCTTACCCTCCATATCCAGGCTGTTGCCAAAGCCTGTTGATTTCACCTTTGCAGTGTCCCTTAATTTATACCCCCTACTCTCCTCTGACGCTACTACCACTCCAGTGCAGGTCCTCATCACCTCATGTCTATACTATTGCAAAGCCTGCTGGTAGGTCTGTCTTCCCATGTCTCTCCCCACTCCAGTTCCATCCTCCATTCAGCATTAAAGTGATTTACCTAAAACAGAGATCAGATCATGTTACATGTACTTCTCCCACCCCATACTCTCCCTTTTACTTAACAGATTCTAGTGGCCCCCTTTTGCTTCCAGGTTCAAATACAAAATGTTCAGAATTCAAAACTCTTCCTAACCTAACCCCTTTCTACCTTTCTAGTCTTCTTATGCCTTACTCTCTTACATCTGTGTACTTTCTGATCTAGTGACACTGACCTCCTGGCTGTTCTACAAACAAGATATTCCATCACTCTGCTCTAGGCATGTTCTCTGGCCATCACCCAAGCCCAGAGCGCTCCTCCTCTTCTGACTGCTGACCTTCCTGGCTTCTTTTCAGTGCTGACTAAAATACCACCTTCTACCGGAAGCCTTCCCTAATTACTTTTAATATCAATACCTTCCCTTTGTTAATGATTTCCTATTTATCCTATATAACTTGCTTTGTATATATTTGTTTATGTGTTTTCACCCCTGTTAGATTGTAAGCTTCTGGAGAGCAGGGGCACTGTCTCTTACAATTTTTGTGTCTCCAGTGCTTAGCACATTTCTGGCACATAGTAGACACTTACTAAATGTTGATTAATTGATACCACTACTAGAGCTTTAAGTGTCTGTTATGTGTTTGGAAAGAAACAAAAACCTGTATGCTAAAGGAGCTTCCATTTTGTCAGGGGAAATAACATATAAATGAATGATAGATAGAAAATAGGTGCCAAATTAATATGAGGCAATGCATGGTGGTAGATGGGTGCTGTGGAGGTATGGGGAAGGCAGATGTATACTCCAAGGAGATCAAAAGAGGGAAAGGTCCCACATAGAGAAAAAGATTTATAGTACTCCTTTTTGTAATAGAAAAGAAATAGAAACAAAGTGAATACCCATCAACCCAAGAAATGACTAAACAAATCATAGAATGGTTCATATCCATGGACCATCACTTCTACAAAGGAATGAGGAGGAAGAAGAGGAGGTGTTTCACATCTCAACAGCAAAGCAGCCAAAGTAGAATATTGTGAAAATATAATGACCTCAAAAAAGAGACTACTTATTTGTTATAACAAAAAAAAATGGGTTGAGGGTAGTTGAGGGGGTAGTTAGAAGTGACAGTGATTTAAAAAAAAAAGATGACCAGTATAAATGTTTAAAGGCAAAAAAGAATGAAGCCTGAAGTGATGTCTTTTGATGTCTTCCAAATAGTCTGAGAGATATGTATCAAGTAAAGAATTTGTTTTTAGGAAACTTTAGGAATCTCCTCTAAGAATACTTTTCAACAGTAAGTGTTGTTGATAGGTATAGGCGACACTAAAAGTCTGTACTTGTGTATATCTTTTAAAAGTAAAATATCAGTAGATAAGTTTACCTGTACAAAGCAATTGCTTATTTCCATGCTGTTTTCAGTATTCAGGTCTCTGGGAGTTGATTGTGAGTATTTTTCATAGTTTTAGTATGATTCAGTCATCTGCTCTTTATCCCTTAAGCAAGTGTTTTCTATTTTTCCTATAAGTAACCAAACTACTTAACCGTTCTCTCAGGGGAAATATGCTGGTTATAAACAAAAATGTTTTACTACCAAAGCAGAACTGTCATAATCAACTCTCTAAATTATAGGAAATATTTTAAGTGTACTGTGAGAGGGTATTAGTATTTTTTCATTGGTAATTTTGCAAATAAGGGTTGAACACTGTGACTAAAGTTTAGTGTAGGGAAATAGTACACAGGGATGAATGAATTAACACATTCATGGAATGAAAATACAATTGTTAGCTTTTCTCCACTAAGAAGTCTGGTAATGCAAGAAAACTAACCACGTGGTTGTCAGCAAGGTGTGATCCTCCCTTGGGAATTTGTCACACACCAGTAGTCCATACACTTAGCTTGAAATTGTGAAATACACTTGTCAAAAGAATGTGATTTCAACCAAATGAGAGTGGTGATTTAAAAGGTAATAAGATTCTGGTAAACATTCTGAGCAGAATAATTTATGCATATCCCTGTGCAAAAAAGTGAAATTTATTTTGCGTATATAATATTGTGTGTTATAATCTATGACTTCTTTGTGTGTTTAGTACAAAAGTATTATACACAAATAATAGAACATTGAATCAATGACAGAGAAGGCAAAATTAAATTTAGAGTTTTCCAGGATACATTTAAAATGTGATTAAAAATAATTTTTAAAATGGTATGACTTTTTAATATGTATTATTCAGTGGTGGATCAGATTTTACCAATTTGTACATTAAAACCAGATTTTTTCCCACTGCTAGCATTGAGAGTTGATAAGTCCATTATCTGAGTGTGAAGCCACTTTGTCTGCCTTATACCAATATCCCAATACCACCAATTAAAAATTCTGGATAAAAACTATCTCTAGTGTAGGATTGGTCAGCCTCAGTACTTGTCATTCAAGCTTTTTTGGGGTGGGGGGGAAAGTCTGGAGAGACTTGTAGAAAATGAAATAGATGTTTCTTTAAGAAAGACTACTGAATTGACAGATATGTTTTTCTTGTTCTTATGATCACAATCTGTAGTTTCTCTTCATTAGCACACACTTGGCATGCTATCAGAATGGAAAGATTTGGCAAATATTAAAGTCAGATATAATAACCCATGGTTTAGAAAGGTTCTATTAACTATTGCTTTTAATAATAGCCCTAGTAAAAGACAGAAGGCTACTAAGAGCACTATTTAAGTATGAACTGAAAATTCCCACACTGAGCAGTCTTTTCATAACATATAACTAGTACAAAATATATCTGGCTAAATAAGATGTCCCAAAAACATGAGATCGTAGATTTAGAGCTGGAAGGGACCTTAGAAATCATCTAGTCTAGCCTCCTTATCTAACATATGAACAAACCAAGGCCCTGAGAAGGGCAAGTCACTTACCCAAGTGCGGTCAGGCTGGAATTTGGACCCCTAGTTCCTTTCACTCTTACCTCTACCCTGGATTTTTGTGGTATCTTCTGGTTTAACAAAGTAAAACTTAAAAGAGGAGTGAGGTATGCACAATAGTGAGATATCTCTGAGTTTCTTTTATATTATTCATAGAATTATAGATCTGGGAGACTTTAGAAAACATGTCACCCTATGTATTCTTTTTCAGAGAAAGACTAGAGGCCAAATGACCACACAAGGGCAAGAAAATTAAAAACAAACAACAAAGCCCCTCGAATACTTACTGTCGCTGTCAGAATTCTTTGACCTAGATAATCTTTTGACATAGATATAAATAATACTTGGGGAAGGGTTGTGATATTGGGCCAAAGGCACACAAAGAAGATAATAGGTTTTTTGGGGGAGGAGATCAGGAGAGTCTTAGTTGTACAGGTTTGCTTATGGAGTATTTTAAAATGTAACACTTTGTTTTAATCAATATGATTCATTTTAGCCCAAGTTAAAACAGTAGTCTATATATCAAACTTATAGCTCTGTAAGATTAACGAGCACCGACTAAAAATGTTTAAACATTAGCAATGTAGTTTCTGTTTACAGTGATGGCAGTTTTCTTCACATGTATTTATTCTAGTCTCATTAAAGCAACAGCATTAGTGTTAGGTTTATAAGACTGAACAAGTTTGGAATTTCTCTGTTCATGCTTGTGAATGTAATCATGCTATAAGTGTTTGCTTTTTATCATATTTGCTTAAACCAATAGTTAACACAGCCTTTCTTTACTGTGGGTTGTCGAGAGTTGAGGTGTTTCTACCCTAATATTTGCCAAATAACTGTTCTGATAGCATTGATCAAGAAAGTATGTAGTAGATAATTATTTGGCATAAAAAGAAACCTAAGATGCAAATATGTCCAAAGTTCTTTTATATTTTTTCCAGAACTTGCTTTTCCACTGTTTTATATCATTCAGACTGGTCTGTGCTGATAGACACAGTCTATCAAGTGCTGTGACTCCTCTCTAAGAGTCGTTATATAGTCTTCAGTCCTTTGCTGAATAGGAATGTGCAGTTCTCAAGGTAACATATGGTGTTGCAGCTTGTTTCCATGTTTTAAAGGTTTCTTGATGCCTTTTGTTTTTATACCGGTTAGTTTATGACATCTCTGCTTGCTGACTTCTTTTAAGTTCCAACTAAAATCCTGTCTTCTACGGGAAGTCTTTCCACTTAATCCATCTTCATTTTAGGTCTTTCCTTTTCTCTCCTCTCCTCCCCTCTACTCCCCTCTCAAAATACTCTACGTAGCTTGTTCATATATATTTATTTGCTTCTCATCTCCTGCATTAGATTGTGAGCTCCTTGGGGGTAGGAACTGTGTTTCCTTTCCTTATTTGTATCCTCAGAGCTTAGCACATGCTTGGTACACAGTAGATGCTTAATGAATGTTCATTGACCGAATGATCTACTATCCTCCTTTGTAACAACAACAAAAAAGTTAAGAAAAATTGTTGTATAGAGACCTAGTCTGATAGTGTAGGCCCCATTTCCTACTCACAGATCTCAGGCTCTCTTGTCAGACAAGTGTGTTTCATCACTCATTCTTGAGGACAAGGCTTGGTCATTACAGTTACTCAGAATTTAGCTGTCTTTTTCCTGTTGTTTTCATTAGCATTATTTTATAGTAATTCTGCATAGTGCTTTTCTGGTTATGCTTATTTTACTCTTCATTACGAATCTTCCCATGATTTTCTGAATTCTTCATATTTGTTGTTTCCATTTCATTCGTAGATAGATATAGATATATTATCTCCTTCCCCCTGGCAACCTCGACCTCCACCTCTGATAAGTGAAAGTGAGTTTTGCTGGGAGGAGGGGAGATTTCCACTCTATTACAGCACCTGCTTGTCCTCCCCACAGGTAATGTGACTCTGCCCCTTGGTACCTTAGTTCCAGTAGGTGAGCTTTTGCCTTTTTTATCAGAGCCATTTCTATGGCCTACCCTCTCCCTGTTCCGATTATGAGCTCTTTTTCCCCCATTAGAATGTAAATTCATTGTGTATGGGAACTGTTTTGTTTCCTTTTGTTTGTATCTTCTGAGCTTAGCCTGACACATAATAAATAATTAATTATGTCTGTCCATCCATCCGTCCACCATTCTTCAGTTGATAGATGCCTACTTGCGGTTCTATCACTTGTTCCTCTTGCTTTCTGAGAGTCTTCAAAATTGCCCTTATAGTCATGTTCTACAGCTAGGATTGAATTGAAAGTAAATGTGGACCACTTCTTTAAACTTTCAGATTATACTAACTGCTTTTCATTTAGGGGAGAATACAGACAATTCTTTGAACAAAGATTCGTTGAATCTGTGCCATTAGATATGGAGGGGGGGGGGGGAGGGAATCGAAGTATGTATGACCTAATAACCTACCCAGAAAAAGTTTACTCTAGTTTGAGAAAACAGAGGACTTAATACATGATAAGTTCAGTAATTATATTCAGGGTTCTTGGAATAGATGCCCCTCTCGGACAGAAGGTTAAAATACCAAGGAATAGATGTTTTCTCTCAAAGTGTGTTGCTTTCTTCTATAATGTTAAGAGTTGTATTGACTACCTTTTTTGGTCATTTATGTTTGTCCAAACAATTGTCAAGGACTTTTTATAGCTCTTTCTTTGTTATCACCTTACTTGAATTCCTTTCCTTAATTTCTCTAGTATACATTTTGCCTCTTTGTAACTTTTTTTTTCCATCTTGTCCTTGGGACAGAAGATTCACTTGGTAAAGTCTTCACTGATCTCGTTGCACAAGGACATTTTTGTCAATCTGCATTCTCTTGCCTTTTTTTTTCCCCATTCTGAATTTTCTTGGCTTATTTAGCGTCAGAACTAAGCAGTAGCTACTCGCTTATCTTAACATGCAACACAACTGTCTCTGGTTCATTTCTCAGTTTAGGTAAAAATCGTCTAACCTGATTTAACTGTATTGAAAGTATTATATTCTTAGTGACTCTGATAATAGTTCTCTTCAGATAAATCTGCTATAGATGATTGCTTATGCTTTATTACTACCAAGTCTTGAAGGACCCATGTCTTCTCAGCACTAGAATCATTAATACCTAAAAGAAGTAGCAAAGTATTTATTTTACCTCTTACTCCCCTCCCCAAGAGGTCAGCCACGGCCTGTTTCTTGATTATTTTCTCTTGCCTGGGAACCCTTCAGGATACAGCTGTCTGTTGTCACCTGTTCCTAACCCCACTCAGCTGGGTCTTGGGGTCTCTTCTGCTCCTAGTGTGGTACACAGCACCCGCTTGTGCCGTGCTCTGCGTGCATGCTTCTTCTGTCCAGACGCTGTTCCCCCTGTCCGCAGATCTGTCTGTCTCCTCGTGGCTTGAACAATGACTTGTAACTATATTTCCCCTCAGGATTTATTCCGATGGGTTTTCTGGATCTGTTTGGACTGTTGGGGAAGAAGGGACAGGCCGATTAGCTGGGCTCCTGACCCGCCTCCCCCTGCGTACTCTTTCAAGCGTGACCTCCAGACGCCTTCCAGCCCTGTTGGCAATGATCTCCAGCTGTCTCCAAGCTCATAGCGCGTTGTTGGCGTCTCATTAATGCACTTACATGTTATTCTTTAATATAGTTTGTGTCTGTGTTACTACAATCTTCTCTTCATCCACTCCTGCCCCCCTCCCCCAACTATATTGTAAACTCCATACAAGAGAGAACTGTATTGATTTTGACTTGATGTCTAGCACAGTAATACACACAGGTGCTTCGTTTTAATTCATGTTCACTGACTTGAATGTAAGTGAACCAAAGAACCTGGAAGACGTTAACAGGTAGAGATTTTGGGGGTGATGGGTTTCATTACTTATATAACTTTTGATATTGCTTTGCTTTATACTGGGAAATCTTTTAAGTCCAATTATTTCTTCTGTCATAATCCTTTTATTTCTTCTCTGTTCTGCCCTCTTATCTAATTCTTCCAAACAAAAATACCCCACAAAGACTGACAATTAGTCGTGACCCTGATAACTTCCTATATAGAATTCTTATGCCATATATCCACTGGGCTGTAGTACTCCATCCCTCTTGGTAATTTTGAATGCCACATCCAGTGTTCTCTCTTGCATGTAATTCTAATCTATACCTCAAAGCTTGGAGTAGAGACTCCTTTCTTCTACTTGATTAGAATTCTTACCTCTAGCTTTAGTAATAAGTTTCACCATCTCTTGCAGACTAAGGTACCTGGTATTCCTCCTGCTTACTTTAGACTACTGCTACTCTGCTTTGATAAATCAATTAATGAATCTGTCTTCCTTATCTAATATTTAAACCTTTTTTTTATAATTTATCCTTGTGTGATCCCTTCCTTTCTTCTCACATTTTTTCTGTTCTGACTGAATGTAGTTGTCATCTACCCCTGCTTTACTATTCATTTGCCGTAAGTCCTTCTCAGGAATGATGTATGTTCAGTAACAGCAATATTATAATAATCAACCATAAAAAATGTAGCTAATCTGATCAAAGTTTAAGTCTTTCTTAGTTTTTCTTTACAATGTTGCTACAGTATAAATTGTTACCCTGGTTCTGTTCATTTCTATATAGTCACAAACCAGAGCATAGATTAGGAGAGTAGTGATCATACCTCTCCTTGGACCATACCACCTTGCAAAAACTGTAAACTCACAGACCTCCTAGAACTAGATTTGAAAATGACAGCAGGAAAGACCAGAAACTTGGGACAGTGCCTCCTCCACCCCTAGAGCAGAGCTCAGAGAGGGAACAACATGTATTCTCAGTTGGATATAGAAATCTATCTTGCCCTAGAGAAAAGTAGGAAAGAAGGGGGAATAATAGAAGGGGAAGGGGCTGATAAAAGGGAGGGCGGATTTGGAGAGGTATAGGACAGAAGCAAAACAATTTTTAGGGAGGAACAGGGTGAAAGGAGAAAGGGAGGAAGGGGGAGAGAGAGAGAGATGTTTACAAGAAACGTACTTGAAGTACAGAGATACACAGAGTAAAGGTAAGAGGCTGGAGCAGAATTTGTTTAGCTTCAACTGAAGTAAAAAAAAATGGAGGTAGCAATCGTGTTTTCAGAGAAAGCAAAAGCAAAAAAGACCTAATTAAAAGAGGTAATCTGGGAAACTACATTTTGCTAAAAGGTACTATAGACAATGAAGTGATAACAATACTAAGCATATATGTACTAAATAGTATAGTATTCAGCTTCTTAAAGGAAATGTTAAATGAGTTACAGGAGTAGATAGTAAAACTGTACTAGTGAGGGCCCTCAACTTTCCCCTCTCTGAACTAGAAAAATTTACCAAAAAATAAACAAGAAAGAAACTGAGGAGTTGAATAGAATTTTAGAAAAATCAGATATGATAGACCTGTAGAGAAAAGAAGATGGAATAGAAAAGAATATACCCTTTTCTCAGCAGTACATGGGATCTACACAAAAATTGGCCACATATTAGGGTATAAAAATCTCAAAGCCAAATGCAGAAAAGCAGAAATCTTATATGCATCCTTTTCAGATCATGATGAATAGAGATTACATTTAATAAAAGGCTGTGGAAACATAAATTGAAAATTAATTGGAAATTAAATCTAATCCTAAAGAATGAGAGGGTCCAATAATAAATAATAGAAAAAATAATTTTATTTTAAAGAGAATAACAATGAGACAGTATACCATAATTTATAGGATTTGCAGCCAAGGTAGTACTTAGGGGAAATTTTGTATCTTTAAATGCTTACTTACATCAATAAAATAGTAAAAGAGCACATCATTGAATTGGGCATGCAAGCTAAAAAAATGAAGAAAAGGAACAAATTGAAAATCACTAGTTCAACTCCAAATTGGAAAGCCTGAAAATCAAAGGAGAGATGAATAAAATTTAAAATAAGAAAATCATTGAACCAATAAAACAAGGAGCTGGTTTTATGAGGAAAAAAAAATCCCAATACAATAGACAAACCATTGGTTAATTTGATTTTAACAAATGAAAAGAGTGAATTCACTACCAAAGAAGATGAAATGAAAGCAATTATTGGAAGTTATTTTGATCAATTATATGCCAGTAAATCTAACAATTTAATGAAATGAATGGTCACAAAAATATAAATTACCAAGATAATTGAAGAGGAAATAGAATACTTAAATAATCCTATTTTAGAAAAAGAAATAGATCAAACCATCAATGAACTCCCCAAGAAAAAACTACCAGGATTCACAAATGAATTCTACGAAACATTTAAAGAGCAGTTAATTCTAATACTGTATAGACTGTTTGGAAAAATAAGAAGTCAAAAAAAAATTCCTTTTAGCACACAGATAGGGTATTGATACCTAAATAAAGAAGAGCAAAAATAGAGAAAGAAAACTAGGCCAATTTCCCTAATGAATATTGATCCAAATTTTTAAATACTATACTGACAAGGAGATTAAAGCATTATATTACAAAAATCACACACTATGACCAGGTGGGATTTATACTTAGAATGCAGGACTAGTTCAGTTTTAGGAAAAATATCATGTAGTTCACCACATCAATAACAAAAACAATAAAAATCATGATTATCTCTGTAAATACAGAAAAAGCTTTTGGCAAAATAACAATGTTCATTTCTATTAAAAACACTAGAAGAAAGTATGGGAATAAATGGAATTTTTCTTAAAATGATAAGTGGTATCTATCTAAAACAAAGAACAAGCATTTTTTGTAATGGTGATAAGCTAGAAGCCTTCCCAGTAAGATCAGGTGTAAAGTATGAGTACCCATTATCATCACTATTATATTCAATATTGTATTATAAATGCTAGCCATAGCAATAAGAGAAGAAAAAGAAATAGAAAGAATTAGAATGGTCAGTGAGGAAACAAAACTATTACTCTTTGCAGATATTTGAGAATCCTAGAACATCAGCTAAAAAAAAACCCTCCAAAACTAGTTGAAATAATTCAGCAAAGTTACAGAACACAAAATAAAACCCACATAAATCATCAGCATTTCTATATAGTAACACAGTCCAGCAGCAAGAGATAGAGAAATTCAATTTCAAATAACTGTAGATGGTATAAAATACTTGGGAGTCTACCTGCCAAGATAAACCCAGGAAGTATTTGAACACAGTTATGAAATACTTTTCACACAAAGTCAGATCTAAACAGTGGGAAAAATACTAGTTTCTCAGGGGTAGGCCAAGCCAACATGATAAAAATGACAATTCTACCTAAATTAATTTACTTAATCAGTATCATACCAACCAAACTACCAAAAAAATTTTATAGAGCCAGAAATAATAGTAACTAATTCAACTGGAAGAACAAAAGATCAAGAATATCAAGGGAATTAATGAAAAAAAAATGAAACAATATCTGCTAGCAGTACTGTCTCCGACTATTGCAAAGTGGTAATCATCAAAACAATCTGGTACTGGTTAAGAAATAGAGTGCTGGATTAATGGAATAGATTAGGTGTATAATATACATTAGCCAGGTATGTGAGCATGGTAATCTAATGTTTGAGAAGTAGGAAGATCCAAGCTTCCTCTTTGGTTCTGCTTATTGTCACAATTAACTTTTTTTGTCCTATTGCTATACACAGGGGTAACTGAACCCTTGATCTTGTGCTTACACACAAACGCACCACTTCCATGTTCAGGCCAGGAACCCTAAAGGTCTTCTTTTCCCAGTTTGATTTTTTTTTTTTTTAATTAAAGGAGCCATCCCTTGACTCCCTTCTTAAACAGATCTATTCACTTGATTGGGCTTTGCCTCACTAGAAGTGAGAACTTGGAAAGACCTTAGCTTAAAAAGGCCAAGGTCTTTCACTGTATCCTGGGCCATCTTCAGTAGTCCTGATCTATTTAGCCACTGGCTCTGGAAGAGAAAGTAAAGCTGGTGACTTTGTACAGCACTCCCTCAGTCAAATCCAATTCAGTTACAAGTCTTGTCATCATCTTTCTGATGTCATGGTCCTGTTTGAGAGTGAAGGACCAACCACACCAACTCCAATGGTTTTCTATCACCCGCACACCCCACCCCAGTGATCACATGTAATCCTTTATTTGAAATTCAAAGCCTGGCTCCCACCTACCTTTCTAGTCTTTTTACACCTTAATACCCCCCACTCCCCCCACCCCCCGGGAAGGAGCATCCCTATATATTTTTCAACAAATTGATGATCTCTGTGACCTCCCTTCTGTTCCTCAAGACACTTGATTCAGGGTGTTTTCACAGGCTGTGCCCTGTGCATAGAAGGCTCATCATTATCTGTATCTCCTGGCCTCTCTGGCTTGCTTCAGGAACAGGAAGCCTTTCCTGATTCCCCTTTAATGCTAGTGCCTTCCCTCTGTGGATTATCTTTAATTTGTCCTATATATGTTTTGTTTGTACTTAGTTGTTTTCATGTTGTTTCCCCATTAGATTTGTAAAGCTTCTTTGGAATAGATACTGTCTATGGCCTATCTTTGTATCCCCAGCACTTAGCAAAGTGCCTGTCACATAGTAAAGCACTTAATAAATATTTTTTGTCTGGCTGTTTTAACAGGAATGGATAGTATTATGTCAAAATTTCCTTCTGTATTTATTGATACATAATTTCTCAGAGTATAACAATATTTAATTACATTCCTATCCCACAGTTTGTTTAATCATTCCTTAATTGATAAATACTTTCTTAGTTTCCAATTCTTTCCCACTACAAAAAACTGTGCTAAATAATTTTGAACATATGGATCCTTTTACTTTTCCTTTGATCTCTTTTATTATGTAAGCTTAGTTGTGGCATCACCTGGTAAAAGAATATGTACAGTTTAGTCATCCTGGGATCCTGATCACCTCGCCTGCTAATATCTTCTCCTCCTAAGCTCCTAATTTGTATATATTTGTTTTATGCTTATATAATGTACTTATTTTCTCCATAGAGTATAACCTTCTTAAGGGCAGGGATTATTTCATTTTTGTCTTCATATCTCTGATTCTCAGCATAATGCCTATCATATAGTTGGTATGACTCTTGTAGTGTGGCTTCTCTCTATTCCCTCTGAGTTTTTATTTCTATGATAATTTATCTCCTTCTTTCACAGTTCATTAGTGTTGTTACTTTCATATTTAGTTCATATTTAAAATCTATGAAGACCTCCACAAGAAGTGGTCTTCCTTTTCTCTCAATCCCATCCACTCCTAATCCATTAATAAATAATTTAATTCTTTTCTTGGCAATATTTTTCACATCTTCTCTCCTTTATAGTCCTGTCTACCTCAGATTAGGACTTCATCTCTTTTCATCTATATGCAATAGCTACTTGGATTAGAGGTAGGAATCTAATATATTTTATTTGCCACTGCTCCTAAATAATCTTCCTAATGCACAACCTTCCTTTAAGGATCTCCTTTATTTCCCTGCAATCCAGTGCTTACTTCTGTTGCTTTGGCTAAGTTCCTTAACATCTCTGAACCTCAGCTTCTTTGTCTATAAAATGAGGTTGGCCTCTTTAAAGTTACTTCTAACTCTAAAATGATCCTATGATCCCAGTGATCATAGCCTGATAGTTCAGGGGAATTCCATACAGATACCATATCTTTAGCATTTGGCAAGAGCATCTCATGATATCCTTGTTCATTGACTGGAAAAATAGGCTAGATCATAATACAGACACATTGAGAACTAACGACCAACATAAATGGAGTTTTTTAGTGGTCTTTCCCAGAGTTCCATTATTTGCACTGTTGTCTTGTACTTTTAATTTTTTTTTAAAGGCAGTGATTTGGATGAAGACATCCATAGCATGTTTATTAAGTTGTTAGATTTCATAAGAAGTTTAGAAAGGTAGCTTTTATGTTAAATAGTAATGATTGGGTAAAGATCTTAAACGATTATAGCAGTAATTGGTTTTAATCTCAAATGGTCAAAGTTTTAAAATGTGGCGATTTGGTTAGTAAAGACTTTGATTTATTTTAATGGAATAAACAGAATGGGAATCTTTTACTGCTTCAAATATGGGAAAAATATTCTTTGGAAGAATATTAGTTTATTTTCTGTTCCTGTAGATAAGCTTGAGAAACTAGTAGGTGGAGGTGATAGAATGATAGATGTTGATTCAGATTAGGAATTTTAGGACCATTATAGATGTCTCCAGATTGAATGGGCTGCCTCTTCAAATGATGAATGTCCAGGCACTTTATATATTCAAAGCAGAGGTTGTCAGATCACTTATATTTGGGGTGTTATTATGGGTATTATTAGTTAAGTTTTGGGAGTCAATGACTTTTCAGCTGAGGTTATATTTATGTATCTGTGCTAAGTGCTTTACAAGCATCTCATTTGATCCTGACCACAACCCTGTGATGTACATGCTGTTATTCTCCCCATTTTGTAGTTGAGGAAACTGAGGCAGGCAGAGGTTAAGTGACTTTCCCATAGCTACACAAGACTAGTAAGTGTCTGAGATCAAATTTGAACTCCTATCATCCTGTCTCCAGGTTCAGCACTCTGTCCACTCGCTGTACCACCTAGCTACTTCTGATTCATATCTTGACATTAATTAAGTGTAATGAAGTATATAGAAATTAAGGATCTAGGCAACTTGTTAAGTTGTTGTACCCTTTTCCATAAAGCAGAAAAGTATAGAGCAGGGTTCATAGCTTTTCACAAAATTTCAAGCTTCTAAGAATCGTTGTTCTTCTGGAGTAATAGGAGAAATGCAGGAAGGAATTGGTGGGAAGGAGGAGTGACTGGTTAACCATAGTGTTTGCAGTGATAACTGGTATGTTTTCCTTTCTCTTTGGAAGCAATATAGATGGGTATAGTCACAGTGGAAATCAGTCGAAGTTGTATCTTTGGCTCCTCGCTGTAGTTTGCTGACTCCCTGGTTTTGGATTTTCTTTCCAACATATTCTCCATTGTCTTTTACACCCTTTCCTTCATCAGAGAATGTAAGATCCTTGAAGTCCAGAGCTGTTCTTCATATGTATGTCCTTCAGTGCGTATGATCAGTTAATGGTTTTATGCCAGGTACATTTTTTAAAAACAAATTTTCCAATGATATTTTCTTTACTTAATTTAATCTTTTTGGTAGTCTGCAAGTCCTCATATACTTGAAGTGATTCTCCCGTATCATCACATTCAGTATATATTATTTTTGCTCTATTTTCCTTTAGTCGGTCTTTTTTTCACCCTCAATAATCCATTTATTTATCTTTTCCTCTTGTTTTACTTTGACCTTTTCCATTAGTGAGACCTTGTGTTCTACAGTGCTTTTCCTTTTCCAAGTGTTTTGTCATCACTCGACTGCTGTTGGCTCTCTAAAGATCTATGAAGTGTCAGTGAGTTCAGAAAACAGCTTATCCTTTTTTGGCAGGAGTAAGAGGGGAAGTTAATTCTTTGTTCTTGCTTTTTGAAACTTCATTATGGTTAAAAATAATAATAACCTGGCATTTATATAGCATTTTATGACTTACAAAGTACTTTGCATATATTATCTCATTGTCCTAACAACCTTGGGAGATAGGTGCTATTAATAATAATAGCCATTGAAAACAAAACACAACATTGAGACTGAGAGAGGGTTAAATTTCTTGTCTAGTTTCTGAAACAGCATTTGAACTCAGGTCTTCCTGACTCCAACTGGCACACTACTCGGTAAGCTACCTATCTCCTTCTGTCATTGTGGGTATGTCGCAGTATTCATTGAGATCTGTAATGCCTTACTTGCCTTGTCATAAGAGACTAGTTATTTGTCCTGTGTCCCTAAGCATGTATGTGTTTCTTTAAAAGTTGCTCAGTTACGCCTTCCAAAGTATTCCTGCCTTTAAGGCATAGCCTGTCATGTTTGATGGAGACTGCTAGAGCTTGACCTTTGGGCTATGTAGCATAAAATAGCTTCCCAGTTATATAATACTAAATAGCTTCCCAGTTTGTTTGGTTTTTTTTGGAGTATTAGTGCCTTATCATTTATTTCAGAATGTATCTATCACCTCCTTAACAGTTTTATGTGGTATGTATTTTAAAAGTTAAAAGTCAATTATCATTTGACATTCTTGAATCCTCTGTATAGGGTATTAGAAATCATTGACAGAGAACCTTTCTGTTCCCATCTTTCTTGAGGAGCCAATGTGGGTGGCAAATTATGTGGTGGAAATTGTTTGGTAGAGTTATGTCTAGGACTATGATAAAGAGAGCCCAACTTACAGATCTAAGAAATAAAAGTTCTTTAGCTAAAATACAGGAGGGGAGTGAAAGATTCTAGTAATTAGCAAAATTTAAAAGTACTGTTATGTAGAAAACTTGTTTGTTCTTCCTCAGTATCTTTGTGAAGTCTGACGTTAACTTTTCTGATTTTGTTGATAGATTCGCTGATACCAGTGATACCATCTAGCTTGTAACATGATACGCCCGCAGAATGCTTCTCTCACCACTATCTGAAGTAGAGAGTGTTAAATATTTTAAAGTGTTTTTTTTATTTCAAAGAGTTTATGTGGTTTTTCCAATAATTTTTTATTAGTAATTTAAACTTATAGCTGAAAAGCTCTGTGACTTATTTCACAAGCCGTTGTGTACCTCACCTTTTAATAAGAAGCAAAAATTATTCTGGCCTTCATCATGTCTGGGCTGAATTTGCTGGTGCCTCCCTTACTGAGATTGCCTTCTTAGTGATTGTTGATTTGATGACTTATCTGAGTCAGATCATACTCATAGAATTTGTTACTGATAACTGTGCTTAAAGTTTCAAGCACATTTCTTTTGCATTTTAAGTTTTTCCATGATTAACTTAACCCCTAAGTAAATTCTAAAGTTTCTTAAAGTGTGTTTTTTTGACTCCCTATTTGCTGAGATTAACTGGTTGCTCTGGTTTTTCTTTTGTTTGTTCAAATTCCTTCATTCTTTCTAGATTCCTGTATTTATCATAGTCATCTTTCGTTAGCTTAAAAACAAATAGATACGTGGTTGCCATTCCTATTCTCTATCAAGTTCTTTAATAAGGGACCCCCACAGAAGGTATTTGGGATTATAGATGATGAAAATATAGGATGAATTAAAACCTAGGTGTGTGGCTATATAGCTTTCTGCTTCCTATCATCTCTTGTACAGTTTTACCTTATGTTTGGTGTCCCCAGCTGCCATACCTGAATCATTGGAGCTTCAGCCACCTGAGACTTTAACAAAGCTAGCTTTTATAGCCATCCACAAACATGCTCTGAAGAGCACTCGGGTCTTTGAGCTAGCTCTTTTTTTTATGCTTGCCATTCAAAGATACATCTGTACTGCCTCTGTGAGCTTTCAGGAATAATTAATGATGGTTCTAATAATGACCCTACGGCTTCCACAGGACCACTTCGCATAATGGTAGCTTGTACATATAATAGTGTCCTGCTGTTAGAGTAACAGATGTTATTGCACAGATCTATGTAGATTATATAAAATTTTAAGAACACATTCTTTTTGGTGAATATTAACTATTGTACAAGTTCCTATAGGGACCACATAACTTTGCTTAATAATCAGTAATGTAAATGAACCTATGTATTTGCAAGTTAGGGGTGGGGAGAAGTATATAAAGGAATAGGAAAGGAAAGAAAAGAGAGAGCTTATTGCAAAATATTTTAAATGTCTATTTATTAAGGTGTAGTTTGTGTTTAGAAGGAAGCTATCCAAGCTAAAGGCATTTGGTGGCTTTTCTTGACAAGCTATGGTACCTTGAATGTAATATCATCTGTTGTCAGCTGGGACAGGCTAGTATGACTTTAATGACTTCAATTTGAATAAAAATTCTACTTAATTAAAAAGGGACCTAAATTATCCATGCAGTTTGCCAACGTTTATATCCCTTAACAAGGTGTAACTTGGGGGGGGCGGAGCCAAGATGGCGGCATAGCAGCAGCAACATATCGCAGCTCTCACATAGCCACCCCAAAATACCCATAAAATAGGACTCCAAACCAGTCCTAGAACTCCAAAACGCACACAAAGATACTTCCCACTAAAGTCAGCTCAGCTACGCGGAACCATATCAGCACTGCGAACC
>CM053584.1:199921515-199949106 GCA_028627135.1 Pseudochirops cupreus
GGTTGTGGGCGGGGGAAAGACGGGGAGAAAATATGTAACTCAAAAAAATTAAAAAAAAATTAAACATTAAAAAAAACATATTATTTATTTCCTCATTTTCCTTTCAAAGCACTAGGGTAAGGAATAAGTACTGGATAGAGAGTAGACCTATATAGATCCTGATATAGGAAAGTAGCAGGTAAGGAAACTCCCTCTATCAATATAGAAGTCCTGAATTTAGACTTTTAAGGCAGTAATTAACCTTGTCTTAGTTTGCCTTTAAACAAATTTTTAAAAAATATATCAACTCACCCTGTGCCATCTCTATCTATCTGTCTCTCTGTCTATCTATCTTTCCTCCAACTACCCTAATACTTAGAAAGGTCTTATGAGTTACACATATCATTTTTCCATGTAAGAATGTAAACAGTTCAACTTTAATAAGTACTTTATGATTTCTCTTTCCTGTTTACCTTCTCATGCTCCTCTTTATTCTTATATTTGAAAGTCACATTTTCTCTTCAGCTCTCATCTTTTCATCAAGAATGCTTGAAAGGCCTCTATTTCATTGAATGTCCATTTTTCCCCCTGAAGTTTTATACTCAGTTTTGCTGGATAGGTGATTCTTGGTTATAATCCTAGCTCCTCTGACCTCTGGAATATCATATTCCAAGCCCTGTGGTCTCTTAATGTAGAAGCTGCTAGAGCTTGTGTTATCCTGATTGTATTTCCATAATGCTTGAACTATTTCTTTCTGGCTGCTTGTAATATTTTCTCCTTGACCTGGGAACTCTGGAATTTGGCTACCATATTCCTAGGAGTATTGCTTTTGGGATCTCTTTCAAGAAGCAGTTGGGGGATTCTTACAATTTCTTTTTTCCCCTCTGGTTCTAGAATATCAGGGCAGTTTTTCTTCATAATTTCTTGAAAGATGATGTTTAGGTCCTTTTTGATCGTGGCTTTCAGGTAGCCCAATAATTTTTAAATTTTCTCTCCTGGATCTGTTTTCTAGGTCAGTTGTTTTTCCAGTGACATATTTCACATTGTCTTCCATATTTTCATTCTTCGGGTTTTCTTTTATAATTTCTTGATTTCTAATAGTCACTAACTTCTATTTGTTCCATTCTGATTTTGAAAGAATTATTTTCTTCAGTGAGCTTTTGAACCTCTTTCCCCTCTTGGCCAGTTCTTTTTAAGTCTTTCTCTTCATTCACTTTTTGGATCTCTTTTGCCATTTGGGTTAGTGTGTTTTTTAAGGTGTTATTTTCTTCATTATTTTTTTGGGTCTCCTTTATCAAGGTGTTGACTTATTTTTCATGATTTTCTTGCATCACTCTCATTTCTCTTCCCAATTTTTCCTCTACTTCTCTTACTTGATTTTCAAAATCCTTTTTGAACCTTCCATGGCCTGAGTCCAATTCATTTTTTTTTTGGGAGGCTTTTGATGTACGAGCTTTGACTTTATTGTCTTCTTCTGGTTGTTATGTTTTGATCTTCTTTGTTACCAAAGTAAAATTATATAGTCTGATATTTTTTTGCACTTTTTTTTTCATCTTCCCAGCCAAATACTTGGCTTTCTAACTCTTTGTCAAGGTAGGACTCTGCTTCCTGTCGGGGTAAGGGTGTTTTTACTGTTCCAGAGCTCTGGGGTATTGTATCAGCCACTCAATCTCCCACTGTCTGTGGGCCCAGAGCTCTGGAAGCAGCTGCTGCTGCTGACACCACCTCTGTCACCCTGAGGCTGTACTCCTCTTTTACCTAGGTCCCACAGAGTTTTCCCACTGACCTTCTGTGCTGTCTCTGATGTTTGTAGGTTGAGAAGTCTGGAAACCACCACAGCTGCCAGTGATTCAGTCCCCTGAGGCCTGCTCCAGCCCTCTCTGAAGTGGCATGGCCCACACTGGACAGTGCCCCACCCCCAGACCAGTGCAGTAGACCCTTGCTGTCCACCTTCCAGGTTATCTTGAGCTAGAGATCTGTTTCACTCTTTCACTTTGTGGGTTCTGCTGCTCTAAAATTTGTTTAATTTTTTTTTTTTTTTACTGATACACAGTGTTCACACGTATATGTCAAGTTTGGAAATGCATGTTTTCAAGCAGCAATACAAAAAAGTATCCATGAAGAATGTATGATCTCTGAAAACTATTAAAACATCCCTGCTACCATTGCATTTCTAAATACAAAACTAACTACTATATTGTTGCTTCTGTGTAGTGAGAGAAGTTCATTTTCAAAACAGATAAAATTCAGTTTTTAGGTGTGAATGGTACAAATGACAGTCTTTTAAAAAAATTTCTTAGTCATTTAGGATTGTTAAGCATGCAAGCCTCATGGAGGAGGATCCACAAAGGAACCAGGGTTGGCTTAGGAGGTCCACTTTAGGGCAGATCCAGGAAAGCCTCTGGAACATCTAATCAGGAGCAGAAGTACTTGGCTTTGTCAGTTCTGTTTCCGTGATTGGGCCATGGGCCACATCTGCCCCCATCTCAGCCCCCACATCTAGGTGACCAAGGTTTCCAAAATTGATCTCCAGCTGGGATGTGATGTCATTGGTGGGCTTAAGGAAGTGATGATCCATCATAGATTCCGCGATGCGAGCCTCATTGGACTCCATATGGCTCCCCTGCACCTCTTTCATTCCCTTTTTCTCCTCACTGCACACTTGTGGAACACAAATCCCTTCTTCCACTGCCCATCGGCGCCCTTGTTGGGTTTGTGGATATTTAATTCTACTTTTGCCTGGTTCTTATTCTGAATAGCCTTCCACTCATCCAAGGTCATTTATTTCGGCCCCTCCTCCTTCACCTCTTCCACCTCATTTTCTTTATTTTCTGTACCTGCCACTGGATGCTCTTCTCCTTCCAGTGTCTCCTCAGTCACAGTGGCTTTCTCCAAGTCAGTCAACTGGCCTTTGACCGTTCTCTAAGTACATGAGCTGCTTCTGCCACATTTATCCTTGTGCTTCAGACCAGATCTATTGCTTCCACTATCAATTTTTTTTCAAAAGCCAACTTTTTTTTGTTTATTTACTTTTAGTTTACAAGATTCAGTTCTACAATCCCTTGAGTTTCAAATTTCCTTTCTCCCCTACACCCCATGGCGGCTTGTAATCAGGTATAGGATCTGCAAATACTTTCACGTTGGACATTAGTCTGGTTGTATAGAAGGGTTGTAACCCATGAAATGAACAGTGGGAAAAAGAAACAAAACCAAACATGGAAAAGAACGATAGCATGTAGATTGCTTCAGTCTCCATTTAAACTCTGTTCTTTCTAGATCTTTCTCTGAATGTAGACATCTCCTTCCATCTTGAGATTTTTAGAGTCTATCAAATTCTCTATTTCTACAAGAGTCAAAAGCATCTCCTCTGCCCATTCCACTGCCACGGCCATCACATCCTCTTCCCCCAGGACCGCCATGACCTTGGATGTGGTCCGTCAGTTGGCTTATTAGCTAAAAATTCTGCTCCTTCACGCTTTTCTTCAATGGAAAATCATCACCTTTTGGGTCTCCTGTCAGTTGGTTTTCTTTCACCCTAAAGTTGATGGTCAGCCTTTATACCAACTCATCTTATACCTTCTTTCTTGAATGCGGAGGGCAGCAGGGGAGCCTTGTCCTTCTTGTTGGTGGTGTTGGTGGCCACGCGGCACTGGGTGGTGTGGATGGTGGTGGCAACAACAGCGGGTTCTTGCTGTCCTTCTGGGAATCCTTGCACAGTGGCTTCTTGGGCATATCCCTGCTTCTGGCGCCGGCTCGGCCCCACCCTGTGCTGTGCTCTTGGGCCCGGCCTGGTGCAGCCCTCTTTCTTGTTCTCAGCCTCCTTCAGCACTTCGAAGGAATCTGATTTGTCATCAGATAGCTGTCAAACTGGTTGGTGACGCAGCTGAAATCTTCCTCAAGTTGGCCAGGCCCTGGTTGCGTGTTCCTCCACGGATTGCAGCAGTCTGGCTGGAGCCCACTGAGACCTGTGTTAGCTCGTCCTCACAAGATCTAGAGTAATTTTTTTTACAGGTGTTTGGAAGGATTTGGGGGAGTTCTCAAGCAAATCTCTGCTTTTCCTCTACCATCTTGGCTCCGCCCCCTCCACTTATTTTTCAACATTCTGAGAAAAGAGGGCCCATGACATGAAAAAAGTTTATGAAAACTTGTCTTAAGGAGTTCCCGAGGACATTAAAGGTTAGATGATTTGCCTAGGTCCCCACATTGCCTGTATGTATGTGTCAGAGGTGGGACCTGAACCTAAGGCTTTTCACTGTTGAGTCTGCCTTTTAATAGGCCCTGTCTCATTCCATTTTATCTGTCTTCCTTCAAATATCAGTTTGATCCACTTAAGCAAAGAAACTCAAGGTTAATTTTAAAAATTTAAGTTTGATGTAATTTTCGAATCAGGAATCCTTCCTAATCATTTTTAGATGAGACCTCAGCAGATGGCCATTTGACTTCTACTGAAGACCTTTAGTGAGTACGAATTTATTACTTTCTGAGTTAACTCATTCTGTTTTTTTGGATATATCTAACTATTAAAAATTTTTCTACATATTAAGCCAGTATTTGCTTCTCTGCTGCTTCCCATCCTTTGTGACTAGTTTTGTCTTCTTTAGCCAAGGAGATGCAATTTCTTCCCCAGTTCTTTGAACAGATTTTTATGTGATATGTCTTTGGGTCTCTTCACTGTCCAGCTTATTCATTTCAGAATATTTTCCAGTTTGCCACTGTCTTTAAAATGCATTCTAGATTTGATTTGACTAGGACACAATTTACAGAAGCTTCCTCACTTTCCTCATTCTGGATACTGTTTCAGTTAGTACAGTCAAGCTTTTC
The DNA here is from genome assembly GCA_028627135.1 of Pseudochirops cupreus. Lineage (NCBI taxonomy): Eukaryota > Metazoa > Chordata > Mammalia > Diprotodontia > Pseudocheiridae > Pseudochirops > Pseudochirops cupreus. The sequence continues at coordinate 199,926,316 of CM053584.1, forward strand.
ACATTGTTGATTCATATTGTTTGCAGTTCACTAAAAACCTACCTTGCTAATTATATACTTTTAAAAAAAAGTTTTCTTTTTTTTCAATGAACAGCTAAAAAAATTCCTTTTTTCCCTTTCTCCCAACTCCTCTCAGCCCAGTGGGGGGAAAACAAAACCCTTGTAAGAAATATGCATAGTCAAGCAAAACAAATTCCTCTACTGACCATGTCTAAAGAGCATCTCATTCTGTATGCGGAATCCATCTCCTGTCAGGAAGTAGGTAGCTTGTTTCATCACCTATCCTGAAATTGTGGTTGGTAATTGGTTGATCAGAGTTCCTAAGTCTTTTAGAGTTGTTTGTCCTCACAATGTTGTTGTTGTTATATAAAATGTTTTCATGATTTAGCTCATTTCACTCTATATCATTTTGAAAAAGTCTTTCCAGGTTTCTGAGAAACTGTTCCTTTCATTGTTTCCTATGGAACAGTAGTATTGCATTACATTCATATACCATAGTGTGTTGGGCCATTTTCCTAATTGAAGATCAAAGATAGAAACAAAGTACAAAGATATTTATAGTAGCCCTTTTTGTGGTGACAAAGAACCTGAATGTTAATTACATACTAACATTTATCCTTTTAAGGATAAATATTTAACTACACTTCCAAAAGACTGACTTTGAAAGAAGAGGTGAAAATACATTGTGCAGATCATTGAAAGAAATGATGTATAAAAACCTGTCCAGAAGGAGGCACTAAAGTGGAAGTGAGAAGGGACTCCAGTGAAAGATGAACTGAATTAGAAGGGAATGGGCAAAACCAGAAAATTTAAAAAAAAAAGACTTAAGAGATTAAAACCTCCTGCTGCTTTACTGAGAAGTTTACAGTATGAAATTTTAACTGACCCTGCCCTACTCCCTTGATTTTCACATGTACCACTTGCATGATGTTTAACTTGGTCATTAATTTTTTGTCTTTCTAATCCACATTATGAAATTCAGAAAGTAGACTCTCCTATCTCCTTCCCAGATAGAACTGATATTGCAGTGCACAGCCTGATTCTGGTTTTGTGCTTTGGCCTCTACCATTTCATACTTCTTTGGGATCAATTAATAGAATTATTCATATAATAATTATGGTTTCTGTGGGTTATGTGATTATGTAAAATTATATTTATATGCTTCATCAATATAAAAACCATGCTCAGTGTTTCAGGAAAGCAAACTTTCCCCAAAGGAAAGTATGTCAAAGCATGAAATACTACTTAGCAATACAAGAAAACTTGTGCATCTTTTTCTAAAAGGGGAAAATGCTGGTAAACTCCAAAAATGAACCCTGTATGGTAAAGTATTGTGACTCATCTTTGTTTATACTGGCTAAATGAATCACAAACCTGAACTTACTGACTCCCAAAGTTGTAATAATGTCTCTAAACAAAACCCAGTCATTCCTAATAACTGGCACACCTTTCCCCTTTTCACTCATCCATTTCAACTAATGTTTGATTTTCTAGAAGTTAAAAGGTGCCCAAGAACCTGAAGAATTAGTGCAAATGCTTCTTGCAAGACTGTCTGTATTCTATTATAATCTTCATTTTTGTATGCTTTCCTTCTCAATTTAATTCATGTTCCTTTATTTTTTCTTTCAACTAATGCTGCTTGATCTATTACAGAACTTAGCAACATGAAATGTATTATAATATTCTATTTGCTGAAGCCTCAGAGGTCTAAATTTCAGTAAATGTATTGTTGCTTTGTACTCTGTCCATAGGACCAGTGCAAAGTACTTGATACTTTTCAGCCATTAGTTGTTCCAATCTGTGAGAAAGAAGGTAAATATCTATCATTTGAAAGAGGCCACTGCTGATGAGAGATGTGCCTAGTATTTTAGCAAGCTTTTTTATTTTAAAATCAGAGACAAAAAAAGATCTTTGATTAAACTATTGGTGCAATGGAATGAGTTTTACCTCTGAATTCAGAGTTGTTTGGTTCAGATCCCATCTCTTCCACCTGTGTGACCTTGTGCAAGCCATTTAATCTCTCTGGGTCTCAGTCCTCTCATATGTATGATGAGGGGAGTGGCCTAGAGAACTTCTGATGACCCTTCCATATCAATATCCATGAAATTATGATCCTAAACATTTGAGTGTATGTATATGGATGGATGGATGGATGGATGGATGGATGTATACACACACCTACATTTAGCTAAGCAGGTGTATGTGTGAAAAATAAATTTCAGCAAGAATTTTTTAAAATTACTTCTTTCCTTCGTCAGAGAATGAACACACACACACACACACACACACACACACACACACACACACACACAGAGACAAAGAGAGAGATTGCATAAATAGCCTGATATGTAAAGGGAAAAAAAAACTTTAAGGAAAACCTTTGGAACTGTTGAAAGGTGAAATGGACTTACTTAGGAGATGATGGTTTCCTCCTTCATTGGAGGTCTTCAAGCAGAGACAAATGAACCATTTATTGGGTTTGTTATATTAGAAATTCTTCTTGGGTTTGGGTGTGACTAGATAGCTGCTGATATGCCTTCCAACCCTGAAATTCAATGATATGCTGAGAAATGTGGTTTACAAGTGTTTTCTCCAACTACTTTTCTTTAGCATAAATTTTAATTAGTTTGTATTCTTCTAATGCATCTCAACTTTATTGATAATGGGATTATCTAGCCCTTTTCCTTCTTTGCCTTTATTTTCTAGTTCCTGAAATTGATTTGCTATTTTGTCTCATGAGTCCAGTATCTTATCTACAAGAATGTCTCAGTTGTTATCAGCAGTTTGGACCACAAACACACACTTATAACATAGCAACCGTTACAAAGTAGGACTAAATGATTGATCATCACTGTTTCTCTCCTGCTTACTCCTGATTGGAAATATCAACCTTAACCTTTGACTCTGTATGCTAGCATTTCCTGCTCATGCTTTAAACTTGATGAATTCCTGTATTATCTCTGTGTTGATTGTTAGCTTTTAATTCTTACAGGAGAATTGCAATACTCTTTCCTGATTTCCAACCTTATTTTGGGGGAGGGATTAAAAAAGACAGATTTCTGGAAAAATCTCCATATGGAAACATTAAGTGGAATATTATTATTCTATGCAAAATGATAAATGTAACAATTTCAGAGAAAGCTGGAAAGACTTAATGAACTGATGGCCAGTGAAGTGAGCAGAACCAGGAAAACAATGTATATAGTAACAGTTATTCTAAAGAAGCTTTTGAAAGATTGGACGACAGGATCAATACAGGATCAACTATAGTTCCAGAGGACTAATAATGGATTATGCTATCCGCAGTTGGTGGGGGAGGGGCAGAGAGGAGAGAAAGAATCTGGTCATAAAGATAAGATAAAACATATATTTAAGGGCACAGCCAATGTGGGGAATTTTTTTCGCTGACTGCATTTTTTTTTTACATTTTTGTATTTTCTGTTTGGGGTATTTAAGCAGATACTTTCTTAAACTAGTCTTTGTTCTTTCCAGGACTGTTTAAAATTCCTTTTTTATCGAACTTCCAATCTTTTTTTCTTTTATGGTTAGTCTCACGTTTGTAAGTCACTTTGGGCTGTATCTTGAGCTCTTTTGCTCTTTGATAGACAGTTTTCCCAACATCTGAGTTTCCTGATGGGTTACAGAATACTGTTAATTTGAATTCTCTTTCCTTTATATTTTTGAAAGTCTTTTTCCTAGTTGCTTACAAAATTTGTGGTCTGTCAGTGGAATTGTGAAATTTAACTACTGTATGTCTTGGTGTTGCAGCCTAGGATTTTTGTTTTTGTTTTCTGGAGGTGATCTGTGGATTCTTTTGTTGAGCGCTTTGTTCCCAATGTTTCAGAAGTTGTAGGCAATTTTCTTGTGTTGTTTTTTTGATTTGTGGTGTTTAGGTTTTTGACTTGTCATATTTTTCTGGGAGACCTATAATCCTTAAGTTGTCTCTTCTGCATACTGTCTTCAAGATCAGTTTGTTATGCTTGTATGGAGATCATTCTTTCCATATTAATTGCTTTTTGTTTCTCTCTTTCTGAATTGTCCATCACTTCCACATATTCACATTCTTAATCAATTATCTTCCTTTCATTTCTTCCTGTTCTGATTATTGTTACTCTCAAGGCCATAAATTCTGTCAGGAACACCCCACTATGATTTCAAGCTCCCTTTGGAATCTATAGGGTCCTCTCCCTCATCAGGTATTGATTTGTTTTTCTTTGCCTTGCTAACACTTATTCATAGATGCCTGAGTTCTTTTCCCTGATCTAGAAGCCATTTTCCTTTCTGTTATTAATATTTTTCACTGTTGCTTTTATCAGCTTATTCTTGAGGTCTTTAATTGAATTTTCTTCCTCCTGAGACCTTTAGTAAATTCAGTCATTTTTCTCGATATTGTCCTATTGATCACTTTTCTCTCCCCTTTGATGACATTTTTCCCTAGATCTCAAAGGTGTTTCAGTTTTCTCCCATGCTGGGCACTTCACAGTTCATCAACCTAGGTTTCTACCCAAGTGACTTCTGTTGAGGCAGAATTGGCTCCAGCTATATGCTGAGCTCTATATACACTGAGGAAAGTGCCACCTGTGTAGTGCGACCTCTGTAGTACTTACCCCTTTCTCTCTCCATGTACACACCCTCCCTCCCTTGCCCCCCGCCAATCTTGCCCTATATTCCTCTATTTCTCCAAACTCTGTGAATTCTGCTATGGCACAGAGTACTTCCGCTTCTTATTGCTGTTGAATTACTTTCTCCTATCACAACCTGAGCAAATTTCTTCCTTTTGGATCTCTTAAGGCATTGGCCTAGGAGTGGAGAGAAATTTAAGGTTTGAGATTGACAGTTAAGTTCTATATCAGGGGAATAGGTCAGCCTGAAGCAGATGAATCTGTGACTCTTCTATTTTTTCTACCCCCTTCAATCCCACCCCCGAATTAAGAAATTAAAAATTGCAAAGCTTCTTTAACAAATACATGGCAAGAATATCACTAGGGTGTGGTGAGTGGTGAGTGAGCACGTTATTGATTAGTATTCTCTGCTGTTAACTCATTGAGTTTTTACTTTATTTTGGTTCTTGATGTCTTAGATGGTGGAGACAGCTAAAATTACTTTATCTCTGGCTTATAATTTCTATTTTGGAAAGGTATGAGAGGTCATGAGGAGAAAACTGCTATTCCTCCTGCATATTTGTTACAAGGGCCTTTTTTTCTTTTTAATTTTTTCAGTGGAGGAGGGGCTGCAGAGGGAAGGCAAGATAGGAAAGAAAACAGAGAGGTTCATTGATTTATGTCTTTAGCAAATTCAGAAAACCAAACAGAAGGAAGATCAAACAAAAAAGCATGAGCAGGAGAACTTTGAAACATAATAGGTTGAACTTACAGTATACTTAAAAAAAGAAAAGCTGCTAAAGATCTGCAGGTTCATGTACAAACCTCTTTTTTTTATCCTATGTTACTGAAATGTCCATTTTATTTGGTGTCTAAGTTTAGATTTAACATGATCAATATTTTTCCTCTCTGCCTCCCCTTCAATGAAAATAGATTTCTGGAAGTTTATCAGTGCTTAAGCCAGCCAAATTAAAGTTGCTGGTCTTTTTTTTTAAAGTGCCTTTTGGGTCAATTTAAAATACACCTTTTTAGTGCCATGCAATATTTGAAGGTAGGAGGAAATTTTGGAATTACCAGGTCCAACCTCCTCATTTTGCAGAGGAGGATTCCTAGGATCACTTCTCTGTTGAGAATGTGTATGTGAATGATTGACTAAATGTTAATAAGCTGTGATCAGGTATCATGAGATCATCATTTTTACTAGTTAAACTGAGATGTGGAGAGCAAGTCTTCCAGAACTGCCATTAAAGTCAGAATGAGCTTCATTGCCTTTATAGTTCTGACAAGTTGTTTTCCATGTGTATGAATATTGGATTTTTACAAATCATTTTAATTAGCGTACAGTTATATTCTGCTTAGTTAATGAACTGTGACTTGCCAAAAGGAAAAATACATCTGCCAAAGACTCTCAGTTTCGTCATGTTTATAGAGCCTTACTGTGTTTGTATAGATGTTCTCCCGTTTAAGTTCAAATGAATTCAACAGGAATCCATTTCAGCAAGCATTTATTAAGCCACCACTGTATGTAAGGTACTGCTAATACAAAGATAGAGATGGAAAAATTTCCTTGTCTCAAGGACTTTTACATTCTGTTTGGTCCTTGATGAGCTAAAGTAGGAGTATGCAGTTCAGTTACTGTATTAATACGTGAACATTTCCAGATATTATTAGATCTGTAATCAAATTTTGAAATTCTTTTCTAAAAGTTAGTAGTTGATTATAGATGATTGGATCTAAGAGTCCTGACATAGCCCATTAGATGAACTCAAAAGACAAATCCTTGATTAGTATCAGTGGTTCACTGTTGACTATTACAGCCCCAAAATTCCAACTGGACAAATTTAATACAAGTTTATCATTTACTTACTCCATCTTTTTTACAGTGGTGACTTTAGCTTGGAAAATATCAGGCTTTAGTAAAAGGTCAGAGTCTCCCTGTCTAGTCTGCAGTGAGCTATTTCTATGGTGTTTTCAGGGGCAGGAAAACCAGTTTAATGGACCTAGAAGTAATAACTGAAAATGTAAGCTAAATTGACCAGCTGTTAAATATCTTTACCACTTGTTGTAATGGTATGGGAGGTAGTGGGGAAATTCCACACCTAGTTTTATTTCACACTAAGTAATTCTGATTGTTTAAAATAAAACATAGAGCATCGGAGAGGCAGCATATTATAGTGGAAACAGTGTTGGATTTGGAGTCACAGTCACTTTCACTTTTGATTTTTGGTTTTCTCATCTGCAAAATGAGGGATGGTGGTTTTAGGATAAGTAGATGATCTTAAAGGTTCCTTAAAACTAAATCTAAGATACTTAAAGGTTGCCCAATTAAGAGAAATTCCCTTCTAATATATATGTAAATTTGCTTTATCCTTTAACTGCAGCTGCTCAATTTTAGCTTTACTGTCTGCTTGATCACCTCTGCCACACAACTAAAAGTATAGTTTCTATCACAAATAAAACAAAAAACTCACATGTTCCTTTACCATAAAAATGAGATTGGCCTGAAGCATAGATTCACTAAACTCACTGAGAAAACATGAATTTTTGGACAAAGTATAGAGATAATAATGTACAAGATAATGATATTATGTTTAAACAACTATAATTAATACCATGTTACATGAATGTATTGGCCAGAAGATAGCACATAGCCATTATATTCAGTTCTGTACACAAGTTATAATATGCTGGCATTTGGATAACTTGTATGGTATCCAAGGAAAATAACCAAGTCACCTCCAGAAGGTATCCGCAAAAATGGGGGATGGCATGTAAAGAGTGTTATATATATTTTTTAATGTTAATAGTTTTGCAAAGTAGGATCTCCGAAGAAAAGTAAAAGGAAATGTTTTTTTAGCCATAAGTAAAAATAAATAAAACTAAACCTCAAAATTAAGCATGGTGAACCAGCTTTGCTGAGTACATCCTGTGGAGGTTGCAAAAGGGATAGACTTGAGCTTGTAGCTTAGGTTAAATATAAGAAGCTATTGGATTATGTAGCTGACTAATCACTAGATGAAGTTCTGTACAGGGTTTATAGAAAGAATTATTCCCTGCAAATGTTGAGGAATGGTTTAGGGACAATCTTCTCTGAAACAAGGATGGACTAGAAGACTTCTAGGGTTTCTTTTGCTCTGGAATCAGAATTTCAAAATATAGAATTTTAAAGAAATAGTTTTGTTCATTTTTCATTTCCAGTAACTAGTACTAGGCCAAAAAGATTGTTAAGTGGACAGCTTTAGTAAGTTGCTTTAAGAGAATTAGTTATAATTTTTTCTTGGATAAAATTGTCCCAATTATTTCTTCACTTTTTCATTTGTTTTTTTTTTCCTAACTAGATTAAGGATATACTTTAGCATCTATTCTATTTAGATATTATCACAATTTTTTAATTAGTAGAGGTTACATGAATGATTTTTTAAAAAATTTTGATTTAAATCCTTCTTTTCTCAAGGTCTAAGTAACTTACTGTTTTTTTAAATTTCTCTTCATTCCTGATCTCTAAAACTCTGTATGTCCCTGTTTCTCTTCTGGGCCTATACCTTTTCTTTCTCCCTTATTCCCTCTGTTTACTCTAAGTAGATCAGTACTTGGGGAGAGGGGGTTAGAGAAAATAACAGTATCTTTTCTATATAGATACTTAACACTGGCACTTGACACTGGTGATAAAATTTATGATTTTGTAAAGCCTCTGGGAGCATTGGTCACAGTGCTAGGGAAAATCAAGAGAATGAATGACTCAATCTCAGCATAGAAAGTAAAGGTGTAGTTTTCAAAACCGAACATTTGGTTAAGAATCCTAGAATTTTTAAGTTGGGAGGGATCTTAAAGGCCAGACGTTCTGTCCAACCTCTCACATACTTAAAAATTCTCCAAAAATTGTTATTTGCCAGTGCTTAAAAGTTTCCAATGATAATGTGTCATTATAGTTAAGGTATTACTTTTTCAGCACAGACTAATCCATAGTTCTAATTTCTTAATATGAGTAAAAGGACTGTTGATAGTGTTAATTTAGCAGAACATATTCTAAAGGATTATAGACTTAAAGACAAAACAGTTCTTGCATCACTCTTATTTCTCTTCCCAATTTTTTCCCTACTTTCTTACTTGATTCTCAAAATCCTTCTTGAGCTTCTCCATGGCCTGTGACCAATTCACTGTTCAACCCTCTCATTTTGTAGATGAGGACAGTGATGTCCAAAAAGATTCTGTGTCTGGTGATCACACAGAAGGAGCGGATGTCACAGGCAGCATTTGAGCCCAGGTCAATTGCATCTCAGTTCAGTGTAATATTTACTTCACCATGATGATGCTCTAAAGCTTCTATATATTAGGACCCCCTTGAGCTAATAACTCATTTCTGTAGGGCTTTAAGAAAAGTGTTTTCCTGTCAACCCTATGAAAGTAGTACTCCTATTTTCTGGTTAAGTGATTTCACTAGTTACAAAACGTAGTTAATGATAGGATGCAGATTCAAACCAAACTCTCCTGATTCCACCCCCAGAGCTGTACACCATGTTCCCCATTGATCTTGTATGATTAAAAATGCTTGCCTTTAGGGTATAGTAGTTTGTGTTAAAGTGGAGATTAAGATATCTCACAGATAAATTTAGACATTGAATAGGGGTAATGAGAGCAAGAACCAGAAAGAAAATTTCTAAATTCTGGCTACCCTGTCATTATTTTGACATTTAATATGAAGGATAGATTGGAGAGAAGGGAAACAGGAGGCTATTGAAGTAGGAATAGAAAAAGAATGTGAAATATCTTGTTGTAGAAGCAACAAGATTTTTACGAAGGATTGGATGTGAACATTCAGGAAGGAGTGGGGCGGGGAGAGAAGAATCAAGAAAATAGCTTTAGTGTTGCAAATTTGGGTGATTAAAAGGATGATGGTACCAGCAACCAAAATGGGAGAACTTAGGAAACCTGTGGGTTTGTGAAAAGCAATGAGCTGGGGTGGGGGGTGGGAGCCTAGACATCATCTTTCTTTTTGGAGTCTTTTTCAACAGGTAAATTGGTGGATTTTTTCCATTTCTGGTTCTAGAATATCAGGGCAGTTTTCCTTGATAATTTCTTGAAAGATGATGTCTAGGCTCTATTTTTTACCATGGCTTTCAGGTAGTCCAGCAATTTTTAAATTTTCTCTCCTGGATCTCTTTTCAAGGTCAGTGGTTTTTCCAGTGAGATATTTCATATTGCCTTCTATTTTTTCATTCTTTTGGATCTGTTTTATAATATCTTGATTTCTCATAAAGTCATTAGCTTCTATTTGCTTCAATCTAATTTTGAAGGAATTATTTTCTTCAGTGATCTTTGGAAGTTCTTTTTCCCTCTAGCCAGTTCTTTTTAAGGCATTCTTGTCATTGACTTTTTGGACCTCTTTTGCCATTTGGGTTAGTCTAATTTTTTTTTTCTTTTTCTTTTTTCTTTTTGGAGGGCAGTTAGGGTTATGTGACTTGCCCAGGGTCACATGGCTAGTTTTTGTGTTAAGTGTCTGAGGCCGGATTTGAACTCAAGTCCTCCTGACTCCAGGGCCAGTGCTCTATTCACTGTACCACCCTAGCCACCCCATAGTGTATTTTTTAAGATGTTATTTTGTTTAGTATTTTTTGGGTCTCCTTTGGCAAACTGTTGACTCATTTTTCATGATTTTCTTGCATCACTCTTACTTCTCTTCCCAATTTTTCCTCTACTTTCTTACTTGATTCTCAAAATCCTTCTTGAGCTTCTCCATAGCCTGTGACCAATTCATATTTTTCTTGGAGGCTTTTGATGCAGGAGTTTTGACTTTGTTGTCTTCTTCTGGTTCTGTGCTTTGATCCTCTTTGTCACCAAAAAAAGATTCTGTAATCTGATTTCTCTTCCTCTGTTTGCTCATCTTGCTAGCCTGATACTTGGCTTTGGAATTCTTTGCCATGGTAGAGCTCTGCTTCTAGGATGGAGAGTACCCTTTCCCAAATTTCCGGGGTTTTGTGCAGCCGTTGTCAGAGCTTCTAGGCACCTGCCTCAGAACTGTGAGGAAGATAAGCTCTTCCACACCAGCGCTTCTCACCCCAGGACCATCACCCAAGACTGTGACTCAGATCCAAGCAGGTCAAAGCAAGAAAATCCAGCTTCAGCACCAGCAGAGGGGTTCCTGCAATTGCCCTCTGGTCAGTCACTTGTGGCCCCCCCCCCCCCCCCATCTGTGGACCTGGGGCTTTGGAAGTAGCCACGGTAGCCCCTGCCACCTCTGCCTCCCTGGATGCTGGGGCCAGATCACACTCTTCTCTCACTCGGTTTTAATAGACCCACTGACGTTCCACTTTCTTTTTGGCATTTATGGGTTGAGAAGTCTGGAAACTACCACAGCTGATTCGATCCCCTTAGGTCTGTTCCTGCTGGTCTTTGCTGGCGTGGCCTAGGGGAGTGTGCTTCACTCCCTGCCTGGTGTGATAGACCTTTTCTATTGGTTTTCCAGGAAGTCCTCAGCTAGAGACGTATTTCTCTGTGTCATTTTGTGGGTTCTATAGCTCTAAAATTTCTTTAGAGTCATTTTTTACAGGTATTTGAGGTAATTGGGGATGAGCTCAAGTAAGTTCCTGCTTTTACTCTGCCATCTTGGCTCCGCTCCTGGACATCATCTTTCAAGAAATTATCAAGGAAAAAACTGCCCTGATATTCTAGAACCAGAGGGGAAAATGGAAATTGGAAGAATCTACCCATCACCTCTTGAAAAAGATCCCAAAAAGAAAATTCCTAGGAATATTGTAGCTAAACTCCAGAGTTCCCAGGTCAACGAGAAAATATTGCAAGCAGCCAGAAAGAAGTAGTTCAAGTATTATGGAAACACAATCAGAATAACATAAGATTTATTAGTTTCTAAATTAGTGGACCAGAGGGCCTGGAATATGATATTCTGGAGTTCAAAGGAGCTAGGATTAAAACCAACAATTACCTAACCAGCGGAGCTAAGTATAATACTTCAGGGGAAAATCTGGACAATCAGTGAAATAGAGGACTTTCAAACATTCTTGATGAAAAGATCAGAACTGAATACAAAATTTGACTTTGAAATATAAGAATAAAGAGCATAAAAGGGAAAACAGGAAAGAGAAATCTTAAGGGACTTAAAGTTGGACTGTTTACATTCCTATGGGGAAAGATGATATTTGTAACTCATGAGGCTTTTACTTAGCATTAGGGTAGTTGGAGGGAATACATACATATGTACATACATACATATATACATATATATGTACAGAGAGAGCGAGCTCAGGGTGAGTTGAATATGAAGGGGTGATATCTAAAAAATAAAATTAAGGGATGAGAGGAATGTACTGGGAGAAGGAGAAAGGGAGAGGTAGAATGCAGTAAATTATCTCACATAAAAGAGGCAAGAAAAAACTTTGTTACAGTCGAGGGAAAACAGGGTCTGTGAAAGGGAATGAACGAACTTTACTCCCATCAGATTTGGCTGAAGGAGGGAATAACATACTCGTTTGGGTATGGAAATCTATCTTACCCTATAGAAAAGTAGGTGGGAATGGGGATGGGGGAATGATAGAAAAGAGGGCAAATGGGGAGAGGCATAATCAGAAACAAACGCTTTTGAGGTTGGACCGGGTAAAAGGAGAGAATAGAATAAATGGGGGGCGGGATAGGATGGAGGGAAATATAGTTAGCCTTTAACAACATGATTATTATGGAAGTATTTTGCATGACCACACATGTATAACCTACATTAAATTGTTTGCCTTCTCAATGTGGAGCTCAGCCTTTTAAAAACAAATGTTAAAAATTGTCTTTACATGTAACTGGGAAATTAAGACACAGGCAATGGATTATAGAAATTTATCTTGCCCTACAGGAAGATAGAAGGGAAGGGGATTGGGTGGGTGGGGGGCATGATAGAAGGGAAGATGGAGTGAGGAAAGGGATATTCAGAATTCTTGTTGTCTTGGGGTGGGGGAGGGGAGAGATGGGCAGAAAATTTAGAACTCAAAATCTTGTGGAACTCAATGTTGAAAACTAAAAATTTAAAAAAAATAAGCATCCTATTTTCTTCACTCAAAAAGAGAAAGCAATGAGTTCTCTTTTGGACAGGTTGAATTTGAGATGCTAATGAGTATCTAGGTATTAATGTCTAACAAGCAGTTCATAATGTGGAACTGGCATTCAAAAGAGGGATAATGACTAGATATTTGGATGCCATTTATTTAGAAATAATTGATCACTATAGAGGACGATAAGGCCCAGGACACACATTGTAGTCTGGAGAAGGATAATGAGGAAGGTGTGTGTGTATAGTAGGCCTTGTGAAAATGAAAATGATCTGAATGTTTGACTAGTAAACTGTTAAACCTAATCTGTGATGTGTGGTACAAGCCCCAAGATAGATAACGTATGCACTTGGGCTGTATTGAGAAGGACAACACTCAGGAGTTTTCCTATTACTTACCCTGTTAGCTCTTCCTTGAATTCAGCGTTCCATCTACCATATCTGTAGCTCCCTGCTGGGATATACTTCTTCCCTACTTCTAATTCTTAGAATACTCAGTGTTTTTAAGACTGCTCAAGTCCCACCACCTCCTGGAAATCTTTCCTGGTCTTTTTAGCTACTGGTGCTCTATCCTTTACTCAGATCATCTTGTGTCTTGTGCTCCCTCAGTAGACTCTTAATGCCTCTGTTCCACTTGGTGATTATGTGAGTGTGCCACACAGAAGAAGAGACTGAAATTAGAAGCTTGGTTTTCCCTGAGATAATAATGAGAATTTTTCCAAGCCTAGACTTAATGCAACGAGATGATAATATGGGTATTTTTAACTTGGGGTTAAAAAAATTTGTATCTATATTTCAATAAAATTTGTTTCCTTTTAGTCCTATGAATTTTATTTTATGCATTCAGAAACATCAAAGAATATTTCTGTAGACTTAAACAGATTGTCAGAGAGGTCCGTGACGCACATAAGACAGGTCGAGTCATCGCAGTGGCAGCTGAATGAATCTCCGTGTTGTGTAGTAAATTAAACACCACTAATAAAAATGTCTGATGTGTAGCTGTCTTTACAAAGTGCAAACCCATAAAAATTAACTATAGGAAGAAGCTCTGTCATCCAGAGTAGACAAATTAAAGTAATTCTTCTCTCCAAGTATCTTCAAATTTCTTAAATCTCTCCTCCCTCTCTATTTGTGTTTTTCCCTATTACTGATACATGGAATGTAGAAGGCATAAAATTTAGTGAATCACGTTATGTATATCAATCACGTCACTCATTTTTGTAGTGAACTAGTCTGTCAGAGTGCCTATGAATGTACACCTTCCCCCCTTCTCTCTATGTGCTCTCTCATAGACAAATACATTGATGATTGGTTTAAGTTAAAGTACAACTTGATCAGCATTTATATTATCATAGTTATATCTTGGGAATACTTTGATTCTTTAGACACTGCAATGTAAAGTCATATGAATGGATTTCCTGGTTAGTAATATAACTGACATTTACTTTTCATGAAAATGTGATAAATATTGGAGAGGAGGCTCATTACAGGTTCGTTTTTAGTAAGGGGACAAGATATTAGAATATTTTGGTAGGAAGCATATAAATCACTTTAGAAAATGCTATTAAAAATTTTACCTATATGTTGATTAGTGTGTTTAATGAAAGTAGCTTTATTTTATATGACACCAAATTTATTTTGGTAAAATTTCAATATGCATCAAAATAATAAAAATCCTTTATATTCAATAATATCCTTTTGGTGAGAGGAGACTGAACAGCCTCCTGTGGATATTTCCCATAACTAGTATTCAAAATATAGTCATATGTCCAAATAAAGTAGGATAGGAAAAAAATTAATTTTCAGAAATATAGAATGATGCTGTTGCATGCTATGTTTGAGGATATTCTAACATGTCATGAAGAGATGAAGGAAGAAGTTGGTCAAGTTGATTTTTATATTTGGGTGCCAAAGCCTAGTGTTGTTTACTGAAATGTCATGTTTGGCCTATGAGAAGAAAAAGGATGAGTGAACCTGAGTCAGACTTGTCTACCCTCTAGTGGCTGCTTTCTTAGCATTGCAACTTGAAAATATTTGTTTTTAAAAATTGAGATTAGGTAGATCTGGGGGAACAAAAACAATAGGAATCCTTTTTTTTTTCCCCACTATTTGGCTTTTAGTGCTGGGACCTGGCCTTTTTAAAAACAAATACCTGAAGAAGAGATAATATTATAGGCTTAAAAACCTTGGACTTAATTGAGGATAACTTCCCAAAGAAAAATATATGAATTTAGCTTAATGCATATTCAGCTATTTACATACTCCATTACAGGAGTAGAAAAAGCATTAGATTTAGAGTCAGAGGACCTGGGCTAGAGAGCTGTCTCTGCTGCTTTTCCTGCCTGTGTGGCCTTGGACAAATTACCCTTTCTGGGTGGGCCCTGGTTTCTTCATATGTGAAATGAAGGTATTTTGACAAGATGACCTACGTTCCCTTCCTGCTCTAAGATTTTATTTCTCAAGGAAAGGAGGAAAAATAGTTGAAAAATCAAGGAATAAGCTTTTAAACCCTCTTGAATCAATAAATATTTATTAAAATCTTATTTGTAAAAAATAACCCTAATCTGGATAATTAAAAAGAAAACACCCTTTTGGCCACTGATGAATGAGCAGGATGGTTTGTATTTCTTTGAATGAAAGGAAATTGATTTTTTTTTATTTAGTGTCATATTGTAAATTGTTGATTTGTGCCAGAAATAACAATGGTTCTACTTTACGTACACATATTACAAAAAAAAACCCCAAAACCCAAAACAGCAAAACTTGTAGATTAACTGAAAGACAACTGCATTAGTTGAGAGATAATCCTCATACCCTTTGTCTTGACTTCATTCAGCACCCATTTAGGATTTTAAATTTCCTTTTAGTAACTAATTTCCAGAGATTTTCATACCAGAAAAAATTTAAAATTAGGGCCTGGTCCCTAGGATCTCAGTACACTTGTCCTGTTTCGTGCCTCTCCACTGATTGTCAGTGATCTGCTAGATCTCCAGTTTCTTTCTGTCCTCTTTTGTCTTTTTGCTAGAAGAAACTTTTCTAAATCAGAAACAGACCATTTTCCAGTGTGTTATAACCAGAATTCTGCAGCTTGAGTAACATATTTTTGGTATAGTCAGACTCCTATTTAACTGGATTTAAAGTGTGGAAATAGCTTGTGGTCGATATCTCAGCTAACATGGCTACCCTGTTTGGCATTTGTGTAGTATATCAGGCATCAGCAGACCAAAAGTGGAACTAAAATTATTTTTACTAGTACACGGCTGTCAGCGTAGTGGTGGTTGCTACTTTTAGTGGACCTAAACAACATAATAACAATAAGTCAAGTTTATCTTTGTTCCTTCCCTACATCTTTTTCTAAACATCACCTGCCCAGGCCTTCTTTCAGCAATTTCTGGCCCCAGTTCAGATTTTAAAATGACCAGATCCTACTATTCCCAACTCCATACCAAAATCCCCATTTCCATAAAGTGTCTCCTTCAGGCATTCTGATCACAGGCAGTTTAGTTTTCAAAGGGATTGTCTTAACTAAAGGTTATTGGAGGCCAGTAGTTTAGAAATGGAACACATTTTTTCAGAAAAATGATGTAGTTTTTAATTTTTAATTTTTGCTTTTTGTAGAGGGGAAGGTAGGGCAGTTGGAGTTAAGTGACTTGGCCAAGGTCACACGGCTAGGTTTTTTTGTGTTAGTTTTCTGAGTTTCTGAGGCCGGATTTCAACTCCTGACTTCAGGGCTGGTGCTCTATTCACTGGGCCACCTAGCTGCCCCATTTTTAAAAATTCTGATCAGTTTTAGAAATGATAACCAAGAAACCAAAAGGAGAATCCATGTAGAGAGGGGACAGTGTTAGTGTAGAGAAGAAAATGATGCAGAGGAGGTAGGTAGTCATGTATGCTATTTGACATTCAGTCACACTACCTTTCCATTCTAGAGCTGCTTTAGCTAGTATTTGAAGCTTAGTTATTAGTGTGTTCAGCGAGCCATGAGTTCCTGAGATAACTCACTATTTTTAAAATAAGGTCTGCTTAGTTCTACTATATTTCTCTTCTTTCCCTCTTTCTCTTCCTCTCCTCTTCTCTGCCCTTCCCCTCTTTCCCTTTCCCCTTCCTTTTGTCTGAAGGTACTTTTGCAGAACCTGTAACCTCATTTGGTAAATAGTAAGCTTGAAGGTAAACAGTACATTGAAAGTGAATGCAGGTTTCAGAATTCTCATTTCTTAAACACCAGGGTTGAGAGGAGGCAACAAACACTTCCAGGTGTTTTTTTAAAAAATATTTTTAAAAAAAGATTGTATTTACTTCATATGCAACTAATAGAATCCAGAAAGAAAAAACAGATTTCTAGGAGCTCAGTTCTGCTAGTAAAGTTCTTTATGTTCTTCCTGCCTAGTTGTTTTCAGTTGTGATCACTTGTTTTAAATGATTTTAAATTTATTGAAGAGGTAGATGATACTTGGAGTTGAGTTGTTCTGCAAAGAATTCAGGGGACCGAGGTTCTCTTAGTCTAGAGGACTTTATGTAATAATGGCAGTCTAATCCTTAGGAGTACTAGCAGTTTGAGAAAAGACAGAGGCTTGCTTTTATACTCCAGGTTTTGGGCACTCAGCTAGGGGTGGGAGTATGCTTCTACATGGACAGTTAACCATAGGGAAGGATATCAGGAAAGGACAGATTTGTAAGGGGAGGCAGGAAAGGTGAAGCAGGTGTGTTGGGTACTTTACAAAAGAATTCAGAGATGTGGTCACAAAACAGGGAACTTGCAACATTCAAGGATATAGGCACAAATAATTCGGGTTAGTGATGTACACAGAAAGCAGCAAGGTTTTGTTGTCAGCAGATGGAGCCCCCTGTTACTGGGCAGATTTAGATTTAGGCAAGGCTGTCATGGTTGCTGGTCAGAAATCAGCCTCATCATTTATCATGCTGCTTTTTAAAAAAAAAATTAATTTTGTTCTGAATTTAAACACCACAAAAATGAGTATTTCCATATGCAAAGTAGGACATAAATGATTTTATAGCAAATAATGAATTTCTTTTCTATATAACTTGTATTTTTTAGAAATATGAATTGAATAATTACTTTCAAAGCTAACTTGCTTGTCTGTATTTCATTCTTAACATTTTTCTCTTTTCTATGCATTTAAAAAAATGTTTCACTGGCCCTTTTTGTGTGTGGTCCTTTTCTGGCTGCTCATCCATGTTTGCTGTCTACCTATCACCTAATGTGCACCTGTGGCTCCAAGAAGCTCTAGCATGCTCAATAGCAGCCATTCCCTAGTAAACAGTCTAGGAGGCAGACAAGCCAAAACCAAGTTGAGGGTAATCGGTAGGCCTCAAACCTATCAGTGGCTTAGGGGAGCCCCACAGGCATGTGAAGATTTTTCTCTGGCTGAATGGGTGGATGAGAACAATTTATTGCAGTAACCATGAAGGTGACTGAAGCAAGTGCTTTGGAACACTTGGTCTTAGAAGCTTGGAAGACTCCCAAGGGTCATCCACTGCATCCTGGGGCATTCCCACTCTTCTTGGCTTACCATTGGACTTCATTGACTCAGGAAGAGAGAGTGAGGCTGAGGACTTTGTGCAACTCTGCTTTATTTAGATCCAGTTCATGGGCAAGTCAAGATATCACCTGTGATATCATAGATCCTCTTTCAAAATAAAAGATGAACAACATCATAGGCCATCTGGAATTATGGTTTGTTCATACTATAATTATAGTTCTTGAATCTTTAAAAATTATTTTTCTTTACAATGTTTGTTATTGTATAAATTATTCTTCTAGTTCTCTTTAGGAAAACGTTTATTCTATAACTTTTCGTACAAGTTTTTCCAGGATTCTCAAAGAACATCTTTCATCACATCTTATGGCACAGTATTCTGTTATGTTCACATGTCAAAATGAGGTAATATGTGTAAAATGATTTTTGTAAACCTTATAAAGCCCTTATGTAAATGTTATTATTATTATTACATACCATAATTTATTCAGCTATTGCTCAAGTGATAAGCATCCCCTTAGTTTCTCATTCTTTGCTTTTCTATTTTTACTCCTTTTAATCTCCCCTCTAAAGTTAAAATTAATTTTTCTTGCAACTTATTCTGTTCCTAGCACTATTCTCCCTCCTAATCAGTCCCCCTCTCTATCCCCAATTCTTTCCTAATTGAATTTGATATATTTCAACCCTAAAACTTCGTGTGTGACTATATGTCAGCCCTCTCTGGTATAGTTCAGTTAGGAGTGAGATTGATTCAATGCCTTCACCCCCACTTTCTTCCTGCATGTTTTCGTATATTTTTCTTGTTAGCATACATTATGAGAAATAACAAGTCCTGTAACTCATTCTTTCTCCTGTCTACTCTAGTGCATTTTTTTGCCCTCCTTTTCTTTCCCCTGTTAAAAGTAGCAGAATAGAATCAATCACCCCCCCTCCCCCAATACTCCCGCCTCCTTCCCTGCCACCCCTTCAGGTCATTTTTTTAGTCCCTTCAGTGCCCTTTTAAGACATTTAA
The DNA here is from genome assembly GCA_028627135.1 of Pseudochirops cupreus. Lineage (NCBI taxonomy): Eukaryota > Metazoa > Chordata > Mammalia > Diprotodontia > Pseudocheiridae > Pseudochirops > Pseudochirops cupreus. The sequence continues at coordinate 199,945,471 of CM053584.1, forward strand.
GGTTTCAAGGGATAGTTTTTCCTTTTTCCCTTCTCCTCTTTTTAGAATGTTTGCTCTTCAAAAGGGGCTTTGGAAGCCCCTTCTATAATTGCTTTAAAAAAATTTTGTCTTTCTAGGTTTCTCTTGACTGTTATGTTTGCATTCCAAGTTTCTACTCAACCCAGGCCTTTTCATTAAGAATAATTGAAAATCCTCTGTTTTTTCCCCTGCAGAATTATATTCATAGTTGCTGAGTAAGCTATTTTTTATTGTAAACCTATATGCTATTTGTCTTTCCTCTCACGTATAGTAAAACTGCAAGGCCTTATTTAATCCCGTAGGTAATTTCTCAGTATATGAACTCTTCCCCTTTTTTGCTGCTTACCTGATTTTTTTTTTAAACCTGGGTGGTATTCTTAGGACTTCAGAGTTTCTGTAAGAAGGTGATGAGCATAAGCTTTGTATTTTCACTTTGTCTTTCAGTTCTAAAAAATTTGGACAGTTTTGACTTATAATTTTTAAATTTATTTTTTAAAAATTACTGAGAAAAAAATCATTTGCTTTTACTCTTACCTTCCCCTCATCTCAGTTGGGTGTGGGAGGAGGAGAGAAGAAAAACAACTCTTTCCACAAATATGTGTACTCAAGTAATTGAGATTACCATATTGGTCCTGTCCAAAAATATATGTCTCATTATATATTCAGAGCTTATCATCTTTATGTCAGGTTGGTAGCATGCTCTGTTATGTGTTCTCTGGAATTATGATTGGCCCTTTCATTTAATCTGCGTTCTTAAGTCTGTTAGAGTTGTGTATGCCATGTTCTTCTTCTTCACTTTCACGGTTTTGTCAGAAACTGTTCATTTTGTCATTATCTTATGGCACAGTAATATTCTGTTACACTTTTATATCACAATTTACTTAGCCATTCCCCAGTAGGAAGACCTTCCTTCCCCTTGCCTGCCTTAGTTTCTAGTTTCTGATTAGTACAAAAAAGAGCTACTAAATTTTTGTACATGAGTCTTTTCTCTCTTTGTTTGATTTCCTTGGTGTTTTCCTAGTCAAAGGATTTGCAGAATTCGGTAACTTTTGGGACAATTCCAGATTCCTTCCCAGAATCACTACCAAGGGTGGAGAACTTGCAACCTCAAAGACACATGTGGCCTTCTAGGTACTCAAGTGTGACCTTTGACTGAATCCAAACTTGACAAAAATCTCCTTAATAAAAGGAGTTGTTCTATAAAACTTGAACTCTGTCAAAATGTCACACCCAGGGACCTAGAAGGGCACATGTGGCCTTGAGACTGCAGATTCCACCATTAGACCATTTCATAATTCTATTAGTAATGCATTAACATTCTTATTTTCCCACAATCCCTTCAGAATCTTTTATTTTCCTTTGTTACCCTTGCATATCATTAGTGATTTCCTCAGTCAGGTTGTTGACTCTTTTCATTATTTTCTTGCATCATTCTCATTTCTCTTCCCAATTTTTCCTCCACTTCTCTTACTTGATTTTCAGAATGCTTCTTGAGTTCCTCCATGTAACCAGTTCATATTTTTCTTGGAAGCTTTTGGTGCAGGAGTTCTGACTTCGTTGTCTTCTTTCCGTTTCATGCTTTGATTCTTTTGTCCCCAAAAAAGGAATCTAAGGTTTGAGTGCTGTGCTTGCTTTGCTTTTTTTGCTTGCTCATGTTGCCACTCAATTACTTGATTTTTGAGCTCTTTGCCATAGTAGGGAGGGGAGGGGAGAAATTTGTCCCAAATTGCTGGGGTTTTTGCAGCTGCTGGAGCTATTAACTGGGTGCCCTCTCTGCTGCCCCCACCAGCTTTGGCTCACTGGTCACACACCTCAGGACCACCACCCAAGACTGTGATCCAGATCCAGGCAGGTTAAAGCAAGAGTGATTATACCTCTGAATGGTCGCTTGGTCCCCCATCGATCTGCAGGCTAGGAGCTCTGAAGCAGCCATGTGGAAGTGGCTGCACTGTGCAGCTTCTCGCTCTAGGGGCAGAGGTTGGACCACGCTCGTTGGCCTCCGCAGTTCCAACAGAATTCCACACTGACCTTTTACTTTGTCTTTGGCATTTATGGGTTGATATTTCTGGAAACTACCACGCCTGCTGGCGATCTACTCAGGCTCTCCCGGGACTAGGCACTGCTCTTAGCACAATGGGATGGAACCTTCTTGTCTGCCTGCTGGGCTTCCTTAAGCAGTAGATTTGTTTCTCTCTGTCACTTTGTGGGTTCTATAGCTCTAAAATTTGTTTAGAGTCATATTTTATAGGTATTTGAGGTGGTTATGGGGGGAGCTCACAGAGTTTTCCTGCTTCTATGCTGCCATCTTGGCTCTGCCCCCAATTACGACCTATTTGTGATTTCTTAAATGATCTCTCCTTGACTTGTTTCTGCAGGTTCTTAACATTTTATTCTAATATATTGCTGTAGTAATAAATATAAAATATCAATGATAATATAGAATGTTAATAATATATCCCAATATATTAATATGTGTTATTTGGACCCTGGAGTCATTGTTTGGTCTAGTCTGATTTTTAAAAAGTCTTATTAAGATACACTTTAAAACTATCCATTCTAAGCTATTTATTCTTCTTCCAAGTCTTTTCTGTCAAACCTAACTTAATTAAAAAAATTCCTTACTTCATTTTGTCCACGTTTCATATAGTCCTTGTGAAAAATTCTTTTTTTTTCCCTTTGGATGTCTTCTTGCCATTAGTAGAGTTAACTTTTTTCTTCCACAATGGACTTTGAGTGGCTCTGCATCAATAGTACTTTTTATCAATGTGTTCCTTTTAGTCATAGCCTCAGCCTTTGTTACTGAATTGGATCTTTTTGCCAGGGCGAGACTCTGCCTCCTACTGTTTTTGGGTCAGGTATTCAACCCTGTCTAGTGTAGAACTCTTGTCACTTGGATTCCTGCGCTAACCTATACTGCATGAAATACAGCTATGCTTAATGGTACTGTTGGGTTTTAGTCTTCCCCTGGATGTTTGGAGCACTGTGTGTCTGCAAAACTATGATATCTTAGTAATGACTATTATGTCCCACAGAGCCTCTGGGCCTGGGATGTCTTATAAGGCTTGTGAGCTCTCAGTATTTTCTTTTTTTTTTTCATTTCTTAAAAATAAATTAATTTATTTATTTTCTTGTTTACATCATTCATTTCCACGAGATTTTGAGTTACAAATTTTCTCCCCATCTTTCCCCTACCCAACACCTCAAAACAACCATCCCACTGTATACCCCTCTCCCAATCTGCTCTCTCCTATGTCGTCCCCCTTGTCCCTCTGACTTTCCAGTGGGGCAGGATGGATCTCCCTACCACACTGCCTGTATATCTTAATTCCCAGTTGGAAGTAGTTAATAATAATAATAATAATGATAATATATACATATATATTTTTAACATTTGATTATAGAACTTTAAATTCTAGATTCTTTCTCTTCTTCCCTCGTCATCCACCCCCACTGAAAGGACAAGCAGTTAAATACAGGCTGTACATGTGTAATTATGCAGAACCTCTCCACAGTGGGCATATTATAAGAGACTGATTATATGTCCTTCCTTCCTATCCCGCCGCACCCCCCCCCCCCGTTCTGTTCTCTACCCTGTCCCTTTACAGAAGTGTGTATTTC
>CM053584.1:199949606-199975773 GCA_028627135.1 Pseudochirops cupreus
TTAAATGGAGCCTGAAGCAATCTACATGCTATCGCTCTTTTCCATGTTTGGTTTTGTTTTCTTTTTCCCATTGTTCACTCCATTGGTTACAACCCTTCTATACAACCAGACTAATCTCCAATGTGAAAGTATTTGCAGATTCTATACTTGATTGCATGCTGCCATGGGGGGGGGGGGAGGGGAGAAACTTGAAACTCAAGGGACTCTGAACTGAATCTTGTAAACTAAAAGTAAATAAAGATGCCCTTAAAAACAAACAAACAAAAAACAAGAAAATTTAGTTCAAACCCACCTGCTACATGAGTCCTTTTGCTAATCTACCCCCTCCCTGCCCATTACCCTTTAATTGGTCTGTCTGCCACAAGTCTTATGTCTTGAGCTAAAAATTGTTCCTCCTTTTAACCACTATTAATTGATACTAATTCTCTGGCTCCAAGCAAGATAAGTCTTAATTCCTTTATTTATTGTAACTCTTAGAATATTCGAAGGTAACAATCATGTCATGTCTTTGGGTTCAAGTTATCCCTTCTTTCTGTTGTTAATGAATGTACAGCCGGTTCAAATATTATGGCCTTTATGCATAGCCACTGATTTCTTACCCCAGATGAGGGTTGGCTGGGTGGTAAGTTGTACTTTAATTTTTTCCTTCTGCCAAATAGGAATTTTAAAGCTCCTTCAGGTACCTGTATTAAGAATAAAGTCAGGCCTAATAAGACCATAATCTGGATTTTTTGGAGTCGTAATCTGATCTCAGGATAGTAGGTTAATAGATTTAAACTAGAAAGGAACTTTAGTGATCATCTAGTACAACCCCCTTATTTTGCAGAAGAAACTGAGGTCTATAGAAGTGAAGTGAGTGTGCAATATCATGTATGGTAAAAATGGTACCATCAGCAGGCTTCAAATTAAATGTCTATCCCACTAATTTGTACTGTCCCACAGATCAGGTGGAATATCAATTTTCACTTTTCAAATGAGGAAGGATAAGTGATTTGCCAGTGATCACAGAACTGACAAGTGTTCTTTTTTAATGTTAAATTTATTTTCCTTTGTGAGTCAGTGCCCAGCAGTAGAGCCTACTCTTCTTAAGACAACTCTTTATATATCAATTATATGTGTAAGCTGGGTGGGGTGGGGGGGAGAGAGAGAGGTTATTGTTTAGCTGTTCTGGAATTAGGTCTGTAAAATATTAATGAATGTACTAAGAAAGACTGGGAAAACCCAGTGGGGTGTGAGGGTACATGCTCACAATTTACCTAGCTTTCAGTAGCAGAGGGATGGAATTGAAGGAAAATTTTGAAGAAAAACTGTTCTTTATGGCTGATGGCCCTGGTAGGTATAAAATATTAATATTTGTACAAAAAGCTGATGGTCTCAGCAGAGGCTATGAAACCAATCTAGATATTGGTGAGAGGGGTAGAGCAGAACTGATTCAGCAAAGCATCTTATGGAGCCAGCAAAACAATTCATGGTAGAATCACAACTGGCTGAAACCAAAGGCTGAACTTAATTTTACTTTTTTCCCTTTCCCCCAGTACATGTGAAAATGGACTTGATGTTCATCATCGGGGCAGCATCAATTCCTTCTGATGCAGAGGGTCTTTGGACATCATTTCATGGAGATTGAATTTCATTTTTCTAGATTCTAGAGGATGTGCTTTTGATAGTGTCTAGTTTTTTCTTCTAATACTGTAGAAAGTGTAGATTCTCCCCATTAATCCCCTTTTACAGAAAGCTCATGTGCTATGGAACATTTGGAGTTTGCCTTTGGCTTCCTATTATATGGAGGATCAGTCATAGAGACTGGAAATGCTTTATTGAGAGCTCTTTTTTCAACACTAATTTTAAATGAGACTTGGAGTGGTCAAGGATACTCCAGGATAGTAAGTAACAGAGTGGGATTCAAACCCAGGTTTTTTGATTCCTAGTCCAGAGGTTTTTTTTTTTTTTTTTTTAAAGTATGACTGTGAATTATATTGCTGAAATATCACGAAGTCCTGGATATGCCAAAGTTTATTCCTTTTATATATTATAGTTTCTCTCATGTTGAAGATGTAAATTTTTAAGTATATAGTTACTATAAACAAATTTTGTACTATATCCAAAATTCAGTGGTTTCAATTAAAAAGTTCAACATCTCTAATCTGTTTTCTACATTCTCGTTGGCTTTGGTGTGGAGGCTTGGAATAAGTGGCATCTGAGACGCCTTTCAGCTCTAAATCTATGAGCCTATGAAATATCATTAGCCGTTAAAGTATATATTATACCAAAAATTGGGTGTGGTGGTACTGTTTGAAAAGTATTTTCCTTTTCTCTATTTCTCTTCTTAACTCCTCCTTCACAGCTTCTATAAAAAGGAGAAACGTGAAAGTGTATTAGCTTGTGTCCTATTTTATATTTACTATAAGACTTTGATGTCCCTGTTCTGAGTTAATTTCCTCAGGCCAGTGCAGATCTGCTTGATTAGGTTCAAGAGGTAGCAACCAAAGTGCCTTTGACTCTTAAAAGTAATGAAGTAGTAAAGAATACAAGGCTTGGCCTTTCTTCCTCAGACTGGCAGCACAGTGAGGTCAAGATTAATGTGCCTGGGATTGAATTCTAAGTTGTGACTTTTACCCTTGACTTATGGTGTTGGGGAATCCCTTGGCCTGGCCACTGGTTTATTTATCATTGATGGATTTCATAGACCTCTGCAGAATTACGTTATAAGTTTTGTCTGTTGGGCTGACTTTGCTTTTTCTTTACTTTAAAAAATTCTGTCTGGAGCCATGTTGTCTGAATCAGATAGTGATCAAGTTCTGTTCATTATCCTTATGGAATTATTTTTTATAGGTTTAGTAGATTAGTCATTTTCTCTCCTCAGAAATAGATCTTAGACATAAATTAATTATCTGGATATTTGACCATAAACACACTATAATGAATTATAACAATGACTTGTCAACAGAAGTTCATTTCTCTGTTTTCCATCCCTATTCCTTTTAACAGTAAATAAATAGGTACTTACAAAGGAAAGCATTATAGTATAGAACCATACTTCTTAAATCTTGTTTTTTAAAGTGATTTTAAAACTATTTCCTGAAATTTCACTACCAACGTATGTGAGTGATCTTCCTGGTCACAGGTCGCACAGTATTCAAAACTTATAATCATCCTGTAAATTGACTCTACCCATATGCTTATCATTTTTTTCTGCCCCAAGCTTCAGAACATTCCCCTTTAGCTTTCAGTTAACTCCCAAGAATTGATTTTTTTTTTCTTTTTGGAGGGGGGCGGGCAGGGCAATTGGGCTTAAGTGACTTGTCCAAGGTCACACGCCTAGTAAGTGTTAAGTGTCTGAGGCTGGATTGGAACTCAGGTCTTCCTGACTCCAGGGCTGGCACTTTGAATAGAGCAGTGAATACTGCACCACCTGGCCACTCCAAGAATTGATTTTTTAAAATGACTTATGTGTAACCCTGTTTGCTCCAAAACTTGTATCTCTAGTCAAGTCAGGCCAAGAAGTATTTATTAAGTGTGCCAGGCACAGTGGTAACTGCTAGTGATACAAAGAAAGGCAAAAACAGACCATGGTCTCAAAGAGCTCACAATCTTTAGAGGAAATTGCATGAGAACAGATATCAGGTCTCCAGAATTTACATTAAGATAACAATAGCTAACATAATTATACAGCATTTGCTGTGTGCCAGGCTATATAGATTTATATGCATGATTCCTAACCTTCTTGGAGTTGTAGCACCCTGTTTTAAAAAATTGTATCACATTTCTAAAATACTTTAGAGCATATATACTTTTTAATTAATGTGATTAACTATCTATCCTGAATTTCCTGACACCTTTTGAGATAATTGGTAACACTCCTGAGGATCACCAAACCAAGGCTAGAAATGACTGTCTGAATAGAGAAGTATTTGTTTTTCTTCTAAAAATTCAGAAGCTGTGAATCTGTGTAGTGCCTCTAACACTTGTCAGTAATCCATATTGATGACTTAGTCCTTAGAGTCAAAGTGACAGCTGGATTCAGCCCCAAAAGATTATGAGGACAGAGAAACTGTTACAGTTAGGAAAAAGGGGGAGGGGATGATATATGAAGGAGAATTTTTGATTTATCTCTTTAAACATCACCATCTACTCAAATCTGAGCAAATATTCAAGGACATTTATCTAAATGAGAAGGACAATTTTACTTGAAAAGCTTGGTTTAGAAGTCTCCAATGAAAAAAGGAGGGGGCATATATTAATACACTGTTGGTAGAGCTATGAATTGATCCAGCCATTCTGGAAATAAATTTGGAACTGTGCCCCACAGTCACTAAACCGTGTGCACCTTTTAGACAGTGATACTGCTGCTAGACCTATTCCCTTAAAAAAATTTTTTTTAAGAGGAAAAGAACCCTACCTATGTACAAAAATATTTGTAACACAGCTGTGGCAAAGAACTTGAAATTTAAGGAGATGATCATCACTTGGGGAATGGCTGAGTATGGTGTGTGAATGTAATAGAATACTGTTGTACCAAAAAAATATCAAAAGATAAACCCTGAGAAGACTGAGGAAACAGAGCCCTAGGACAGCAGTTCTCAACCTGTGGGTTATGTTCAATTTGTAACAAGGAAAATACATCCTGCATATCAGATTCATAACAGTAGCAAAATTACAGTTATGAAGAAGCAAGGGAAATAATTCTATGGTTGGGGGTCACCAGAACATGAGGAACTGTGTTAAAGAGTCACGGCATTAGGAAGGCTGAGAACCACTGCCCTAGGAGGGCAGTTTAAAGTTTCAAAGGTAGTTGGTATTAGAGAGGCAATGAGGCCAAGTTTAGATTTTGTTCTAAAGGAATTAAGGTGTCTTCTGGAGTTGGAGTTAGGAAAACAACCTGGTCATAACTTCACTTAAGGAGAATCACTTAGTGTAAGGATGGATTGGATGAAGGAGATCAGATAGGAAGAAATTATCGCTATGGTCTAGGTGAGAGGTGAGGAAAACCTGAACTAGAATGGTTGCTGCATGAGTAGTGAGTAGAGAGAAGAGGACAGATGCAAGAAATGGTGTAGAGGTAAAAACGACCTGTGTTGACAACTGATTATATATATGGGGTAAAAGTAGAGTTGGAGGGTTAAGGATAAATGAAGATTGCAAATGTGAGGTCCCAGAAATAGGGACAGTCAAAGAGAGGGAGGTGATTTTTTTTTCTTTTTGTAGGGGGGGAAGGTAGGGCAATTGAGGTTAAGTGACTTGCCCAAGGTCACACGGCTAGTAAGTGTTAAGTGTCTGAGGCCGGATTTGAACTCGGGTCTTCCTGACTCCAGGGCCAGTGCTCTGTTCACTGCACTATCTAGCCACCCCAAGGGAGGTGATTTTTAATGGAAGGATGTTTTCTGTTTTGGACATGTTGAGTTTGTGAAATCCAGTTCTAAATATTCAGTAAGCAGTTGGAAAGTCATGATTATTGCAGTTGAAAGATTAGAATTTATACATGTATACACACATACCAGAGTCATCTACAGTGACATGATAAAGATCCCCAAATCTGTATTAACACTTTTAGAATCCTAGATGCTTAAGATCTAGAATGGAGCTTAGCTATAATCTAATCTGATTTCTCATATTTGACAGATGAAGAAACAAGATATGAAAATTTTAAGTAACTTTCCCACGGTTACATAGCAAATTTGTGTCAGAACAAGGACATCAACCCAGTTTTCACAGTGTTCTTTCCATTACACCATATTTCTACATGCGCTAAGTGCCCATCCTGTATGTGACAAGCATGGTCTACTCTACATTCATTACACTTGGAAGCTACCTCAGACTTCACATGCCCAAATCATTTTCCTCCCAAGTCCAGTAACCCCTTTCAACTTCCTGTCACCATCATTATAGTGACACCGTTGATTATCCAGCCCAATTAGGCATACGAAGAAATTGCAAGGAATACACACGTACCTGTGTGTTTCTATAAAGGTATAGGTAGATGGATAGTTTCAGAGGAAAAGATTTGAGGAGAAAGGGCAAAGAATGTAAAAATAAAATGTTGGCTTTGCATTCCTTTTCTTTTCTTTTCTTTTCTTTTTTTTTTAACTGAGGATGACCTTTTAAAATTATATTTGCAAATTAACATCACATGTATAACAGGATCGGATCTTTAGGTGGGTGCATCAAATAGTTGTCTGGAATCCAGTAACATGGTAGTCACTGATGGTCAGTGTAATAATCACTGAAGCTAGATCCATAAATACAACTTAGTCCAACTTGATGAAGCCGATGTCTTTCGCATACTGCCGGAAGCACTGGCAGCACATGTTCAGGCCGTACTTGCGTATCAGGCCATGCCGGTTCGAACAGACGCGGCACGACCGAGACCCCTGGCTGAACTTGCGAGGGTGGCTCCAGTAGAGCTGCTGGTGACCCATGGCGCCACTAGCAAAGGCCAAAGACAAAAGCATTTGCATTCCTTTTCTGTCAGTAATTAAAATCAAAGCATTAGCTAGCTTGTAGAACCATTGAAGATTTGATGCTTATGTTGCCAATTGTAGGTGATCATTTAGAAAGTCCTGCTCATTCTAGGTCCAGTCACATTTGGAATATTGGGCTGAGTTTGGGACACCTCTTGATAGGAAAAACACTGATAAGCTGAAGACCATCCAGAGGAAGAAAGTAATGTAGATTGTGAAGAGCTTTGAATTCATAGACAGTGAAAATCATTTGAACGTTCTGGGGATCTTCAACTTAAAGAAAAGAGCACTTGAGAGCCATAATAGTTCAAGTATTTGAAGGGATCTTATGTATAAGAGGAATTTGACTTGTTTTGCTTGGCCCAAGCAAGCAAGCGAACAAAACATAGAAGTTTCAAAGAGGCAAGTTTTGGCTTGATGTAAGGAAGAATTTAGCAAACAGCGATTATAGGTTCTCTCTCACCTCCTTTTTCTCTCCTAACACTCCCCACTACCTTTATAGAAAGCTTTGATGGCCACTTGTTGAATGTATTATAGTCTTTTTTCATTCTTGATCTAGACTGGATGACCTCTGCAATGCCAACTCTGTGATACTCTGATTCAAAAATCATTAGACCAGTTGTTTATAATATGAGACTAGAAGGCAGCACAGGTAAAGTTTTCCCCTTTACTGGTTCATTGTGTCAGAGGTTGATGAGTAATTATGACAGGGTAATTCTGTATTTCATCATCCATTGGGTCCACCCCCCCCCCAATTTTTTTTAACTTATCAAGTTGGATTAAGATATAGGAAAATGAGAGTACAAGACTTTTCAACTAATTTTGAAGCTAATTTATCAATGTTTTCAACATTGATAAACCTTCTCAGCCATACTTTAACATGTAGGCAGTGATTTAGATCTCCCATTGATCTTTGTGGGGGAACTCATTTGCAACTAGTTTGTTAATGTACTTAGAGATTACACTGTAGTGATGCAGTAGCATTCTAGGTCATTTTAGAACTGAAAAACGTTTTCAGTAACATCTAGGAAAATTATTTTATACATTCAAATGAATTCATAGTGCATTTCTCTACAGCATGATTGCCAACTTAATCAGAATGTCAAATCTGCAGTCAGCTGCTAAAGTGATTTTCCTAAAGTTCAGGTCTGATCATGTCACACACACCCCAACACTCTCTCTCTCTCTCTCTCTCTCTCTCTCTCTCTCTCTCTCAATTCCATTGTCTTTCTGTTGCCTCCATCAAACACAAAATTTGCTCTCTTTGACATTCAAAGTCCTTCATTACCTAGCCCCTCCTGCCTTTTCAGTCTTCTTACCCATTAATTCTCAACAGCTGTTTTGATCCAAAGACACTAACCACTGCCTTCGCTTACTTTTAAGTCCTAACTAAAATTCTACCTTCTTCACGAAGCCTTCACTAACCTCTCTTAATTGCAATGTCTTCCCTCTGTTAATTATTTCCTATTTATTCTGTATATTGCTTGCTTTGTCTGTTTGTTTGCTTATTATCTCCCCTGTTTAGATTCTTGAGGGCAAGGACTATCTTTTGCCTCGTTTTATATTCCCAGTGTTTAGCACAGTGCCTGACATATAGACTCTTAATAAATGTTTACTAATTGATTGATTTTGTTGGGGAAGGGGTGTTGAGGCTGAGTGACACAGACAAATACTCCAAGAAAAATATTTATCTAAATTGCCCAAATTTTTTTAGGTTAAATATTAAACTGTTTACACTTAGTTTGGCCTTAAAAACAATCTGAAAATCTGACCTTAGGGTGATCTAAGATTTCTAGGACAGCTGCAGTCCCAGAAATAGAGCCTTTTTTTTTTAATAGCAAGGCAGAATTGCTGTGTGTTCTATAAATTTTGAATGGTGGGAAATGAGAGAGTGTATGTTTCATAACATTACATGAATGCTGTGACTACAGGTATCCCAGACCACTCAGTCTGTAAATTGTTTTAGTTTTGAGATCTGTTCTCATTCATAGAACAGGTCAGATCTAACCACTACTCTTAGAAGATCATGGACCAAGAAATATAAACTAAATCTTAAAACCTGCATCTTATGGTCTGATATTGGGAAAGAAATTAAAAGACCATCTACCTCAGCATTTATTGTCTCTTTTCTTTTATATTTTTAGGCTTGTCACCAGCCTCTCATCAGCTAGACAAGTTTTCATGGTTGAGTTGTTTTTCAGTCATGTCTGAGTCTTTGTGACCCCATTTGGGGTTTTCTTGGCAAAGATACTGAAGTGGCTTTCCATTTCCTTCTCCAGCTAGCCATGTGGCTTTGGGCAAGTCACTTAACCCCAATTGCCCTCCAAAAAGCAAATAAAATAAGATAAAATAAAAACTGAACTTACATGTAATTGGAAAGAATAAAATACTGTTAAGTGGGGGTAAAAACACATGTGGAAAGAATTGAAATGATTGCAGTACATGAGAAGGAGCACTGGATTTGGAATTTGGAGAACATAGGTCTTAATCCCATTTTACTCATTGCCATTGTGACATTGCATGTTTTAATTACAAGTTATTTAATATCTCTGTCATTTATTGGTGAGATCCTCTGGGGATCTTTCATTTGAGGAATCACCTAACCCATTCATAGTCGCTTCAAACCTAGCTGCACCAGCCCTCAAGGACCTTTCCCTTGTACTTTCACAACCTATCCCTTCCCCACCTTTCAGCTTCCTTGTATGTAGGACGAAGTGTGGTCTCTCATTTGCTAAAGTATGTAGAGCCTTTGGCCTTAGGGCCATAAGGAAAATGAATAAATAAGAGAATTGGCTCTAAGTTGCGATTAATGAGACTTGGTGTTTGAGGAAAAAGGCATTTGGGACATATAACTAAATTTTGTTTGGAGTTTGAATTCGGGTATGGTTGTCAGCGTAAGTCAGTGACTGCATCAGGTGCCATAAGCTACTCAGAGGAGTGTGATCCTATGCTGTTAACAGGTGGAAGTCTACATCTGGTGAAGACCAAAGGGGCAGTCATAGTCTCAACTGGGATGGGACCCCTCCTGGTAAATTGCCCATGAAATTCTTTTGAAAAAGGAATGTGCCACCTATTCCTGAGTCTAGCTATGAGGTGGCACTAATACCGCATGGATGGATATCCGTGACTTTACCTGAACTTAAACAGAGCCAAGGATGTTTCATCCTGTCATATTTGGAATGTCATATGTCCCTGCTTATCCCTTCTATAGCAAGTTTCTATGATCAGAGCAAGTAGTCAGTAAAAGATATGAACCACCTTGTTTTGTGGATAATGCATGTAAAGGAAGCTGAATAAACTGAATAATGGCTTTGAGGAATTTGGAAAGAGAGATAAGAAGGTTTGGGACAAATGAGGGTTTATCTAAGCCTCTCCTGTCTCCATATAATTGATATCAGTTTCAGAAAGGTTTAAGTATGTTGAAAGTGTGTGAGGAAGTATTTTTAGAAAGCAGAAAGATTTGTAAGTTGATTCTGGAATTTTGAGAAAAGCAACAGGATCAGATGGATTCTTCTAAGAACTATATATAGATGTATATGATTGGCTTTCAAAGATTTCTCTATTATGGAAACTCAATACTTCAGCATGTTTGGTAAAAAGATCAAAGGTCTGGATTTTTGATGCAATGTTGTAATTGTTTGTGAAACTTTATTGTAATGTTTTGTGTCTAGCCTTGTGTGGCTAAGAAAACTGGACTTTTTCTATGTGCCTTTGGTGTTAATTCGTGTCTCTGTGAGCCCCTATCAGGCCTGACTGAATATCCCTTGCTCCGGAGTGAACTTCTGAGCCAAGGGACCTGACAAAGACGACATCAGATGGAGATGGCATCTCCAGCTTCTCCAAGAATCCAGGCCTGCACAGGAACTGCCACGGCTTTAGATTATTGCTTTGTGTTACTTTGATCTCCCTTACTGTTAGAAAATCTTGTGTCAAAATTTTTGAAGGTTTATAAAGTTTTCAATTGAGTATTGCTAAATTGATATAATAAGTTGTAAAGCAGAACAGTGTTTGCTGCTCCAATATGAATTTGTGGCTATTCCATGAACTAAGCAAAAGTTAACATTTGTAACTGAGTGTATATGTAAAAGATTCAATTTCTGAAGTATCTCTTTTAGAGGATGGAAAAGCTTTGTGAAACAAGGATGTATGTCTGCTATTCAGTTGTGAGGTTTAAGTCAGAAAACTTTTGTTTACGGTCTACAATTGTGTTAGTGAAAAATATTTTATGAGGCACCTAGTCTATGTAGCAAGTAGAGATATTAGGGACAGTTAAATAAATAGTCTGAGTAATGGATTATACTAGCCCATACTCACTCTACTTCTGGTCATTTTCCTACTTCTTTTAGGCTCTTTGTTTGTTTACTCACTTTGCTAGATTTGTGTCTTTTAGGCCCAACACCTTTGGATTTGGTGTCTGCTGCAGCCCCCCTGCCCCTTGACTGATGGATCCCCCCCTTGTTTGGACAGGGACAGCACTACAACTTTTTTCAGCATGAAGCAGATTGGGAAGCTGAGACCTTTGTTCCTTGTCCCCAAATGAATTTGTGTCTTATCCATTGAGGCGGGGAATGATAAGATCTGGGATGCTTTGTTGTAACCTCAGTTTGTAAAATCTCACTTGTGTTCGGGCACCTATGTCAGTTTGTAATAAGCCTGTCCAATTGAGCTGTAAAAGTCACACTTTCCTTCAGCCATAAAGGCAGTAACTTGAACTCGGCCCTCCCCCACTCCCAGCCTCAAAGCCTCTTCCCTGAGCCAGCAGCTTCTTATGAACACATTGTACAAGCATTTAATCAACAGATGCTTAGTTTAGAGACCCCTTTGTGCGTAGTGGCCAGCTGCAGTTAGAAACATTGAAAAACACTATCAGAAAGATGACTCTCTCCCAAGATAGGAACCTCCTGAAATCCCTAATCAGTCTAGCTTCCAGGCTCGGCGCGTCTCGAAACAACCAAGCCTATCCTCCCAGTAAGCCATGTTGGACTTAGGCCACACATCCTTGACCAAAAATTACCTAGTGACGTGTCAAGGGAAAAACCATACCTCCTGTCTAGCCCCCCCCCTCCCGATTTCTCTCAGTGAATTATGGGCAAAGCACATGCGCAGTTGATGTGAAGGGTGCATATTCCTTTAAGTATTAGGCACTCCTTGGCTCCTCCCAAACTCCTCCCTAACCCCTCACAAACTCCAGCCCCCTTGCCTCCACCTGGCTAGCATAAATTAACCCTTCTTCTCTGGGGCTTCGGCCCTCCCCCCCAACCCCCCTGAAATTTTTTTGTTCAGTGGTTGGACTGCCCGCTTCTCACGAGATCCTAATAAAGAGACCTTCTCAGTTTTCACCTTGAGCTGTCTTCGAGTGATTTAGGGATCTTTTTATCCCACACACTTGTTGTATGCGTTGTCCTCTCCTATTGGAATATAAGCTCATTGAGGTCAGGGACTGTTGTATTTCTTGAGCTTGGCACAGTGCCCATCACATAGTAATGGCTTAAATTAATTCTCATTTTCATTCTTGTTCTCTTCCTCTTTCTCCCCTCCCTTCCCCCCCGCCCTACCCCCATAACCTGGCCATGGCTTTTCCAATTTTCTTTTGCCTTATTTCTCTCCTTGTGATCCAATGACTTACCGTTCCTTTCACAAGTTGCTCCACCAGGAAGCCTTTTTGGATTCCTTCCAGTTACTACTGTACTTCCTCCCCAAATTAACTTGTGTTCTTTTTTTATATATGTATTCTGCACATGTGTGTCACACACACATTGACTTTTCTACCATTACAATGTTAGCTTCTTAAGAGCAGGGACTGTTTCACCTTTGTCATTGTATCCCAAGTGCTTAGTACAGTGCCTGGTTTATAGGATAGGGACTGACCTTGTGATTTCACTTATATAAGTCGTCTGCAACTGTAGGTGAGCATGTTTTCTGCAACTTAGAGTGTTAAAGAGAGTTGCCAGGGGAAAAGGAAGTTTTGCAGTGACTTCCCAGGAGTCACATAGCAGACTTTTTCAGAGGTCTGACTTGAATCCAGGTCTTGGTTCTTAGACAAGTTTTTAGACCAGGGTGGGGGAGGTCCTTATCCATTTTGCTAAGCTATTGTTTTCACTACTATTGTTTCACTTGAACGAGATCAAGTGAAGCTGCTTTCATGGCTACCATTTTTCTGTAATATAGCAAACACAATTTCTTGATAGCTTTCTCCCTTACAATACATGTTATTAACACAGCACTTAGAATAGGGGTTAACTTTGTGTTAACACTTTGATTGTGCCTCACTTCTAATTTGCTCTGAGTTTGAAACCCAGTCTTGTAGAATTGTATGTAAAATAAGAATAGTCTGTAAATGAAAATCTAAAGGATTTTTTAATAACAGACTATTTTGATTTTCAAAAAGACTTTTGTTAGGGCTCGCTTATTGTATTCTGAAAAAGTGAGGTATTAGTACCAATTTTGAGTAATTCTTCTAATCTAGTGGTTCTCAGATTCATCAGTTTCTTTAAATGTTTTTATAACTTTGTTTCAACTGGTGGTTTCTTTTGTAACCCTATTCATTTTATTTTTATGCATTTTAAAATTTATTTTGATGTGTCCTTAGGTTTCACCAGACTTGGGAAAGGGGGGTACAAGGTGCAAAAATGTTAACCACTGTTAAAAGTGTACTGTGTTAATAATGTATGTATCATAAGGCAGAAGTCCATCAGTAAATTTTATCATATTATAGAGAAATGGAAGTCATGAAAATAACTTCATTTGTTTTCTTTTAAATAAACGGCAAAAATAGAAGCAAAGAAATGCTACTAGTTCAAGAACTTAGTTTCTGGTACTGAGTTTGAAGATGTATAATTCTTGGCCTTTGGGGCCAAGATATCAAGAAAATAGAAAATAACTACTTAATTTGGACTTGGCTCAGTCTGTTACAGGAATTTAAGCCTATGTAAAGTAAATACTGATTCATAGTTGGAAAATTCTCAACATTTTACTTTTTAAGAAAAGCCTTTTTTTAAATCAAGGGTTTTAGTTTTGCAAAGAGTAAGCACTTCCTAGAAGAAATCTTGGTATGAAATCCTTTTGAATAGAGGAGTTCCACCTAACAGTAGGGACTGATGATCTGTCTTGGACATTCTTCCCCGTCTACTCATCCAGTAGTGGTCTCCTGCTGTATATCATCTGATTGCTTTTCCTATGTAGAGTTCACACTTCAGTTCAACATCTTTTTGGATGTGGTTAATGAAACAGGATTTTTACAGTATTTCTCCTTACCTCATTGATACCTGTGTGACTAAGCTTACAGTTTACTCAGGGCTCACTGTAATGATTTGCATAGGTAATTATAACAGCTTGTATGTGACAGCCAATATCTTAAAGCAGTCATTGGCCTCTGTCTGGGAAGATTATTCACTCTTCCATTTACATACATTTCTTTATTTGTATTGAATTTTACATGCCAGTCTCCTCCTAGTTTTCTATGGTAATGCTTACAATTTTAAGTATTCAGGATACAATTAGCAACTGTGCTTTGAATAGAAAGACCTTTAACTGTGTTTTATTTTATTGAATGCCAAGTAGCAGGTACTTTTTAATGTTTTCTCTTGAAGCTTTTCAGGGGGTAACTCAGTCAGTTACTGGACACTTCTGTACCCTCTTTAGGATATTCATCTAAAGACAGTTGTCAAAACAATTACAATTAAATAACTAAGATATTTAGGCAGAAGGAAAGTTAAAACTTTTTTTAAAAAAAGAATACTGGTAGGTGAAATTTTTTAAATACTTTTTATATTTTGTTGTATTAATAAATGTCATTGAGCTTTTAGAAAGATTTTTGAGTGCTTATTTTTTGCTGAAGAATTATACTCCATTTTGTACATCAGTTCTTAAAGTCCTTCTCCTCACTTTAGAGGTAGAGTGGACATTAATTCTGGCTTGGCTTGGTGCTAAGCCATCGGCTTTTCCAGTGTTTATTACTCTCTCCTTTATATTTTAATTTGGGTTCAACCTACATGTGAATTCATGCCTTTTTTTTTTAAATAATGAGAACTGGCTTCTCTTCTAACTATAGTTTAGCATTATACTCCCCAAAATATATGGGACAGAAGAGCTAAAATCAGGAAGGTCTTAATCTGAACTCAGATTGGAAAAAAGTAAGGTAATTGTTAACTGGGATGGAAAATTAGGCCAGTGGCTGAGTCTGATATAGTATCAACTATATCCATGTTTAATTTTTCCCCCATTTCTTTTTCCAAATGTCATCCATTGATTCATGCTACGAACATTTCATCCATACTGTGTCAGGCAGTACAGTAGGTACTGAGGACACAAAAAAGAAATGCACAGTCCCTTTGCTCAAGGAGTTTACAGACTATTAACTATCATTTACACAGTATATTAAATGCAAAATACATACAAGGTAAATACTAAGTATTAAATTCTAGTAGGATTCGTGTAGGCTTCACGTAGGAGGTAGCACTTGAACTGAGATGGGAATTAAGAGACTGTATTGCAGCCATGGGAGGAAAATCTGTGCAGAGGCACAAGGTAAGAGTTAATGTATGTATGGGGAGCATCAAGGAGTCCAGCTTGGTAGAACTGTGGAATGTGTGATAGAGAATAATGTACAGGTAGTCTAAAGCTGTATTTTAAGGGACTAAAAGAACCAAACAATTTTTTTTTCTAGTAGGCAGGAGAGAGCCACTGGAACTTTTTTGTACCAAGTTGATATCACTTTGGTAATTGTTGAGGATAAATTGGAAAGGGGTAAGATCCAAGTCTGGGAAACCAATTAAGAAGCTATTGTAATAGTTTGAGTGAGATGAGATGAGGGGCTGAACTAAAGTGAGTAGAGAGAAGGAATTGAAGAGATGGATGCGAGATAGATAGTAGAGTAGAAACATCAAAGCTTGTCAGCCAATTGGAGGAGGCAGGCTTGGAGAGAGGGCAGAGTTTGAGGATGTCTCCAAATTTTAAACTTGGGTGTCTGGAAGGAAGTCTGGAAGGATAATGGTTCCCTCCACAGAAAAAGGGAAATTGGGAAAAAGGGTGGATTGTGAAATACAGATGATAAATTCCTATTTTATTCATGCTGAGTTTGAGGTATCTGCAGGACACTGGTTCTCAACCTTCCTAATGCCTTTAATACTTGTATGTGGGCGTATCTGCACGTGGGTGGACCACCAGGAGACAGATAGAAGAGCGGTGTCTTGGTTCCTAAGACCGTCGGAAATATGTGTTTTCCGATGGTCTTAAGCGACCCCTGTGAAAGGGTTGTTCAACCCCCAAAGGGGTTGCAACCCACAGGTTGAGAACTGCTGCTCCAGGACATCCATTTGGAGTCGTTGATGCAGAAGTAGAGTTTTAAAGGGACACATATGGGAGTTATCAACATAGAGATGATAATTGAACAGTTGAGAATCATTGAGATGGAGACATGGATGGGCAGAGAAACCCCCATAGAATAGAATGCTAGGGTACACGCATTTGCAGGGGATGTAACATAAATGTTGATCTGTCAGAGGAATTTGAGAAACAGTCAGACAGAATGATATGCATAGAACCAGGAGAGACTAGTGTCCAAACAACTCCAGAAAGAAAAGAGGAGTGCTGGTCAGCACTGTGAAATGTGCTCAAGGTTCATCAGATTGCTAAATTGCCTAATTTAGGAGATCATAAGTTTGGAGAGAGTAGTGGGAGGTTTTGCAGCTGTAAAGTAGATTGTTGTTGCTGCTTAATCGTGTCCAACTCTTCCTCACCCCATTTGGGATTTTCTTGGCAAAGATACTGGTGTGGTTTGCCATTTCCTTCTCTAGGTCATTTTATAGATGGGGAAACTGAGGCAAACAGGGTGAAATGACTTGCCCAGGGTCACACAGCTATTAAGTGTATGAGGCAGGAATCTAGCTCAAGTCTTTTTGGGGCCAAGAATAACCCTCTATCCATAATGCTGTACTGCTTTTCTACTATGATAGGAAACCCAAATCTATCCAGCTTTGATTTCTCTCATATTCTCCATTCTAGCATCTTTTAATGTTTGATAGAAACCTCCACTTCAAATTTAATAGGTCTAAAATGGAATTAGACATCAGTTTCTCTCTAAACCTTCCCTTTTGCCCAGTATCCCTTTTTCTGTTGATAATGCCATCATCTTCATAGTAACAGTTTAGATTCAAAACCTTAATTATCTTTGCAGAGTTCATTGATTCTACTTCCATGTCTCTTGAATCTTTCCGCTTCTATCTACTTATACAGCCACCACCCCATCTCAGGTCCTTATCATTTCTTACCTCTCCTTTTGAGAGGGCTTCCTAATCTGTCTCCCAGCCTCTAGTCTGGTTTCTTCCTCTCCTCTATCCCCAGCTGTCCAGATATGACCTTGTTATATACCTCCTTAAAACCTTCAGTGGTTCACGCTAGCTTCTAGAATAAATATGAACTGTCTTTTTTTTTATTTTTAAATTGATTTGTTTATTTACTTTTAGTTTACAAGATTCAGTTCCAGAGTCCCTTGAGTTTCAAATTTTCTCCCCTCCCTCTCCCTGCCCCCCATGGCGGCATGCAGTCAAGTATAGAATCTGCAAATACTTTCACATTGGAGATTAGTCTGGTTGTATAGAAAGGTTGTAACCAATGGAGTGAACAATGGGAAAAAGGAAACAAAACCAAACATGGAAAAGAGCGATAACATGTAGGTTGCTTCAGTCTCCATTTAAACTCTGGTCTTTCTAGATCTTTCTCTGAATGTAGGAATCTCCTTCCATCCTGAGACTTGTAGAGTTATCTTATAGCTGTGCCTTGCTGAGAAGAGTCCAGTTTATCAAGGTTGGTCATCACACTTATGATGTGTCTGTGATTGTGTACACATTTCTCCTGGTTCTGCTCTTCTCACTTAGCATCAGCTTATATAAGCCTCTCCAGGTAAATATGAAGTCCATCTCGTCCCCATTTCTTATAGCACAAGAGTATTCTATTACATTCATATACCGCAACTTGTTTAGCCATTCCCCAATTGATTGGCATCCCCTTAATTTCCAGGTTTTTGCAACCACAAAGAGAGCTGCAATAAATATTTTTGTACAATATGAACTCTTTAACCTCACATTTAAGACTCTGCACTGTTTGGATTCAGCCTGTTTATCTAACTTTGCTTTATTCATATCACTCCTTTCAGTACTTTGCATTTTTGCCAAATTTAACTGCTAGCTATTCCCTGAAGTCAGCATACTATCTCCCTCCTCCATGTACTTCTGTGGCCATCCCCAGCCCTACCTTTTCTCCCGCTCCCTTGGATGTATTCTCTCCTTATTTTTTGCCTTTTTCAATTCTTTCACTTCCTTCTAGGCACAGGTGTTACTTCTTCTATGTAGCTTTCACTAGTCTCTCTCCTCCTTTTTCTTCACCTCCCTAGATAAGAGTGTTTCCATCTTTCCCAAATATTCATGTCATCCTTCCCAGATATTCTCTCCAGGGCAACCTCCTCCAGTGCAACCTCCACACAGCTGCCAGAATGATTTTATTGAAACCTACACCTATTTGACCATGTCAATACAGACTCCTCTATTTGGGATTTTAAAGCTTTTCTCAGCCTGGCTCTGCCTAACTGCATTCCTTTCTCAACCCATAGGATTCCTCTCTCTCATTAAAATGCAGTACAAGTACCATCTTCTATTAGGAAGCCTTTCCTGTTCCCTCTAATAGTTGTTAGTGTTTTGCCTCCTTAGCCATTTTGCATTTAATTTGCCTTTAATTCCCTTTTATCTGTCTGTCTGTCTATCTGTCTGTCTATCTATCTGTCTGTCTGTCTATCTATCTATCTATCTATCTATCTATCTACTGTCTAACCAAATAGAATTATAAGCTTTTTTCAGAATTAGGGATTTTTTTTGTCTTTTGTATCCCCAGTGCCTGGCACAATAAATACTTGATACGTAGTATGCATTTAACAATTAATTGTTAGCATATGCTAATCAGTTATCCAACTTGTTTTCTAAGTGCCAGGCTCTGTGGTAGATACCACAGATACAAAGACAAAAATGAAACTGTCCTTGCCTTCGAAAAGATTACATTTTATTGGTACAAATCTGTAAAAACTTTTCTTGTTATTTGCACATCTGGTGCTTTTGATCACGACAAGCATTTTCAGAATAGATGTCCTGCTTCTGATTCAGTGTTTCATAGTCTAAATTTAATGGAAATGGAGTTTTTACACTTTATGGTTTTACTGAAAAGTTGATTTCATTTTGACCTTTGGGAACTTCATAAATGTAGGTCAGTTTTTCTTTCTTGTGGTTTTTTGACATTTTGATGCATGAGGCTATGGAAATTTTATACATATATTAAAGTTGATCTTTTTTTCTGTTAAACCACAACTGAATTTGAAGGATGTTTCTCAAGAGTAATCATGATTAAAATGCTTTCTTATCTTAAAAAAAAAAGTTTTTAAAAAACTTGGTAACATGTGACTCCAGTTATGTTTATTCACATTGAGATTTCATTTTCAAAATCTGTACTAGTATCTAAGACAGTTGAGTCACTGAGCCTTACTTTACTGCAAGTGGTAAAAAGTATTTTTTCTTCTGATTAATTTTGCTTATTCAGATCATGCATACTGGTTTCTAGGCAACAAAAACTATATATTTCTGTACACGTACCTAAGAATTGACATTTTTGTTTTGAAATTTTTAAAACATGTCCATAAATATTGTTATTTTCTAGTGAACCCAATATCTCGAGTTGGCTAGTCACTGAAAATGAACATATGTACATACAAGTGGCATAAAAAGGAGGATCCAGGTTCTATATAATTATTTTATTGTAACAATGTCTACATTTTCTTCTGTGATTTGAATTATGCCACAGGTGGTTATCCTAAGAACACAGGAAATAAAATGCTTATGTTAAAAAAAAACCACAAAGGCTTTTTAAAATGTCAAGATATTTATAGATGATTACAAATTCAATGCTCTGAAGCCAAGGTGCTGAGAAACTTTTTTCAAGATGGTTTATAATATTTTCCAGAAACTCTAGGATCCAATTTTTTTTCCTTTATAATGTGTTTTTTCTTAGAGAGCTCTTTACATAGTAAACTGTATGGAAAAATAAATTCTCTTCTTTATACATACTTATATAGTTCAGATTTTAAGGTTTTATTGGGAAATCACTTTTTGATTTCATTTAGTTACTAAAGAGGACATCATCTTGTCTTCTGGGTTTGTGTTTCTTTTTCCTCTGCCCTCCCCCCCCCCCCAAATCTAAGTTGCTTTAGTACTTTGCCCTGGGGCTAGGTTGTTGTTTGGTTGGTGAATGAATGAAAACTCACCTATACCTAGCCAAGCCCCATAAACATGCTTCATATCCTACCCAATCAACCACTAGAAAGGTAGTACCTACCCTGGTATCACTCCATCCACCCGCCTTACCTCCCCAATTCACATTCCTATTCCCCTTGTTATTTATTTAGTCACTCATGTCCAACTCCTTGTGACTTCATGGACCATAGCATGCCAGACTATTCCATCCACCACTATTTCTCGAAGTCTATCCTAATTCATCTTTGTTGTTTCCATGATGCTGTCCTCTGCTGTCCCCTTTTCCTTCATTCTTTCCCAACATCAGGGTCTTTTCCAATGAGTCTCATCTTCTCATTATGTGACCAAAGTATTCAAGTTTTAGTTTTGGTATTTGACCTTCCAGTGAATAGCCTAAATTAATTTATTTGAGTATTGACTGATTTGATCTCCTTGCTGTCTAAGGGACTCTCAAAAATCTTCTCAAATAGTACAGTTTGACAGTGTGGATTCTGTGGTGCTCAGCTCTCCTTATATTCCAGCTCTTACAGCCATACATTGCTCCTAGAAAAACCATAGCCTTGACTAAATGGACTTTTATCAGTGAGGTAATACCTCTGTTTTTTAGTATGCCATCCAGATTTGCCATAGATTTCCTTATAAGGAACAAGTGTCTTTTAATTTCATGGCTGTAGTCACTGTCTGTAGTGGTCTTTGAGCCTAAGAATATAAAATCTGAAACTGCTTCCATTTTTCCTTCCCTAGAAAGTAATGGGACCACTTGTCAAGATCTTAGGGTTTTGTTTTTATTTTTTTTGTTTTTGGAAGGGTTGAGGAAAGGCAGTTGGGGTTAAGTGATTTGCCCAAGATCATACAACTAGTAAATGTGTCAAGTGTCTGAAGCCAGATTCCAGCTCAGGTCCTCCTGACCCCAGGGCCGGCGCTCTATTCACTGCCCCCCAGTCTTATTTTTCTTAATGTCAAGCTTCAAGCCAGCTTTTTACACTCTCCTCTTTCACCCTCATCAAGCTTCTTAATTCCTCTTCACTTTCTGCCATCAGAGTGATATCATCTGCATATCTGAGATTGTTGGTATTTCTCCTAGCAACCTTAATTTCAGCTTTTGATTTATCCAGCCAGGCATTTTATTTGATGTATTCTACATAAAAGTTATATGGCTAAGGTGAAGTATGCAGCCTTGTTGTACTTCTTTTCAAATCTTAACCTAATCAGTTGTTCCATGTTCAGTTCTAGCTGTTGCTTCTTGACCTGTATGCAGGTTCCTTAGGAGACAAGTAAGATGATCTGATTCTCTCATCTCTTTGAGGAGTTGCTGTATGTTGTTGTGACCCACGCAGTTAAAGGCTTTAATATAGTTAATGAAACACAAATAATTGTTTGTCTGGAACTCCCTTACTTTCTCGATAATCTAGCAAATGTTGACAATTTGGTCTCCAGTTCCTCAGCCTCTTTGAAAACCAGGTTGGTCTTCTGGTAATTCTCAGTTCTTATATTGCTGAAGTCTGGCTTGCAGAATCTTAAACATAACCTTGTTGGTGTGTGAAATGAGCACAAATGTCCAGTAATTTGAATATTCCTTGGCATTGCCTTTCTTTAGGATTGGGACATTAAACTGATCTTTTCTAATCTAGTGGCCACTGTTGAGTTTTTCAGACTTGTTGGCATATTGAGTGCAACAGTTTAAAGAGCATCATCTTTTAGGATTTTAAATAGTTCAGCTGGAATTCCATCATCTCCACTAGTCTTATTGCTAACAGTGCTTCCAAAGGCACACTTGTCTTCATTCTCCAGGATATCTGACTCTAGATCAGTAACCATACCATCACGGTTATTGGTGATGTTAAGATCTTTCTTATATAGTTCTTTGGTATATTCATGCCACCTCTTCTTAATCTCTTCTGCTTTTAGGACTTGGCAGTCAATGAACTTCCCTGTGGATGTAGCTCTCTTCCATTTTTTTCCATGTTCATCTTCCTTTTTAAAAAAATTATATTTGAATTTTATTTCTCACTTAAATACAAAATAAGAAAAGAAAAAAAAGCCTGCCATGTACATAGTAGAACATGAGAGCATTCAGTGTAAAGCAAGAAATTTCCATTTCAAGAAGACATGTATAATAAATACTATACTTTATTTTCAAAGCTGCGTCCATCTTTTCTTTGCTTCCTTTTGTCCTCTGCTGTGCACTTTTAACTTTCCCCACCCTTCTTCTCCCTACCCCCCAAGAATGCTACAATTAAGCACAGACACACACATACACACATATGCATGTATAAACATATACCTGTCATTTGTTTCTCTGTAGGTGGATAGCATCTTCCTTGGTAAATCCAAGACTCTCCATATTTTTCTAAATCCACTAGCTCATCGTTTCCTGCACCCCAAAAATATTCTGATCCAATCCCTCTCTTAGTCTCTCCTTCTACCCTTTTGCCTTACCTTCTTGTTTCTTTCTGAATTTAGATTTTTATACCCTTCTAATATTATCCTATTCCCATTAATCTATAGCCCCCCCATTCTGTTTCCTATTCCTCCCTTATCCTCTCCCCCTTCGATATCCCATTGCCCTCTTATTTCTTTTGGAATCTAAAAGATTTTTATGCTCTTCTAGATATTGTTCCCTCTCTAACCCATTCCCAATGGGAGTAGGGTTTGAGAACTACCCTCCCTTCTCCCCCATCTAATTCTTCTGTGTTAATTCTTTCTCTTGTACCTCATTTGTATGAGATAATTAATTTTTCTAATCTTTTCCTTATTTTTTAAAATCATATCATGCTCATCTCCACCCCACTCTTTCTTTCAAACTACCCAATTACTTATGATAATCTTAGACATATGGTTTATGTTTCCATGTAAAAAAAAGTAAACAATTTGTCTTTATTGAATCCCTTATAATTAATCTTTGATGTTTACTTTGTATTTCTCTTGGATCTTGGATGTCAGATTTTCTATTTAGTTTTTTTTTTTTTTGCAATATAATCTGAAAGTCTGTCAATTCATTGAATATCCTTTTTTTTTTTTATTCAAAATTATACTTGACTTTGCTGGGTATGATATTTTTGGCTGCAACCTGAATTCTTTTATTCTTTGATAATATTAGTATTCTAAGACCTACAGTCTTTTAGTGTAGCTGCTGCTGGGTCTTGTGTAATTATAATTTTGACTTCACCATATTTGAATTTTTTTTTCTTGATACTCACAATATTTTCTCCTTCACCTGGGGGTTTTGGAATTTGGCTGTGATATTTCCTGTAGGTTTTCCTTAGAGCATCTCTTGTGGTGATAGATTTTTTTCTTCTTCTATTTTTACCTTCCCCCTCTTGTTCTAACACTTCAGGATAATTTTCTTTAATTAGTTCTTGTATTATTTTATCCAGATTCTTCTTTTTAAAAATCTAGCTTTCAGATAAATGTTTCACATTCTTTTCTATTTTTCATTCTTTATATATTTTTAAAAATTATTTCTTGGTATCTTATAACTTCGCTCCCTTCCCCTTGTCCAGTTCTGGTTTTCAAGGAATCATTTTCTTCCTTAAGATTCTGGATCTCTTTTTCCAGTTGGTTGGCTTTCTTTTCACAATCTTCTTGTTTTTCTTGGGTTGTTCTTACTTTTTAAAGAAATTATCCCGCAGTCTCTCTTATTTGATCTTTTGAAGTCTTTTTTGAATTCTTCCGTAAATTCTTTTTTGGGCAAGTGACCATTTGGTGTTACTCTTTAGGGTAGGAGAGACTTTTTTTGCTTCAGTGCCCTCATCTGAAGACAAGCCCTGGTCTTCTCTATTCTCATAGGAACTATCTCTGTTTAGGGTCCTTTCTCCATTACCTGTTCTTTTTTTTTTTTTTTCTTTTTAAAATTTATTTATTTATTTTTAGCTTTCAACATTTATTTCTACAAGATTTTGAGTTGCAAATTTTTCTTCCCATCTTTCCCCTACCTCCACCCCAAAATGGCGAGCTTACTGTATACCCCGTCCCCAAATCTGTTCTCTCTTATATCCTCTCCCTACTCTCCCCCCCCCCCAACTTTCTAGGAGGGCAAGATGGATTTCTATACCCAAGTGCCTATATATCTTATTTCCCAGTTGCAGTAAAAAACACTTTTTTAAACATTTAACATTTGTTTTTAAAACTTGATTTCCGGATTCTTTCCTTTCTTCCCTCCTCACCCACCCCCACTGAGAAGACAAGAAATTCAATATAGGTTGTACACGTGTAGTCTGGTATGATAGACTTTTCCTGTCAGCCTGCCAGGCAGCCTTCAGTGGGAGATTTGTTTTTCTCTGTCACTTCGTGGGTTCTGTAGCTCTAAAATTTGTTTAAAGTCAGTTTTTTTTTTTTACAGGTATTGGAGGTGGGTGGAGTGGGAGCTCAGACAAGTTCTTGCTTTTACTTCATCTTGGCTCCGCTCCTTTTGAATCTTTTTCAAGAAGCAATTGGTACATTCTTACAATTTCTGTTTTACCCTATGATTCTAGAATATCAGGCAGTTTTCCTTGATAACTTCTTGAAATGTGACATCTAGGCTCTTTTTTTGATCATGGATATCAGATAGATAAATAATTTTTAAATTATCTCTCCTGGATATATTCTCCAGGTCAGTGGTTTTTCCAATGAGATATTTCACATTGTCTTCTACTTCTTCATTCTTTCGGTTCTATTTTATAATTTCTTGATTTCTCATAAAGTCGTTAGCTTCCATTTGCTCTATTCTAATTTTGAAGGAATTATTTTCTTCATTGAGTTTTTGAATTTCCTTTTCCATTTGGTGATTCAACTTTTTAAAGCTTTCTTCTCTTCGTTGGCTTTTTGGACCTCTTTTGCCATTTGTGTTAATCTATTTTTTAAGCTGTTATTTTCTTCTCTGTTGTTTTAGCAAGCTGTTGACTTGTTTTTTCATTATTTTCTTATATCACTCTCATTTCTCTTTCAAATTTTTCTCTGTGTCTCTTGGTTTTCAAAATCCTTTTTGAATTCTTCTATGGACTGAGTCCAATTCATACTTTTCTTGGAGGCTTTGGATGTAGGGGCTTTGACTTTGTTGTCTTCTTCTGGTTGTATGTTTTGATCTTCTTTGTCGTTAAAGTAAGATTCCATGGTCTGACTTTTTTTTACATTTTACATTGTTTACTCATCTTCCCATCGACTTTGCTTCCAGTAGTGGTGGGTGTGAGAGTACTGTCCCAGCTTTAGGGGTTTTGTATCAGCTGATGGATCACCCATTGTCTATGGGCTGCCACCACTGCCACATACACTGCCCTGGGACTGGGGCCAGACCATGTGCTCCTCTTTCAGCCAGGTCCCATAGAGTTTTCTCACTGACTTTCTATGCTGTCTTTGACTTCTGCGGGTTGAGAAGTCTGGAAATCACCACAGCTGCCAGCAATTCAGTCCCCTGAGGCCTGCTCCAGCTCCCTCTGAACCCAGCTCAGCCCATGCCAGACTTCACTCCATTCTCAGACCGGTTTGATATACCCTTCCTGTCAGCCTTCCAGGCTCCAGGTTGGAGATGTGTTTCACTCCGTTATTTTGTGGATTCTACTTCTCTGAAATTTGTTTAGAGTCATTTTTTTCCAGGCATTTGGAAGGGTTTGGGAGTAATCTCAAGCAGGTCCCTGCTTTTAAAAACTCCACCATCTTGAGTCTGCCTCTCTGTTCTTTTTTTAAAAAAACTTTCTTAGCGGTTTATCATAATCACCTCTAATTTTGGGATATGAGGGATGGTGCATCTGGCCTCACGTCCTTCTTAACTGTTATTTTTTTGAGCTTTGTTCTAGGCCCAACCTCTGCTCTCCATTCCCCCCTCCAAGCCACAGAAGGGCCCTCCAGCACACTATGCTGGAAGTGCTCATGTTCCCTGAGAACCTTTCAGTGGCTATGACCTTTGATTCTCCCCTCTAGCCTGGAACCAAGAGGCTCCCCCCAGTCTTCCCTTGCTCAGATGCCTGACTCACCACACTGTCCCAGAAGTGAAAATTTCTGTGCCTGAGATGGCACCTACCTTCCAAACCAGCTGCCCTAGGGTTTGCAGCTTGCTGTTGCAGTGAACCTATCCTGGAGGTGTTTACACTTGACTATAACCTCCTAGATCTCTCTTTGAACCACTGTTCTGCACCAACTCTTGCTTATTTTTGCTGATCAATGTTCACCAGGTTGCTTTTTTGTCTTGTTTTTTGTAGGAAATCTGGAGAGCTTGGAATCTTCTGACCTACTCCCCTATCTTCTTAGAATGCTCTCTTCTTATCTCTCTGATGCCCCCTACCCCTGGACAAAAGCTCCTTTGCTTAGTTACAACTTCTCTATAAGTCTCACATCTCCCCATTAAAATGTAAAATTCTTAAGGGCAGAGACACATCTTATTATGATGTTTGTGGAATACCTAGCACTTTGGCTTAGTTTGGTGCGGTTTCCAAGGTGGCGCCC
>CM053584.1:199976273-199996834 GCA_028627135.1 Pseudochirops cupreus
TGCCATAGTGGTATGTGACTCTGAAACATCTGTCTAGCCAGTGGGACCTCAGCACCAGAAAGAAGAGCAACTAGGCCTTAGGCAATATTATCTCTGACTGAAGAAAGGGTATGGGAACTGTGATCCAGCTGACACCTACAGGGCCAAGCTAGATGCATTGGAATGAAGAGGTCTAGAGCTAGTGAAGTGTGTGTGTGTGTGTGTGTGTGTGTGTGTGTGTGTGTGTGTGTGTGTGTGTGTGTGTGTGTGTGTGTGGCTTGAGATGAAAGGTGAACCTGGAACAACTTTTAACTTCAAGGTCTTCCCTGGTACACCACCCTAATGAAGAGTAAAACTTCATTGTAATCTGTAGCTGACCTAGGGATCCTGCCACCTCTTTGTTCAATTCTCTCTTCCCTCCTTATGCCACACATGTGACCATGACTGGATATCATTTGGTCCTCTTGAAAAACAAAGGGTAAACAACATGTAGCCATGTGAAAGAAAAAGAGAGAGGTTGCCATTGGTGGGACCCCTCCCTCCCCTTCCCCCTCCCCCTCCCCCTTTCCCTCTCTCTTCCCCTCCCCCTCTCCCTCTCCTTCCTTCTCTCTCTCTCTCCTCTCTCAGCAGCCAAGAGACTTGCTGTTGTGTAGCCATTGGGAGTTCTGATTCCATTTTGAGTATCATCTACCTAGGCTCCAAGTATGGCTCTTTCCTGTACTAGGAGATTGTAAACTGGAGTGAAGGGGTCCCTCTGAGTGGCCCTAAAAGTGTATCCTTGAACCAATCTCTACTCACTAACCTCACCTTCTCTAACCAGCACAAGTTAGGAGCGTATGTTTCACAATAATATTCCATTATCATCATATACCATGGTTTGCTTATCCAGTTCTTTGATATAATAAAAAGTGTTTGTATAAATATTTTGGTGCATATGGGGTCTTTTTGGTTCTTGTTGACCTCCTTGGGAGTATATGTCTATCAGTAGATAGGATATGGATAAGGATACGGTTATTCCTTCATTGCTTTTTAAGAACAAATTAATCTTACACGGGGGTAGATGCTGTTCCTGGGACAATTAGGGGTCAGAAGGAAAAAAAAGCTTTCAAATGGAAAATACAAAAATTACATTGTGTGTGTGTGTGTGTGTGTTTTTGTGTTTATTTCTCTATGTGTACATGCGTGCAGCCTTATACTTAATGAATCACAGTCGTTTTGATGCTGTGTCTTTAACTGATTCTGGGATGAGTTTGTACCTCTTAGGTTTAATGCCTCCCCAGGATTCCCTGCTGTCTCCCATACCCTAAATTTCCCCCTAGAAAGCCAATAGGAGGG
This sequence comes from Pseudochirops cupreus, assembly GCA_028627135.1. Classification (NCBI taxonomy): domain Eukaryota; kingdom Metazoa; phylum Chordata; class Mammalia; order Diprotodontia; family Pseudocheiridae; genus Pseudochirops; species Pseudochirops cupreus. Next base: position 199,977,588 of record CM053584.1, read on the forward strand.
AGGAAAAAAAACAAATCAAATAATTTTAAATGCAGGGAATTTTGAATTAGCCAGGTTTAAATTATTTGATATTTTTGTATTAGGAACTGGGCCTTACATAAGTCCTGGGGAAGAGCAGTTGTTTTAAACTGGCACATTATTTTAAATAAGCTAATATCCGCTTAATGAGGTCTCACTTGATTAAAATACTTAGATCTGTAGGAAACTGTAATAGATTCTTAAATAGCCTAGTTCACATAAATTTCCCGTGCTTTTCCCCATGCCCTTTAATATCAAAGCCATGACAGTAAGTGTCTATAGTTAGGGGAATAGTAGATACAAGATCAGTGGAATGTGTTTTTGACTGTTTGTCTGAAGCCCAGCTTCATTGAAGTCTAGTCTAATTTATTTCAGACCCTGGATGGATTAAAATTAATGTGATAGTGTATATGTTTGACTTTTCCATTTTTACTTTTACTTAGTAACCCATGTTATCTGTTGCTGTGATAGGTAGTGTGTTTTATAGAACACGCTATTATGTGTAGATAAAAGTATAGGACAATGTCAGTGTTTAAATGCAAATAATAAATTAAATTTTTATCAAGTACCTTCTTTGCCTACTGTTTGGTTCCTTACTACCCCCACCTTCCTTTTTTTTTTTTTCAATATTGTAGGTACCTAAGCCATAATTTTTACTAATTTTAACTGGCTGGTCTTGATTATGTATGTATCCTCAGTTGTTTGCTTTATTAGCACTATTTCAGCAATACATTTTTCTTTTCAGAAGACTTAAGTTTTCCAAATTAAAAATAAAAATTCAGACACATTATCTTTTTTGTAGTTTGACTAGAATGAAATATTTTGTGCACATATTATTGTCACACTAATGAGTTATTAGATATTTGCTGTAATGCTACCATGTTAATTTATGCCCTGTAAATTAGTTAAGAGATATTATTACTGGGTAAATGGCATAATTTGCACAATCAGTATTGAGAAGTAAGCATCCTTTGGAACCACTTTTCTTTCTTTTCTTTATCTTTTTTCTTTCTTTTCTTTTCTTTTTCTTCTTTTCTTTTTTTGTGCTATTTTACACTTACAAGCATGTTTCTGTAGGGGTCAAGTCAGCAATTTATTAAGCACCTATCATGTACCAGCTACTGTGCTATAGAACTGTATGGCTTAAATGATCAGCTAGATTAAATAATAAGCCAAATTACTTCAGGAGTTTGAATTCTGAACTTATCATTCCCCAGAGGTCTGTCAAGATCCTTCTTTTCTGTTTAGAATCAAACTGCTTAAGCTGACAATTACAATAGGGATAAGGCCACATGTGGCCTAGAAGCTGCGTGTTCCCCACTCCTAAGCTACACCATTCATTTCTGGTTCAGTTTATTTTTTTCTAAGAAGCATTGAAGTTAGTTCTAGGCTGTCATATCTTTTGTTACTGCATTAATATTAGTGATCTGCACCCAGATGGCTACAGTAATTGGTAGCTTAAACAGAAAAAAAGGATCTTGAGAGATCTTTTGGGTACTGTCAGTACTGGTCACACTGGATGAATAATAGAAAGAAAATGATTAATAATATGTGCCCAATAATAATTTATGCTAACGTTATCTGTGTCTGGCAGAGGTGCCAAATATTTGCACGCTGTATAGAATTAAGAGTCTTATCTCTCATACAGAAATCTAATTTTGCAGTAATTTAGAACTGCCACTATTGATGAGAGTACTTCATGTTTTACCTGCATCTTCAGTTTGTATGGATTTAGGAGTATGAACGAGGAAAGGAGGAAAAACTTGATTCACCACTGTTAAGTTATACCATTGTTTCTCTATGAGTTATATACCATTGCTTTTCTGTGATTGCAGTATATAACAAAACAGAATCTTCTATGTAGCATTTCTAAGTCAGTTGAAATAATCTGGTTATGTAAACCAAGGATTTGAGAGATTGATTAAGGATCATATAGGAAGCAAATTCTTCAATGAAAAGGTTAGTATAGGGCTTTGCACTTTGGAAAGCTGAGGGAACCCACTGTATCAGTTGAAAATTACTCCAGTCAAAATAAATTTTCTTTATTTATCAAGGCTTTAAGGTTAAACTAAATGAGTTTAGTTTACTATCTTCTCCACAGTATTATATGTTTATTCATTTCAGTTCTATTTGTTCTTGGTAACTCAAATCTTAGTTTGCTCTTGTTGAGCCTGTTAATCGAGATTAACATCCAGCCACTAGAATTTTATTAAGATTTTAATCAGAAGGATAAAGCTTGGTTTATGAATTGGCAAGATACTGCTAATGGTTTTGTCAGTAGTTTTTATAAGAAACTCAGAGTTTGTGAAATTATTACCAATTTTATAGGCCCAGAAGGCAAGGACCACCTATAGATAGAAGAATATATGCTTCTGTAACTTATTATAGTTGGGAGTAAGAAGGAGGAGGCCAAACAGGAGTGACAGAGATAAGCCTACTCCCATTAAAAGGGACCTTGATTTCTTTTTATTGATAAATGCTAGGGAAAACAAAACCCAAACAACAATTTTCTTTTCTGTATATAAGACCATACTGCTTTTTATTATAGACTCAAAAAAAAAGTCCTTGATCTGCACTCTATTGCTTAGAAATTCCCTAAATTAAAGCTTGTTTGTGACATGGAATCAGGTATGATCTTTGGTTTTAATTTTGGTAATGATGAATGCTGAATTTTTGATAATAGTTGTAACCTTTCCACTTTGGAAAGCTGGTAGAACCCAAGATCTTTCTGAGATCTGTATACAAATGTTGGCAACAGTAGCATCTGCAGAAATGATAAAAGACTTGTTAAAACTTTAATTTTTAATAATAGAAGGAATAGAAGTAGTCAGAAGTAGTGAGAGTAATATTCCTTACAGAAATCTTACTTAGTGCTGGTTATAGCCTTTTAGGAGAATCATTCCATCACTTTAGGTGTAGGATTTATTATGTTTTTTAAACTACAATATTTAGAAAGATTAGTGGTTTCATAAATATGGGGGCATTCTCCACTGATATAGATCACATCTCCATGTTTAATGACTTGCTATACCATTGCTCCATCCCCACTACAAAATTATCACTTATTGATGACTCCAGTTGCTAGCTTGTCTAGTCCTCATAGAAAAGACACGAAATCTGCTGCTGGGTCCATATAATGAAACCTTTCATATTGGCAAAGACTTCAAGATCTCAGTGGTACCTACATACTATGATTTGATTGTTTTTCTATAAAACATCATTTGATTGTGCTGAATTTACAGTTCAGGCATTTGCTTTAAGAAAACAGTGGAATTAAAAGCTGGCTGTCATGTGTGTTTTGGATTGAGGTTTGATAGAGCATTCTGAAATTACTGCTTAAACATATATCCCCCTACCCAACTTTAGTCTTTTCAAAACCTTGTTAATTTCAAACCCCCTGATGAATCTTTACTGATGTTTTCATTTGTAGGTTTTTGGGATGATTTGTTTGGGTCCTTTCCTGTTCTACCCTGAAGCTTTTATAGATATGTCTTTAGTGTTGAAGAAGAGAATTTATTTTTAAAATATTAAGAAAGTTTGGAGAACGACAAAAATATTTTTGAAGTTCTTCAAAACTGCTTGTGTATTTCTTGCTTCTCTCAGTTTTGAAAAAAAGCTTCAGAAATTAAGCTTGCAGATTAGGGTACATGGAAAAGTGTAATAAGTACGTTGACAAATCCAATGGCACCATTTGACATCAAGAATAGAACTTAAGTGTGGCAAAAGTGAGTCCTTTATGATTGGGCAAGATTCTAATTAGACTTCTCCAGTTTGCCTGGTCTGCATCATTAAGACAGATTGGGGTAGATTCTTACTCATATATACCAACCATTTTTTGGTATGTTTTGATGCTGGAGAATGGATCTGTGGGAAATATTCAGATCTGGAGAAAATATTCAATACATGAAGAATAAACCTAAGAAAACTCATTGGTTGGTCATGTTTTGCTAGAGTGGATCTGTCAGAACATTAAGTGTGATAATCTACCATTTTAGCTATTATGTGATGCAGGGCAGAGCTCTTTTCTTTGTTCTAAGGATTTAGTTTGTTTTGTAAAAGCTTTATTGGCAAGTCTCAATTCAGGTTCATAGCTTTATCCCTATGAAAGTTTAGTCTTGAATAATTTCTTTGAATATACCTATCCATTTAGAAAATTATACATTTTAGCCATTTATACCAAATTTTTCTATGTATAGGGATGGGAAAAACTCAAAGTTTTCTAATTTACAGGATTGTGTAGGAAGTGAAAAATAAAGTAAAAGGTCCTGTGTGAATTAAGTGTTTTTTGATAGTTTGCACATCAAGTCTAAATGAGAGGGCTAGCATCTGTGAATAGAGTCCAAGAAATCGTGAGAATACATGAAGCTCCACTAGAATACAATGACAGGAATTGTTTTCCTTCTCTGGTTTTAGCTTCTTTAAGGCCAGTTCAGTGCAAGATAATATGTACCAGAAGTCAAAAGCATTGCTGCGTGCAGCTTGAAGTTATCCATTATTTAGTGATCTACTTCCAGTCTGGGAGGTTTTTATGTATTTGTATGGCTGGTAGAATAATTATCTCTTTTTTTCAGCTTTAGGAAATTCCCCTTTCCTTAGGTTAACTCTCCTTTTTAGCTGTTGAGGTTACCTCAATGTTCTAATCTTATCTTTGAGCCAGAAGTTATTTATTATGAGTGTCACTAATTCAATTGGTGGCCCTTTAATACCCAAAGGGCACTCAGAGGAGAGCATGACCTAAAAGGGGGATCACCACGTGCCAACACAAGAGTCAGAAGGAGGATGAGTTGTCTTCACATAACAGTATAGAATCTTAGAATGTTAATATTAGAAAAGGCCTTAGAAATCATCACCTAGTCTGAGGGGTTAATGAACTTGTTTTTGAAAAAGTAAATTGATGGCTATACTTTGATATAATTTTGTTTACTTTGTAACTCTGTTGTGTGTACTTCAAAACATTATTCTAAAGAGATCCATAAGTTTCGCAAGATTGCCAAAGGGATCTGTGATACCAAAATGACCAAGAGCCATCGATCTAGTCCAAATCTCCATTTTTCTGTATAGACTACTCAATATCTTACACTGTCCTCTCCCACTTTAATGCATTTGTGCAAGCAGTTCCCTTGTGCCTAAAGCACTCTTTTATCTCTGCCGGGTGGAAGTATTTTTCCTTCTAGTCCCAGTTATCCCCTGTTTAATGCTGCTTTCCGAGACCTCCACCAGCTAAACATGATTGCTTCTTCAGAATTTCTGAAAACACTTTGCTTTTCTCCTTTGCCCGTTTCACCTTCTATTCTGTGCCATATTAGTGTACATGTCATAGTGGAGTGCAATGGAAAAAGTACTGGATTTAGAGTCAAAGGATGTGGGCTCAAATTTTTGTGTTCAGATCTTCTTTGGTCCTCAAATTCTTCATTTATAAATTGAAGTATGTTGGACTAGATAATTTTAGAAGTCTCTTCCAACTCTTTCCCCTTTAAATTACTTGGAAGCCCACAGAATCTCATTTTTCGTTTCTATATCCCAAGTGCCTAGTAGAGTACCTTGTATGTATATTCTAGACCCTTAATAAATATTTGGATCAAATTGAATGACTTCATTACGCCGATGCCCACAACTATGAGTCACTCTGTGACCATGGAAACATCTTTTGTTCTTCCAAAATTTTGTGATAGTATTTGAAGAGTGTTACCATGTTCCTCTCATACTGTATCAGTGCCATTTTCAATAGAGAGCTTGCAGTGAAAAAAAGATAGCCAACAGAAATCTTGAGCAACTGTACATCAGAAATACCACTTATTGTCTAAGGTACCAAAAGAACCAGACTTTCCAGGAATTCTGGGATTAGGAGCTAAGTACTTATTCCACATGCTGGGTGTTCTGGGAGTATGTTTAATTTTGGGATATGTTGGCATGAGGTCACAGGCCTGTTTAGTCCAAACCAGACAACTGGGCTAGAACCAGACCAAACTCAACCATAGTTTCCCTCATATTTGGAGTGAAAAGCCAGGGGTTTTAATAGTCCCAGCCCCATTCAGAGCCATACTTAGTCATTCCAAGACCCTGCAGCTTGGAGGTCTCAATTTTTTTTTACTCCTTTTCCCTTAATCTCACACACATTTTTCTAGTCCGCTCCAAGACTGCCTTCCCTGGCTGTATTTTTATACTACAGTATAAGGTGTTCCTTTTTCTTTTCTTCTCCTCCTCTTCCTCTCTATATTCTCCATCCCACAACTGAACCAGAAGGGAGAATGAACATTCTATTCGTTCCCCACTGCTACTTCCAGACCATTTCCTTGCCATCACTCAGCCACTTTCTCCTCTTTCGAAGTTAACTCCGTGAGTCTAGATCACCCAACATAGGTCCTTGTTGCAATCAACAGTACTGACCTGCATGTCATTCTCAAGATATTTCTGGCTTTCATGGTCTTCTCCCCAATTTCTACTGCCTTATTCCTTATTCAGAGACTTCAATATATAAATTGATGATCTCTCAAAGATTTCGTGAGCCAATCCAATTCCTATAACCTTTTCATTTTGCTTTACCCCCGCATGTGAGATGATTCACTGAAATTCTGTTCTCTCCAACTTTACCAACAATCTCTTTACTTTAAAATTCCATGACTTTTTCTTAGTCTTCATCATATTCTTGTCCTCTGGCAACTTTTGATATTGTTGATTACTCCTACCTCCTGAATATTATTTTAGCTTGACTTCTATTACATAGCTTTCTACTGATTTTCTTCCGATGTTTAATTGCTGCTACTTAGTATTCTTTGTAGCCAGCTAAGTGACTCAGTGGAGAGAGTGCCATGCCTGATGGCAGGAAGACTTATCTTCCTGAGTTCAGATCTGGCCTCATGCACTAACTATGTGACCCTAAGCAAGTCACTTAATCCTGTCTGCTTCAGTTTCTTTATCTATAAAATGAGCTGGAGAAGGAAATAGCAAACCACAGTATCTTTGCCAAGAAAACCCCAAATAGTGTCACAAAGGAAATGATTGAACAACAAAAGTCTTCTTTGCTTTGTATCATCTATCCCTTGCCCAAGTATGGGTTGTTTCTCTCTGCATGCTTGATGATTTCATTAGTTCTCCAGATAGAGTAATTTGTCCTATGCATATGACTTCCAAATATTTTAAATACAATTTATTGATATATCTTGTTTTTAAATCTCCTAATTTTTCCCTTATATTCCTTCCTTTCCCTTCTAGAGAGCCATCTCATATAACAAAGAAAAATAATCAACAAAAACCAATCAATACATTGAAAAAAAATCTAAAAACATAAACAAGGTTCCTTACCTCTGGATTTATCACCTCTACAAAGTATAGAAGAAGAAGAGGTTGACTTTTCATATCTCTTCTTTAGGGCCAGCTTATTCTTCGTAATTTTGAAATATTTACTTTCGGTTGTTTCTTTGATTGCTGTTCTTTCTGTTTCCCTATCATATCTTTATATCCAAATCCAGTCTCTTTTCAGAACTTTTGCACTACATCCCCAGCTATTTGACACCAACCTGTTGTACCTGATGGATATTTCCAACAAGATTTTGCATGGGCATTTCAAATTCAATATGTCCAGTATAAAATATTTCTACCAGTGTCATCCTAATTTCCATATTGCTATTGAAGGCACTATCTTCCTTTAGCAGTTACCCAAGTTTTTAATAAACCTCAGAGTCATCTTTTAACCTCCCTCTGCCTCATCTGCCATCTTCAGTCAATTGCCAAACCTCATCTAAATCTATACCACTTCAGTCTATCAGTACCCTTCCTTTCTACCATGCTTATAACCCACATTATCTTTAATCTCAATTGTTACTATAGTGACCTAGTTGATTTCCCAGTTTCTAGGTCCTTTCCTGTCCAGTCTGTGTTCCATATTAATCCCAGATTAATATTCTTGGTTTGCAGATATAACTATATTATTTCCTGCTCAGAAACCTCTTGTCACTTGTTTACTCTTGAATATCAAAGTATAAATTACCCAGCCTGATATTTTAAGTGCCCCTCATTCTGATTCCCAGCTACTTTTTGAGCCTTATTTAGTATTATTCCCCATCACATATACTACATTTCAGCAAAATTGTCTACCTCTTTATTCCCCAAACTCACCATCCCAGCTTGCTGGAATGTACTTCCTCCCCTCTATGGCTAAGAATCCCTGCTCTCCTTCAAGGTTAACTCACCTCAGCCCTAGTTGGTAATGTTTATTAAATTATTTTATTAAAGACTATTATCCTTATTAATCTTGTTTTAACTTGTCTGTGTACATATTGTATTCTTGCAGTAGAATATAGTAAACTTATTGAAGATAGTGTCATTTTTGTATTTGTATTCCTAGCCCCACAATAATTCTTCTTAATTGAATTAAATTTGAATTTAAATTTGAGTTAAAGTTGAATTAAAGCTGTAGCGAACCCTACTAAGTAAGGGAAGATGAAAATTACATAGCACAACCGTGACTCAGCCACTGTTCTTAGTGATTTTATTGTGCTAAATACCTTAGAAAGGTTGCTATGGGAGAGACAAAAGGATTATTGACATAAGGTTGAGGTGAGGTAATGACATGACAAATTTGAGGAAGCATAATTATCACAGTATTTTTGTTCTGTTTATGTGGTAGCTTTTCTCAGAAAAACTTGAAGTGCATATGAATACCTGAGATAATGAGCATTTTTGAAATGTCACAACATTGAAAAATAATCAGGAGAGAGAATAGCAGGAAGAAAAAGGCTAAAAGCAGAAGTTGCTTGTGAAGGAAGCAGCCATGGGTCATTGTTCAGTCGTTTCACTTGTGTCCAACTCTACGTGACTCCATTTGGGGTTTTCTTGGCACAGATGCTGGAGGGGTTTGTTATTTTCTTCTCCAGCTCGTTTTATACATGAGGAAAATGAGACAAATGGAGTTAAGTGATTTGCCCAGGTATCTGAGGCCAGATTTGAACTTAAAGATGAGTCTTCCTAACTCCAGGCCTGCAATTCTATCTACTGTGCCACCAAGCCGCCCTTTATTTCATGCCATGGTAACTAACAAATGCAACAGACCACTTCTTCTTGGCTTATGCCATTGGGTATTGTTTGTCTGCCGGCAAGGATTGTGTGAGCCTGAGATTAAAGACCCCCCTCAAGCCAGGTCACAGAATTCTAAACCATTCTGCTTTTTCCTCACTCCCAATATTCTGTGCAGCTTTAAAATTATGCTTTAAGAGCTTGTGCTAAGTAAAATACATAGCCATCTAGGAAGGCTTTACATGATAAAAATAACAACAGTAATAGCATTTATATAGGGCATTAAGGTTTACTAGGTGCTTTACATATATTGTCTCTTTGGACATTAATCTCTCTCTGTCTTACTAACAAATGGGAAGGTAAGGTTTGTGGTGGTAGTGTCACATATGGTGATCTTCCGTTACAAAAACTAAGTAGCTCTAGTGCTTAATTTCCTACTTATGTGAGGTCTAGACTCATTCAGATTTCTACACTTTTCTTTCTCTTTTCTTTTTCTACTTTTATGTGTGATTCTCCAACCTTTTATGTATTCTTCTCTATATGAATATACTGTCCTTCCAACAAAAGTGAAAGTTCTTAGAGGAATTCAAAAACTCAGTTATTAGTGGTCCTATGGTGCATCTACAACAATATTTGTTGACTATTTTAAAAAATGTTTTGTTGATGCTTTTATAAAATATCACTGTTGCTTCCCAATAAATTCTACCCTTGTAACAGAAAAATTTATATAGTCAAGCAAAATAACATATTAACTGGATCCAACTGGAAATACTTTATACCACATCTGTTGTCCATCATCTCTCTAACACGAGGAGGAAGGTGTAATCCATTGATCTTCTGAAGTGATGCCATTTTCTCAACTTCTTCTTTTTCTCCATTTAGATTTTCAGAAGAAACAACCAGATGATGACTCGACTCCCAGTACAAGCAACAGCCAATCAGATTTGTTTTCCGAAGAAATGAACAATGACAACAGCAATACCTCTTTAACTACACCGACTGTTAACTCCAACCAGCAACAGCTTTCGACAGAATTGAATGTAACTTCTACAGGCAAAGAGGAGTGTAAGTCCCTACCCCATGAAGTTGGAGAATGGTGGCGATACCCTCTGACCAGTACTTTTACTTCTTTGATACCTGGGTCCAAATTGAAGTACATTAACTCTCTGATTGAAGAGAAAATAGAACAAGGAACCTAGTTCAGGAAATCTGGCAATTATAAGGGAGTTGAAAGACTGAGGACAGAGGGTAGGAGCAGCTGAGGACACTCACCCCGCCACTGCGGGCGGTGCCTTGTAGTCTTAGAGGGGCCCAGAACACTGAGGAGTTCAGAGGCCTGAGCCAGGGTCTTCCTGGCCAGCTAGAGAACGTCTCTCTGGGCCGAAAAGGCAAGTTAAAGGAGGGTGTGTATTTGTTGTTATGGTTGTATTTAATGTAAAGCAGAGTTGAGCGTGTGTTTCTAGACCTAACCTAAAGAAAAAGCCAGGAGAGAGGGAAATGTTGACAGTTTATTTGTGAGAAAAATGTACCTTTATGTAGTGGGAAGAACCCTTGCACTATTGTCAAAAGACCAAGGTTTGATTGCTGCTTCTGGCTTTTAACTATGTGAGGACAGGAAATTCTCTTCATCTCTGAGCCCTCAGTCTTCTTATCTATAAAATAGGAATAAGGCCTAGAATTGCTTCTTTAGGGCTGCTGTGAGGCTCAAACGAAATAATGGATGTAAAGCACTTGGTAAACTTTAAAGCCATATGTAAATGTCAGCTCATTATAAGGATTGCAGTCACTGGGGCCTCCCAGAAGAGGTTTAGAAAGAGGCTGTGGAGTACAAATGGAGGAGTAATAAGGGTGAGAAAAAGACATTAGGGAAGGAGGAAACAAAACCAAAACTTGGGTTTACTACCTCTCTCCTACCTACAGAATTTTTTCTGAAAGCTTATGGTTTTCAGGTAGAGTTGATTCTTAACCCAACTCCATGTAAAGAAGTAACCAAATTGTTCTTAAAATATTCCGATGGGATGTTTGGGAAAGGGAAAATGCTATAAATAGAAATTGTCTGATCACCTTCAGTCATGAGTGGGTAGCATTTGTTTTTGTCTCATTTTCTGAAAAGCTAGTTAAGCATTTGTTTGGAACATTAAGTATTGTCAGTTAAGACTTTTTAGAGTATTTGGAATTGGGTGCTTTAATACTACTGAAATCATCTTATAGATAAGAAAAGCACAGTATGGAAACAGCCACCAGGAAGACTAAAATGGATGTGAATACTAAAAAAATGTTATGGGAAAATTTATTAATTTTTTGTTATTAAAGTTTAATTTGAAATTGCTGCTTTGGACCATCTTCATTAACATACTTCATCACAGTACCTGGCACACAGTAGGGGCTTAATAGTAAGTAGGTTTGTTCACAGTGGTCAAAATTGAATTAATTTGAATAATGAAATTTATTGTTGTTTCTCTAGGACCTATTTTCTGATTGTGCCCATCTCATTCTTTACAGGATCTCTCTCTTGAAAAAGATTGAGGAAACTAGGTGGCACAGTAGGATGAGCACTAGTCCTGGAGTCAGGAAGACCAGAGTTCAAATTTGGCCTCAACTAGCTCTGTAACCCTAGACAAATCAGTTGACTTCTGCCTGTTTTCTCATCTGTAAAATGAGGGTAATAATAGCACCTGCCTCCCAGGGTTGTTGAGGGGATCAGATGAGATAATAATTGTAAAGTACTTAGCACAGTGCCTGGAGCATAGTAAATACTATATAAATGGTGGTGGTGTTTATATTATAGCTTGTTCTCAGCAGGTTCTTCCTTAGGTCTTAGGCATTGTGTTGGGTTTCAGTGGCTAGCAGTCTTCAGTTCTGTGTAACAAACCTAGATCTTTCTCCTGGAAAATTAGCATTGTTGCCATTGAGCTAAACCAGATTTTGTTCTCTTACTGATGTTGAAATTCAAGACAAGTATATGAGGAACATGTCAAATTCCTGAACTTTCAGAAATAAAACCAGTTTTCTCTCTTTAGGGTAAACTTTTAGATAGAGTCTGCCCAATTCAGGGGACCAAATATTTGGTAAGTGGTGTAGGCTTTTGTAGTAGAGCATTTGGAAAATATTACCTTTTTTTTTTTTAAATAAAAATTCATTATAACTTCCTGCTGGGCTGGCTGTAAGTGAAATATAGTAGTGAGATTTATTTACAGTTCTCTCTGTGTCTCTTTCTTTCCTTCTCTCTAATGAAGCTCAAAGCATCATACCGTTTATCAGAGATAATTATACAACAGATAGAGCTTTTTTGATATATAATAGTCTCAAAGTGGAAAATTCTTTCCCATAATGAAGAATGCCCAAGCTTGAAATGTCTCTTTTGATTTTAATTTAAAGGTGTTTTTTCCAGTACATTTATTTATCTTGTTGCTAGTTCTGTAAAGCATACTGCTTTCATTAGACCCATGTTCTAAGAAGATTGATATTTTCAGTACAGTATGATGATGTACAGCTGCATGCTGCATTGAATAGAATGGCTGTAATTCAGGGAGAATCAATGTATGAGACCATTAAGTTAATCCCTGTCAAAGTGTAAAAGGACTAAAGCATTCAGCAGTATTTTCTTATAAGAATAATTCAAGATGAAGTATTTCTTTCCCAATCCCTCTTCTGTAATGCTAACTGTATTGGAACTTGTTTAAATGTTCCAGTTTTCATCTTAAGGTCCATGTAGTCAAAATAGAAACCATGTTAAGACATTGAATTAAAATTGGCACATTGAGGCACCTTTCCATAGATAACCTGAAATCAGCTTATAATCATGATATTTTGCCAGAGGTTTATTACTTAGGTAGATATTAGGTAGATATAAATTTTTTTTCATCATGGTAGGATTTTCATTTTCTAAGTAATTTATTATTTTTCTTGTTCAGTATTATTATCTCCATTTCCTGTAAGTCCAGATTTGAACAAGCATCTCCAAACTAGTATTCAGGATATGGTAAGAGTTTCTGATGGATGTCAGTATGATATGATTGTTTTAAAAAACAAACTAATAGAAGTATAATTTATATACAAATTAAACTTTACATGTTTCGAGCTAGGGAAGGAAGAGGCTTAAGGTTCCCAGTTTTCCAGAGTAAAGGCAGTCTGAGGTATAAGGTGCTATAGCCCCTTTCTGTATGGACAAGGTGGGATGGTTGTTTCCCAAGAGATCTTGTGTGCTGGGAAGATTCCCACAAGGCCAGAGAACAATAATAATGGCATTTAGTAAATTGTATCTGTAGAGACAAATCTTGTTCCTAGTATCTCAGTCACTATATTCACTTGCCCTAGACCTGTGAGGTTTGGATAGCAGAAACAGATATATCTCTCATACCTTCATTCCCACTTAAAACACTTAGGACAACAGGATTTAGAACTGAGAAGACACATTTGAGATCATTTAATCCAGCCCTCTCCTTTGGGGGTCCAGAGACATGAAGTATAACTGTCTAAGGTCACCGTGGTGGTAACCAGTAGAGTGGGAATTCAAATCCAGATTCTCTAATTGCAAATGTAATATTCTGTTATACTATACTGCTCCTCTGTTTGTTACTTATGTGTCTGCCCTCAAGTTAGAAAGAAGAATAAATTTAGTCCTAAAACAGTAAGGTGAGCCTTTTTTATCTTGGTTAAGAATATTCTCTGCCTTCCCACTGCCAAGAGGATATTAAGAACACCTCACTTTGGCATTGCAACAGCCTACATATCTGAGTCCTCCTTATTTAAACACCCCAACATGAAAACTTTGGTGAACCTAGTTAATCTTTTTATCATCCCCAGAATAAACTACTGCTTCTGAACCTTTGCTTTGTTTTCCCATGCCTAGAATAGGCTGTACTCTCTGCCTTTCTATTTTTGAAGGGAGAAACAAGCACTTATTAAGAGCCATTGTGCTAAGATATTATCTTGTTTGATCTAATCACTAATTTTGACTTTTAATTATACGTTATCTTGTGTATATTTTATTTCTGCAGTGAGATTGTAATCTCCTTGTGGACAGAGGCTCTATCTTGTGTTTGTTTGGTATCTCCTGATATACTTAGGACTAGATTAGGAGTTGTTTCCGCACAGGAACAACTTTGAGAACCACTTCCAAAACAGATATGGTTTGTAATCACTTTGAAAAGGTGCTTGCTAAGTAGCTTAAGAAGAAGCCATTCCAAATTAACCTCATTTTCTTTTTTGACAGGTATATTAGAATTGCTGTGGTAATGTCATGGTTATAATGTATCTAGACGGCATTTTACAAAGTTTCTCCCCATATCTTTGTGAAAAGAGCATAGTACACTTAAAGAGAGTTCAAAACTGGTTGACTAATGAATGGGACCTGAAGATTGCAGATAGTGTTTTGTATTCCACTTCCATCATCTACCTTTCTTCTACACCTGCACTGATAGAAATAATGATCCTCCTTAACAGAACAGGGGAGAGTATTCCACTAGAGATGTCTTTCCAATCTATCAACCCATCTCTGGTAGATTGCTCTCTCTCCTGTTTTCCTCAACATTTTTATCAATAATATGAGTTCAGTTATAGAATCATGTTTATTAGATTTATGGATGATGGAATTTGAATTCAAAATCATTTTTGTAGCCTGAAACAATAGGGTGAAGCTATTGGGATTAAATTTACTAGTAATATCCATAAAGGTTCAGACTTGGGTTAAAAATGTAAAATGTGTAAGTATGAGATGAGAGTATGGGGATACTTGACTACCCTGTAGTCAGTTCACATGAAAAAGACTTTCAAGTTCCCATAGCATTGTGGAATGGCAGCTAAGATTTGTAGGGTTCTTAACCTTGGTGATCTTAACACTGCACACATACGCACAACACACACACACACACACACATACACACACACAGCCCTGTGCAAAGATGTTTATAGTATCATTCCACTCTGTCCCCATTGTTCCTCATCTAGGTGCCAGTTTTGGATGTTGTGTTTTAGAAGGGACACTGTTAAACAAGAATATGTTCAAAGGAGGTTGATCAAGATGATGAGGGGAATAGGAACCATGCCATGTGAGAACAGACTAAAGTACATAGGTAGATATCAAAGAGAAGAAAAGCCTTAGGAAAAGACATGATGACTGATAGCTCTGAAGTATTTGAAAGGTTTTCCTGTGGAAGAGGGATTAGACTTGTTTTACCTGGTGCCTAGGAGAATGTGGAATGATGGGTTAAGCAGATTTCACTTCAGCCTATGTTAAAACTATGTTAAAGTAATCCCAGCTTTCCAGAAGTAGAATAGGCTATTTTTGTGGGAATGTTAATCCCCTTTTATTGGAGGTTTTCAAGCAAGGTGAGATGGTCACTTGTTTGGGATTTTTTAGATGGAATCGTGACTTGGGTAGGAGCTTGGACTAGCTTACTTGTGTGGTCTCTCATAAGTGTGTTTCAGTGACTTCAGGCATTTTATTTGAGATTTTGATAAAGAGCGCATCTCTGCATTTTTGGCTCAAGTTGTTCTTACTCAAGCATCAAGCCTGTGTCCCCAGTCATCTGTTTGGTAGTCCTGACAGCTAGAGAATGTAGTCATTTCTCTACAGAATTCTGAGATTAAGTATTTGATTTGAATCAGTTCTTCATTTTCCAGTGACAGAAGTCTGAATTTAGAGTGGCACCTCTTTCTTAGCCTTGCACACGACTGCCTGCCTGGAACAGCCAGGTGAGCAAATCCCAGTTTGAGTTCTTTTGCCATCTGGGTTCCTTCTGGAACAACTAAAGACTAGTTCATTTTTGCTGCAGATATGCAGGGTTGCCCTGGAGAGTCTGCAAACATATATGACATGACTTCATGAACACTTATTGTAGAGTTACTTATTTAAAAGCTTTTGCTGGATCTCCTTTGAAAAATATTACCCATAAATTGTTATGCAGGCTCAGTATTTGAAATAAGTTGAGACTTCTTCAGCTTTATTTCCTCCCCAAGTAGATACTCTTTATGTGCTAATTTTAAAAGATGCTCTTTGCTTTGCTGTGAAAGTAAAGGTCACAGTGAACAATCATACTTAATGTAGCTTCAGCCCTTCCCCCCTCTCATTTTGGGCTGTCTTATTGTTTACCTTTTACATAGATAGTAAAACATTCACATTGTGCTTGTTTTAAACAGATTCTAAACTTTAATGTGACAGAAATGCCAGGCTAGAAACAGACTAGACTCTCATTGCAGAATCTTGGTTTTTTTTTTTAAGGCATTACTCTTTTTGCTTTATATAGTCTTATTTTAATTATTGTATAAATGCCTTCCCCTGACAGCAATGGTGTATGGCACCAAAAAGGGAATAATAGAATGGAATGGTTCCTGGAATTTGTGAGCATGGATTTCATCAACAAGCCCCCCCTTCATTTTTCATTGATTATGAAGATGAAGCTCTGAGTTAGATGAAATAGTGATGTCTGTTTTCTACTTTTTATTGTGTATTTTCAGTTAGTTTTTTTTGGAGGGGGATGGGGGAGTAAGGTAAAAGTAAAATAAGTATAAAGTGCCTAAGTATCTTATATGTGACATTTTCTAAGATTTGTGCCAGAGCAAGGCTCTTGTGGTGAAACTCTCATTGCTTTCAGCTGATGTATAATAGCCATTTTATAGAAGATATAGGGAACACTTTATTCAGAATTCATTTAAAAAAAACCTTTGTAATGATATCTGATGTCTGAATAGAAGATAATTTCTATATTTCTCTGAAGTCTCCTTTGAAAGGCATGCACAAAGCCCCTTCCCATTCAGAAGGGCATTGCAGTCCTTTCTCAGCAACAGATATGGACAGGAATTCTGAGGACACTGAAGTGCTTGAGTGTACTCTGCCTTTGACTGGGTGGGAAGATAAAAACTTCTTCAGCATGATAGGCTTCCATTGATGTTGCTGTGAGGACCATTTTTGTGTTTCTGGAAAAATTCAAACATGCAAATCTTAATTTCCTCTAAAGTAAATATCTAAATCTAACAGAACAGCTGTGGAAATTAGTAAAGTGATAACCAGATGCTTTACTATAATGAAAAGATTGTTGGAAAATATAATTAACCAGTTTGTATTCTGACCCTCCAAAATAAACATTTTTTTTCAGTTTTAAACCACTAGATGGTAGCACACTTTACGTTTCACTTAGCCTTGCAAGACTTACTAATGATATTTGGGGGTTTTAATTTTGAGTGTTCTGGTTTTATATATTGAAAATTCTTTGGAACTCCCTCTGTAACTTTAACAATCTTAAGATAATTTAGTAATTCAGATTACTCTTAGTCTAGAATAACTGAGCAGTGAATTCTTACTGTGGCGATAGGTCTTACTTGGTCAGCATCAAATGAAAAATCATTCATTCAGACAATCACCAAAGTTTGAAGTTGATGATGCTATCTAAAATGAAAAGGGAAAAAGAATTCCTTAGACATCTTGGGTTTTCATTGAAGTAAATGTTAATGTTTTCATTCTTCCTTCCACAAGTAAGAGATTTTGGCTGTCCTGTTTTGGAAGTATGACTTGCAAGTTTGTCCATTATTCACTTTGGCAGCTTCTTGAGTGAAAGGAAAAACAGTTTCATTAAGAGTGTTAAGAAGTGTCACTGGCCATCTTTGCCAGTTGCAATGACCATTATCTAACCTATGTCAGAAATATGACCAACCATCTATATTAATCACTATACTACTTCTTTAGAAAAAGTTTTTTATGTCTTTAGTTTTCATTTCTAGATAAATTCCTTGCCCTTCCTCTACTCAGAGAGCTATCATGTGTAACAAAGAATGAGAGGAAAAAACATAGTTCAGCAAAATTAACCAATAAGTTACCCAGGTCTGATTTTTTATGCAGTATTCTCCATCCAGAGATTTTTTTTTTCCTTCTCCAGAGCCAGCCTAGTCATTATAAATAGATATTATTTGGTTTGGTTTCTTTCCATTTACATTGTAGTCATTGAATCATTTCACTTCTAAATGACAATATGATCGTAGTAACTGCTCTTGGCTTCTAAGGTATTAGCCGTACAAGTTATGGACTCTATCAGTAGCATTCCGTTCCTACTATTCACTAATCTATGGAGAATGACTTCCATAGTGAATTATTTAGAGAGGTAACAGCCAAAGGAGACTCACATAGATACTTATCCCTTAACGAATCTTCCCATGCTGGACAAATTGAAAAGATGGCCAACTTCATTTTACAATCCACTATTATATAACTTCTTTGGTAATAGAGAAAAACCTAGGGAACTTTATTCTGCCTTGGAAGAGTAGGATTACTGGGGGACAGAGGGGAAAGGGAGGAGTTGCCTAGCTGTGTATTTGGTGAAAGAATAAAAGCATTTTGCAGAGAAACACACTGTGTGCAAGGTAGTCACCACAGGGCAAATTCTGACTCACCTTAAAACCGCTTAATTGATGTAGATCATTCCCTCCTGATAGCATGTGGTGAGTTGGGATTAGAACTCTACTTGAGTAAATTCTTAACATTGTATTTGTCTAGTCTATTTCAAATAATAACTTTTGCAAATGGTTTAATTCTGAGTTTTTTATTTGATGGAAAAGACTGTTAACTCTGTGGAATTCTTTCTTGAATTCCTCATTAGATCTTTTTGTATTCCCTCTTTTAATCGATGACTCATTTCAAACTCATTCATTTCAAATTACATAGACAGATTAGGTGTGTCCTCTCTGATTAAAACAGTCCTTGAATTGCAGTTTGGGGATGTGATTGGAAGTTGGAGGAACATTTTTCCCTGAATTACTCCCCATCTCTTGCTTGTTCACATTTATTTGCTCCTTAATAATCCAGTCAATGTTAAATCCTAAAATGGTTTGGTATCTTACAGATTTTTGAAGAAAATGTCATTGATAAAGAAATGACTTAGATGTTTCCTAGATTTTCAAAAAGATGTGTAAAACTCTTTAGCAGAATAAGATGAGAATGAATGGTAAGTAACTGTACTAGAAAGATTTTTTTTTCAAGAAACTGTTGTCAAGAACTTTCCTGATTAAATAATTCTTTATCTCTAAATGCTGGGGAGAATTGTACCTTTAAAATTGCTATCCAAATCTCCCTTTAAGAAAATGGTATTTGGGGGGGCGGAGCCAAGATGGCGGCGTAGAAGCAGCAACATATCGCAGCTCTCACATAGCCACCCCAAAATACCCATAAAATAGGACGCTAAACCAATCCTGGAACTCCAAAACGCACACAAAGATACTTCCCACTA